>CAJGYO010000018.1:20599967-21300102 GCA_904845875.1 Miscanthus lutarioriparius
TGTTTAACTGGCAAACAGTAGAATATGGACTTGACACATTAGTTTACTCAGTGTGGGATTGGATGAGTCAATTCCAATTTTCTTCCTTCACTTTACTAGGGTTTTGGATTATGTATTCTCTTGCAAGGGGCTGATTATGTGTTTCCTGGTGTACTTTTGCTGAGCGGGATTGCAAAAATCAGATGTACCCAAGCTTCAAAAGATCGTTTGCCTCATTAGTCAGTAGCTGTCTTCTCTTCTGTGGAGTCTTGAGTGTAGCTTTGCTTACCTGGAATATAGGTGTCAGTTGTAATTTTGCTGGTTGATGGCTTGATCCTTTCCATGTTATCATTTAAATTTCTTCCTATGCTGTGCCTGTGATCACTACTGCCTGAAATAATTCTGCATGCTTGATGAGCAAAATTCACTAATGCACATGCATATGTGGCAGAATTTCCATGAAAAGCTGTCTGTTTCTTTTTTGAACGTAAAAAAGCTGTCCGTTTCTAACGGGTTTCAATTAATTAAGAAACATTTCATCTACTCACTATAGTATTTGTTTCAACACAACTCTGAAACTATCTATTGGTCAACGCATCTTCTGAAACTATCTATTGGTCAACGCATCTCATGGGCTCATTGCCTATTGACTGCATACAGGAGGGAAGGAACACCATATGGCCACATAACCCTCAAACAGGTTGGAGTTACTGTGTGATGATGCCTTCTTGGATCACTCAAACCCCTGAAACTGGTGTGACCGCTGATAGCTTTTTGAAATCTGTCGTTGTAAGTATTGTTTATCTTGTATGCTTTTTATTTCTTCCATCTTTGTCTATCCATGCCACAGATGACTTGAATACATTCATTTTAGTTCAATGTTATTAAGGCGTCGCTTTGTTGTCACTTAAGCGCCAAGGCGCTCCATGCGGGATGCCACAGCAGACGACTCGCCTTAGATTCGTATGGCGTCCGCCTTACGACCGTGGCGTCCAGAAATCTTGTCGCTTTGGCGTCCGATTCGCACCAAATCGTGCATGGCGGGCGCCATACAGGGGTCCAATTCTGGGCGGCGGGAGAAAGGGCGGGGAAAATAGCAGGCGCGCGGGAGAAACAGGAGCACGCAGAGAGAGCTGGCACGCCGGAGAAATTGGCACGTGCGGGAGAAATACAGCGCAGAGAGAGGAGCGCGCTGGAGATCTGGAAGGGGAGACGGTGGCGGCTGTCGATCTGAGAGCACTGACCAGAGAGGAAGGGGATGCAGAGGGGAGGGAGAGGAAGGGGAAGCAGAGGGGCGGAGGGAAGAGCAGAGCAGCACATCAGGAGGGGAGGGAAGCAGAGTAGGGCAGGGCATCCGGAGAGGGGCGGAGGGAAGCAGAGCAGCCACTCGTGCCGTCGTGCGGAGGCGGAATAGCAGTTTGGAGCGGCGGCGCTGATGGGGGTCGGGATAGGGACTTCGATGAAGCCACACCAGGAGGGGAAGGAGCATATGGGCTGCCTAGTGGGCTGGGCGAGCCCACTTCTTACTCGCCTCCTTTCTTTTTCTTTTTTCCTTTCCTTTTTTCTTCATTTACTGCTCTAAGCTGCTGTTTTTATTTTTTAATTAATTTCTTAAGGCGTTGCCTCGCCTCACGCTTTAATCGCTTAAGCGTAAGGCGGTAGTCAGTCGCCACACCTCGCCTTACCGCCTTGATAACCATGTTGTAGTTGCATTCCATATGCCAATTGGAAAATGCAGTGTTTCAGGTATTCTCCTTGTTATACAACAAACAAAAATTTTATGTACCTGTAGAAAATAGAAAATGGAAAATGGATAAAAAGACTATTCCGCATTTATGACGCCAAAATATTTGAAAATTTTCTTTTAAGGACATCTCCATTTATAGTATTTAGACATCTTAATGTGTTATCAACTATATTTTTGAATGCCAATGTATTGCTAAGGTATTGCATGTTCTGCCAGTCTTTTTTTTTGTGTCATGTGATTAATTGCAATCACAGGAAAAAAGGCACTTATCATTAATTTATGGGAATCTTAGTTTTCAATTATGTAAACTCTACCATTCTTGTTTTCCTGTATCTAAATTTAATGCCCATAAAGGACAGTTTTACAGGATACATGTCGGTATACAATCTCCAGAAGGCTTTAGCTCTAGCCATGGAATTCTCAGAAGGTTTAGTGACTTTCTGAAGCTATCTTCTGATGTAAGTTGGGGCAGTTGTTTCAGATATCCCTACTGTTGCCATTTGCTCTTTCAAATAGAGCATCTTTAACTTGCAAGTTGCAATATTTTTCTTCCAGTAACTCAAAATGTGCTCACATTATCTGAGGGCACAATTGTTACTTAGCAATAATAATAGCTATGGATGTGCAGTTGTTCTGTGGTTTAAAAATATTGAACAAGAAATAGGGAAAACACATTTAATTTTGCAAGTCTTGAATAGCATTGACCTCTTTTAACAAAGCAGACATACTCCTTTTGAAAAATAACGATCCTTTGTTTTGACCTCGACTGGCCTGGTGTACTACTCAGGCTGACAGAAAAATTTAGAATGCAATCATCATGAAAGAATCACTGTGTAGCTCTAAGTATCCAGTTATGTTGAGAATGACTTAAAATGTGCACTAGCGAGCTGCTGGCGGTAAGTTTTAGAAATGCAGTCAACTGTAAGAATCACTGTGTAGGTAAAGGTAACTTGGTAATAACTTGAATGCACACCACACTGCAGAAACTTTACTGATGTAGCTACTTGTTACAGTGCATTACATAGATATGCAGTGATTCATCTTCAAGCACTTTTAGTTGCAATGTTCCATGTCTGTATTGGTGCTAGTTTGCACAATCCTTTAAATCTTTTTCCTCCCCGTTGGCCTTAAAATAATGATCTATGCTTTGTTCTGATGTAGACATGTTGGGTCATTTGCTACTTTATGATTTGGTTTTGATGTAGAACCTTGTGTTATGTAACTTGATGATTTCCTGAACATGATATGCCACTGATACTATGCTACTACATATTCATTTGCTTTTGATATATCATTTGTAACCATTTGCTTTTTTGTAAGTTCAATGTTTTTTTTTTCTTATACTACAATACTCCTGTTCTGCAGCTTAAGAGCGCGTTTCCCAGAAAAGATGTCCCATCGGCTCCTCCGAAGCATGCTTTCTTAAGAATAAATTCAAGCAGGTTGCTTCTAGAAGAGGTAAAATGCATCTTAAAACTCAATGTACTTTTGTTAATTTCCCCTTTTCCCCTGTGTCAACTGGATGCTTTACGTGAAGTAGTATACTATTTCCTGTTCTGCTTCTTGGACCTATCTCAAACTGTTATGCTTGCAGAGAAGGCATGCATTGGAGGAATGGATGCAAAAGTTACTTTCTGACATTGACTTGTCAAGAAGTGCTCCTGTTGCTGCTTTTCTTGAGCTTGAAGCTTCTGCACGTTCATGTATGTGCTACTTTAATTATATTTTTCTCTAACTGTATATTATTCACTGTCTTCATTGTGCATGTTAAATATGTTAGCAGAAAATTTAATTATACTGTTATACTAAATTTAGATTTCCAAGAACGGAATGGGCGTCCTTCTGAAGTAGGTTCTTCTGCAAAGAGCAGTATTGACTCTTCTCCACATTCTGATGGACCTGCTTCTGGTTCTCTTGCTGAGTCCAATCAAATAAATCATGCTCTTACTCATGGTAGCAGTCTTACAGGAGCAACTGGTAATGGTGTGCTTGGAGAAGCTATCTTAGATCAGTCTGATGAGCATGTTGATAGTGGCTTGAATCACAGGAAAGGGAACCTTGTATTGGAACATGATGGTAGAAATGGTTCAGTAGCGTCTTATAGGGGAGTTGTAGAAGAGGACCGTGATTCTAATCCCGGTCATGCTCGGAAGGACTCTGTTGAAAGTATTGGGAGTGATTTGAGTTCTTTAAGAGGAAGTGAATTATCTGTTCCAGGGGCTAGTAGTTCCCTTTGGGATGGTGCTGTGGTGGATGGACATATTAGTCAAACAGAACATCTTACTGGTTTGGATATGCATCTTTTGTATGATATGGATGCACAAGTCATCCTTCCAAATGATCAAAAACAGAAGTTGACTAGACTTTTGATCACAATGCAACGAAGAATAGGGACAGCAAAAACTGATATGGAGGATCTCATAGCACGACTAAATCAGGAAGCAGCTGTTAAAGAATATCTTACTACAAAGGTATTTCTTTGCTTTTCATGTTAATGACTATGGCATCTAGCTCTACTTAGTAATTACAGGTTCATGCTTAATAAAAACAAAATGCACTTTCAATTTCCATGTTGTTTTTAAGATTGTATGGTTCTCCAAGTTACTTTGTTTTGTTGTTTTGTGCATTCTTAGTTGTACACTCAATGGATTTGCGTGTATCATTACCATTCTGTGGATTCTAGGCTCTGTTTGATAATTATGATTTGTAATGTAGGTTAAAGATTTGGAGGTTGAATTGGAAGCCACAAAGCAAAAAGGTAGAGAGACACTACAACAAGCTATCCAGGCTGAAAGAGAGAGGATTACCCAGATGCAGTGGGATATGGATGAGCTCCGTAGGAAGTACTCTGAGATGGAGTCAAACCTGAAGACTGAACAAGTCTGTTTTTCCCACTGTTGTTGTGGCTTAGTTATTTTACTAGCCATATGAAGGTACTGATTATGTCTCTTTATAATTTGCAGAATGAGAAAACTCGTGCGGAGTCAGAGAAAACAACTGCTAGTGGTGAAAATGAAACATTACTTGAAGAATTAGAAATTAAACAAAAAGAAGTCGAGAGTTTGAAACAACGTCTTGTAGAAGCTGAGGCAAAGTCTAAAGCAGATAAGAAAGTTCTTGTCAAAGAGGTCAAGTCTCTTAGAAACTCCCAAACAGAGATGAAGAAAGTGTTGAATCAGTATCTTGAGGAGAAGACTGATTTAGAGGTATAGTGATACCTAATGCCTATCAAATTATAATGCCCTGTTCCTTACATAGCTGTAGCTGTAGCAGTATCTGTTGTTTCTAGGAATACTTGTTTGCTCTTACAACCTGGCAGCATATTCAACATTATTAGTGGCTTGCTAGACCAATTTGGCTAAGTGCTCTTCCTGTTGCTTTTGTATCCTTCATTCATGCCACCTACCCTTGGACTTTAGCTTAAAATCCTACTGAACTGTTGCTATGTTCAACTTTGTGACCTTTTGAAACTGTTACATCCGCAAGACTTTTGTGATGATGCAAGACATCCTGGCCTTTTACCTTTCCATGACCCTTATGATTCATCCAACCGGCATTCTATTTGGGAAGACTATCATAAAACATTATGCTTTCTAGCTGATAAGATGCTCTAGCATTAAAGAATGTGATTATTATCTTAAACAACAACAGCGTGTTTGGCTGCTCAGGTTCCAGCTTGTTTCAGCTTGTTTCAGCTTATTCTCCCTCACAGAACACTATTGAATCATCCGAAATAATCCAAAATCTACTGTTCAACGGATCAGCCGAACGCGCTGAAACACATGAGCTATTGGTTTTGTGTCAACATCTCCATGTGTTTTGTTTTGTCAAACTTGGATGAATAAAGTTCCTTCTATGAAGCCAGGAAGAGCAATAAGACTGATTTGTACCTAAGATCATCAAGCACACAATCAAATTTTTTTTAATATTTCCATATCTCTTGTCTAACTTGGATGGATAAAGCTTGATCTGTTTATGCAAGCTATGATTTTGGGAATTAGGATTTAGTGCTGCTCCTTCAATTAACTGCATGAGCTAGCCTGGAGAAAGGGGAAGAGTCTTTTTATGCATGCTAACATATTCAAATCAATTAATCACTTATGATTTTATTTTCACTCTTCGTAAATCCATGCTTCTGTCTGTGCACTCAAAATGTCTGTACTCCGTAATTCGAATTCTATGCAATCAGTTTATTTTCCTGATTTTTAATGTTTTTTTTTTTTCAGAGAGTTATTAATAGAGAGAAACAGAGGTCAGCACGTACAAAGTTATCCCGAGTGAAAATTCTTCACGAGTGCCGACTGCTGCGGGAGCGTCTACAGGAATGCAGTGCTAAATTTCTAGCAGAAGAACAAGATAACTTTACTATTGATCCATCATCCTTGCCTGATGCATTAGATCTTCTAGCAACATCAGACAATAGAATACGCCTACTCGTTGCCGAGGTAAACTTGAAATGTGATGGTAAATTAATATCATTTTTTTTTTCCAACGGGCCTGCTTGGCCAAACTCTAGTTTTTATATTCTTAGAGGGCAGCCAAAGTTACATGGTACAGCTCCAACTCTAATAAATTTGGAGTTTGAGCAGTTGAGTTGTTTTGGAAACAAGTGCTTCTTTCATTTCTTGGAAATACAAAAAAGAAGTGTCCTATGGATAATTTAGAATGCTATTCAAGATCATGAGATTTGTAATGTTGGTTTATCCTAACACAGAATACTACCTCCGGTTGTTAATACTTGATGCTCCAACAGCATGTTAATACCTGCAGCTAGCTCATTATCCTAGTCAGGAAGATCAACTATTCCTGACTGGGGGGAGTATTATCTAGTTCAGTTTTTTTTGTCAATTTGAAGATCACTTGAATTTCCCTACTTTTGCATTAGAAGGCCCTGAACTCCTCTTCTCAATTTATCATTTTTATCTTGGATCTGAAGCTGGAGCAGCCTTTGTAATAATATCATTATTTCAGCATTCTCTTCTTGAACCTAGACTGTTTTTAGTGTTCTAAGGGAAGTTGGAGAAAACTACCCTATCAAGGTCCCAACTTTAGAATTATTAAGGCGAATGACAAGTTTATGGCACTTAGTTCTGTAACCAGGCTTGCACATCGTGTTGGTAGCTCCTGTTTAGAATTATTCCCTCCTATGAATCCCTTCTTTGTAGAAGTAGGGACAGACTTTTTTTTTTTTGGGTTCAGCTAGAGTTTGGAGTTTGAGCCATATATTATTTTACCTTGGTAGTTACAGTGCATAATATTGTTCACACTGGAATGCAATTTTCATGGATGTACACTCCACTTCAGTTTTAAATATACTTTATATTAATTCTACTAATTTTAAATGTGGATATCTCTACTAATAAATTTATGCTCTGCATTGCTCTCTCCAGGCTCAACTTCTAGCACGAGATGATGAACAAGGCTCTTCTGATGATGGCGACAATTCTGATAGTAGATCCTCATTAACTATGAGCAGTGAAGATACAAAAGCTACTGATGAAGATACAACAAAAATGCTTTCTGATCTGCTCATTGACAATGCGCAGCTGAGGCTACGCCTCAATGCTGTCATCCGCAACGCTGTAAATACTGCCGTGAAGCCAGAGAAAGAAGGTAGTGGCGAGGTTCTCCCCAAAAAGACAGTCCTTAACTGGTTGTTAGACAGATGAAAAACACCGATGTATATTCCTGTGTATTAGATCTTCAGACTTATGCGGCTTGATCAAAATTATATGATGAGCATACCTATAGTGCCAGAGAAGCATCAGGATAAACATTCCCTCCATGAGGGAAGGAGAGCCTGGAAGCGTGCGTGTGTTGCTGTTGCACTGTTCATTTATACATGGAAGTCCGGAGGATAGTAATATTTAGTGGGGTTGTCACATTGCATTACAGTGGCGAGGGCAGTCAAAGCTTTGCTAAGCTGTGGAGCAGCTCGCAATTGGGGTTAGACTGATGGAGAACACAATAGCCTAGCCCCCGGTTTTGCACCATATATATATATATATATATGTAATTAAAAAAACCTGGTGGGATACCTATATGTAGAGATTTTACTGGCGCTCAGCCGGTGAATCTCTAGCATGACTGTACACAGTGAAATCACTCTAGACCAATCTTCTTCCATGGACAGTTAAAATGCCAATTCGATTTTTTTTTTTTTTGTTTTAAGTAGTGTTCCACATTTCAGAAATGAGTGCTCGACCTTTCAAAAAAGCGTGTTCTTGTCCTGGAGTATTCCACTGTCATGGCCTCGTCTGGGAAAGGTGAAAATTCCAGATTCCTGTGAAATTCTTTCTGTATATTTTCATTGAAATTCTTGCGTCCATAGCTCGAAGATCCATTTGGGACGTCAAGTCCTCTTATTGCGTATGTCACGGTGTATCCTCAACGTCAGCGGTTGTGGCATAACAGAGCGTGGTCGGCTGGTCGCTACCAGGAAGATAAAGTCGTTCATTCGTATCTTTATCCGTGGTCCTTGAAACAAATCATGCAGAAATTGACATGGATCACAGAATCATATAGCTTGATGAGCCAAATGGCCTGATTTTGGCGAGGAAGGCACTCTCTATATGAATATGAACATCACAATTTTCCAGACCATTTTTACAGGTCACAGATTTATTTTCACGAAAAAGCACGCGAGTGGGACCGCCGGTAGTAAGGCAAAAAGTCCAAGCCGGGCCCACCTGTCGGCCAAACAGCGCGCAGCAAAAGCAGCGATCGGTGTGGACGCACTCACGTTCCACCGCCGAAAAAGGACGCGCACATCACACGCAGCGAGACGCCAACGGCAATACGAAAAAATCCAACGTTAACGAGAGGGGGGAGAATGCAAAGTGCGAGATAAATACCCCTGCGACTGCGAGCACGAAGGCGTCAGGAACCCAACAACCCAACCCATCAGCCCGTCGGGAACCGGACCAGACCAATCAGGACCCGTCAGCACCGGCGCGGCGGCGACCAGGGCGCGGAGGCCGGAGGTTTGGGGGACCGGGACCGGGACCGGCGGTCGAGGCCCAGCTGCTGCGGATCGCGTGGGGGAGGGTGAGAGGCGGCTGTCTGCCGGATGTCCCGCGGCGGCGGGGAGTAGGGCGACGGCGGCAGCGGGGATCGGCTGCGGCGGCGCGACGAGGCGGCGGCGGCGGCGCGGGAGGGCGGCGGCACCATGTCTGCGGTAGTCTGTGGCAAGAGGTCCTCCATCTTCGCCGACGAGCTCCTCCCGCCGTCCCCTCCCTCCCCTCACTCCTCCCACCAGCCGGCGGCCAAGCGGTCCCGCCGCTCCCCCTCGCACCGCGGCGGCTCCGACGGACGCCGACGGGAGGCGCTCGTCCACCATCTACTTGCGCTCTTCCCCGACATGGATCCCCAGGTCTGCCTCCACCGCCGCCTCACTTTATCCTTCCACCCCCTCCCATTTTCCCGATTTACTAGTGGGACCATTTTTGGTGGTAAGCCGACGAGGATTTGTTGTTTCTTTGTCAGTAAACTTGTGATGCCGGCGACCTTGTAATTTCCGATCTGACCTTGGGTGTGAAATCGGACATTATGGCGCCTAGGTGCTGAAATGGGGCTCCTTTTGTTCAATTAGTTTCATTTACTTCCACACTTGATATGAATCACACTTGATATGAATCTAGGCCTTAAGACTCTCAGTTGTCATTGTATTATCCTATACCATGCTTATATGCTTGCTTAGATGTTTGTGGTACTGTGAATGTTGAATTGTATTGTAGCATGGACTACCTCTTTTACATTTGATTTGATTTTGAACATATTGGCACTGGAAATGGTTTGTTTCATAGGATTTCATTTACTGTTAACCTGCATCTGTTTTATTAACTATGCAAAGGATGATCGACCAGAGATGGATGTGCTGTAGTTTCTGTGGCTCCTTTCTTTGGTAGCTATGCAAGTTGTGTATTGTAGCCAGTCTGAGCCTGTGATGTCCCCAGTAAGTAGACAATGAATTTATTCAATATATACATGATTTCCTTCATAGATGGAAATTTGCCCTCCTGCTGGATCCTGATAGATTGAATTACTTCTATGCAGTATGAGCTAGTTCTTTTTTGTACTGAATTTATACTTTACCTTCGAGTATTACATATGCAACACACCTGACTATGCTTGTTCTAATTCTAAATAATTGTAGTTGCTTGAAAAAGCTCTGGAAGCATCTGGAGACGACTTGGATTCTGCAATAAAGAGTTTGAATTTGCTGCGCTTAGAGTCACAAGAGGCTATCTTGTCATCAACTGGTTTCCAACCTGAAAATGGTCAGCATACAGAAATTCAGCCTTCCGTTGAAGGTTAGTTTTCTACCAGAGACTACTGTTTTCCCATTCATATAGCAACAGTTGTACATCCTCATCCATGTAGTTCTGTTACTTAATAATAGTCACCTGCAAATGATTCAATGGGAGTGGTTCTCGCCTTCTCGGTACCCCAACTGAATGTTTCCTCCAATTTTATTCAGAACTATAGTATCAGGTGCAAACCAACCAACCTGTGTAAACTTAGAAACTACCAATTAGAACCACTAAATGTTGATCCAATGGATGGGGTGAGAGGTGGGATTTTTTTACACTTAAGCCCCCCACCCCCTGGCCTTTTTTTTTTGCGCTTAAGCCCCCTCACCCCATCCATTGGATCAGCATCTAGTGGTCCTGATTGATAGTTTCCAAGTTTGCACAGGTTGATTGGTTTACATCTGATATGGTGCCTTCTTTAATTCATAAATTTGTTACTGTCATATATCTAGTCCATCAAATGCTGTTCAATTTCAACACATGTTTGTATCCGATTTTGTTGTTGTTGTTGTTTGTCTCCGATTTTTTTATAGAATTAATTATATATGTAGAATTGGATTGGTGGAATTAGACATATCTTAACCAAACCCTTTGCATGGGCTCGCCGTGCATTTGTATGGTCTGGCGAAGCTTACTTGTCTTATAGTTTAGCTGCTTTATCTGTTTTTGGTTTTAGCTATAGATATGTCAAAAGCAGGTCTGGTTAGTGGTTACACCTTTTCCTAATCCTAAATAGAATGTAAGGACATAGAGATTTCTATTTAGACAAGGTATCCTATTTCCAGAGGCTTGAATGACCCCCTCTCACAATAAACATATCCTACGTTGTCTCTGGCTTTACTTGTACCTTTTTCCTGATATGACATCAAACCCACATTGTATTTGGTGGTAATTGGAATTTGTGTCAGCTAGGGTGGTGTTACTACCATAGTAAATGAATTGATTGCATCACACTTATTTTTCTTGGAAAGCAATGAAGCAGTTTCCAGATTGTATTGCTGTAGCATCATTTTTTTGCATTCCGTGCAGGTATTCCTAACGGTGGTGTGGATACGGTTACAGAACATCCACCTACTGTAGATAATTACCAGACAAGTAATAATGGCTCTGAATGGGTTGAGCTATTTGTCAGAGAGATGACAAATGCTTCTGACATAGATGATGCACGGGCTCGTGCGTCAAGAGCTTTGGAGGCTTTGGAGAAATCGATTGTAGAGCGTGCAGGAGCTGAAGCTACACAGAACCTGCATAAGGTACCCATGCGCTACTCACTACAACTTTTGGTTCCCTGTAGTATTGTCTAATTTGCAGAACGATAATAGTGATTGATTTTCCTTTGTGGGATAGGAAAACATGATGCTCAAGGAGCAACTGACTGTTGTTCTGCGAGAGAATGCTGTGCTGAAGCGGGCAGTTGCCATTCAACATGAGCGCCAAAAGGAGTTTGACGAGAGGTCTCACGAGGTCCAGAGCTTGAAGCAACTTGTTTTGCAGTACCAGGAGCAAGTTAGGACTCTGGAGGTGATATTCCTAGTCCCGTCTTCAACTATGCTTCTTTTCCTGTTGTGATATATCAACTGAAGAAACGTTTGGGGTCTGTGACCATACATTTGCAGATAAACAACTATGCACTCACAATGCACCTCAAGCAGGCTCAGCAGAACAGCTCCATACCTGGGCGTTTCAACCCGGATGTCTTCTAAGCATAGCTGCTGAACTGTCTGCCCCAGATTAATAACATATGAAGATATTCTGTTTTACAAACTACCCCTGAAATGGGGATACGGGATAGGTGGATTCACCGCCCATGGGTCCAAAATTTTCCACTTACAGTTTGATTTAAACGTGTTGCTTTCATGCAATTAATTGGCTACCAAATATATTGTGTCTTTCCATTTTTCCGGGTATGGTTTATTTGATCCATGGCTTACATATTCGTCAGAGAAAGATTGCTATATCTCGTTGTAGGTCATTTTTTTTGTAGAAAATGGAAAAAAGTTTGGTCCCTACGACCGCACTTAGCCAAGTTCTTACAAGCTGTCACAAGATTTTTTAGCTAGTTATTAGTTCAAACGAACCACGATTTTCTTGGATTGTAGTCCCACGAGCAGTGCTAGCATATGCTCATTTAACCTTAGCTGGTTTCAATTTCACATAGCATTTCAATTCCTCTTCTAAGGGTTATGGGTTCACCCCATAGCAAGGTTCATCCTATTATTACATGTTCATATGGGCGGAATCGAGCAGAAAGGAGTGGAATCAGACAGAAAAGGGGAGATAGTGAAGTGAAATGCCGTGAAGCGGATATCATCCATAGGTTTTCTTGAGTTTAAGGCGTAAACATGTCGGTCATCTAGGCTAGTCTAGGAAGGTAAATGTCACACAAAGAATGCATAAGCGAAAGTATGCAGTAAGTAAAGAACTTGTCAGAGAGGGCAAACTTCGAAGATAAGGCAATCTATCCTGTGGTATTGGTTCTATAAAAGCAATTTCTAGTCCATGTCGGAGCTCAACCAAGGTACACTACCGGTCAACAAACCTTCCTCACATGTTGCACTCGCCACCTAAGTCTCCCGTCAACTAAGGCACGCCGTAAACCACATTGGCTCACCACCCACTCTTTCGGTTAGCTTAGTGTCGTCTTCGCTAAAGATTTTCACCACCAAAGTAGGGTCTCCTCGTCCCCTTATACAAGTCGTTGTTGCTCCAAACCAAGCACAGAGGATCGACACCAGATGGCCACCATGGCCTTCGCTAGAAGGTCACAAAGACCTCAAGTGCTCTGACTCATCAAGATTACAATGGCATAATAGCCAAATATCTCAAAACCCTCAAGCTCTAAGGCCTAAACAAGCACTAGTCACTCTAATTGCTCTAATGATGCCTTTGATATAATCACTAAGCTATCATATGAGGTTGCAACTATAGCATACTCCTTAATCTTCTATAGTCTCCCACCCTTGAACGCCGATTGGAGCATATAAATAGCCCCAAGAAAATCTACTAGATGTTGCTCCAACGATCACATTGGATTATCTAAAAGCTTATTCTCTAAATAAATTCAAATATAAGCTCTCTCTTCAATAATCCACATTACCACCTTCATTTAAAAACTGATTCCAATGTGTAGAGTTTGGCATCCTTGCTTTGAATTTGAGTTTGACGTGTAGAGTTTTGTGATATATAAACCTAGTGAGAATGTTAAAAATAATCCTCAGTACCTCATAGCCACCTTCATTTAGACTTAAATACTCCATTCGATTTAGTTTATAAGACGTAATATGATATGACGCGGTCTCTTAAAGTACATTTTGACTATTTATGTTATTGTAAACTTATAATTATTGGATATATTATATTTAATTACAAATCTAATAGTGTCAAGTTTGTACTACAACAGTTACAATTTTGTTGACCAAACTATTGGTCACAGATTGTGCACCTTATACGCTGAATTGGAGGAAGTATATTGGTAGATGTGGCATTTGTATTCTTGCATCGATTATACGAGTCGGTGTGTTTGTTTTATCTCAATCTTTAAGAGGTTGAATCTTTTATCAGGAACCGAAACAAATACTAGTCAGCCTTTTTTTAATAATAACAGGAAACCTTCACCTCTACTCCAAAATCCCAAGCATTCAGAAAAATCTACACATTAGGAACAGGAACGCGTACGGTGGCTTGCAGCCACAGGTCGTTCTTCCTCCTCGCCGTGATCCCGAGCCCTTCGGCCATGTCCAGTTCCTCCGGCGCAGCGCCACCGGGGAGCGCCCAGTCGAAGTGGAAGAGGAGGCTAGCGAGACCGAGCTCCATGACGGCGAGGCCAAGTGCTATGCCGGGGCAGATCCTCCGTCCGGCGCCGAACGGCACGAACTCGAAGTCCGTGCCCCTGAAGTCCACCTCCGCCCTGGCGCCGCCGTCCTCGAACCTCTCCGGCCTGAACTCCTCGGCGTCGGGGCCCCAGCTCGCGGCGTCCCGGCCTATCGCCCAAGCGTTGACCAGCACCATGGCACCCCTGGGCACGTCGTACCCGAGGACGCCGCGCGTCTCCTCCTGGCACTCACGCGGGAGGAGCAGCGGCACTGCAGCGTGCAGACGCAGAGTCTCCTTAATGACCAGCTGCAGGTAATGCATCTTTGGCAGAGCGTCCTCCGGCACGCTGTTTTGGCCGGCGAGCACGCGACGCACTTCGGCCTGCGCCTTGCGCAGCGCCGCCGGGTGCCGCATCAGCTCCGCCATGGCCCACTGCAGCGTCGTCGACGTCGTCTCGCTCCCCGCGCTGAAAAGATCCTAAGTGCACGACGCCCCGTCCGAAAAATACAATCTTGTCAATGTCGTCGGAGTGACGATCGTCGAACACACTGCAAAAGGGGACGTAATTTCATCGAACACGTTGGGAGAGAGAGCTGAGCTTACGATGATCACGGCGCGGATGGTGCCCATGTCGAGGGGGGCCTGCAGGCCACCGTCCTTCTGGATTCTCAGCAGCACGTCAAGGAGGTCGTCCTCGTCGTTTCCAGCACCGGCCGCCCGCTTCTCCTGGTGCTCCGCGATGACGCCGTCCATGAGCCGTGTCATCTCGCGGTGGTGCGCTTCCGCGGCGCGCGCCGCCCCGCTGAACGCTCGCGCGAGCCTGGACGATGGGAACACGTCGGCGAGGCTGAACCCGGCGGCCACCCTGACGCCCTCGTCCAGCTTCTCGAGGAACGCGTCGCGGTCCCTGATCTGGCCGCCCACCACGGCGCGCACGACCGCGTCGGTGACGTACGTGGCGAGGAGGGCGCTGACGTTCACGGGCTTCGACAACGACGACGCCGACGCCGACGCGACGGACGCGACGAGGCTGGCGGCCTCGGCCTCGCGCCCACGGCGGAGGGACCGCACGCGCCGCGCGCTGAGCAGCTCGGTGACACAGAGCTTGCGGAGCAGGCGCCAGTGCTCGCCGTGCGGAGCGAACGCGACGCCGAGGCCGTCCCGGGTGAGCTCCCGGAGGGTGGCGGTCCGGGGCCGCGTCGCGAACGCGGCGTCGTGTGTCCTCATGACCTCCCGGGCCGCGTCGGGCGACGACGCCACGACGACGGGGAGCTCGCCTAGGCGGAGCAGCATGAGCGGGCCGTGCCGCCTCGCCAGGTCACGCATGGCGCGGTGCGGGAGCGCGCCCACGAGGTGGTGCAGGCTGCCGATGACCGGGAGCTGCCATGGGCCGGGAGGCGGTTTATTGCCGCGGTTGCGTCGCCGGAGCTTGATGGCGATGAGCGGCAGCAGCAGGATAGTTGCCCATAAGAGGTAATGGTAGGATGAATGGAGTTCTTGGTCCATGATTTCGGTTGCATCTCTGATTGTTCCTCGAGGTCTAGTAGTGTACATAGTAGAGCAGAGTTCGTTCAAGTGTAGTGCTAAGACGATTCTAGTCGGCAAAACAAAATTCCATGAAATGAGATGCCGCGTGGAACAGCATTTTTTAAGGAGTAGGTGAATGGCGAGCGAATTATACTATGGAGATCAGATCTAGAAGCAATGTGGTGTAAATAATGTCCACGGAGAAGATAAAACGACGCCGAATAAAAATACAAATACAAATTGTTTATTATGTGCTCCAATGTTAAAGGCGCTTATAGTTGGTTGCTAGCTACCAGAATCTTGCCATAATAAGTTTGGATTGGTGATGATGCTTCTTAGAAGAAGGTTGAAGCTGGATTTTTTCCATTATCTAAAAAAACGCTAGTTGCTAGCTGTAATTCAAAACCCATAAGCGCCCATCAAAACATCTCCACTGGTGCTGGCTACCAATTCTCAACAAATCATATTTGGGACTGAGTACTTCCGGCTTGATGGGGAACGGTCTCAATTCGATCAATAATTTAAAACAAATGGTGCATGAATATTTGAACTCTGTCAAATTTTGCTCACTTGCATCTAGAACAACTATAATCTGAAGAGAATCCACACAAACTAATTGCAACACGTAAACATGTCCTTTCTTTCATTGTCTCCCTCTACAGACAATCCAGACTAACATAAACTAATTGCAACACCACATGGACATGTCCTTTCTTTGGTCATCTTTCTTCTCCTTAGCTGGAAGAGAGAGAAAGATATTTTGCAGTCTCAGGATCTTGTGGATTAAGCTCCAAGCTTGACTCGTAAGTTGTAGCAGCAGTATAATTAGAGGACATGTCCTTTCTGACAACCGTATCGATTAGAAGACATCTGGATTGCGATGCCAATAGGTGTTTCTGCATTGGTTCACATTTTGAAGATGGAATGACAAGGCATTGTTCTTCTCCTGGATGGTAAGGATGAGAAGGTTAGTACTAGTAGGTAGATAAAATACAGGTTAAGCATTATAGCAATGATTTCACAGAACCTACCTCTAACGCCTTTATCTGCTTCTGGTACTTCTCGAGAATCTGGTTGAACTGAGATAGCTCCTGCACCATCTCTTGATACTCCTTGAGTCGGTTGTGCTGTATGAGGAATGCACGCTTCAGAACGCCGTTCTGGTGGAGCAGGGATCCCAGCATCTGCTTCACTATCTTGTGCTCCTGGATTGACAACAATAATTCAGGTCAGCTTGGAAGGAAGGAGATAAGCATTATTGAACATGGTTCATAATAATATAATAAAGAATCATTTAACTTTAGGCAATCTTGATACCTTGTTCACTTTGCTCTTTTCATCTGGGCTACTCCTGGCAGCAGATTTTTCCAACAGGTTGAGTATCTTGAAGGCGCGATTCTTGGCATCAGTCAAATCCGAAGCAGAGGACATCTCCTTGACAATGAGCTCAGCCCATCCAGAGCAATTGGTGGGAATGGTTTCCACTGTCAGGTCAACTGCAATAGCCATTGATGCAGTAAGGTTTATGTTAACGGTAGCTGATTTAATTTAAATGATTAAATAAATTTGGTTGCATGAAAATATATTCAGATATTAAACATGGCTTCGTACCATCAGATTCAGATAGGATGCTATCGCCTTCCTCGTTGTCAGATGGAACATGGTTTATGGCAGAAGCAGATTCTGTGCTTCTTTGTGCCAAATAATCTTTGTATGCTTTGATTGCAGCATCCAAGACATTTCCTGACGCTTGTAGATAGTTTTGTAGAACCTGTAAATTAAGGAAAAAAATGATTTTAGGTGCACAAATCCTTACCAGTACCAATTTATGTAGGATAAGAAAACACATGACTGAAGATATTCATTGGTACAGTACTGTAGTACCAATTGGTAAGGACACCAATTTATGTTTCGATGCACATCGATTGAAATCCAAAAGACAACAGAATCTTCGAAGTCAAGTTTATTAGATAGTATATTGTTAATGATGTCACGGTAGCTAATTGCAGGACCTTGTTGGCTTGACCTCTGGCCTATCGGCGTACTCTAAGCCTGTTCGCCGTGATGGATTATTAGGACTAACAAACAATCCATGTATCAAATAAACTTGGTCGTTAAACGCACACGTATGCGTACGTATATGGACGCACCTGCGGCTCCTCGCCGGGGAAGATGAGATGGAGCGCCTCGACCGGGTCGAACTCGAGCGGGAAGCTGAGGCCGAGGTCCGCGGCGACAATCGACGACGAGCACCGGCCCCGCTTGGTATGCAGGAGCGGCAGGTCGGCGGCGGGGAACGAGAAGGGGTCGTCGAGGAAGGCGGCTTCCGTCCCTCGCTTCCGGCTTGCCACGGCTGTCGCCGCCATGAGAGGGTGGATGTAGTAGGGATAGGGTTCCGACCGCGAGCTCCTTGGATTTTTCGGATTGATGATTGAATTCAAGGTGAAGCGGAAGTTGTGGGAGTGATTTCACGGCCGCGCGCGGGGAGTGGATATATAGCGGTCGCGGCGGTCGGGTCGCGCGGAAGGCGAAGTCTTGGAGGACACGGCCGGGTTGCCGACTTGCCGTGCGATGGGACATCGACTCGATCGCGACCGTCCATGGGTCCCACCAGCTCGGACTTTTCGTGCATAACAACGGCACCGTCTCAGAGTTTCTTTTGGAATGCAGATCGGAGTTTCCTTTTTCCTAGACTACCAGATCGAGGCGTCCAAAGTTAAGAAAACCTATATGACGTCGCCTTTCTTCTCTCTTCCCTGTAGCCGACCAGCGAAGGCACGGACGCCATCGTGGCATCGTCCCGCCCGGCGGCGGCGCCACGACGTCGCGGACTAGCGAATCACGGGTGCGCCAGCAAACTGCGCCCCACATCGCGAGCATCCCCGTGCGCCGTGCGCGGCATGTACACCATGCCGTCGCCCCGGCGGCCCGGCATATCGCCGGCGGGTGGCATGCGAGCACCAGATCCGCCCGTTAGACATGTTGACCTGTTTCTGGTCCAGCCCAAGCCAGACATCAGCCCATCAGAGGCCCAGTTATCAAACAGCAACAGTACCACGTTAACGATCCGAACTGCGCGATGCATCAGCGCTTAGTCATCAGCCACGTCCCAGTGGGGTCTGCTTGTGGCCCCCAACCCACCATAATCAAACCTAACGTTGACCAAGTCAACGTTCAACGTTGAGTGTGGGATCTGCTGTGGGGCCCATTTGCCCGGCGACCGACACCGGCCATATAATTTTGCCAATCTATGGTTCTGCCACGTTTCATAACAAGTAGCATACCACGTGTCCATACTGATTACTGTTTTAGTAAAAAATGTTGGTGTTCAGAAGTTAGTAAATGGTAAAGCATATAATTTAAGCACAATTATCAAGAGAAACTAATATTCAGAAGTTAGTAAATGGTAAAGCATATAATTTAAGCACAATTAAGAAGAGAAACTAATATAAAAATATTACTGTAAATAGCCGGACAAGGCTTTCGGCCAGCACCGTCCACTTCACCCTGCATAAAGAAGCATAACCCACATGGTAACACCTGTTCTGTGAACAACACTACGCGTAGCCACCATAACCGCTGCGGCGGGGGGGAAGTCCGGATAGGACTCGGGCGGCGTGACGGAGGTCTTGACCCGCACCGCCAGACCGTGCCCGCCACATGCTCCAGGTTCGGCGAGGCCACGCGCCGAGAGGCCGGTGTCGAAGCCGGTCAGGAACACCCGCGTGGCCGGCGGCCCGCTCGGCCACGCCACGGCGAAGTTGTTGCGTCGGACCAGGGCGAGCCGCGGCTACTGCTCCCGACGACGGAGACGGAGGAGCACGCGCAGGCAGAACGAGGCGCAGGTGGCCAAGGGAGCTCCGTCCGGTCCCGCGGCCCCGCGTCGAGGAAGAAGACGGAGCTGCTGGTTCGTAAGGATGGCCAGGAGCATGCAGGCGGCTGACGCGGCGGGCCGGCTAAGCGCGCTGCGCCGGCTCCTCGCCGTGCTCCAGCCGCGCGGTCGTGCTCGCCCTGCTCCAGTCGTGCTCGCCGTGCTCCAGTCGTGCTCACCCTGCTCTGCTGTGCTCGCCGTGATGCCGTCGTGCTCGCCCTGCTCTGCTGTGCTCGCCGTGGTGCCGTCGTGCTCGCTCTGCCGTGTCCACCATGGTGCCACCATGCTCGTTCTGCTCGCCCTGCTCTGTCGTGTCCACCGTTGTGCTCGCTGCCCACCGCTTGTTCGAGAAAATGCCTAAAAGAGGGTAACCTTACCGACTTGCAGAAGAGGTAACCGTATCAAAATAAACCCAACCAAACACATCCTGTCCTGTCCTGTGCTGGCCAGACTTAGACAGCACAGTTAACCAAATACTCAGAAGTTGGCTCGGTAAGACTACCCAGGGTAAGATTCAGTCAGTGCGTGTTTAGCTGTCTGAAATTTGAAATTTGGGTTACTATAGCACTTTCGTTTTTATTTGGCAATTAGTGTTTAATCATGGATTAATTAGGTTCAAAACGTTTGTCTCGCAATTTCCAACCAAACTGTATAATTAATTTTTTTTCGTCTACATTTAATACTCCATGCACGTATCGCAAGATTCGATGAGATAACTACTATAACACTTTTTAGCAATTTGGGGTGGAAACTAAATGCGCGCTCAGGCTAAAAATTGGACAGCAAACCAAACACACCCTCCTAAGCGTTCGGCACTTGGGCTGAACTGCAGTCGTCGCTGGCCCGTGGGATCTGAACCTCGATCTGGACCCACCTGGCAATGACACCATCGAACTAGGCAAGCCGCAAAACCCACCTGTTGATGAGAAAACCATAGTCCGTTCGATCTATCCCGCATTTCTGCTGTCACCGACCACCAACCAAGGAGGCATGCCGCCGCCGCCGCCGGAGCTGATGGAGGAGCTCGTGGAGGAGGTCCTCCTCCGCCTCCCGCCGGAGGACCCCGCGAGCCTCGTCCGCAAGCTCTGGTGCCGCCTCGTCTGCGGCGCCGCGTTCCGCCGCAGGTTCCTCGAGGGCGCCCCCCCTTGCTCGGCGTGCTCTACCGCAAGGACGTGGTCACAGACACAGACACCTACTCCCTGCGTCGAATGCCGATGGCATACTTCGTCCCCACAACCTCCTTCCTCCCGGCGCGCGCTGCCGCCGGCCGCGGCCAATACGGCTGGTGCGCCGTCGATGCCCGCCACGGCCGCGTCCTGCTCTGGCGGAGCGCTCCTTCGAGTTATGGGCGGGCTGATCTCTCCGTCTGGGACCCCGTCACGAACGAGCAGCGAGACCTACCCGAGCCGCCGCTCTACCTGCACGGGTACTATCGCAGGTGGAACGCCGCCGTGACCTGCGCCGCCGCCGCCGCCGCCGGTGGCGACTGCGACCACCTCAACTGCCGCCAGGGACCTTTCTTGGTTGTCGTCATTGACATAAAGCCCCACAACATGTACTTGTCCGTCTACTCATCTGAGGCTGCTGCGTGGAGCAACGTAACCGTTTGTGAGCGCCCCACCGGCCCACCCCCAATTTCCTCACATCCTGAAGCCTGTGCCCGGCGTCCTCGTGCGGAGCGTGTTCTACTTGGTTTATCTTAACGACGAGATCGTGGAATACGACATGGCCACACGGGAAGTATCTATGGTTCGCCTACCACATGAGTCCGTCGTCTGACACGAAGCATTGTGCTCATGACTGATGATGATGGTGGGCTAGGATTTGCTGCCAACGTGAAGGACAAACTACAGCTATGGTCGAGGGTGGCTTGTCCAGATGGAGATGCAGGCTTTGTTCTAACTAGAGTCATTGATCTTCGGAAGGTGCTTCCTTCAGGTGTAGTCATCAAGAACTCAATTCAGGTGAATGGTTTCGTTGATGGTGGTGCTAGCCGAGTCCTGTTCATAAGGATGTCCGATGGGCTATACAGCATAGAGATAAATTGAGAACGAGCTCTAGCTCGATTGGCATGCGTTGCAGGTGTGCACGCTGCCCACCAGCGTTCGAATCTCAGGTTCGGAGCTGGTGTTCTCACCGGGATTTATTCCCATAATAACATTTCATTGAAGCCTCTCAACGCGTGGTGCCACAAGGAGACTGCGACGTACCCGTCGCCTACGCCTACAGAGCCTTCATGTTTCTGGTGATCTCTCAAGGACGCGTCTTCATATCTGTGTATAGTTGTAGGTCTGCTTGTGTACAAGTGGTGTGAGTGAGGTGTTCGTGTGTGTGGTGTAGGTGTGTGTCTGTATACATACATATGCTACAGCTGTATCCCGATGAGAGGTGTCAAAGCATAGAGATAAATTCTAGCAAGGTCAGGAAGGTAGCCAACTACTGTGGCAGCGACAAGGATGTTGTTCCTTACATAAGCTTCTGCACTCCAACCTCCAGGGTCCAGGTACAGCAGTACAACTTTGTTTGCTTATGATTTTCCGTACATTTAAAACATGTATTATGTTCCATACACTTGGTGCACAAGTGTTCCATACACTTTTGTATATGTGCTCCTACCTATTTTTTATGAACCATTGTTGAAATTGTAAAGACGGGGTTCCTGACAACTTATCTAAATCTAGGCTCATCAGTTAGGAAGGGATTGATCAGCAGGATGTCATGGAAACCAAAAGAATTAATAACCTACACTAGCTTCTACGCTCCAGAGAATTATTCTCGGCATGCTTATGCATAGCTGATGATCTCAAATGCCTGACAATGCCACTTAATAGCAGCATAGAAACAGGAATGAAAACAGAGTTATTTCTAGTTTATATGGAGGTCTGAATCTGTCGTATGTTTGTAGTTTTGCTTTTAAGTATCTGCGTGTAGTGAGTTATCTTGGGTTGTTTAGTTAACTGCTGAGTAACAAATGTTCAAGCAAACATTAATTTCTCAATTAGTTGATTCTCTCTGTTTTTTATTAAAAAAATGTCTATGTTTCTGCAGCACTAGGATGTGCCTCCAGGGGTGAGAAACCTAGGGCTGGTTCAGCAAATGCATCGAAGACTCAAGTTGTGGGCACACGGTCTTCAGAATTGAAATCAAATCTTGGAGTGACTATGCTTCCCCTTGCCTGAAATTACTGGTGCTCAAGAAAATGAGCATATTGAATTGCTGTAATTTTCATATATGTCATTTTACGGCTGATATACTCCGATAGTTTGGTTAAGTTCTGTGGCTGAAAATGACTGTATTACTGCTAAACTTATTTACTGAATCAATACAATACTGCATTGTTGATTTTTATATTTTTCTTGTTCTTTTACCATGGAAAATTTGTATCCATAGTGGAAAGAAAGTCCATAGAAATATGGTTCTTGCCAGCTCTAGTCAATGTGTCATGACTTGAGTATATCACCACTTAGGTTATCAGATTGATTCTACAACTCTGTTAACTAATTGATGAGTTAACTAGTTGATTCTACAACTTTGTTAAGTAGTTATATGATTCATATAATAAGATTTCACGATTCTAGTAGTTATCATTCTAGTTTTGATGCGATTTCAAGTAACAACTTTGTTTGGTTTGAGGTCATTGTTGCCGAAGACACCAATAACAAATTGCCAGCTCATGATCCATGTTGGTTTGATCCAATGATCTGCAAGATGATGTTAAACGTGAAGTCCAAGCTGGAAAACTATTTTCACCATTGTACACCTCTGTCCTGCTTTTGAAACCAGAAAATTCCCGAATTTCATGCGGAGACGTGCTCTCATGCTCTGAAAAACAGAAAATGCCGATATTCACACGCATGCAACCGCACAAACATGAATCCAAGGATCTGGCTCATCGATGCGATGAAACACAAACACCCATACACTACTTACGCCACAGAACTGATTATTACAGTAGCGTTGCTGATAACATAGCAGATGCTATGCCGCTGCTCGCTGGTGGTTACATCGAGGCCATAACAAGCTGTGCGAGGCTTACAACTCCAAGTAGAAACGTAACTGTCGCAGCTCAGGATACGGGAATGGTCATTAGCCCATTACATCAGGAAGAAAGGCGAGGCATAACGAGAGGCCAAGTTGCTTCGGTGCATGTTGAAGCCCCGCAGGCGCTCCAGATTCATCACGTCAGAGTGGTCGACAAAGAGATTTACCTACATAAGCCCGACACTTGTCAAAACTTTGGGATCAAATGAACCACGAGAAACAATGGTATCAGCATTGCTCAGCTTGAGTTTATTCAGGGGGGAGAGGAGTCAGTACCCTTGGGCCATATCGTCTGACAAACCACTCTGAGGTGTTGGGGTTGGAAGCTTCAAACATGGTTTTATCAAGCCCGAGCCGGCCTACAATCTTGGCGACGATGTCTGTCCTCAGAGATTCAGCACGCTGGCAAACATCATCGGCGTCGATCATGATCATATCTGCGCCTGCTTCCAAGCATCTCTCTGCCCTCCTAATCAGCAGGTCAACATCTTCAACTCTTTCTGCAAGAGTGGACACCAAACACACATGTTCTGAGCAAAAAAAAGGAATTTGATTTTGCCATACTATAGCTTAGAAAAAATGGCGTAGCATAGTGTGCAAGGCTGTGAACTGTGATAACAAAAGACAATGGTGGCAAAAACGGCTAAATTATGAATGTTGAATGAAAAAACGCAACACATTCAAGCAGTTAGTTAAACGAACCGTCTAACTGACCATTGTTCAGTATAAGAGCTGTTGCTTTGTGCAAACATTATTCAGTACTCAGTATGATAGGAGTTAACTAGGGTCATACCAATCACAGTGTGTATAATAAATGTTGAAAAGACACCCCTGTTTGGTTTACCTGAGGTCTTCTCCTTGACCGGAGCTATGTACGCCCCAAAGGCCCTATCACGAGATGCTGGAATATCAGAACTGTCAAACTTCACTGAAAACATTGGCTTTGCCCTCAAACCACTACTCTTGATGAGGCGGACTAGCCTCAACAGAGCTTCTTCAGGGAGGTTGAGAGATCCAGCATTCAGCTCAATTGTGTCAAACCCTAAGGCCTTGCATTCCTGAAGTGGAATACTCATGTCATGTGCTACTCGGAAGTGATTTCACACATTGTTTTCAAACTGTCACAAAATTACATAACCATAACAGATGCGCATACCTCTACAGTCTACATATTGCTTGAAAGAAGAGGGTCCTTGATGCAGCAAATGCTCTGCCCAATCACCTGTGCTCACATAAATGTCATGCTTATGTGCTAGATCAGTGATCTCTCTAACCAACTCCTTTCCCATCAAACTATGGCATCCTCGAGAAAACTTCAAACCATCAACAAATGGACTTACAGAATCCAATATTTCCTGAAATAATAAAAAGAAAATGTTTGGCTTGAAGTGTCAGTAATGGTTAGGATGGTGAAAAAAGAGAGGAAAATATACAGCAGTCATTTAAGCATAACCACCCAGTGCCTGCAAAAACCAGTAAATAGCTATTGATATTCGTTCCTATGGTGAACTGTACTATTACTGTCTATGTCCAATCCCCCCGGGGGGTCTTTAAAAACAGCTGGGGACTAGTTATTCCTTGCTAAAATCAAAATCCAAGGAGTAATCTACACTTCATTGTGCCTCGATCACATAACAGCCTAGATGCTGGATAAATATAAAAACACCAGTACAATTAGCATGAATCGGCTATTTCGGTTCGAAAATTTGGCAACGCCCACGACGATCACATTCTGAAACTACTCATATGGTTTCAATCCAAGCACTAGTATGAATCTATTATAGAGACTAATTAACCATCGCACGCGTCTTTCACCGAAACAAACACGCCGTATTCGCATTCCACGGAAACTGAATCGCACTCCAAGTCCCAACTAGAATACGCCCAATCCAGGCATCCAGCTCGGCACAACACAACACCAAACGAATCAGAGCAGAGCACACGCAGCGCCCAAAACAGGGGTGGCAGACTGGCAGCTGTGAGCCGGAGGCGAACCTGGAGCGCCTGGTTTGCGGGGCGGAAGGAGTAGAAGGGGCTCCGCATCTCCGTCACCCCGTACCGCCGCGGCTTCTCCGGCCGGTCGTCCTCCTCGTCCTCGTTGCCGTAGCCGTAGCCCTGCAGCGACAGAGCCACCACCTCCACCCCCTCATCGTCGCCGTCGCCGTCCACTCTCTTGCTCAGTTGCGCGCGCACTTTTTACTAATAGGTTGCTACAGGGTGCAAATATCAGGACCGATGAACTAGTCATTGATGGTTGTAACAGGGGATTTTTGAATTACATGGCCAACAAATTCAACAGAGGCTATGATGCCTTTGATCTTTGTGACAAGGAATCTTTGAACTTTGGCATCCAGAAACTGAAGATAACAAACTCTAAGGATTTTGGTCTTGAATATGTGCCGTGCATTCCATCACTACAGGAGCTTCAAATTGATTGCATCAACGTGATTCATAATCATGGTAAACTGAAAAATCTAAAAGAAATGGATAAATTGGAGAAAATTACTTTATCATCACGGGTGAGTTGCTTGTACCCAGACGTAGGGGAAGGTCTATTATTGGCTATTCCTCACATTCAATATATCAAGATTAATGAGGTAATTTCTCTTGGCTGTGCTTCGGTTCTGTTATTTTAGAAATGAAGGAGTGAAAAGTAGGCAAGATGTGTGTATGCAAGCAAGATAGAATGTATATATCTTATTCTTCGTCCCTGTTTGGTTTTATACCATAGTTGAGTAGTCCTTATAATTGTTTATTGTTTTGAAAAGTGCAATTTGTTTCTAAAATGCCCAACAATTAGAAATCACACAAGTGACCTCATTGTAGCAATGATATACATCCTACTTCGAAATTAGATGTTCTAAAATATATGGCACTTGGTCTTGTGCACTAACATGTAATATTTACACTATGTACAACACACATGGCGAGTTCCGTGGAATTTGGAGTCCAATTGCTAATTTATTTAGAGGGGAGGAAACAAGATTGATTGTGGAATGTGAAGGGATGGCGGCGGCCCTGCTGCGCCAATCCTCCGACGCTGCATGGTGTGGCAGGAACTTGTCTAGTCAACATGCCTCGCCAACATGTTAGATTTGCCCAACAAATGTGGTGTGGCAACGTTGTTTGTCGCACCATGTGGGCTACACAGGCAAAAAGGTTAGATATGGGAATGCTTTTTTAGGGTAGGTTAATTTTAATTTTTTTAAAAAAGGTTTAAAACTGAAAAATAATCTGCCAAATTTTAAGATCGACAAAGTCACCATATCTGATGACGGTCATGTCATTTACCACTAAAAAAGTGGGACTAAACGAAAATAAAAAAATATGAACACCCATACTAAGGAATTTGAACATAGGTTGACAAAATTTACCACCAAAAAAACCTATTAATTAATAACCATTCCTATGTGATATTATTTTGAACACATTTGAAAGCTGCCTTCATGCTTGCCTAGTTTCCTGTGTGATCGATCAATCCTATAACTAAAAGAAAAACACACTATGCATCTACATGCATCGGCGTCACTCTATATTTTCTATTCCATGGTTAAACTCATTGGGAACCCCTAATAAGCATCCACTAAACAGATCACACCCTCTTGTTTGTGCATGTGTATAGCTTGAGTTAGTTTTCTATATATTGATAATGATAGAAGTGAATTATTTACAAGCATATTGGAGTACTTGGGTAAGTTTTTTTTATAGTGGTAGACATTAGGTAACTCAGATGTAAATTTAGATATTTATCTAGATTATTCTTAATAATGATGAAAATGGATAATTTACATGCAAATGGAGATTATTTTTACTTTAGACTATTTTCCATAATGGCACAAGAGTACGATTAGGGGGTTACTATAGATTATTTTCACAATAGTTGAGGTTGATTATTTAAAAATAAATTAATGTGGTTATTTTAGAATATTTTTATAACAGTAGAGGTGGATAATTTCTTAGAAAATAGAATAGAGATAACTACAATTATTGATACAATACTGAACTAATAATAGCATATGGCATAATGTTTCTATATTTTATGAGTTTTTTAAGGATTTTTTCCTTGTAGTGTGCCTCGTAGGGATCCACGGGGGCTAAAGTTTAGCCCACTTCTTTTAGTCATCTTTCAGCCCTCACGGATCCAAATAGGAGGGCTAAAAGTGGGGGTTAAACTTTAGCCCACCCCTTTTCCATTAGCCCCTCCGCTAAAGAGAGCTAAAAGTGGTCCTATGGGGCAAAAGACGCATATTACCCTCACCCATCTCTATGCATGGTTGTGCATGGGTATTAATTAGGAGCAAATGGGTCATAATATGGTACATGGGGCTAATTTTTAGCCCCTGGATCCAAATAACCTCATCGGCTAAACTTTATCCCCTTCATTCTAAGGGCTAATCTTTAGCTTTAGGCTAAAGTTTAGCTCTATGGATCCAAACAGGGCCTAAGGTCTCGAATCCTCCGGATTTTGAGAATCTGGATAGGAGAAATCTCACAATCCTAGCATCTCATCCAAACGGCCTAGATTTTAGAGGGATTTTAACTCACAGATTTTTAGAACATCGAAATCCAGTAAAACTGTTAGGATTCTTTTTATCCGGATTCTCAGAATCTCTTGGGATTCAAACGATGCCTAATTTGCTGCTCTGCAAGGACCTCCTCTTAGTAAGAAGTGAGGGCATATTTGGCATAGCTTTATCTTGGAGATCCATTTTAGATGTAGTTTGTAGATTTAATTAGTGTGTGTATATGCGTACATTAGCAAACGTTCCTGTGCGTTGCTTCGGGAACCCAATACGTATAGGAATCGGACTCTATATCATCACTAGACGCTAGTTGTTCTAACTCGTATGAGTATGAATCATAAGTCTGGGTCACATATAAGATAAGGAGAGCATGACCCAATATATTTTAGAACCGAACTCTGTCTCGATCATCGCTAAACGTGAGTTGTTCTAATTTATATGATCAGGGGTCATGATTCCAAGTCACATACGAGACACAGATGACGTGAGTGCAGTTTGAGGACTAAAAGAAGGGAGGGCGTGAGTGCAGTTTGAGGACTAAAAGAAGTGGGATGAAAGAAACTTTACACCATCCGAATAGTTAGGGCAAGATGGACAAAAAAATAGGGATGAAATTTTGGCTCTTTAATATTACTAGCAAAAATGCCCGTGTGTTGCAACCGGAGAAAAGAAAGGTATAACATTATCTAAAGCCTTGACATCTATGTGTTTTTTTGTCTTGAAAGCTATAGACCAATAGCACACAATTAATTAATGAAGAATATCACCAGTGAAGCAGTTTTTTTTACTTCAACTCTACAAGCAGCTCCAGTGATGGAGATGAAGCTATTTTGGTAAAACATTTGGTCAAACAACTCCTTATGGTAGGTAAAAACTGTAAAATGTCTATAATACCCTTTCTTTTCTTTTCTTTCTTTTTTTATCTACTTTTTCTTTTTTTCTCTTCTTTCCTATCATTATCTGCTAGCCCGAAGTCACGAGGCGACATCTAGTTGCTCCCAAGGCCTCTTCGGACGCCTCTGTTTCTTCAGATTTGTTGGCAACACATTGAGAGTGTAGCCAACGTCGGTGTGGTCGCGTTGCCAGTGCGAATGGCTCGTACCCTGCAAGTAAATGATATGCACGATTACTTATAATCTTTATGATCATTAGTTCATAGAGCCTACGTATTTAAAGAAACTATCTTTGTTACTACCTGTGAGCTCCTTGGGTATCAAGCGGGGCACCACCTAGCTGAGACATGCCGATCTCATCCTACGGCCAATCGTCCCACTGGTGGTGCTGTCTGCGGAAGTCCGGGGGGTCGTCGTCATCGTCATCCTCGTCGTCCTCGGTTGCAGGGTTCTTCCCGGCGCTATGATGTGGTGGTATACGCACTGCGAAAGTTGCACCTGTCACCGGCTGAGAAGAGCCGGCTGGTGTCCTCAAAGAGCTAGAAGACGTGCCACCCGACCGCACCGGGACTACCGATTCAACCCAAGGAGTGTCCATGCAGCTCAGCTTCTGAGCTAGCTTCCTGCAGCTCCGCTTCACCTTCTGCATAAATAGACGTTAAAGTTAGTGTATTTCCCAAACGCATATACACTAAAGATACATTTTCGGAACGGACAAGTTTATGTTTACCTCCACAAAAGCCTCGAGAACGCCTGACCCCTGCCCTCTAGACTCGTGAAGCCGAAACGCTGTTTCGTTGGACATCCTTGATAATTGTGTCGCCTATGTACAAAAACACGGTTGGATAGTTTTAGTACACATACTTAATACCAAATGGATAACAAATTGTATCATTCAAGTATCTTACCACGTATCTTTGAAGCGGGGCTCTCTGTAGTTGTGTGTCCTCCCTAGTGGACATGTCGTACACATCTTCGATCACATCTTCCTCTGAGTCCTCGTCAATCGCCTCCTCAGTATACGGGGGCTTGATATGTGTCCTCGTAGACCTGTAAAGCCACCGCAGGTACTCGTCGAAGGTGTGCTGGTCGTGTGGGGGACCCGCATGGACCGGCTGCCGTTCCCTGTTCTGCCACAAGTGGATGTACGCGTTGTGTGTCACGCTCCAATCCTTGGTCTTGTATCTCTTCCTATGGTCATACCTGCAACAAAATAATGTTAGTTATACCACACACACATATGAATTGTAGCTTTGTTATTAATCGATAACGCACCCGTGCAATTCTTGGTTGGTGGAGTAAAGCGGTGGTGGGTAGCCTGTCATTCTTTCAAACTGTCTGCAGACCCTGATGGACAAGTGAATCTCGACCACATGGAAGAAAATAAGAGGGACGTTGCAGCGATACTCGTCTGACTTATCCCTAGTGATAGGACTTAGATAGTACTTGAGCTCCGGAGCATCCCAAGGACACCAATACACCTGAACATTTCGTAATTGAGTTAGATTGTGATATAGTGTACATTGAACAAGACACATGTTTGATAGTAAAGAGAGCATAACTTGGTGCTGTGTTAGGACGTCGAGACCGTCCGTGTACTCCGTGTACTTGCGTCTCGCATTCCCTCTAACTAACTCTACTTCTGTCCAGATATACAGAGCTGTAGGGAGTGTATCCTGCCCGTTCCATTGCTGCATTGAACATGATAATAAATTAGCCATTAATAATTTCATCATATGTAACTGCCTTGAAGAATATAGTGAACCGATGTACTTACCGGTAAACCAGTATTAAGGGGCCTCCCAACGGGCCATCGTTCCCAACACCAAACCTGGAGTAGGTAGAAACAACCCCAAGGTTCGCATACCCTGAGGTGCGACGGCAGGCAACGCATAGCTGTCGATACGTCCATGCCAGGACTGCGCTGCCCCAGCTATACGCCGCTATGTTCTCCCACGGCTGACGTAGTATGTCAAGAAAGATTTAGCTGATGGTGTTGCCCGAGACGTCTGGGAAGAGGAAAGCACCAAGGAAGTGCTAGAGCCACACTCTAGCGAACCTGTCGATCTGAGCCTCCTCAGCCTGTGGGTCCAAGTAATCAAATCGCTCTGTGATCCAAGACGATGAAACACCGGAACTTTTTCTAAAATTCACCAAAGAAAATGAGACCCGGTGGCTGCAGAAAAGCAATGCAAGTATTAAATAGGCTTGAATTGCTCACTTATTTTTCTTTGAAACCTCATCGTCCGGTGGAAGAAAGCCAGTGAACTGAGCCACCAGCTCTCTCCAGTGATCGTTGTCAACTATACCCATCACTGGAAGTCCTCCCATCCGAAGGCCAAAGATAGCCTTCACGTCCTGCATGGTCAAGGTCATCTCGCCGCAAGGTAGGTGGAACGTGTGGGTCTCGGGCCTTCACTTATTATAAGAATAGAGCGACTGTTAGTTGATTCAAATTTATTATAAGAATGTTTACGTACAAAGAAAGCACTCGCACCTGTCTATAGCTGCAGTAAGTAGTGCTGGATCAAGGGGCGAAATACCATAGTTGAGAACACGGACAAGCTCGAGGAAGCCGGCACGCCGTATATACGGCGCATAACGCTCGTCCCACTGGTGCGCCCTGGTGTGCGTGCGGGGCCTCAAAGGAGGCAAGGCCACCTCTGCGTCGGTGTCACTCAAGATGTGTGCTCGGTGCTGGTCGTCGTACTCCACCTCAAGAATGAGATACAATGGGTGCTGCATGGGAGGGGCATCCTGTTACAAATTGATAAACAAAGGGTTAGAGTATTCAAATTAATAATATTCAAATTAATATTATGTAGCATTGCAAAATTTGAACTACTTGTTATGCAATACGAACACAATATAAAAACACATGTATATATTCAACATAACATTAACAGACATATTAAACAACTTCACTAGAAAAATAAGCATTTGACGAAACTTCATCAAGTCATCCAAATCGACGTATCACGCACTAATAAGTACCGACACTTGAAAACTAGTATCTATACCAAAAATCCATAACTAAATAACTAACTATAAACTAAATAATAAATACCTAATCGATCCCTAAACCCAAAATCCTAACTAACAGTAATCTAAACCCTAACTACCTAACCAAACCTTAACTATACTACAACGCACAACCTCAAACTTAAAAACTACCTCCCTAAATAAACAAATTCACTAACCTAACTATCCTAAATCACTAACCCTAACTATCCTAAATCACTAACTATACTAAATCACTAATTATTCTAACTATCCTAAATCAATAACAATCATAAAACCCTAACTATCCTAAATCACTAACCTAACTATCCTAAATCACTAACTATCCTAAATCAATAACAATCATAATAACATGAAATCGAGAGGGAGCTACCTTGATATGTGTGGGGCGGGCGGCGGCTGTGACGCGCCAGCATTCGTGGCGCGCCCGGCGCGGGCGCTGCGCGGCGGGCGAGTGCGGGCGCGGCCGGCGCGGGCGGGCGGCTGTCAGGGCGGCGGGCGCTGGCGGTGGGGCGCGGCACGGCGGCGGGCGGGCGGGCGAGCGGGCTGACGTGCGCGGTGTGCGGGCGGGCGGGCGGGCTCGCTCACGATATTTATCTGGTCCTGCCGCGCCATGCGCCGTGGCTTGTCACTGCCGCGCCAAGATCGGTGGCGCGGCGGACCCTGCCACGTCACCGGTCAGCAGCCCCGGTCGTCGTCACGTCATCCTCCTGCCGCGCCACCATGCATGGCGCGGCACGGGCGTTTCGCCGCGCCATGGCAATAGGCGCGAGCAAAAGTGTTAGTTTAAAAAAAATGTTAGATTTAAAATTAGTTTACAAAAAATGTTAAAAATAAAAAAAAAAATCTATATGTGTGTGTAACTGTGTATCTTATTCATTCACAGGCAATGCATTTAGTTGATTTAGGCCTTCTCCATCAAAATAGAGACATTGGAATCACGGAGCTATGTCTTTCAAACCTTCATCTCGTGAAGAAAGCCAATGAAGTTGACCCTGGAGAGTTGGGCGGATATGACCAGCTCCGCAGGTTGAATTTGAGATGGTCCGGCGGACGACCTAATAAGGCTAATACTAGTGACGATTCTGCTGTTCTCCAAAGACTCCAGCCTCATGCGAACCTTTCAGCGCTCGAGATAAGAGGTTATCAGGGTGCCACATTTTGTGCATGGATGAGGAATGCCAATCTCTCTGTTCCAAATCTTGTGAAGATTGAGCTGGTTGATATGCCAAGATGTGAATGTCTCCCGTCACTAGGTCAGCTAGCAAATCTGGAAGAATTGCACATTTCAGATATGCCTAATATCCGAGAAGTGGATACTAGTTTTTATGGAGGCAAGCACCCATTCAGGAAGTTAAGGAAACTTCATGTTCATGGGATGGGAAATTTGAAGGTGTGGTCCACGAACTTGGAGCTGTCTGAGGGAGAGAATTCTTGGAATGACTGTGAACAGCAGTTGCAACGAGACGAAATATTTCCTTCCCTTAAACACCTCATCATAAAGGGATGCCCAAGGTTGTTGCTTGACTCATCAGGTTTTCGAGGACCCATAAAGCGTATAATTGAATCATGCAGTAAGCTATCAGTATCATTTGAAGAAATTACTGCATATTCACAGGATATTGCCATACTTCAAGTGGAATAAAAAATCCAAGGCATCTCCGAAGAACTTCTCCAATACCTGATAGTTGAGGGTGCCACATTTGGTGCACAGATGAGCATTGCCAATCTCTATCTTCCAAATCTTGTGAAGATTGAGCTGGTTGACATTCCAACATGTGAACGTCTCCCTTCACTAGGGCAGCTAGCAAATCTAGAAGAACTGCACATTTCAGATATGCCTAATATCCAAAAAGTGGATACTGGTTTTTATGGAGGCAAGCACCCATTCAGGAAACTAAGGGAACTTCATATTGATTGGATGGAAAATTTGGAGATGTGGTCCACGAACTTGGAGCCGTCTGCTGGACAGATGCCTCAGAATGACGATGAAAAGAAGTTGCAAGGAGACGAAATATTTCCTTGCCTTAAAGACCTCAAGGTAAAGGAATGCCCAAGGTTGACGCTTGACTTAGGTTTTCAAGGATGCATAAGGCGTATAATTGGATCATGCAGCGAGGTAGAACTATCACCCAGAATATTTGTTGGGTCTTCACGGTTTTCTAGACTTGAAGGGGAAACAAATATCTTTGGCTTCTCTGGTGGTTTAGAGCTTCTCCGATACAGCAGCATCAACCTGAATAATTTGACTATTAAATCAAACAGCGATCTGATCACCTTGCCAGGGACCATAAAGAACTGCCGGACCCTTAGGAGCTTGCAGATATTGGACTGTTGGAATTTTTCTGTGCTTCCCGATCGGTTGGGGGATCTGACATCTCTCGAGGAGCTAGAAGTTCATGCTCCCAAACTGCAGTGCTTGCCTCATTCCATCAAGGGTGGTCTGACTTCGTTGAAGACATTGACCCTTAAGAAATGCAATTATAAACTGCGTGAGCGATGCAGCATTTCAGGAGAGGACTACGACAAGATTGAACACATCAAATATCATGTACAGGTAATATGCCCTGTTTTTAGTTACCAGTTACCACTATTTCCTCAATCCATGCAATTGCATAATAAACCAGTAACTTAAATAAAGAGAGATAAACATTGGAAAATTTGTTATGAGGGACAGAAAAGACGGCTAGAAATGATGAATGGGAGACAATAAAACTTGTTCGCAAGAACTTAGGCCTATACCACAATTACTACCCAACGTACATCTTTTCTAATTGTCAAAGTTGTCACACGTGTCAACTTGTCACATGTTTTATTCACTCCACTGAACCTAGCAGATTCAGTCCCCCGACAAAATGGACTGAGCTTTGTTGACCGTTGGCACACGACGATGAGCAAGAGTTAGCAAGGAGCATAGGAAAGGAGTGAACACTTTAATTATTTTAGGGGCCTGGATTATTTGGAAGCATATGAATGCATGTGTTTTTGAGGAGGCTTCTCATTCCCTTAACATGATTTGGAGTGAGGTGAAGAATAAGCACAGCCTCTGGTGCATGGCTGGGGCGAGAAAATTCAGGGGTTAGGTCTCGCGCTTGCAGACTAGGTCTTTTTGAGATAAGGTCGAGTCGTATTGTCCAATATGTGTGTAAACCATAAGGCTGTGTGATTGCCTCACTCATATTTGGTCCCCGTATGAGTGAGGATCCTGTTAGGGACCCCTTTTGTCATCTCTATAATACAATGAAACGTAGCTCTCCTGAGTTTTTTTTTAAAAAAAACTCGTCACATGTTAACTGTATGTTGGAATAAAACATTTTGGAAGCAAAACACTTACTACTTGTCTGCATTTTGTACCATCGGCGAGTAAAACATGTCACGCGCAGGGTTTCAATGAGGTAACACACGAGACACCGTCGTTTATACTGGTTTGGGCAACGAGCGCAATGAGAAGGGAGAGTCTTGTATTACTGCATCCCAGAGTGTTGAGAATTCAAACAGGGGATGTGTTACAAAGAGTTGGCAGTGGTGACAGCGAAGTTGGTAGCGATGTTGTCATGCTAACTAAGGTCTTGTTTGACTAGTCACGGTTGGATTCGAGGGGATGGTGACGATTACACTTGGCCATGCAGCCCGAGGCACGACGGCATGGCACGGAGCCCGCTTTTTTAGCCCGACACGAGCACGGCCCGGCACAGAGACTAGCGGGCCCGGGCTGGCCCGGCCCGAGGGAGCAGGCCGTGCCTGGGCCTTACCCCAGGCACGTGGGCCGGCACAACACGGCCCGCTACAGAGCAGCCGGCCCGCTAGCGGCCCGGCCTACAGCCACGGCCTCACCGCGCCCCCTCCCCTCCCCAAGGCCCACGCCGTCCCTGGCCCGCTACCCCCCTCATATATAAGCGGCCACCGGCGCCGCTCCCTCACGCCCCCGTCACCCCGAACCCTAGCACCGGCGCCGCTCCCTCTCCGCCTCTCCCTCACGGCCTCACGCACTCACGCCTCACCCCGAACCCCGCCGCTCCCTCCTCTCCCTCACGCCTCACCGGCACTGCTCCCTCTCCGCCTCTCGGCTCTCCTCACACCCCACCGCCGCTCCCTCTCCGGCTCTCCGCCTCTCCCTCACGCCTCCTCCCCGAACCCCTAGCGCCAAGCGCCGCTCCTCACGCCTCACCCCGAACCCTAGCGCCCGGCCCCGAAGCTCCGCCCGGACGCAGATCCGGTGCCCCCCGAGATCCGTCGTCCTCCTCACTGCTGCCGCAGCAGCTGTCCTCCACACTCTTCCTCCCTCTCCCTTAGATCCGGCAAGCCCGGCCGACGGTGGCGCCCCCCCACCCTCTCCCTCGGATCCGGCAAGCCCGCCGACGGTGGCGCCCCCCCCCCCCTCTCCTCGGATCCCATGAGCCCAAAGGCGGCCCAGCGGTGGCATCTGCATTGTGGCGGGCGCGCTCACCGGGTGGCGGATCTAGGATTCTAGGGTTCAAGCCAGCCACAGCCCGTCTTCCTCTCCATGCTGCCCCACCTCCAGGCGAAAGCCTTGGCGGCGTCAGATGTGCCTCTGGGGAAGCGCCTGCTGCCGCGGCGGCCGCCTCCCGTGGCGCCCTGCCTCCTGCTCTCCCCTTCCCTCTCTCGTGGGCCTCGGGCTGGCACGGCCTGTGAAAATGGCCGTGCCTCGCGGGCCGTCCCGGCACGGAAATCGGCCCATAGTGCCGTGCCTGGGCTGGAGGCAAGACACGAGGCCCGCAGTGGCACGGCACGGGAGGCACGGCGTGCCGTGCCGGCCCGACATCCTCCGGGCCGTGCCGAGCCGGGCCAGCCCGATGGCCAAGTATAGTGACGATGTCCCAGCTATACGAGCATGTGGGAATAGCGCCCTTCCATGCCGGTTAGGTGGAATCACGTCAGCAGACGTGCTGATGTGTTGCCCACTTCGTGTCGTCTGGCGCTGTGCTGCACAAAGCTGGGAGTAGGCAGCACCCACCCTCCAGTTTGACCTCTAGACTCTCTAGAGAGCTGGTCGTTGACCCTGCACAACATGGGACATGATTCGTTTTCTCGGTCGGACTGCCATCAGACTGCTGCTCGGGAGCCCCTCAACTCCCGAGTCGGGAGCCCCTAGTGAGGGTATTTGCCTGGGCCCTGGGCCAGCGATCATCTAAGTCAGAGGCGTCCCTAGCTGGTCTGGCCCATTCTGCGCTTAGGTGATTCTTTGGGCCAGTTTGGTACAGGTCCCCTTCGTAATTCTTGAGATGGAGTGATTTTGGTGGGAGAGCAGGTGGGAATCAATTATTAAGTGATTCTAGTGACAATTGAACGGGGAGTACTAGGAAGCGGTGGAGAACAGTTTTTTTTTCTAACTCTCAGTAGCTCGTAGTGTAAATGGAGAATTGATTTTCGTTATCTCACCAGAATTCAGTTGTACTTTAAGCATTTGGTAGAGATGCTCCAAAGAAGCTAGGAGTGGAGCTATGCTAAACTAGTCCTTAGTGCCTTTGCTAACGATAACTGGATACCCGTGGTACAACTACTCGTCACTACTGTTGCTTATTGTATCTCTACTATAAGGGACTAATCCAAACTATACTAGGTCCATCCAAAAGAACATCCCATGCTGAGTGGTTCCAACCATATGCACCAAAGAAATTGCACCCAGAAAATTGTCTTTATTAAAATCAAGGGCTACAAATCACTCTGAGAGGCTTCAACCCAATCATGTGGCCATGGTTGTTTGTATCAAATCAGGCTTCAACGCGCGGCACCGCAAGGCTTCAACGCGCGTCTACCGCAGAACCACCCACGATCGAACCCTCCTATCACCGAAAAAAATGAAAATAACAAACGCGCCGAGGATGCCACCGACCACATCGACGGCAATGCGTAGATTGCAGGCCTGGACGCGACATCGCCGACGCCGACGCCCACGCCGACGGGCTGCACCTAGGGCCTAGACGCGGCATCCTCCCGACCATCACGCTCGCGACGGACAGGGGCGCTGGCGGTGACCACGACCGGCCGAGGAACCCTGCTGCCCGCCCACGTCTACTGTCGGCCGCCTACGACGCGACGATTTTTGCTCTGGTAGAAAATTTTGTTTCTGTTTTCTCGGTGTCCTGCCATCTTGCCAATTTTGATTCTCCTTCCTTGTTTGATCGAAGGGCAGATTGGATCTCGAGATTTTTTTGCTATGGATAACCAACGACAAGCTGGTGTTATTCTGCAACTTCGATTTGATTATTATGCAGCCTGTTGTTGGCATACTCGGTGTCTGATCAAGCGTAATGGGAGAAGCTCTAAATGATTAATAGAATTTCTTCTTCTCAAGTTCGGACGGTGGAATGATCCTTATATATTGAAGGTGACATTTATTGTTTTGTGTTTACCTGAAAATAGTTTACATCGATGTTGTCCTTGTTTATATTATTTGTAGCTTATCCACAATTTGGAAGCTGGATGCGTAAGGGAAATCAAACCTGTTTCTGAGGGGGAAGAAATAAAGCAACTCCTCCTTTCGGTTGGAACAGATGAAAGTAATATTCTAAAATTACAGCCTTCATTATTAGCAGTATTGCAAGAAGTTGATTACTTTTCTGGATTCTTGTTCTAAACTACTACTATATTGGCCTCTTTCAGTGGCAGGGCATGTTAAGTGATACATCAAATGCTGAATCACGATCTGATGTCGATGATTTTGGTCCATCATTTGTTCAGAAAGTTCCAGACTATGGTTGCTTGACTATGGTTTAGGGTGCGGCCATACCAGCTCTACGTGGTGGCTGGGCTGCCGCCACTGCGGTCTCCGCCGGATCCGCCTTCCAAAGGCCTGGATATGATCCACCCCAAGGTCGCCTGATGCGCAGAGCGTCGTCGTCTCCCAGCCTGCATTGCTGCTGCGTGCAGACATGGGTGTGGACGGACCCGCCGCAGGTGTGGCTAGACCCGCTCTGCATGGTGATCAGCTACATCTGCTGTTACTGGTAACAATATTAATATTACAGTTGCAGGTATGGCTTTAATCCATTCATATTACTATTGCAGGTGCGCTCATTCGGTGGTCATGGTTGGGTTGCAGTTCCAAATTTTGCACTCAATGAGTGCTGAATCAAATCTTTTTTGTGTGGTATGTTAACTTCATGGAATATATTTGCAGAAAGAAATTGAAAATGGTTGTGTATCCAACAATGTAGTACGAAGTTTCATTTCTTTTTGCATGAATCTTAAAATTACCATTTTATTCTTGAATATGGAAGCATAATCTTTTTGTTATTTTTAAATACATCACTAAATGTCGTCGTATCATTAGCACAGGCATTCTACTATGTCAATAATACTGCAGTTATTTTGGCTACCTCAAAAATTAAAGAAAAGATGTGTTTCTGAGGGGGTGTTTTATGTTTGCACGGAGCTTGTCAGGCCACACAAACACACAAGCTTGGTAGAGGCTGTGCACCTTGATACAGCAGAGGAACTTATATATAAGATAAAAAAGATCTAAAGATTCTCTACTTCTAGTTGAATGAGGTTGCCAGTTGCCCACTTGCATTGTTCTATCCGCAGTTAGCCCCGCAAAAAGCACAATGGTAATCTCCTTTCCTCTTCGTGCTAATTGGTGTCCTTTCTAGGGCAATCATGCCAACAAATGGATGATTAGTTATTATAGTAGCATACCCGTGCTAATGCTACGGTAAAAGCAAAAAAAAAACATTTTTTAACTAAAGTAAATAGTGAGATAGGTTAAGATTCATGCCAAAAGAAATTAATCATGCAGTTCCACTAAGTATGATCTAGGTGCCGGTGGTGGCCTAGGTCTACCAAATGCCCCAATATGTCATGACAAAGACTGAGTATTGTTTTCAGTTTTGTGTCAAGAGTCTTGTTTTGTAATGATATTGTTGAATCCATGATAATAAAGTTCTTTTTGGCAAAGAGGTGGGTGTTCCCATAGTAATATTGGATCTAGATCTTTTGAAACTAAGTATTGTGCTGGTAGATCATTTTTGGTTGTTTGATTTGCATTACCAAATGTCACCGTAGCGTTAGCACGGGCAAATATGCTAATACCCGTGCTAACGCAATGGTGACATTTTAGTACAATAAGTCAAACAAATGCTCATCTCTAGAAAATTAGGAGGCTTCCTTGTATACAATTTCATGAAGTTATGGGATGGTGTAAGATTGCCACCGATCAACACTGTAAGCATATATTCTCTAACTATATTCCGTACACTACATACAAAATTAATAACTTAACTTATTATATCTACCATGCACAGCTATCAAATTCACTGATGATGGAATCTTTGGGGGACATTCTTAAGAGCCATGAAAACGAATGTTTTGACAACTTCTCTGAAGATCTCCAAGTCATGATTAAGGACTTAGACATAATATAACTTAAATGGTTATATGAGAAAAAACTTTTGTCGGATACCATAAAAAGGGATACCCTAAGTAAGAACCAAAAAAATTGCTTAGACCTTGTAAATATCAAAGCCAAGAGACAACCACGAGGCCTCGGCCGATTCTCCAATTCGCAAGAGGCCCACGCCGCAAGGCCTCGGACGAGGTACCAACTCTCCACCTCGCTCGAGGCCCCGCCCGAAAGGCCTCGAACGAGGTACCGATTCTCCGTCTTGCTCGAGGCCAGCTCGGCATCAGCCCCGCCGCAGTTTTGATCGACCTCCCTGACGGAGCGTCACATCCAACTAAAGCACTCAACCACTCCCACAACGTCAGCCGCACGATGGCACAGTACAGCGGAGTAACCGATGAGATGGAAGTCGCATTAGCGCCCTACCATTCGGGACAGGACGGGGCGGGGGTTACCGACCGCTGTGCTCGGCACTGTGCCCACGACTGACACCCATGCGGCACTGTGCTACCTAACCCCACCTGCTCCGACGACAGTGCGGCGTGAAGAGTCATGTCCGGGCCACTGTAGCCTCGGAATCAGCATAAAAAACCAACTGCTCCGTCCGAGCCTCGGCTATTCGCTTTCGGGCTCCTATAGCCTCGGGACTCGCGCTCGCCGAGCCCCCCACGACGGCCCAACCTCTGCATCGACTGGGCCTCGGGTCTCTACGTTGTCAGCACTCTGGGATCGGCATGTCGCTCGTAGAACACGTCATACCCTGCGTCAGGCTACAGGAGCCCCCACGTCGCGCACAAGGCCTAGCTCTTGTAGCCTCGGAATCAGCGTACCCGTGCCATCGCATCAACTCGGCCTCGGCACTCCGCGCCGGTCAAACGTACAATAACTAGCTCGCCTCCAATGGAAGAAGGCGCGCCTGCCACCACAGGAGCCCCCATGTCGTGCGGAATCGGGCGTGACCGGTGCGTCACTCCAATACACCGAGGACAAGACCGCTCCACCGACCATACCGCCACAGTGACAAGTGCAAGACTCGGACATGCCGCCTCCACCCACAGAGCACCACGTAGCAAACACATATACCGCCCCTGTACCTCCCTTCGACTATAAAAGGGAGTAATCGGGGCCGCCCCTAGGGGAGGAGGAGCACACACCCAACACACTCACGGAGACATCGCTCAGATAGACACACACGCAAGCAACGAGCAACACTCTGTAATACGCACGCTCCCTCACTGCAAGAGATCAATATCTCAAGCACCCCACGCCGCTCTACGCAGAGACCTAGGACTAACTCTCTCTCTCGCCCTGCTTGTAAACCCCTACTACGAGCACCTCGGTGCAAGGAATACAAGATCGCTCTCCTAGACTGGACGTAGGGCACCTATTGCCTGAACCAGTATAAACCTTGTGTCTCTTTGCATCACCATCCGGGATAGGGACACGCAGTACATTTTCACTCGTTGGTTGAGGACCTACCGGTCCAAAACATCGACAGTTGGCGCGCCAGGTAGGGGGCATACTGCGTGTTAGCTTAATTATCCCAACATGTCCCGGATGGCAGACCCTGTACGACCACTGCATCTTGGCACGGTGATTTGGTTCGGGAGCCTAGAGTACATGTCTCTAGGATACGAGTACGACCTAGTACTCCTCCCATCTAGAGCCCCGTTGGCCGATGATGGCATCACGCACCAGCAGCCCAGGCGCAGGCGGCGTCCGGGCCGCCGCTCTCGTCGCGCTCGCCAGGCACGACGCGAGCGGAACCACCCCGACACCCTACGAGCTCAGGGCGACGCACCACGCTCTGCTGGTATCCCACACCCGGCTGTTGGTACAGAGTCCCTGGTTGGGGACCTGTCCAGCTTAAGCCTAGGCAAGGGAAAGACGCCGGTGGCGCGCAACAACGCCCCATCATCAAGCTCTGCCCCGCCACCTCCTGAGGAATTGACTCCGGCGGAGCGGAACCCGGCGATGGCACCATCCCCGTACCCCTTTGGGTTGAGCAATGCCGCCACCGCCTACGCTTCCGCTCACGCGGAGCCCTCAAGACGCCACCAATGTTTCGCCCTCGACCTCTTCGCCACAACCTCGACCCACACCCACGCTGACTCCTCGGAGGAGGACGAGGTGTGGGCCGAAGCGGACTTCTCTGGGCTTCGTGACCCTAAAGTCGTACGCTGCTTCATGGCCGCGAGCGACTACTGCTTTGGCTACTCCTACTCCGATGACGAAGGCACTTACGATCCCACTCGTGAGTGCTTCGTCGTCGAGCTCGGGATGCCGAGAGCAGGCGATGAGGACGAAGGGGCAGGCAATCGCTCCCCGCCCCACGAGCGGGCAGGCGATGCCACACCTCCACGCGTCGAACCCCCGACAGCGCGGAACAAGAACCCCGCCCACAAGGAACTTCAATGCCTTGACTTGGAGCAGCTCCATGAGCTTCAGGCCAAGGTCGAACAAGATCGACTCCTTCTACAGTAGCTTCGAGACACTCTCGAGCGAGAGCAGCGGGGTCACGGTGATGGCGGAGCAGCCCGGCGGAGGGCTCGCGACGTCTACCACCGCATCAACAACGATGAAGGGGGCGAGCAACCCCCTATCTTCAATCACGCTAGCCAGAACATTGCGGCAGCAGCAATGCTACTCCAAACGATGCCCGAGCCATCTACCTCAGAGGGGCAATGGGTCCACGGTGAACTTCGAGACCTTCTCAAGACCGCCGCGGTACAGCAGGCCAAAAGCTCCGTGTCTCAACGGTGCAGGGACACCACAAAATGGCCCTCGGTGCCACCTCGACAAGATAGAGAGGCCTCGGTGCACGTCCGCCTCAAGGCCCCCTCGGTGCACGACCGCCTCAGGGCCCCCTCGGTGCACGACCGCCTCAGCGACCGACGCGAGGCGCAAGGCGACCACAATGTGTTCAGTAGGCGACGATGCCACGACAACGATGGGCCTGCCCGAGGTTACCACCCGCACCGAGGCGGTCACTACAACAGCGGGGAGGACCGCATTCCTTCTCCTGGGCCGCCTGGCCCTTGAGTCTTCAGCAAGGCCATCCACGACGCTCACTTCCCTGCCCGGTTTCGGCAACCGGCCAACCTCGCAAAGTACAGCGGCGAGACCAACCCCGAGCTGTGGCTGGCCGATTACCGCATGGCTTGTTAGCTAGGCGGCGTGAACGATGACCTGCTCATCATCCGCAACCTCCCCTTGTTCCTGTCAGACTCGGCGCGAGCCTGGCTCGAACACCTCCCTCCCTTGCAGATCCACAACTGGCGCGACTTGGTAAAGGTCTTCGTCGGGAATTTCTAGGGCACATACGTGCGTCTTGGGAACTCCTAGGACCTCAAGAGTTGTCACCAAAAGCCGGACGAGTCTCTCCGAGACTTCATCCAACGCTTCTCCAAGCAATGCATCGAGTTGCCCCACGTCGGCGACTTAGAAATTGTCCAAGCATTCCTCTCTAGCACCTCCTACCGAGACCTGGTTCGAGAGTTAGGTCGGAACATACCGACCTCGGCGGCCGCGCACCTCGATAGTGCCACCAACTTCGCCTCGAGCGAAGAGGCTGTCGGGGCCATCTTCCCCGACAATGACGCCAAGGGGAAGCAGAGGGACGAGGCCCCCGAGGCCTCGGCCTCCTGTTTCTCCAAGAAAAAGAAAAGGGGTGCCAGGGGAAGCAAGAGGCCCTCGAGGCCGATCTCGTCGCAGCCGCGTATCGCAAGAATCCCCGAGGCCTCGCCAGGGGCCCTGGGCTCTTCGACGACATGCTTAAGAAGCCATGCCCATACCACCAGGGCCCGGCGAAGCATACCCTCGAAGAATGCACCATGCTCCAACGTTACTATGCCAAGCTCGGGCTCCCCAACGATGATGCCAAGAAGAAGGGCGCCGGCGATGGAGACAACGACAAGGACGATGGGTTCCCCGAGGTGCACAATGCCTTCATGATCTTCGGCGGGCCTTCAGCGTGCCTCACGGCGCATCAACGGAAGAGGGAACGCCGGGAGGTCTTCTCGGTTGAGGTAGCCACTCCCTAGTACCTCGACTGGTCTCGGGAGGTGATCACCTTCGATCGGGAAGACCACCCCAATTATGTCCCAAACCCCAGGCAGTACCCGCTCGTCGTCGACCCAATCATCGGCAACACCCGGCTCACCAAGGTACTGATGGATGGAGGCAGCGGCCTCAACATCCTCTACGCCAACACCCTAGAGCTCCTGGAGCTCGACCAGTCATGGCTCCGAGGCGGTGCCGCACCCTTCCACGGCGTCGTGCCGGGGAAGCGCACGCGACCCCTCGGGCGCATCGACTTACCTGTCTGCTTCGGCACTCCCTCCAACTACCACAAGGAGACCCTTACCTTCATGGTGGTTGGGTTCAAGGGGACTTATCACACTATCCTAGGGTGCCCGTGCTATGCCAAGTTCATGGCGATCCCAAACTACACCTACCTCAAGCTCAAGATGCCGGGCCCCAACGGCGTCATCACTGTCGAATGCATCGAGTACGCCGAGGCTATCGTGGAGGCCAAGGCCCTCATCGTCAACCTCGACCGACTCGATAGCGAAGCCCCTGACTCCAAGCGTCGTGCCAGGACTTTCGAGCCCATAGAGGCCGTCAAGCTCATCCCGGTCGACCCCACCTGCTCCAACGGCCGAGCGCTGAGGGTCAGCGCCACCCTCGACAGCAAATAGGAAGCCGTGCTCGTCGACTTTCTCCGCGCGAATGCTGATATATTCGCATGGAGTCCCTCGGACATGCCGGGCATACCGAGGGAGGTCGCCGAGCATGCCTTGGACATTCGGGCCGGCTCCAGACCGGTGAAGCAGCGCCTGCGCCGATTCGACGAGGAGAAGTGCAGGGCCATCGGTGAGGAGGTGCAGAAGCTTTTGGCGGCCGGATTCATCAAGGAAGTGTCCCATCCAGAGTGGTTAGCTAATCCTGTATTAGTTAAGAAGAAAAATGGAAAGTGGAGGATGCGTGTGGACTACACCGGTTTAAATAAAGCATGTCCAAAGGTTCCATTTCCATTGCCTCGAATCGACCAAATCATTGACTCCACTGCAGGATGCGAGACCCTATCTTTCCTTGATGTGTATTCCGGTTACCATCAAATCAAGATGAAAGAGTCTGACTAGCTCGCAACTTCTTTCATCACCCCATTCGGCATGTACTGCTATGTGACTATGCCATTCGGTCTTAGAAACGTAGGGGCCACGTACCAGCGGTGCATGACCTAGGTCTTTGGTGAGCACATCGGGCGAACCGTCGAGGCCTACATGGACGACATCGTGGTCAAGTCCAGGAAGGCCGATGACCTCGTCGATGACTTGGAAGTAGCCTTCAAATGCCTCAGGGAGAAGGGCATCAAGCTTAATCCTGAGAAGTGTGTCTTCGGGGTCCCCCGAGGCATGCTCTTGGGGTTCATAGTCTCAGAACGCAGCATCGAGGCCAACCCGAAGAAGGTCTCGGCCGTGACCAACATGGGGCCAATCCGAGACCTCAAGGGAGTGCAGAGGGTTATGGGATGCCTCGTGGCCCTGAGTCGCTTCATCTCACGCCTTGGCGAAAAAGGCTTACCTCTGTACCGTCTCTTGAGAAAATCCGAACGCTTTTCTTGGACCCCTGAGGCCGAAGAACCCCTCACCAAGCTCAAGGCACTGCTCACCAACCCTCCTGTCCTGGTACTGCCAACCAAGGATGAAGCCCTCTTACTCTACGTCGCCGCAACGACCCAAGTGGTTAGCGCGTCCATAGTAGTTGAGAGGCAGGAAGAGGGGCATGCTCTACCCATCCAACGACCTATTTACTTCATCAGCGAGGTGCTCTCCGAGACTAAGACACGCTACCCCCACATCCAGAAGCTGATCTACACCATAGTCTTGGCTCGACGCAAGCTGCGTCACTACTTCGAGTCCCACCCGGTGACCGTGGTGTCGTCTTTCCCTCTAGGGGAGATAATCCAGAACTGGGAGGCCTCGGGTAGAATAGCCAAGTAGGCCGTCGAGCTCATGGGGGAAGCCCTGTCTTTTTCGCCACGGAAAGCGATCAAATCCCAGGTCTTGGCCGATTTTGTAGCTGAGTGGACCGACACCCAGTTGCCCCCTGCTCAAATCCAGGCGGAATGCTGGACCATGTACTTCAACGGGTCTCTGATGAAGACCAGGGCGGGCGCGGGTCTACTCTTCATCTCACCCCTCGGAGTGCACATGCGCTACATGATCCGGTTTCACTTCGCCGCCTCCAACAACGTGGCCGAGTACGAGGCCCTCGTCAATGGCTTGCAGATCGCCATCGAACTTGGAGTACGACGTCTAGACGTACGGGGCGATTCGCAGCTCGTCATCGATCAAGTGATGAAGGAGTCAAGCTGCCGTGACCCCAAAATGGAGGCGTACTGCGAGCTGGTACGCCACCTAGAAGACAAGTTCGACGGCCTCGAGCTCAACCACATTGCGCGAAGATTCAACAAGGATGCAGACGGACTAGCAAAGATGGCGTCGGCGCCGGCTCCGGTCCCCCCGAACATCTTCTCCAGAGACCTCCACAAGCCCTTGGTCAGCTACACCTCGGTGGCAGAAGAGGGCCCATCGGTCGAGCCCACCATAGGGCTCGAGGCCCCCTCTGCCACTGAGACCCCGACGGCCGAGCCTGAGGCCATGGAAATCGACGCAGGGCCTCCCGAGGCCGACCAGGGTATGGACTGGCGAGTCCTGCTCCTTGATTGCCTCGTTCGAGGAGTGCTTCCTACGGACAGGACCGAGGCCCGACGGCTTGCGCGACGAGCCAAAGCTTACATCCTTAGTAACAGCGAGTTGTACAGGCGAAGCCCATCTGGTGTCCTCCAGCGGTGCATCACCACCGAGGCAGGCCAAACCCTACTTTTGGACTTGCACGCAGGAGCCTGCGGGCACCATGCTGCGCCTTGGACGCTCATCGAAAACGCCTTCCACCAAGGATTCTACTGGCCAACGGCGGTTGCTAACGCCACGAAGCTGGTACGCTCCTACGAGGGATGCCAGTACTATGCACGGCAGACGCACCTCCCGGCCCAAGCTCTCCAAACCATCCCCATCACGTGGCCGTTCGCCATGTGGGGGCTGGACATGGTTGGGCCTCTACAGAAAGTCCCCGGGGGCTACACCCACTTGTTGGTAGCTATTGACAAGTTCTCCAAGTGGATCGAGGCTCGTCCGATCACCCGAATCAAATCCGAGCAAGCAGTGCTGTTCTTCACTGATATCATCCACAGGTTCGGGGTTCCAAACACCATCATCACTAACAATGGGACACAATTCACCGGCCACAAGTTCCTGATGTTTTGCGATGACCACCACATCCGTGTGGTCTGGTTGGCCATAGGACACCCTAGGACAAATGGCAAAGTAGAACGTGCCAACAGCATGATCCTACAGGGCCTCAAGCCAAGAATATACAACCGGTTGAAGAAATTTGGCAAGAAATGGCTTGCCGAACTCCCGTCAGTCATCTGGAGCCTGAGGAACACTCTGAGCCGAGCCACGGGGTTCACACCGTTCTTCCTGGTCTATGGGGCCGAGGCCATCCTCCCCACTGACTTGGAGTATAGTTCCCCAAGGCTACAGGCCTACAATGAGCAAAGCAACCGCATCGCTCTGTGAGAGGACGCCTCGACCAATCGGGAGGAAGCCCGAGACGCTATTCTTGCTACATTCGCCAAGTACCAAAGAAGCCCTATGATGCTATCTGTGATGAACCACCCCAATTTATACAAGATCAAGTACGGTCGTCCCGCTTAACACGTTGACACGCCGCATACTCTCACTTATATAAACCCGGTAGTCCGCCGAGTGTCACAGCAGACCTCGGTAAATCAACATCGCAACCAAGATCGCGTGATTAAGCAAATACACATCACATACACAGAGTTGCTTGGCGAAATAATATTACAATTAGGTTCATAAATAATAATACAAGTTTGGATTTCAAAACCGATTAGCGAAAACAACATTTCTTTTCGAAGGATTTCATTAATATGAGTCCAAATACATTGCTAGCATAAGTGACATCCTCGCACAAAAGCATGTAGATGAGAAGTAAATATAGAGTCACCGAGCCCACGGTGGGTTAGCCACCATCTTCAAAGAGCCCAAAACCTTACCTCGCAACATGGTGGGATAAACCCCGAGTACTTTCGAATGTACTCACTAGACTTACCCGTCATAAACCAGAAATAAAATTGACTCCAAGGAGTATGCAAGGCTTTATAAGTGGAGGTAGCTTGACAACAATTTGCATAAAAAGCGATTAACTCAATTATACAATTATAATTACGTCATCAAGTTAATTAGAACTATTCATCTCTAGATTAGCAACTATCCTGTACCAAACATGTGGTATATCGTTTTAGAGCATACAATAGTAACCATAGCAGGTGTAGTAATTCCATATTCATCCGAACCATCATGTTCCATACACGCTTACTACGATGTTGGAGCTAGCCAAGTTTCTCACTATCCGGGAGAGACGGCGATTCGAATCGATTTCAACCAGCTGGGAATTTATTCCTAACACAAACCCAGGCAGACCAGATCAACGGTCACCTTAGGTCACCTTTGGTACAACTCAGGTACACATTTCGTGGGTCCGTACCGCGCCGCACAATCTGGGACACCAGATGCCAGGACGTTCAGGCCTAGCCTGCCCTTGGGCTCAGTCTGATCGCCCCCCGCAAGGAGCGCACAACAGAACGGGTCCCGGCCTGAGTTGAGCTACTCGGCTTCGCGGTCGGAACGAGTTATCCGGCCAGCTAAGTGATAGGCATGCGTTCAATCTTGTCAGAAGTTCCAACAACGGTACGGTCCTTGATCGGCACAGACGGAATCACATGAGTCATCCTACGCATAGACTCCGCCCGGCCTCGATTTTCTTTTACCCCATGGTTCTGTTCCACGATAGCAAATATAGCCAACCGTGCTCCGGTATCCACCTATATCTCGCAGGTGACAGGATATCACCCGACTTCTACCGGTCTAAGCATGGCTAAGCATATATTCGATCCTGGACCTATACCGGTTAAAGGTGTAATATCTGGACAAGGAATTTATATGCATCAAGTGGTTCCATTCAACTCTTATAACCTAATGCATCAATCATAAGTACTTAAGTAATCATTTGTAAAGTAATCTTGGGAGACTTAAAATGCTCGGGGCTTGCACTCGGATCCGACACAAGTCGGGCCTCAGTTAGCTTGCACCAACTTGGTGACATCTCCGGTCCTAGCACTTGCTTAGTCCTTCCATCTTCGGGATAGATCCACCAAACACCATCTTCGGGTTTGACTCCACATCACCTCCTTCACGTGGTTTATCTAGCGTACCTAAATGAGATGCAAGATGCAGGTGTATGAATACATGGAAGTGCAATAGGCAATGCATCGCATGCAGTAAGTAAGACAAGCACAAGGTTACATTAACATGCACAAGCACTTCACATTGCTTACTATAAATATCGCACAATTTATCATGCCACGATAGCAAAGAAGATGACAACACCAAGCATGACACAAGTTTCCTAAGATCTCAGGTACTCTAACTCAACCATCATCAAAGGTATGAGCCACACTTAGCAAAATATAAGCAAACAACTATAATTGGAATCTGTCAATTTCTGGACATGCAAACAGCAGCTACAAGATTTAGCTATAACTGGAGTTACACAAATCCAAATGACTTGCAAGAAGACATTCTGGAAATCTTATGAAGTTATCTACAATTCATATTTAATCATCTTAGCATGATTCTCAAGTTAATTAAGTCAAATATACCCATTTACATAAACTGGTCTAAACAAGACAGAGAGCATCCATTTCTGAAACCCAACTTTAAACAGGCATAACTCATAAACCACAAGGCCAAATACCACCAAATTTTAACAGGAGCTAGATACATGAATTATCTACAACTTTGTTATTATCACCAAAAACTCATTCAAATCCTAACTAGATCAAACACTAGCATCTTTTAGATCTGCTCAGAATAAAATCAAAACTTGATAGAAGACTTAAAAGTCATGTAACTCCTAAACTATCAGGCCTATGGTCTTAAAATTTGAACACAAGCAATATTATGAAATTTTCTACAACTTTTGTATTCACTACAACCATAGCAAACATCATTTACACCACGAAAATAATTGCACAAGCAAAACTGCAAATCCAGCCCAACAGCAGTGGTATAGAAAACTGATAGCATCTTCAGAGAAGCATAACTTGAGTTCTAGACTTCCAACAAACATGAACCATAACTTTTTGAAAAGCTTAGGAAGTTACCTACAACTTTCTTATTCTCATATTAAGATGATTCTACAGTTAGAAGGGTCAATTAATCCAATAATTGCATCTCTGTCCAAAACATAGACAGAAACTAACATGCCACTTTAAACAGCTATAAATGGAGTTATACATGTCCAATAAATGTGGTTCTAGACTCTTTAGAAAGCTTAGCAAATTCTAAACAACTTTGTTGTAAACACCTAAAGCTAATTCTACTACTAAGAAGGCCCCACAGTAAGAACAAGGAAACCCTGTCTGGGTTTGGGCAGAAACAGCCACAGAGATTTAAGCAAGTATAACTCAAGATCTACTTAGCCAAAAATCATAATATTTAACTTTTTGGAAAGCTTAAGAAAAGTACTAAAACTCATGTATTGTCATCAAATCATGATTCATAACTTAACTGAGCCAATTAATTTAAACATACAGAACTGTTCCGAATAGGAGCAAATCAAAACAGGGCATTTGTTATTTTTATAACTCTTAAACTATAAATCCTAAACTCATGAAATTTTTACCAGACAACAACAATCACCTTAGTAGCACTCCACAAAAATTTCACATTTATTTGAGCACATCAACTACAGTTTTAAAAAAAAAAACAAGTAAGACTAGCATTCAAACCCTGACTGCACAAATCCATTTTTACAGCTAAAACTTTAAACTAAAACCTGACATATTATAGATCTAGTGCATAGAGAATTTCGCAAGGATTCCAAAAAGTCCTCATTTACTATTTTACGAATTTTCTACGATTTACTATGAATTTCCAAAGTTTCACCCGATTTACAACAAATAGGTCCCTCGAGGCACTATTCACTTGAGTCAATGACATTGCATTTAGGCCCTTCCCTTTAGTCGAATTTGAGGACGAAGTCCCTGACGCGAATTTTTGAAGGGCTGCACAGGGTCTCGCCGTTACGCGGCGAGGAGTCTCTCGTCGGCGGTGGGGAAGTGGCGGCGAGCACTGAGCAGGGCCAGCGCCGCACTTCGCCGGCAAGTGGCCTCGGCTCGGCCGAAGTGGAGCATGGAGGGTCGGCCACGTGTGCATGCGCGCTCGGTTGCTGCGTGAGACCGACGGCGGTGATGTTTGTGGCGCGACGGGCAGCGAGGACGAGCCACGCGAACCCGGGTGGCCACACAAGCGCCACGACTGGGCTCCGCGAGCCATGGCGGCGCGCAGCTGACCAGAGCAGCGTGCTTTCGTCGCGGCGATTCGGCATGGTCAAGCGTCCATGGCGGGCGCTACGATCAGCAGCAGCGCAAGGCGGGAGCTGGGAACAGCGAGCAGCGCTCTGTGATGGAGGAGGCGAGGCGGATGCGACGGCAGCGCTTGGCTTGGGCTGAGAAGGGTGGAGCACACTGAGGCGGGCGGCCCGAGCTTCAGCTCACGCGGCCATGGCAGAGGAGAAAGAGAAGCAGAGGGGCGAAGAGGGAGAGTGTGGAGAGGAGGTGCTGGTCCTGGACTTAAGCACGACAAGGCGGCAGCGAGGGCACGGCAGGTGGCAGCGAGTGCAGCGCAGGCGAGCCACGCGGCGCGAACAGCCAGCAAGGTGACGACACTGCTCATAAATTTCAAAATTCCAATTCTACCTCAAACATACCACTGACACCCATATTTCGTGCCTCCGTAACTTCTAAACCACTTAGTTTTGGCAAAACCCGTAGTAATCAAAATTGTAGAGCTACGCGACATCTACAACTTTTCTTAAAGCGTCAAAGTATGATTCAGCCTGGTTGGAGAGATACACGGCTACGAAGAGGGGTACATGAAAACTAAAATCGTGAAAATCAGGTATCCCAGACTTAGCCAATTTTTCGGACTCTGAAAACCGCAGTAGATTCAAAGTTGGAGCCTCGGTTTGACTTGCTTACAAGATGATCTAGCTCTTGGTCCAAAAACAAAGTTTGTTCTACTCCACTCAAGCTTCAACTTTTATTTAGATTCCACTGCCATGCAAATACTCTAAGCCATAGTTCAAACTAAGTCAAAGTAGCATCACGATAAAGCTTAAATTACCATTTTTGATCTATTGGAGCATTTTCTGGCCACTTGTTCAACATGAACCCTTCATAACTTTTATTCACAAGTGTAAGTAGAGTTGTTCGAGCAAGGTTGAAATGTTTGTTTGTCATTACATGTTCTTATTCACCTAATAAAGTAATTCAGGCGAGGACATAACTTGTCATTTCATGTGATTTCTTGATTCCAAACTTTATGAAACTTTTCCAATCATCCATGTGGGTGGAAATTGATGTGAGGCACATGAAAGAAGCACCTTCAACCTTACTTAGGTATATATCCGAAAAGGGCCAATAAGCAAGCAAAGGTGTGTCGCCCAAGTTTAAGTTGGAGCTCGCTCTTGTAGAATTGATCTTGACACCGTCATCACCACTTAACATGTCATGTTTGAGCTCCAACCCATTGCTTAACTGGTGACAAACACCTGGGGTGTTACAACCCTCCCCCCTTAAAGGAATCGCGTCCCGAGATTCGGTGCAATAGACTTTTAAGAGAAGAGAAACATATCAACCAGTTTCCAACATCAGTGATAGCATTAGGCTACTTAACTTTGGAGTATTAGAGAGGCTAATTTGGTCAAGACACTTTCTGATACTTGTCCTTCATAGTAAGTTTTGTCTGAAGAATTTCCTTCGTTGGCCTTCATGAAGTATTGTTACTTTGGAAGAAATCCAAGATAGCACTGTCCTACGTACTTCGTCCTCGATGTACGAAGAGTGATACAAGTGTATACTAAATACTTGTAACATTTACTTTCCTTACATGCCTCTTAGGAAACAACCTCAACCATTGATTTAGACACCAACTCGACGATGCACAAACATTGGACTTATGGGCTATTTTCACAGGGCGCAAAGCATTACCCCACATGGCGGGCATCCCTATATAGATAAGGAACCGTTTCTGAATATTCTCTGGCACCTCGTTCAATAGAGCCTTGAACAAATCCGTTTGTGGTACCTAGGGGCACAATGATGCTGGTCGAAACTAGGGATATGCTTTCTCTAGTTCTTTACTTAGCTGATACAACATCTTGCACTATATACGTGATTGTCCAAGATGGAATTGACTTGATAGCACACTTGGAGAAGAAGTAGCACTTGCATTGCAGGGCCAGGTTTGATGTTTCCTTGATCAACATCGTTCTATGAGATCTGGTCTTCATAGTTACCAAATAGTCGTTACCTGACTGAAGACTAACTTTCCTACTGGTAACTAACCAGTTGTCTCTCAACACTAAAAAGGTTCCAAATCTTCACTCTTGATAACAAAATTATGGTCGAAGCATACAGATGGTCGCCATTGAAGTCAGCAGGAAGGGGTCACACCAAAGAAGGTCGGTTTGTCTACGTGATCCTTATGCACCTAAAGATTGAGAACTTGGACAGGAACTCATATATACTAGGTGACCTATTACAGCACATAATATCCTGGTCCGTTTATCATCCGACTGATAACTTATCCAACTTAAGTGTGGTGCACCTTTCTGATCCAACGAGAATGACATAAGTTGCTCACTAGATGACCGACGTCCCTACAGGGACAGTCACGTCGAGTAGAGTCACTTGTCTACCACCTCTTGCAGTCTATTTATGTTCCTGTTAGTGACCTGTTCTTCCAAGGTTAACCGTTGGACGACTCTAGAAGGAAGTCCTATTGCATCTACTTCAACATATAGATCTCTTGACAGGATAAGGAGAGATAACCAAGGAAGAGCTCACATGAGAATAACATATCAGTGTAGTTCTGCAATGGATCATGACTAGAAACCTCGATACCAGCGCGTGCCGAGCAGCACAGCCTTGTGTGTGCACCCACAGGAGGCTCTCGGTTTCGTCGCGGCACCGTAGATCGCTAATCGTGGCACCATTACTGAACGTATAACCCACAAGAAATCTCACATGGCACAAATTGGGTTACATAGGAGCAAGCACTATGCGAAGGAAGGATAGCAACAAAGGTAGTTACAAGGTTAGGAGTCAACAAGCAGGGGATCCGAAGATCAAAACACAACGCAAGAGAACATAGCTTAATTGCCAAAGACAACTGAGCAGGGGACTCTTGCAAAATTTCCATATACGTCTTGTGTCCACCCAAGTGATTACCAGATAATGATTAACCTGAGATTTGGTCTTGCCGAGCAGCAACATGAGATCAAGACTAATAACATCCAGAGACTTGGAAGAGTTGGAGACAAAACAAATGAGATTCGAGGGATAGAGCCAAGGCACTGACTAAGGATTTAGTTGATAAAGCAACGACATGATCTGCGAGGAAAAGGTTCCAAAGCAGGGTAGATAGCGATTAGCGTTGCACCAGATCATCAGGAGAAGAAAGAGCAATAAGGCTCGATAAAGATTTTTGAGTAGAGTACACCCCCACAGGAGCGAGACAACCACGACACATGCGAGGCATTCAAGGGAACTAAGCTTGGGCCTAAGGTCAAGCAAAGGCATAGATAAAGTCTTCGTAGCACAACGCTCAAGGCTAGCAACCACGCATATGCAGCTCAGGTTCCTAAGAGAGAACTTAATTGCGTATTTACAACCCCGAGAGATTACCAAAACTTGGACGTTGTTCCAGGATAGCGCTCTTCAACACTCATATGCTTTCCGAGGACAAAAGGAGTAGCAGCTCTAGGCACTACTTAGATTACGCGCATCCGCACTTCTACATCCTGGTCTTAAGCAAGCATTTGAAATACTCAATCTAATTAGCTTAAGCGACTATTACTAAGCACAAAGCTCACACCTAACAACTAGTCACCTACAACAACACCGCTACACATATCATGCAAAACATGGTGGTAAAAAGTATTATCTTTTATTTCCTTTTCTTGAGTAGGTGGATATCTCTTACAAAACAAGTCTTATATTTAGCAATTTAGTCTTCGAAGGGGTGAAGTTTTGCTAATTAATAACTTGTCATCTAGTTCCTTTGGAAGCAAACATACAAGGTAAAGCTAATCACACACTATCTTCAAGCCACAATATTCAAGCAAAGATGGAACAAGGCATTTTGTCTAGCTTCACACAAGGAAGATAGTAGCATCACATTGGTCACAAGTTACTTAGTATTAGAACAAGGTGAGGGAAGCATATTTATGCACAAGCACAACCATGATGCATGCCCGTCCTATTCGCCCTCACAAAATTGCCAGCCTAAGGTGGCAATCACGTTCGATATCGGTGGCATAACACGTACTCTCTCGACATATAGCTAGTTGTCAGCTACCTTCAAGCTACGCATTCGTGGTTAGTGTACCTGCAGGCAAATTCATTGCAGCCCATTCCCACAAGAGATAAATAAGCACATAATGAAAATAGTAAACTAAGATACTCTCCATATATACATCCCCAGATATATATATACTTCGTATCCATAGCTACCCTACAGATATACCCACAATTAAGTACCTTCATAGATACATGTGTGTAACATGTAAATATTCCAAGAACTATAGCTAACTCTCCCTAGACCGATAGTTGGACGGTCATGCTCTCACAACTCACACTTACACAGGCGTAGAGGCAATTGATCCATACATTACCATTCAAGTGAACGACATCCATACAATAGCACGCCATATGGACGACGAAAGTAAAATTTGCAAGAAGTAAACCCCACAGCTAGTACTTAGATAGCCACCTAATAGTCCTTAATCGGGCATAAAGGAGGATGTCGCTAGCATAGTTTTGCAAATAAGATTTGACAAATTTGCATGTAGCTAAAGTTTTAGTTAAAATAGGCTTTTTAAAACCAAAACTTGGCTTTTAAAACTATGTACATGACAAGATATATGCTTAATCTCGCTCTGACCACCACCAGATGTGAATCCGCCCAATTTATACAAGATCAAGTACACGGTCTCCCGCTTAACACGTTGACACGCCGCATACTCTCACTTATATAAACCCGGTAGTCTCGCCGAAAGTGTCACGCAGACCTCGGAAATCAACATCGCAACCAAGATCGCATGATTAAGCAAATACACATCACATACGTAGAGTTGCGGCGGAAATAATATTACAATTAGGTTCATAAATAATAATACAAGTTTGGATTTCAAAACCGATTAGCGAAAAAACAACATTTCTTTCAAGGATTTCATTAATATGAGTCCAAATACATTGCTAGCATAAGTGACATCCTCGCACAAAAGCATGTAGATGAGAAGTAAATATAGAGTCACCGAGCCCACGGTGGGTTAGCCACCATCTTCAGCGAGGCCAAAACCTTACTCGCAACATGGTGGGATAAACCCCGAGTACTCGAATGTACTCACTAGACTTACCCGTCATAAACCAGAAATAAAATTGACTCCAAGGAGTATGCAAGGCTTTATAAGTGGAGGTAGCTTGACAACAATTTGCATAAAAAGCGATTAACTCAATTATACAATTATAATTCATCATCAAGTTAATTAGAACTATTCATCTCTAGATTAGCAACTATCCTGTGCCAAACATGTGGTATATCGTTTTAGAGCATACAATAGTAACCATAGCAGTGTAGTAATTCCATATTCATCCGAACCATCATGTTCCATACACAGCATTACTACGATGTTGGAGCTAGCCAAGTTTCTCACTATCCGGGAGACGGCGATTCAATCGATTTCAACCAAATGGGAATTTATTCCTAACACAAACCCAGTGCAGACCAGATCAACAACGGTCACCTTAGGTCACCTTTGGTACAACTCAGTACACATTTCATGGGTCCGTATCACGCCGACACCTGGGACACCAGATGCCAGACGTTCAGCCCTAGCCTGCCCTTGGGCTCACCGATCGCCCCCTTCGCAAGGAGCGCATAATGAACGGGTCCCGCCCGAGTTGAGCTACTCGGCTTCATGGTCGGAACGAGTTATCCGGCCAGCTAAGTGATAGGCATGCGTTCAATCTTGTTAGAAGTTCCAACAACGGTACGGTCCTTGATCGGCATAGATAGAATCTCATGAGTCATCCTACGCATAGACTCCGCCCGGCCTCGATTTTCTTTTTACCCCATGGTTCTGTTCCACGATAGCAAATATAGCCAACCGTGTTCTCGGTATCCACCTATATCTCGCAGTGACAGGATATCACCCGACTTCTACCGGTCTAAGCATGGCTAAGCATATATTCGATCCTCGACCTATACCGTTAAAGGTGTAATATCTGGACAAGGAATTTATATGCATCAAGTGGTTCCATTCAACTCTTATAACCTAATGCATCAATCATAAGTACTTAAGTAATCATTTGTAAAGTAATTGGAGACTTAAAATGCTCCGGGGCTTGCACGGGATCCGACACAAAGTCGATTCAGTTAGCTTGCACCAACTTGGTGACATCTCCGGTCCTAGCACTTGCTTAGTCCTTCTATCTTCGGATAGATCCACCAAACACCATCTTCGGGTTTGACTCCACATCACCTCCTTCACGTGGTTTATCTAGCGTACCTAAATGAGATGCAAGATGCAGGTGTATGAATACATGGAAGTGCAATAGGCAATGCATCGCATGCGATAAAAGTAAGACAAGCACAAGGTTACATTAACATGCACAAGCACTTCACATTGCTTACTATAAATATCGCACAATTTATCATGCCACGATAGCAAAGAAGATGACAACACCAAGCATGACACAAGTTTCCTAAGATCTCAGGTACTCTAACTCAACCATCATCAAAGGTATGAGCCACACTTAGCAAAATATAAGCAAACAACTATAATTGGAATCTGTCAATTTCTGGACATGCAAACAGCAGCTACAAGATTTAGCTATAACTGAGTTACACAAATCCAAATGACTTGCAAGAAGACATTCTGGAAAGCTTATGAAGTTATCTACAATTCATATTTAATCATCTTAGCATGATTCTCAAGTTAATTAAGTCAAATATACCCATTTACATAAACTGGTCTAAACAAGACAGAGAGCATCCATTTCTGAAACCCAACTTTAAACAGGCATAACTCATAAACCACAAGGCCAAATACCACCAAATTTTAACAGGAGCTAGATACATGAATTATCTACAACTTTGTTATTATCACCAAAAACTCATTCAAATCCTAACTAGATCAAACACTAGCATCTTTTAGATCTGCTCAGAATAAAATCAAAACTTGATAGAAGACTTAAAAGTCATGTAACTCCTAAACTATCAGGCCTATGGTCTTACAATTTGAACACAAGCAATATTATGAAATTTTCTACAACTTTTGTATTCACTACAACCATAGCAAACATCATTTACACCACGAAAATAATTGCACAAGCAAAACTGCAAATCCAGCCCAACAGCAGTGGTATAGAAAACTAATAGCATCTTCAGAGAAGCATAACTGGAGTTCTAGACTTCCAACAAACATGAACCATAACTTTTTGAAAAGCTTAGGAAGTTACCTACAACTTTCTTATTCTCATATTAAGATGATTCTACAGTTAGAAGGGTCAATTAATCCAATAATTGCATCTCTGTCCAAAACATAGACAGAAACTAACATGCCACTTTAAACAGCTATAAATGGAGTTATACATGTCCAATAAATGTGGTTCTAGACTCTTTAGAAAGCTTAGCAAATTCTAAACAACTTTGTTGTAAACACCTAAAGCTAATTCTACTACTAAGAAGGCCCCACAGTAAGAACAAGGAAACCCTGTCTGGGTTTGGGCAGAAACAGCCACAGAGATTTAAGCAAGTATAACTCAAGATCTACTTAGCCAAAAATCATAATATTTAACTTTTTGGAAAGCTTAAGAAAAGTACTAAAACTCATGTATTGTCATCAAATCATGATTCATAACTTAACTGAGCCAATTAATTTAAACATACAGAACTGTTCCGAATAGGAGCAAATCAAAACAGGGCATTTGTTATTTTTATAACTCTTAAACTATAAATCCTAAACTCATGAAATTTTTACCAGACAACAACAATCACCTTAGTAGCACTCCACAAAAATTTCACATTTATTTGAGCACATCAACTGCAGTTTTAAAAAAAAAACAAGTAAGACTAGCATTCAAACCCTGACTGCACAAATCCATTTTTACAGCTAAAACTTTAAACTAAAACCTGACATATTATAGATCTAGTGCATAGAGAATTTCACAAGGATTCCAAAAAGTCCTCATTTACTATTTTACGAATTTTCTACGATTTACTATGAATTTCCAAAGTTTCACCCGATTTACAACAAATAGGTCCCTCGAGGCACTATTCACTTGAGTCAATGACATTGCATTTAGGCCCTTCCTTTAGTCGAATTTGAGGACGAAGTCCCTGACGCGAATTTTTTGAAGGGCTGCACAGAGCTTCGCCGTCACGCCGGCCGGAGGAGTCTCGTCGGCGGTGGGGAAGTGGCGGCGAGCACGAGCAGGGCAGCCAAGACTTTTCGCCGGTGGCCTCGGCTCGGCCCGGTGGAGCATGGAGGGTCACCACGTGTGCATGCTCTTTGCTCATTGCTGAGCGTGACGGGCGGTGATGATGTTTGTGGGCGCGACGACAGCGAGGACGAGCCACGCTTGAACCGGGTGGCCACACACAGCGCCATGACTGGGCTCCGCTTCGAGCCATGGCGGCGCAATGCACGAAGCCAGCGTGCTTTCGTCTGTGATTCGGCATGGTGGGCGTCCATGGCGGGCGCTGCACAGCAGCAGCAGCTGCATAAGGGCGGAGCTGGGAACAATGCAGCGGCTCTGTGATGGAGGAGGCGAGGCGGATGCGACGGCAGCAGCTGGCTTGGGCTGAGAAGGGTGGAGCACTGGATGCTAGGCGGCGGCCGAAGCTTCACTCACGCGGCCATGGCGGAGGAGAAAGAGAAACAGAGGACGAAGAGGGAGAGTGTGGAGAGGAGGGTGCTGGTCCTGGACTTAAGCACGACAAAGGCGGCAAATGAGGGCACTGCAGTGGCGGCAAAATGCAGCGCAAGAAAGCGAGCCACGCACGCCGTAACAGCCAAACAAGGTGACGACACTTTCTCGAAATTTCAAAATTCCAATTCTACCTCAAACATACCACCGACACCCATATTTCGTGCCTCCGTAACTTCTAAACCACTTAGTTTTGGCAAAACCCGTAGTAATCAAAATTGTAGAGCTACGCGACATCTACAACTTTTCTTAAAGAGTCAAAGTATGATTCAGCCTGGTTGGAGAGATACACGGCTACGAAGAGGGGTACATGAAAACTAAAATCGTGAAAATCAGGTATCCCAGACTTAGCCAATTTTTCGGACTCTGAAAACCGCAGTAGATTCAAAGTTGGAGCCTCGGTTTGACTTGCTTACAAGATGATCTAGCTCTTGGTCCAAAAACAAAGTTTGTTCTACTCCACTCAAGCTTCAACTTTTATTTAGATTCCACTGCCATGCAAATACTCTAAGCCATAGTTCAAACTAAGTCAAAGTAGCATCACGATAAAGCTTAAATTACCATTTTTGATCTATTGGAGCATTTTCTGGCCACTTGTTCAACATGAACCCTTCATAACTTTTATTCACAAGTGTAAGTAGAGTTGTTCGAGCAAGGTTGAAATGTTTGTTTGTCATTACATGTTCTTATTCACCTAATAAAGTAATTCAGGCGAGGACATAACTTGTCATTTCATGTGATTTCTTGATTCCAAACTTTATGAAACTTTTCCAATCATCCATGTGGGTGGAAATTGATGTGAGGCACATGAAAGAAGCACCTTCAACCTTACTTAGGTATATATCCGAAAAGGGCCAATAAGCAAGCAAAGGTGTGTCGCCCAAGTTTAAGTTGGAGCTCGCTCTTGTAGAATTGATCTTGACACCGTCATCACCACTTAACATGTCATGTTTGAGCTCCAACCCATTGCTTAACTGGTGACAAACACCTGGGGTGTTACACTATCAAGCCCGGCGCATTCGAAGTCGAGACCTAAAGGTGGGTGACCTGGTGCTGAGACAGAGGTAGAGCAACAAGGGCCGCCACAAGCTGACCCCGCCATGGGAAGGGCCGTACATTGTCGCCCAAGTGCTAAAGCCCGGGACCTACAAGCTAGCCAACGAGAAGGGCGAAATCCTCACCAACGCTTGGAACATAGAACAGCTACGTCGTTTCTACCCTTAAATTTCCAAGTATTGTATACATTGTTTCTCAAAATACATTAAAGAAGCATTCTTTAGTTGTTCTAATTTTTCGAGAAATCCCCCGAGCCCATCGATGGGGGATCGGCGTTACGATAACACTATAAGGAAGACTCGGCTTTGCCTCTGCAGAGGTGCCCACTACGGGGCTCGAACAAGACTCGACTCTGCCTCTGCAGAACCGAGCCCCCCTCGGGGGCTAAAAGGGGGGACCCCCTAAGTCCTAGGATCCATTTTTCAATCGTTTTTTGAAAAAATTTCTACGCCAAACTTTCTCGCGTACTCTGACAAGTCGATTGTAAAAAACCTAAGGATCAAAAGTTTGCCTCGAGGCCAACAGACTGCCTACACCTCTAGGCTACGGCAACTCCCTCACCACCTTTCACCCACAGGGCAGCTTAGGCTCCGAGGAAGTTTTTTGCAAAGGATTTGTCTAAAAACGAGATAGAGGGCAGAGGCTCAGAAATACAATAAAAAACGATTAAAAAAGCATATACACACGAGTACTTTAAAAGGCCTCGACGGCCATAAGCGTTATGATACGATAACATAAGTCCTAATCTGTTTACATGACCCCTTTTGGCCTAGGTCAAAACTCAGGGTCGCCAGCGTCGGCGGACGGCGTGGGAGGAACCACCTCCTCTTCGAACAAACTGGCCAGCGCCATGCCAGGGGCCTCAGCCGCCTCCTCCAGCTTCATGACCTCCTCATCGGCCTCCTCGTCATCCTCAGCCATGACATAACCGTCACTGACAGCCGCGAGGTCGATGCCGGCGTAGTGCGAGGAGACGACGGCCAAGGCGCGCTTCACGCCCGTATGCAGCGCCCCCCAAAGCCGCTCGCGGACTCGGCTGCTCAGCGGGGTCAGGCGGCTCCTGAGGGAGCTGCCCGGATCGACCCCCCGACTGTAACAACCCAGAAATCCACACACCAAAAATCACAACTACAAAATTTTTCTTAAAACTCCCATGTGTTGACGAGTGACATTGTAGGAGCCAACCCTAAGAGTTGCATTAGAAGTAACCCAACCTAAGTCAACACATAAGCATGGCATATCATTTGTTGATTATGATTATTAAATTTCCAACAAATAACATGTTGCATACATTGTTAATTCAAGTTGTGAATTGGATTTCCATTTGCTTTATGTTATGCCTAACAGTTCCATTAAAATAATAAATCATAAAGTTATTATTAAGCAAAATTCTCTAAACTCTAATGAATAATTTACCTTAGTTTTGAATTCAAATTCTAAACCAAATTTGAAATTCAAACAATGGAAAAGAAATGCAAAACAGAAAAAAAAAGGAAGAAGAAGGCCTCATGGGACTCGACTGCTCTGCCCGCCCAGCGGCAGCCAGCCCACCTCACACCAGACGCGCCCAAAGAAGTCGACCCAAGAGGGCCGCTCATGCCTGCACCACCCGTCATTCCCATGCCGATCGCCGCCACCACATTGGCCTCAGGTCACACCATACCTACCCACCACTCTTATCGGCACGCTAGCAGTCACGCTAACGGACCTCGCGATGTCGGCAGCTTATCACATCTTCTCCACGACCACGCCAATCCCTCCTCCGACAGAATCGCCGACAAACGGTGGCGAGGCGGGCCAGGGGTCATGCCTGTGGCATGGTCCTGTCTCCCCCTTGGCGCCAACCCACGCAACCCCTCATGACCGTGGGATGCAAGCAAGCGCCACGATTGCCCTTGATCCCTCGTCCGCCGATCACCAAGCTCCATGGCCGAGCTCGGCTATAAAGGCCACGGTCCTCGGAGCCCTAGCGCTCGTCTCTGTTGCCACCGCCACCTCGGTGGCCATCCACTACGCACCCAAACCTAGAGAGAAGAGGAGAAGAGGAAGAAGGGGGGAAGAACGCCAAGCCGCCGTGGGGAGGAGATCGCCGAGCCGGGAGCGACGCCACTCGGCTACATCACCAACGCTGGTCGGCACGGCAGATGCTGGCTGGCTTTCGAGAGCTACACGGCCTCGAATTGACACTGCACCGCCATCTTATCTCCCACAACACCTACGGTGAGCCTTCCGATCCCTCTCCGCCGATGAACCTCACCGTCGGCCATGGCTCTCCACACACAGGAGCGCGTGAGGCGGTTTTGCCTCGACCACTTGGAACACATGCACCCACACGCACACCGAGATCACCGTGACACCCCACCAGAGCCCATAGCGCACCAACAGGCGCGCACGCCGCCGACGCCACCGCCATGGCACACACACCAGACCACCTTCGAGCATTAGACCACCGTGCGAGCACTGCACCACCGGTCCGAGCACGCGACCACCGGTCCGAGCACTGCACCACCGTGTCGAGAGCACCGCACCACCGTGCCAAGCACCGACCACCGGTTCGAGCACCCGACCACCGGTCGAGCACCGACCACCGTGGCGATATTGCCGGGAGCGCTGGCGCCTTTGACTCGCCCATCCTGTTCGGCTGAAGCCGCGGGTAACTCACGCGCAGACGCCGTGACCACCCCTTACTGAGTCCCGTGGTTCACCCGCGTGCCTCGCCGTCGTCACTGCCGCCGCGTGGCGCCGGGATGTCCCCACCGCCACAGGAGAACCGAGCCTCGCTTGAGTCTGGATAACCTCGCCGCGTTCCCACGAATCCGTGAAGCGCACGCCCACGAGACGTTTTACCATGACCGTAGACACATCACCGATACCGCCGTCGAGCTCAAAAGGGTGCCGCCGTGGCCAAAGCCACCGGAGGCCCTAGAGGACCCCTCGACCTGCCTAAAATGCCCATTGGGGCGTTGTGTCGCCCACGCGCACCACAGAACCGGCCTATGCCGCAGCCCCACGCCATTCGCGCACGCCGGTGAAGCTCGAGCCGCCGCTCGCCGTGGCCAGCACCTTGGGGAAGCTCTGGCCACCACTTTGACCCCACTAACACAGTCGCCGTGGCCCAGGGAAGCTTTTCCCCTCCCCAATCGGACACCAACGCCACCGTGGGGGCTCACCGTGAGGTCACCGCCGGCAGGAGCACCACCGCGGTAAGAAACAGGGGAACACCTCCCCTCGCCGGCCACATGCCCATGCACCCAGTGCACGTGGACCACAGAGAGAGAGGAGAGAGATGGACTTGGTCCACCATGGACCCTGCCTTAGGTCCATGGACCGTGAACTTGCGTCCACCGTGGACCACGCCTGTGGACCACAGCCCAGTAAGAGCCCACGACTACGACGTGGCAGAGCCACAGCACGCCACGTGTCCGGGTCGGCCCGGCCCAGACCGACCCAACCCGAGCCCACCAGAGCCCAGTTCGGACCCAGCCCGTATTGACCGTTGACTTGTCAACGCTGACCATTGACTTGTCCCCGCATGTCAGTGACACGGACACCACAGACCCACACGCCGATGTCGATGTCATGATGACGCCACGTGAGATCCACATGTCGAAGAAGACAAACATAAAAGGTGATGTCATGCGACGTCACGCCGACATCAGCTTTGGCTCAAGGTCAAGCAAGCCACGTGGACCATCCACAGCGGACACGTGTCGCCCGAGATTAATTCAGCCTTTTTCATTTTCGAAATGGAATTAATCTTCGAAATTCATAACTAATTCATACGACCTCAGAAAAATACGAAACCAGAAACCAAAATTCATCTAAAATCGAGCTCTACGCAATGGACCCATGTTTGAGTGCATTTGGCTCTTTTGAATTTTCATTGCTTCTTTGTGCTATTCTATAGACATCGCTAACGCGACTATAATGCGGTCGTTTGCAGACTCGGAGGAAAACCGGATGGACGAGGATCGTGAGTACCGTGAGGAGTACGGAGACGACTACACTGAAGGTGCCACATCCCACCCAATCTCGTAGCACCTATTACGCATGGCTAAAGTAGAAATGCTAGTGCTTACTTTATTGTCATATCACACTATGGTAGGACTTGCATGGTAGTATGCTTTCTTGATGGCCTTTACCTTGACGCAACCTTACCCCTGCTCACCCTGCTATTAGGCTAGTCACACGCTTGCTAGTATATTTCATTGCTTGTTACTTCTACTACGCTTGCGCAATATTGATGCGTGGTGGAAACTTGTGTTAACTGGACTATGGGGAGAGTGCTGCGTGTGTGACTTGGGTGCGTGGAGGGTGAGGGTTGTGTCGACCAAGTTGGAGTATACGACGAGCCTAGGGCAAGTCTTGCCGTGGGGTGCTACCTGGGCACCCCTGGAATGGATACCTGTGGTGGGTAAATGGTATATGAGGTGGCCTTGGGTGTGATCCTGTGATGGGAGGAGCCTAGGGTGGAGGTGCTGTGGTGGCACGGTAAATGGAAACCCTGATGAAGACATTCTGGCTTGGTCATCCCTAAGGACTTACTAGTACTCAGATTCACCGGGAAGCCTTACGTACCACTCACCCTATATGGTGCGGGACGGCCGGACTACTTGGTAGGATATTGCCACCACCGCTAGGTTGTTAGCGGACAGTGTAAGGAGGTACGGGTGCGGAGGATTTCCCCACACCCTTCCGAGACTTCATGGAGACCTGTGGACCCGGCTCATGACTCATAGCTTTCAACACCCCCTGCATCGGACTTGGGGTGTACCAGGGCTGAATGGTAGGGTGGCATTATCCTAGGCTAGCAAGCGGCCGGAATCAGCCTAGTTGACGACGGTCAGCGAGGAAGGCAGATCTTGTGGTTATGTAAAACCTCTGCTGACTTGTCGGCTATGGACCTTTCCTGGGTTTTGCTTAAACTAGATAGTGAGATGAGTCTTTCTTTTCTCCCCTGGGATGAGTGTTCGGACGTAGCCAGGGACTACGGGCCTTGAGACAGTGCCGAGAGGGAGTTGGCCTGTCGATTGAGCGATGGTACGGGTGTGGTATGGTGATGGTGTGGATATGGTGGTATATCGATCCCAGGATCGAAACCTGGCTCTGGAATGGGAATGGGGTGAAATGTGTGAGAATGGTGTTAAAACTTGACCAACTATTATTATGAACTTGATATGCTAATACATAGGAAACCCCAGCTTGATAGGTTCCCTTTTGATTATATCCAACTTGCATCCAATTTCCACAAAGCAATGCTCATAGGGTTGGGAGTGGCCAGTACAAATCGTACTGATAAATTTTGGCACACAGGTTCTGCTGAGGAGTATAGCTCCGATGAGTTTGACGGTTGAGGGGTTCGTTCCTACGCTCGAGTTTGGCGATCTTATCTTCAAGCTGTTCTGAATGAATGCTACTTTTGATTCCGCCAATGCGGTGATGTAATAAATTATGTAATTCCATACTAATTGTACTCTGATGTTATCGTTGTATGGATGTGATATTCGACTGGAATTTGGGTAATATGATCTGCAATGGTCTTATTACACTTTGACTCTGTGGATTTCCCTTCGTGGAAATCGGGGTTGTTTCAGTTGGTATCAGAGCCATACTTGACCATAGGACGAAACCCTTAGAAATGGACGATAGAATAGGATGAGGACAACCCTTCATTTGGTTATATACTGACCCTGCATTCACTTTTATGCAAGGCTTATCTATTTATTGACCTGCTAACACCTGTTCCTTAAAACATGCAGATGGCAACGAACGTCGAATGGCCGCCTCTAGGACCGCTACCTCTGGACCACGCCAAGCTTACCTTCGACCTACGTGAGCTCGGGGGTTTTGCACAGACCCTCTGCCGAGTTCTCGTCATGTTAGGAGTCCCTGACGAGCTTGTCAAGGTCACCTGTACCGGGAAGTCAACTCAGGGAGGAGGAATCGAAGGACCAGTTGTCACCTCAATCGAGTTCCCAGCTAGCACCACCTTACCGACTATCCTAGCTTCCACCGAGTTGACCATAGAGGACACAGTTGAGGAGGGACTGCGAGCTGTCTCACACAAGGCACTTCGTAGAGTGATGAGGGATCACTACGAGCACCTGAAGACGACAGAGTTTCGTCTACTTCCCTAGGCCCTCGACCTCAGCCTTACCCCTTGTGAGTAGAGTTTCGCAGCCGACAGAGTTATCCTTGCAGAGGAGGACAGATGCCTTCGTGTCTCAGCTATTCACCTACTAGAGCAGGACAGGTACGTGACCCAGCTTGAGCAGAAGAGACATCAGGACCGGGCTCTTCTGTGGGAGTGCCAGGAGCGAGACTCGTAGGGAGCACTTGAGCGAGCTAGTCTGCTCGAGGCAGTTGCCAAGCTACGGGACGAGCTCAACCGTCGTGAGGAAGTCCACAGAGCCGAGGTCGCTGACTTACAGGACAAAGCAGCCAACCTAGGCAACAGGAACTGCTATCTCGACAGCAAGGTCTTGGAGTTGCATAGGGAGTTGGACGACAAGAAGGCCGAGTTCAACCGTAGAGGAGACCGAGAGAGGTCCAAGGGGATTGATATGCTGAAAATCCAATCTCGGAACAAGACGCTGACCCAGGAGCTGGAGGAGATCAAGAAGAAGGCCGTTCGCAACCAGGGTCACCTGATCGAGGCACTCAGGCAGACCGAGTACCTACAGGACAAGTGTGAGAGGACATGGCAGGCTTGGCAGAAGTCTGACAAGAAGCGCCTCAAGGAGATGAAGGGTATGTGGGGTTAGCTACCCAAGGAGATTCACAACAAGACGAGGCCTAGGATGGAGGAGTTTGAGTTAGCCCCGACTCGCCTCAACCTAGACGCCTGCCCTACTCTACCTGGAGCCAAGCCTACTGAGGAGCTCACCGAGGCCTTGAAGTACGTGTCCCGACTTCACAAGTCTGACGAGGAGATCGAGATCGAGAACAGTCGTATCCCAGCTGCAGTGTACGAGTTAGAGTAGATGACCCAGCGTGGTCATGAGATATGTCAGTAGCTTCCATGAGTTGTACCCCATGATGTACCCCTTATGAGATGTATTATGAGACACTATGCGTAGTATGATTCTCGCACATCTTCAAGTGTAGCTACTGGAGATGATGCTATGTAATAAAACCCATGTAATGAATGATTTGGATCTTATTGCGTCTTATGGATCTTATTGCTTCTTTGTAATGAGTGTTGGATAGTATAATGATTTTTCTTAAATTGTCAAAATCATGTAATTATATTGAACTATAAGCACTTATGGCACAGGCACTAAAATTCTTATGGTCCGTGTTGCAGATGCCGAACCGCCGATCTGCTCGCCTAATGAACTGTGGACGTGCGCCCATCCCCGAACCAGCCGAACCTAATGGGGGCCGTGGTGGCAACAACCGTGGCCGTGGCCATGGCCATGGACGCGGAGGGATACCCTTCAACCTAGAGAATACCCCACCGCCTGCTGAGGAGAACATTCCACCACCACCACCACCGAACCTGGCAGAAGTGATGGCACAACAGACCCAGCTTCTTGCAGCTCTTGTTGAAGGAGCAAACCGTCACCAGGGAGGTCAGCAGAATGATTTCCAAAGGAAGCTAGAAGGATTTCTAAAGCTGAGGCCACCCACCTATGATGGCACCGACCCTGACCCGCTTGTAGCCGATGACTGGCTCAAGGAGATGGAGAAGAAGCTTGATCTCACCACTTTCACCGAGGATGAGTGTGTTGGAGCTGCTGCACACCAGCTCACGGGTGCAGCACGCGCCTGGTGGGATAGTTTTAGTGACTCCCATGAGGACCCTACCAACATCTCGTGGGATGAGTTCGCCGAGGCATTCACTGAGTATCACATTCCCAAGGGTATCATGGAGGCCAAAGCCGAGGAGTTCAGCAACATCAAGATGGGAAAGTACAAGGTGACTGAGTACACTACTCGTTTCACCAACCTTCTACGCTATGCACCATCCTATGTTGTGAACTCTGAGAAGGAAAAGCTGTACTATTACCGCAAGGGACTTAACCCGCACATCAAGCTGAAGTTTGGAGGTATTGAGAGTAACACACTGCGTGCTCTGGTGGATCGCTGCATCCAGATTGAGAAAGACCGTGCTGAAGCTGGAGAAGAGTACAGGGAGAGAAAGCGTAAGCCTGAGGAGTCCTTCCGTGGCCGTGATCGCAAGAGGTTCTGCAGAGATGCACCATCCAGGGAATGCTCACGCCACAATAGGGATGACAACCCTGGATCGAGTAAGGGAAGTGGAGGCTACACCGCCAAATACTCCCGCCCTGCTCAGGATCGTTACACCTGGGACCGTTATGCTCAGGACCGCAACACTCAGGATCGTTTCAACCATCCCCGTACTGTGAATGAACGCCCAGCACACAACTGCTCCGCACCAGGTACTGGAAACTGGAAGGCACCCGTGCCAACCCCTACAGGCAGTGTGCCTTTCACCTGCTTCGCTTGTGGCCAACTAGGTCACAAAGCCACAGAATGCCCTCAGAACTTAGCTGCTCAGAAGTCTCAGTTCAAGGGATCTGCTACCCGTGGACGTCTCAACCATCTAGATGCTGAGGAAGCATAGACTGCCCCTAACATTGTGTATGGTATGTTTTTAGTTAATGGCAATACTGCATCAGTTCTATTTGATTCTGGAGCAACTTGTTCATACATATCATCCAAGTTTGCACGAGAGCATGATCTACCTGTAACCCCACATGAAAAGCCTATCATCACCAGCTCACCTTTAGGAGACCTAAAATGCACCCACATCTGTAAGAGAGTGAGTCTTACCATTGAGGGTCTTACCTTTAAAGCCGACCTAACCCTGTTACCTTCCACTAACCTAGATGTCATCTTAGGCATGGATTGGTTAACCATTCATCGAGGCATCATATCATGTTCACCTAGATACGTCCAAGTGACCCATCCATCAGGACAAGTTATTAGATGTGAACCCCAGTCTGGAAAATCCACCTCTATCCTATGTGCCCTTAAGGCAAGTTCAGAATCACAAGAAGAGGAAAAGACAGTTCATGATGTGCCTGTGGTCAAAGACTATCCCGATGTATTCCCTGAATAATTACCGGGTATGCCACCAGACCGTGATGTAGAGTTCATCATTGATCTGTTGCCGGGAATAGGACCCATTGCCAAGAGACCCTATCGCATGTCAGTAGATGAACTGGCCAAGCTCAAGAAACAGCTTGATGAGCTCATCTCGAAGGGATATATCAGACCTAGTGCTTCACCCTGGGGATCTCCTATTTTGTTTGTTAAGAAGAAGGATGGCTCGATGAGAATGTGCATTGATTACCGGAACTTGAACGCAGTCACCATCAAGAACAAGTACCCCCTGCCAAGGATTGATGATTTGCTTGATCAGCTTAGAGGTGCCAAGTATTTCTCCAAGATTGATCTCAGATCTGGATATCATCAGATGAAGATTCAAGAGAGTGACATACCGAAGACCGCTTTCGTGACTAGGTATGGACAGTTTGAGTTCACTGTGGTATCCTTTGGACTCACGAATGCACCTGCATACTTCATGAACATGATGAATAAGGTTTTCATGGATGATCTGGATAAGTTCATGGTAGTATTCATTGATGACATCCTTGTCTATTCACCTATCGCTGAAGAACACGAACATCATCTGAGAACTGTACTTGAGAAACTTGCCCAACATCAGCTCTACACAAAGTTCAGCAAATGTGAGTTTTGGCTACAGGAAGTTGCTTTCCTAGGCCATGTATTATCAGCTGAAGGTGTTGCAGTTGACCCAGCTAAGATTGAGGCTGTGAAAGAATGGGAACAACCCTGTAATGTGACAGAAGTCAGAAGTTTCTTGGGATTGGCTAGATATTATCGCCGATTCATCGAGAACTTTTCCAAGATAGCCCGTCCGATGACTAACCTTCTAAAGAAGACTAAGGAGTTTGAATGGACGCCCAAGTGCGAGCAAAGCCTCCAAGAATTGAAATAGAAGCTTACCACAACCCCTGTGTTAGCATTGCCTGATATCAGCAAAGATTTCGTGGTCTATTGTGATGCATCCCGCCAAGGACTTGGTTGCGTACTGATGCAAAATGGAAGAGTGATAGCATATGCGTCTCGACAGTTGAAAGAACACGAGAACCATTATCCAACTCATGATCTTGAGTTAGCAGCAGTTGTGCATGCCTTGAAGATCTGGAGGCACTACTTGATAGGTAACAAGTGTGATATCTATACCGATCACAAGAGCTTGAAGTACTTTTTCACTCAAGAAGATCTAAATATGAGGCAACGCCGATGGCTAGAGTTGATCAAGGACTATGACCTAAAAATTCACTATCATCCGGGAAAAGCTAATGTAGTCGCAGATGCTCTCAGTCGCAAGAGTTACTGTCACACCTTGATCACTGAATCTGTACCACCTGAGCTCAAGGAAGAGATCGATGATTTCCAACTTGAGATACTACCGCATGACTTGTTGAATGAGCTCTGCATACAGTATGATCTCACAGATCGCATCTGTCAAGCTCAGAAAAATTGTGAGGAGATTGAATATCTCTGTGGTCTGATGAAACTAGGCTACAAGACCAACCACCATGAAGATGAACAAGGAACCATTTGGTTCAAGGACAAAATCTGTGTACCTTCTGATCCAGCCCTATGAGAGGAAATTCTGTCAGAAGCCCATGACTCTAAGTACTGTATTCACCCTGGGAATTCAAAGATGTATCAAGACTTGAAGAAACACTTTTGGTGGAAAGGCATGAAGACAGACATTGCAGGACATGTGGCACGGTGTGACACCTGTAATAGAGTCAAGACTAAACATCAAAGGCCTGCAGGATTGCTAAAGCCTCTAGACGTTCTCAAGTGGAAATGGGAGAGTATATCCATGGATTTCATAATTGGATTGCCCCGTTCACAGAAAGGCAATGATTCCATCTAGGTGATTGTTGATCGTTTGACCAAGATTGCTCACTTTGTACCAGTAAAGACCAAGACCAATGCAGAAAAATTAGCGGATCTATATATTGAGCATATTCTCAGACTACATGGAGCACCCTCTAGTATTGTATCTGATCGTGGTCCTCAGTTTGTGTCCCGATTCTGGGAAGCTCTGAACAAGTCTATTGGAACTAAACTTGATTTTAGTACCGCTTACCACCCGCAGACAGATGGATAGACAGAACGAGTAAATCAGATCTTAGAAGACATGTTTCGCGCTAGTGTGCTGAATTATGGCTCTGATTGGGAGAAATGCTTACCCTATGCAGAGTTCTCTTACAACAACAGCTACCAAGCCAGTATCAAGATGTCACCGTTTGAAGTCCTGTATGGCAGACCTTGTAAGACACCTTTGATGTGGTCTCAACCGGGTGAAAGATTATTATTTGATTCCGCTAAGATTCAAGATGTCGAGGAAGGAGTTGCTCAAGTAAGAGAGAATTTGAGAATTGCTCAAAGTCGATACAAGAGCTATGCTGACAAAAGGAGAAGAGAACTTGAGTTTAATGTGGGAGACTTCGTTTATCTCAAGGTATCCCCACTACGTGGAACTGTCAGATTCCATGTGAAAGGGAAGCTTGCCCCTAGATTTGTTGGCCCATACAGGATTTGCAAGAGGATTGGAAAGCTCGCCTACGAACTTGAGCTACCTGAGGAATTGGCGGGTGTACATCCCGTATTCCATGTCTCACAGATACGCAAATGTTTGAGAGTGCCCGATGAAGTGATCCCGACTGATACACTTGACATTCAAGATACACTTGAGTATAGAGAACATCCTATCAGAATTCTAGACAGAGATACCAAAGAAACCCGAAGCAAGACTATTCCTATGTGCAAGATCCAATGGAGTAATCATACTAAAAGAGAAGCAACATGGGAGAAAGAGTATGACCTCTGGCTACGATATCCTTACCTCTTTGAAGAGTATATTATGCTTTAATCTCGGGGATGAGATTCTGTTAAGGGGGTAGGACTGTAACAACTCAGAAATCCACACACCAAAAATCACAACTACAAAATTTTTCTTAAAACTCCCATGTGATGATGAGTGACATTGTAGGAGCCAACCCTAAGAGTTGCATTAGAAGTAACCCAACCTAAGTCAACACATAAGCATGGCATATCATTTGTTGATTATGATTATTAAATTTCCAACAAAAAACATGTTGCATACATTGTTAATTCAAGTTGTGAATTAGATTTCCATTTGCTTTATGTTATGCCTAATAGCCCATTAAAATAATAAATCATAAAGTTATTATTAAGCAAAATTCTCTAAACTCCAATGAATAATTTATTTTAGTTTTGAATTCAAATTCTAAACCAAATTTGAAATTCAAACAATGGAAAAGAAATGCAAAATGAAAAAAAAAGGAAGAAGAAGGCCTCATGAGGCTCGACCTGCCTGCCCCAAGGCCGGCCACCAACCTCAACACAGACGCTGCCCAAAGAAGTCGGCCAAGAGGGTCGCTCACACGCCACAAGACCACAAACCCCCGGCCAGCCATTCCGCCACATTGGCCTCTCACGTCGGCAGCGTTTGCCCACCACACCGCTTATCACCATGCTTCACCAGCCCACGGACCCCCGTTGTCGGCCATCTCAGCATCTTCTCCATGACCACGCCAATCCCTCCTCCGACAGAACGCCGACAACGGTGGCGGGCAGGCTGGGGTCATGCCCGGCATGGTCCTGTTCCCCCTTGGCGCCACCACCCACGCAACCCTCGTGACCGTAGGATGCAAGCAAGCGCCCATTGATTGCCCTTGATTCTGTCCGCCGATCACCGAGCTCCATGGCCAAGCTCAGCTATAAAGGCCACGGTCCTCGGAGCCCGAGCACTCGTCCCGTTGCCCGCCGCCACCTCGGTGGCCATCCACTATGCACCCAAACCTAGAGAGAAGAGGGAGAAGAGGAAGAAGGGGGGGAAGAACGCCGAAGCCGTCGTAGGGGAGGAGATCGCCGGAGCCAGGAGCGACGCCGTCGGCTACATCACCGACGCGGGTCGGCACGGCACTGCACGGCTTTCGGAGCTACACAACCTCGAATTGACACTGCACCGCCATCCTATCTCCCACAACACCTACGGTGAGCCTTCCGATCCTCTCTCGCCGACGCTAACCTCACTGTCGGCCATGGCGCCACACACGGGAGCACGTGGGGATGCTGCCTTGCCTCAGCCACTTGGAACACATGCACCCACGCGCACACCGAGATCACCGTGACACCCCACCAGAGCCCATAGCGCACCAGCGTGCGCATCGCCGTCGACGCCGCCGCCATGGCGCACCAGACCACCTTCGAGCATTAGACCACCGTGCCGAGCACCAGACCACCGGTCCGAGCACGCGACCACCGGTCCGAGCACCAGACCACCGTGCCGAGCACCAGACCACCGTGCCGAGCACCAGACCACCGGTTCGAGCACCCGACCACCGGTCAGAGCACCGACCACCGTGGCCAGTACTGCTGGGAGCGCCTGGCGCCTCCTTGACTCGCCCATCCTGTTCGCTGAAGCCGCGGGTAACTCATGCGCACGCCGTGACCACCCCGCTGGAGTCCCATGGTTCACCCGCGTGCCTCGCCGTCGTCTTCACCATCGCCGTGGCCGCCGGGATGTCCCCACCGGCCACAGGAGAACCGAGCCTCGCCTTGAGTCTGGATGACCTCGCCGCGTTCCCACGAATCCGTAGAAGTGTGCACGCCCTGCCGAGACGTTTTACCATGACCGTAGACACCTCACCGATACCGTCGTCGAGCTCGGAAGGGTGCCGCCGTGGCCAAAGCCACCGGAGGCCCTAGAGGACCCCTCAACCTACCTAAAATGCCCATTGGGGCGTTGTGTCACCCACGCGCACCACAGAACCGGCCTATGCCACAGCCCCACGCCATTCCCGCACGCCGGTGAAGCTCGAGCCGCCGCTCGCCGTGGCCAGCACCTTGGGGAAGCTCTGGCCGCCACTTTGACCCCATCGACACGGTCGCCGTGGCCTAGGGAAGATTTTCCCTCCCCAATCGGACACCAGCCACACTGCATGGGCTCATCAGGAGCTTCGCCACGGGCAGAGCACCGCCATGTAAGAAACAGGGGAACACCTCCCCTCGCCGGCCACATGCCCATGCACCCGGTGCACGTGGACCATAGAGAGAGAGGAGAGAGATGGACTTGGTCCACCATGGACCCTGCCTTAGGTCCATGGACCATGAACTTGCGCCCACTGTGGACCACGCCGTGGACCACACCCCAAGAAGAGCCCACGACTACGACGTGGCGAGCCACAAAGACGCCACGCAGAACCGGTCGGCCCGCCCAACCCGAGCCCACCAGAGCCCGGCTTCGACCAGCCAGATTTGATCGTTGATCGTCAACGCCGACCGCTGACTGTTCCCGCATGTCGGTGACACGGACACCTGGACCCACACGCCGATGTCGATGTCATGATGACGCCACGTAGGATCCACATGTCGGGTTGAGCCGCGAAGACAATGAAGGTGACATCATGTCGACGTCACGCTTACATCACATCACCGTCAAGCGCCAAGAAGCCACGTGGACCATCCACAGCGTGACACGTGTCGACCAGATTAATTCAGCCTTTTTCATTTTCGTAAATGGAATTAATCTTCTAAATTCATAACTAATTCATACGACCTCGGAAAAATACTAAACCGTAACCAAAATTTCATCTAAAATCGAGCTCACGCAATGGACCCATGTTTGAGTGCATTTGGCTCTTTTGAATTTTCATTGCTTCTTTGTGCTATTCTATAGACGTCGCTAACGCGATTATAATGCGATCGTTTGCAGACTCGGAGGAAAACCGGACGGACGAGGATCGTGAGTACCATGAGGAGTACGGAGACAACTACACTGAAGGTGCCACATCCCACCCAATCTCGTAGCACCTATTACGCATGGCTAAAGTAGAAATGCTAGTGCTTACTTTATTGTCATATCACACTATGGTAGGACTTGCATGGTAGTATGCTTTCTTGATGGCCTTTACCTTGACGCAACCTTACCCCTGCTCACCCTGCTATTAGGCTAGTTACACGCTTGCTAGTATATTTCATTGCTTGTTACTTCTACTACGCTTATGCAAATATTGATGCGTGGTGGAAACTTGTGTTAACTGGACTATGGGGAGATTGCTGTGTGTGACTTGGGTGCGTGGAGGGTGAGGGTTGTGTCGACCAAGTTGGAGTATCTGACGAGCCCTGGGCAAGTCTTGCCGTGGTGCTACCTGGCACCCCGGAATGGATACCGTGGTGGGTAAATGGTATATGAGGTGGCCTTGGGTGTGATCCTATGATGGGAGGAGCCCAGGTGGAGGTGTCTTGTGGTGGCACGGTAAATGGAAACCCAGATGAAGACATTCGCTTGATCATCCCTAAGGACTTACTAGTACTCAGATTCACTGGGAAGCCTTACGCACCACTCGCCCTATATGGTGCGGGACGGCCGGACTACTTGGTAGGATATTGCCACTACTGCTAGGTTGTTAGCGGACAGTGTAAGGAGTTATGGGGTGCGGAGGATTTCCCCCACACCCTTCCGAGACTTCATGGAGACCCTGTGGACCCGGCTCATGACTCACAGGCCACCACCCCTGATCGGGACTTGGGCTGTACCAAGGTGAATGGTAGAGTGGCATTATCCTAGGCTAGCAAGCGGCCGGAATCAGCCTAGTTGACGACCACGGCCGGCCGAGGAAGGCGGATCTTGTGGTTATGTAAAACCTCTGCAGAGTGTATGGTTGATCGATCGATACATATGCCGACTTGTCGGTTATGGACCTTTCCTGTGTTTCGCTTAAACTAGATAGTGAGATGAGTCTTTCTTTTCTCCCCTAGGATGAGTGTTCGGACGTAGCCAGGGGCTAAGGGCCTTGAGACAGTGCCGAGAGGGAGTTGGCCTATCGACTGAGCGATGGTACGGGTGTGGTATGGTGATGGTGTGGATATGGTGGTATATCGATCCTAGGATCGAAACCTGGCTCTGGAATGGGAATGGGGTGGAATGTGTGAGAATGGTGTTAAAACTTGACCAACTATTATTATGAACTTGATATGCTGATACATAGGAAACCCCAGCTTGATAGGTTCCCTTTTGATTATATCCAACTTGCATCCAATTTCCACAAAGCAATGCTCATAGGGTTGGGAGTGGCCAGTACAAATCGTACTGATAAATTTTGGCACACAGTTCTGGCTGAGGAGTATAGCTCGAGGAGTTTGACGGTTGAGGGTTCGCTCCTCGCGCCGAGTTTGGCGATCTTATCTTCAAGCTGTTCTGAATGAATGCTACTTTTGATTCCGCCAATGCGGCGATGTAATAAATTATGTAATTCCACACTAATTGTACTCTGATGTTATCGTTGTATGGATGTGATATTTGACTAAAATTTGGGTAATATGATCTGCAATGGTCTTATTACACTTTGACTCTGTGGATTTCCCTTCGTGGAAATCAGGGTTGTTTCACCGACCTTCAGGGCCTCGCAGGAGGTACAGGTGGCGCTCTGCAGCGCATTGTGCTCCTAGATCACAGCCTCGAGCACCGACTGCACTTCAATGGAGGCCTCGGCTGCCCGGGAGACCTCCTTCTCCAGCTCTGCGCCCAGATAGGCGGGATGGGGCTAAGAACGAAAGAAAAACAAATAAAACAAGGCGTGCGGTTTAACAGGACTCACCCTCAGACTTTTTCTTCCAGGATAAGGCCTCGACCCGGGAGGCCTCGGCCACCTTGAGGGCCTCTGCCAGGGCACCCTTCATTAGCAGATGCGTGCCCTGCTCCACACCCAGCTGCCCAGCGGTGGCCTTGGCAGAGGCTGTCGCTTCTTTAGCCCGAGACCTGAAGGTGTCCCGCTCGCCGGCCACCCGGGTCAGCTCCTCCTCCAGCTCCTCGATCCGCACCGACAAAGGGGCGGCCTGCTCCCAAGCCGTGGCCGCCTCGACCTTCATATCAGCACAGCGAAGGTGCAGGTCCTCCACCTCCGCACTCCGCGCTGACAGAAGCTCGTTGGCACCGGCAAGCAAATCTGTCTGCTGCCGGAGCTGGTCCCAGACATCTGTCTCCCGCCGAAGGAATATCGACTTCCCGAGGGATCGGGCCTCGAGCTCCTGGGTAGGCAAAACAGGGGTCAAGTACTGCGAGAAAACTCGGAAAAAGACGACACAACACCGGGAAAGAAAGCGCGCACCTGGGCAACCCCGGGCAGATCGTCAGCCACGACAGACAGCGCTGTCTGCAGTGACCGCTCCGCTAGCTGGCGAAATTGCTCGAAGGAGCCCCAGCGCCGCCCCTCGGCCGCATCCTCAAGGGCAAACAGAGGCTCCCCCTCAGGGTCGTCCCAGCTCCGCCACCAGACACGCGGGTCATCCCACTCGCGGGGCTCGGGTTGGACCCGGACAAGGGCTGAGCTCCCCTCGGTAGGAGTCAGGACTGGCAGCTCCGCGGTTCTGGCCGCCTCGGTGTCCGCCACCTCCTTCCCCCGGGAAGTATCGTCGAAGGAGATTGTCTGAACCGCCTGGGCGCTCTCCTACGACGGCGACAGGTCTTGGACCGGGGGTGGTACCGAGGCTTGCCCCGCCTCCACCGCCGCATCCTGGGCCGCCAGCTCCGCCGCGCCCACCTCCACCACCTCGGCCTTGGTGGTCCTGGGAGCCCCAGCATTCGCCACCTCGACTTCAGGAGCCCTGGCCTCGGCCACCTCGGCCTCGGAGGTCCTGGGCGCCCCCTCCCCCGCCTGCTCCGTGCCCGCCTTAGCAGACTCTCCTTGGGCGACCGGCTCCTTCGGGTCGGCCCTCGCCGACGCCGCGCCACGCTGTATGGCGGCCTGTGCCTCCACCACCCATTAAGCGAGGGCGCGGGTGCTCACCTTGAGCGCCTTACGTGGCGCCAGAGCGGGCGCCTCCGCCTGACGCTTCTGGCTAAAAGCAAAAGCACTCGCAAGGTCAGCATACGACCAAGGGGCAAGCGGGAGATGCTACAAACTCCACTGACAAAACACTCACCTCGAACGGGGACACAACCGCTTTGGCACTGCGCCCCTCGTCCTCTGCAACGGCGGTGGCGGCGGCGGTGGTACGACCTCCGTGTCCGCCAGGGCCGGCCGGCCCTCGCCCGACTCCGACGCTCCCTCGTCCCTCTACGGAGGCGGTTGAATCGCCCCCACCGTCGCCCGCTCCATCTCCGCCATCGGGTCCCTCGAGCTGACGGCGCGCTTCCCCGACGCCCGTGCCTCGGGCGTGTCGGCCTCGGCCCTAGGGCGGGCAGTCGCTAGCCCCGAGACACCCTCTCCTCCTCCTCCTGGAGACATCAGGCCGCTTGCCGATGCCCCAGGCACCGCTCCCTTGACGTCGGGGAGGTGGTCCAGGGGACCCCACCCCGCCTCGACCTCGTCATCGTCGTCGCTCGAAGGGTCCAGCGATGATGATGACGACGACGGCTCTTCCAAGAGACCATCGTGCCTCTGTTGCCAGCGACGTTTCTCTAGCTCTTCGCGCTCAAGGCTCTTCCTCTTACGCCTTGCATCCTCAGCGTCCTTCCGCTCCTTGTGCACCTCGGCGTGTGCCCTGTTCTTGGCTCGACGCTCCGCGTCCTCGGGGACGGGCGGCGGGGAGGCTCGCACATCCCTCATCCCCTGCAGGAACAGCAAAACGCAATAAGGGATCGGACTGAAACATAAGAAGCAAGAAGGCCTCGGGGGCCGCAGCAATGCGCAACTCACCAGAGAAATATAGCCCCACGACGGGCGCATCGGGAAAGGGGTTAGACCGCTGCTCCTCAACCACGCCTTCACCGTCTCTCTCACCCGACACAGAATCTCCTCGTCGGAGAGGGCGACGGTGGACATCCGGATGCCATTGATTGGCTCATCCGATGTCATCTCAAACAGGCGCTGCCGCCGAGCCATCAGCGGTAGCACCCTCCAGCGGTGGAAGGCCGCCACGACCACAGCCGCCATAAGGCTACGGCCACGTAGCCTCTCCAGCGCCTCCAGGAGCGGCCGCAGCTTGGGTTGATCATCCCTCGTGATGCCATACCTCCACTTCTCCGGCTGGCTCTCCATGATTCGCCCGGTATAGGGGGGAAACCCGCCGTCATCATTGCGGAGGTAGAACCAGCTGTTGTACCAGCCGCGGTTGGATGGCGCGAGCTGAGCCGGGATGTAGAGGAGCTGCCAGTCTTGGCGCACTTGGAGAGTGCAGCCGTCGGCCCTCATCGCCTTTCGCGTGCCCGCCGTGCCCGTCGGCTTGGTGGTGAGCCTCGCCCGAAAGAGGTGGAGCCACAACTCCCAGTGGGGCGCAATGCCCAGGTATCCCTCGCAGATGGCGACGAAGATGGCCGCCTACGCAATGGAGTTGGGGTTGAAGTTGTGAAGCTCCACGCCGTAGTAATGCGGGAGCGCCCGCATGAACCTATCCGTCGGCACGCCGAGGCCACGCTCGTGGAAGGACACGAAGCTCACGATGTAGCCATCGCGTGGCCTCGGCTCCTACTCGCTCCCCGGAGCAATCCACTCCGGCCTGTTGGGGTCGGTGACCGGGCGGAGGAGACCATCATCGACGAGCGACTGCAGCGTCTCCTCTGACACGTCAGATGGACCCCAAGGATCCGCCTGGAGGACAACAGCGCCACCAGCCATGAGTGCGGTGGAGAACGCGACTACGGCGGTAACACGTGCTCTTGCTTACTCTCTCTCCCTTCTCCTCCCCCTTCTCCTTTCTTCTCCCCGGCGCTCTCTTCCGCTGTCCTTGACAACCGCTCGAGCACAGAAAGCACGAGTGTAGGCGGAAAAGGTAAGGAGGGGCAGGGACGTGGCTCGTCACATATTTATGAGGGAGGGAAGGGGGTGAAATGGTCGGGCGACGAAACCGGGAAAGGAATTTTTTCTAGATCTGGCGCAGTTAATGCGGATCCGATTAAACCGCCCACGCGTCCACCTTTTTCTCATTAACCGCGCGCGCACAATAACGTCCTATCCGCAGACATCGCGTCGCATCCGACCACAGCAACGGCAGGCACCGTCTCCCTGAGGAACCACCTCAAAAGGCGCACCCACCGTTGTCAGCCGATGGGAAAGGAATATTCCCCACCCGATTCCTTTCAGACTAAGGAACTGGGCACCGAGCCCGTTACGGTCCAGGGGTTCGAAGGCTGGGCCCCCGAGGGTCTCGACAGCCGCCCTAGGACAAACAGAGTCAGGGATGACTAAGGGCGAGCCCGTACATGGCCGAGGCCCAAGCAAGCGATAGCTTGGGATGCCCTAAGTCATGTTCGAGACCGGCAGGGAGGTCTCTGAATGGGATCCCACCGAAGGGAGGCGTCGAGCCCCTGGGCCAATCGAGCGGCCCTGGGACCCACTAGAGAAGCCCTCTGGTACTTTTGGAGTGCGTCTCTGGACCGCTAGCCGACCCCTATCGAATGGGGCATGGGCCTCCACTTGGACTTACCCGATAATAGCTCACCGGAGGTGTCATTGCTCGCGCCCACCGAGGGTAGCCTGGCATACTCCATCCCTCCTTCCGAATGAAAAGGATGCGCGAGGGCCACCCAAAAAAGATAGGGAAACTCCTGATTGCCCTCTTGCTCCGTGCAGAGGCTCGGGGGCTCTTCCTGCAACCAAGCTGATTCCTTTCAGGCTAAGGAACTGGGCACCGTGCCCGTTACGGTCCAGGGGTTCGAAGGATGGGCCCCCGAGGGTCTCGATAGCCGCCCCAGGACAAATAGAGTCAGGGATGACTTAGGGCGAGCCCATACGTGGCCAAGGCCCAAGCAAGCGATAGCTTGGGATGCCCTAAGTTGTGTCCGAGACCGGCAGGGAGGTCTCTGAATGGGATCCCACCGTAGGGAGGCACCGAGCCCCCGGGACCAATCGAGCGGCCCTGGGACCCACTAGAGAAGCCCTCTGGTACTTTTGGAGCGCGTCTCTGGACCGCTAGCCGACCCCTACCAAGGGTAGCCTGGCATACTCCACCCCTCCTTCCGAACAAAAAGGATGCGCGAGGGCCGCCCAAAAAAGACAGGGAAACTCCTGATCGCCCTCTTGCTCCGCGCAGAGGCTCGGGGGCTCTTCCTGCAACCAAGCCAAGACCCAGCGACCTGAACTCGCACTTCGGTGCTCGACAAACGCGATAAAACCCCTCACTCAACAGGGAAAAAGCCCCTGGAGGAGTAAATCCACTCCTCCAGGGCCTCGGGGGCTACACCCGGCGGGTGCGCTCGCACGCACCCACCGAGGCCTCGAGCACAAAACACAATCCCGACGGGAGCTGCTACGAGCCAAGTCTCGTCAAAACCTCAGGGAGAGTGCTCGCACTCCCCCCGAGGCTAGAGGGCTACTGTCGGATACCATAAAAAGGGGTACCCTAAGTAAGAACCGAAAAAATTGCTTAGACCTTGTAAATATCAAAGCCAAGAGACAACCACGAGGCCTCGACCGATTCTCCGATTCGCCCGAGGCCCACGCCGCAAGGCCTCGAACGAGGTACCAACTCTCCGCCTCGCCTGAGGCCCCGCCCGAAAGGCCTCGGACGAGGTACCGATTCTCCGTCTCGCTCGAGGTCGGCTCGGCATTAGCCCCACCGCAGCTTTGACCAACCTCCCTGACGGAGCGTCACATCCAACTAAAGCACTCAACCACTCCCACAACGTCAGCCGCACGATGGCACAGTACAGTGGAGTAACCGACGAGACGAAAAAGTCGATCAGTATCGCCATCCATCCGGACAGGACGGGCGGGGTTACCAAATACCATTGTGCTCGGCATCGTGCCCACGATCGACACCCATGCGGCATCAGGTATACCTAACCCCCCTGCTCCGCCAGACGACAGCGCGCGTGGAGAGTCATGTCCGGGCCCTCAGAGCCTCGAAATTAGCATAAAAACCAATTGCTCCCTCCGAGCCTCGGCTATTTGCTTCCGGGCTCCTGTAGCCTCGGGACTCGCGCCCGTCGAGCCCCCCACGACGGCCCAGCCTCTGCATCGACTGGGCCTCGGCTCTCTACGTTGTCAGCACTCTGGGACCAACACGTCGCCCGCAGAACGCGTCATACCCTGCGTCAGACTGCAGGAGCCCCCACGTCGCGCACAAGGCCTAACTCCTATAGCCTCGGAATCAACGTACCCGCGCCATCGCATCAACCTGCCCTCGGCACTCCGCGCCGGTCAAACGTACAGTAACCAGCTCGCCTCCAACGGAAGAAGGCGTGCCTGCCACCACAGGAGCCCCCACGTCGTGCGGAATCGGGCGTGACCGGCGCGTCACTCCAGTACACCGAGGACAAGACCGCTCCACTGACCATACCGCCACAGTGACAAGCGTAGGACTCGGACATGCCACCTCCACCCATAGAGCACCACGTAGCAAACACATGTACCGCCCCTGTACCTCCCTTCGACTATAAAAGGGAGTAACCGGGGCCGCCCCTAGGGGAGGAGGAGCACACACCCAACACACTCACGGATACATCGCTCAGATAGACACACACGCAAGCAACGAGCAACACTTTGTAATACGCACGCTCCCTCACTGCAAGAGATCAACATCTCAAGCACCCCACGCCGCTCTACGCAGAGACCTGGGACTAACTCCCTCTCTCGCCCTGCTTGTAAAACCCTACTACGAGCACCTCGGTACAAGGAATACAAGATCGCTCTTCCAGACTGGACGTAGGGCACATATTGCCTGAACCAGTATAAACCTTATGTCTCTTTGCATCACCATCCGGGATAGGGACACGCAGTACATTTTCACTCGTTGGTTGAGGACCCGCCGGTCCAAAACACCGACAACTTTACTATGACTTCTTAGTTTCCCGTATTGTATTCGTGCTCAAAGATATTGTGTAAAAGTTGAACTATGAAAAAAAACATTGGTTGTTTTCATGTGCGTCTCCAAGATAAATCCGTTGCGTTAGCACGGGCATTATACTTAATTAGTTTTTTTTTCGTTATCTCTCAGCGGTGGAGAGCAGTTTTTTTTTCTAACTCTCAGCTGCTCGTAGCGTAAATGGAGAAATGATTTTCGTTATCTCACCAGAATTCAGTTGTACTTTAAGCATTTGGTAGAGATGCTCCAAAGAAGCTAATAGTAGAGCTCTGCTAAACTAGTCCTTAGTGCCTTTGCTAACGATAACTGGATACCCGTGGTATAACTACTCGTCACTACTGTTGCTTATTGTATTAATTAAATAGACCAAAATACTAGATATATGCAAGCTTGCAGAATAGATAAGCTGCATCATATTGTACCGAGAGAACTGATCTGAATCTCAAAACACCAATACTGAACCACAGAGCTGCAACAGGACTACTGCTAACCAGTGGCCAAACAACCAAAGCTAAAAAGGAATTAAACTAATAATTAATAAAAGAAGCTGTCAACCATGGAATAAATAAGTACTAGATGCATGCAAACAACAATTACTTAATGGTTAACTACTGTAGCTAGACAGGGAAATAACACAGTTCCGAGAGAATAAATTGCCCGAGATGCAGCACTTACTCTGAAGCTAATGTCGACCTGCTTACCTGCTATTTGTGAGATAGTTGCAGTTGTCGCATAGGACTAAAATTACATAACAGAAATCTGAAAGTAGAGCAAAGAAATAGAGCAGCAGAACAAGGACTTACACAATGCAGAGTTGCCGAGAAACTGAAAGATCAAACAAAAGTTCAGGCTACAGACCCTGCAGAAACCAAAGAACAAACTGCAATCTGGCACTGAGCTGAGGCTTCTGTTTAAATTGGCAAGGCAAATAATAGCCCGATGAAACACAGCCGAGTAAACTGCAGATCTGAAGAAACGTTTTGTTGTTGCCACTTTCTGAATTTCATTTCAGAAATGATACAGGACATATACTACAAACCTAAAGAGCTATACAAGACTGACCCAAACTGAATTACTATTTTGTCGCATGTAATTTTCCATCCTAATTTATAGTAGTCCACTTTGCATCGCACCATCTGTGCACATATGTTTAGTTTTGTTTATATTCTAATACAATACCAACAAAGGATTTAGTCACCTATTATCTTTATTCCTTACATGATGTTAAACCGGTTTCATGTGCTACTAGCCCAGCATCAATTGCCCGATGGTTTACATCATCAAAGCTGCATTTGCACCTAGAGATGGGCATGTTATGCACCCCAGCTTGACAATTGCAGCATGTTTCACTTATTTTTGGCTTTGTTTAACTGAAACAGGAGGGCCTAGAGATTTCCATTGATTCCGATTCATCAAGTGACGTCGACCTTTTAGAAAAAACTACGAGTCACCAGCTTATTGAACTAAACATTAAGGATCTTCAACATCTATCAAGCTCAGAAGCAGAGAAAATCAATTTGGTGGGCAAAGAGGACCTACAGTTGTTAAGGCTGGAGTGGAGTTTAAAACGTGGTGTGGTCGATAATGTTGCGCTAGAAAAGCTCCAGCCTCATCAAAACCTTAGAAGGCTTGCCATAAAGAACTACCCCACCCATGCTGGTTTTCCTCATTGGATGCAGTCGCTCCCAAATCTTGTGAGCATGGAGCTTTCTAACGTTCAAAATGGACATCTCCATCTAGATCATTTACAAAATCTTGAAGATCTGCATGTTTCGTCAGGGATTCGACTATGCCATATCGTTGTTACGCATCTCTAGCACGCAAGTGCATAAAAAACTCAGAAGAGTGACCATGGCAAGGGTAGGGAGGTTAGTGTGGGAATCCTCCTGCCTGCCCTCCGACAATCTATTTCCTGGACTTGAATATTTGGAGATAGACTGTTGTTTGGACGTGAAATTCGAGCCATCAATTCCCAGGAGCGCCAGGTATATAAATAATATCAGGAAGTGAACATCGCCCATGGGTATTTAGGTGTCCATCATTCAAGCAAGTAATGGGACTATCAACTTCTGCTTCATCATCCAAGATGGAAATTAAGTACAGTGAAGAACTATCTGAAAAATTATTATCTTCTGGACTATTGGATTCTCTTCGACATCTTGACAGTGAAGAATTGACTGTTGACACCTGCACTGATCCTGTCCCGCTACGAGAGAGCATCCGGGGCTGGAAGTCCCTCCGAAAGAACTGCCAGAATGGTTAGAAGACATGGCCTCTCTCCGTGAGCTCAAAGTAGAGACCTACTGGATGAGAGAACTTTGCCCCCGTGCATCGAGAGGCTTACTTCTTTGCAGACCTTGACACTATTGAAATGCACAAAGAGGTTTAAGCAAAGATGTAGTAAGGAAGGAGATGATTGGAGCAAGATCAAGCCCATTAAGGATCCAATCATAGAAGAGATGTACCCATGAAAATTATTGGCATTGCTGCGCTCTAAGATTGTTGAAGAAGTCCAGAGGCTTAATCAAAGATGTAGCGAGGCAGGATATGATTGGAGGAAGATGAAGCACATTGAGAATCTAGACATAAAAGAGATGAAACCATGAAAATTATCAGCATCGCTGCGTTCTAAGATTGTTGAGGAAGTCTACAGGCAATTTAACCCCATCACTGGGAGGACACCGCCAAGCGCTGCGTGACTATGTGACGTGGGTCAAAATCTCCACTGATCAGGGAGATGATATGCCCTGCCCTGTTGCTCTTGTGATGCTCAGACGGTCAGACCTCTTATTGTCAGATCTTGTTTGGTTCTTGCGTTGACCGTTGAGCTCTCTCTGGAGTTCTTCCTGGTGCAGTGCTGCTCTAGTTTCTATTCTTCGGGTCCGTACATTCTATTTCCCGTTACAAATCATAGTAAATTCTTGATATGTTTTCATTTCTAATTATGTCTTTTATGTTCAGATTGCCATCTCTGCATCCAAAACTGGAGGTGCCTGGAACAACGTGAGAAACACATTTGAGGTAAACTCTTCTGAAGACAGTAGCTGCTGATTCCTCTTAAATAAATTAAACCTGACAGTTAAGAGTTCAATGTGTAACGTTTATGTAAGAAAAAGTTTTAGCATCTAGTATATCTTATAGAGAAGTATCACTTGACCAATTATGTGCCCTCCTTTGTTCTCAGTTTGTTACTGCAATGCTGTTGTGCTTATAAGCATCATGCTATCACCTAGCCTCCGAGACATTTTTGTGGTAGCCTAAGCGGAATAGATATCTTGCTATTCTACAGGCTTGAAGTTTGGACAAGGGTTGTTCTACATCAGTTGCCAATTCTTGATGTTATGATCTGTCATCTTCACTCCTTTGCATGCAAGGATCGGAGATGTTGCTTACCCCCAGGCCGATCCATCCGGATGAACTAATGTCTCCTGCTTGCACCATTGATTGTACCTACGTATAGAGCAAGTTAATGAACTATAGCGTACGCTGCAACACCAGCATGCCTTTCAAGCTCACCGCTGACCGGTCTGTACAATACAACCCACCGCTTATTCGATCAGGATAATTCTATTGTTTGCCCAAATGTTAACGAATTGTAACGATGACTAAACTGTCAAAATATATTGACGGTCGGATTTGATTTATACTCCTACTGCACTGTAGTAGTACTAGCAGTATGGGGGCACTGTGAATGTCCTGTGGAGTCAACTGGCACAACCAACCCATACTCCCAAAGTTCTGCATTTGGTATTTTGATCACGGAAGTTTTTCAGGACATGTCCTTCCAAACAAATGTCGCACCTATCAGCTTCCTTTCAGTTTCAGCAAGTGACGGATTTTGAGTCTACCTAAACTCTAAACGGCGCTGGGCTGTTGTCGCAGCAAATGGGAGAGCATGGACGATGATGAAGCTGCCACCCACCCCGTGAATTCAGTCCAGACGACGACGTGCAACTGTGGGATTGGATGCTGGGACAGGTCAAACCCGCTTGGTGGTATTCCATCTTTGTCCCGGAAATCTTCCCGTCGGACCGGCGTACAGTGCCGACCACTATTCCCTACGCGCATTAGAGAAATATATCAGATTCTATACTGCCCGTTTATCTGTGCCCGACTAGACCTAAAGCACGACTAAAAGTCGATCGTGTCAACCTTTGTCTTCGGCCAAGCGCGAAGCGACGAAGGAGCTATTCCCCTCCAAGCGTCGGGGCCGTCCACGGGCTAGTCCTGAAGCGCCCAAGCGCGCCAAGTCGCAGGCCACTGCCTCCTAGCGGAAGCTCAAATCATAACGACTTTCCACCGTTTAGCGGTTTCCACCGTTTAGCGGTGTCTTTTGTTAGTGTTCTATCCCATCACTAATAACACCTTGTTGTGATGTGATGTTAGACGTGTATGTTTTCTAACTTCTTTTTAATGAAACACGTGTGTGATGTTAGACGTGTATGTTTTCTAACTTCTTTTTAATGAAACACGTGCTAAGCATGTTATTGAAAAAAAAATGGATCGTGTCACACGAATGTGGCTCCGTCACCCTGTCTGGTTGGACTCGGATGGGTCGAGTTGACCATCCTTTTGTCCGTTATTTCTTTTTTTTCTTCTTTTCTTTTCTTTTTACCTACTCTTTTATTTTTATTTGATTTTCCTTTCCTATTTACATTATTTTTATTACATTTTTATTTTTTCCTTCTTATTTCTTCTTGTTTCTATTTTTACCTTTTCTTTTTCTTTCTTTTTCTCAACCTTTTCTTCTCTTTTGTTTCATTCCCTTTTATATTTGAATTGTTTTATTCACCTTTTAGCTTTACTAATAGTTTGTTCTATTTTTATTCTGTATTTAAATCGCCGTTTACCTTTCATTTTTTTTCCTTTACTCTTTTTTTTTCTAGTTTTACCTTTTTACTTATTGTTTTCTTGCTCTCTTCAATATTGCAAGTCCCTCTCTTTCAAAAAATGATGTATCGAACTATTTATTCTATAATATACAAGATTCTTCTTATAGTATTTATGATGTGTATTTTGAATTATATGATATTAATTGTTTTTATGAGATTATGCATTGTCCTCATAATATTTGTAAAGTGTTTCATGATGTAATATGATTTTTTCAAAGTATTCATGTTTCATACATGTGGTATTTTGTCATGTTGGTATAGTAATGGTGAGATGTTCTATGGTATATTTTTTGTTGTTCATATAGTATCAATGGGAATGCAGGATGTTCGAGATGTTCAATTATCTTAGAGTATATAAGTGATATTCATGTAATATATATGTAATATTCGCATAGTATATACATGTGATGTTTTATGGTGTATTTTTGTATGTTCAGTTGTTGTTTTCTTTATTTTTTATTTTTTTTATTTTTGTAAAAACTATATTCATGAAATGATCCACATATATTTGTTTATTGTTCATGTAGTATTCATATTATGTGATATGTTCTATAATATATTTCTAGTTGTTAAAATAGTATCATGTAAAGTTCTTTTAAACTTTTCTCTAATTTTTTTTTAAATTTTTTCTTCATTGTTTTACTTTAATTAAGTATTTTATTTTTATTTTCATTTGCTACTTTTAATATAATTTTCCTATGTTTCAAGAGATATATGTGATGTTCACGTAGTATACATGTGATGTTCTATGATATATTTTATGAAATTCACTTTTTTTGCGAATTACATGAGTACAGAAGTTGACGCTTAACACACACACACTCACCCCTATGAACACACGTACATAATGTTTTTAGGATGTTCAGATAGTGAAAATGGGATGTTCTACAATCATCTTTGAGTATACATGTGATGTTCGCGTAGCATACATGTGATGTTTTATGTGTTTTTGGATGTTGAGTTATTATTTTCCATATTTTATTTTTCTATAAAACTTGTATTCATGATATGTTCCATGTATATTTGTTTATTATCTATGTAGTATTCATATGATGTGATATTTCTATAGTATAGTTTAGGTTGTTCAAATAGTATCATATGATGTTCTTTTCAACTTTTCTCTAGATTTTTATTTTTTCTTCTTAATTATTTTACTTTGATTAACCAGTTTGCTTTTTATTTTAAAAAATTTCTAAGTTCTATGAGATATATGTGATGTTCACGTAGTATACATATGATATTCTATGATGTATTTTGTCATGTTTACATGGAAAAAATGTTCTATCTTTATGAGATAAATGTTCATTAATAAAAATTTGTATAAACATGTCTATGCGGTGTCCTATTTTGAAGAATGTATTACAAGAAAAATGATGGTATGATTAAAATTTTACATAAACATATCTATGTGTTGGCCGAGCGAGCAGAAGGAAAAAGAAGGATGGGAGGCTGCCAGACGGGTCCCATGTGTCAGTATCCCATCCCACTACTACGAGTTCGTTGAACCAAACAAACAAATTGGAATGGACCCAACCTTATAACCAAACATGAGTTGGGTCCAACCCAACCCAAAAAACTAAGACAGATCCAACCGAACCCACATCATCCAAAAACCAAGCACATGCTTAGCTATACGGTTTCGCCCCACCTAGGGCCAACACCTCGTTATCCATGCGGTGTGGGAGCTTGTCACCACTGGCGTCACTACTGTCGAGATGCGCGGAGAAGAGCACGACAACAGGTTGTTCGCGGGCCATTAGACAACAAAAAGAAGGAAGACAAGCACACACAGTAGCGAGGCGAAGGGAGTCACGGTGTCCACCGGCTGGCTCGGCATGGGAGAAGAGGGAAGTATGAATCCATTCGTGGGAGAATAGAGAAGGAGAAAGGTTAAATGCAAAAAAAAAACATGCCACATTGGCATGGCACATCAACATGGAACTCCCATGTGGCTAGCATGTACCTCCAATACACCATTTAACAAGTTTAGGGAACTAGAAATGAATTTTCAAAGTTTGATACATCCATACAAATTTGATGGCCGCGGATGAATTTAACTCATTTATTTACCAGTATTGCGATTCATGAACCCTCCCTCCATTTAGTGAAATTGAATAAATTTTATTTGCTGGCATTCTGACACTTCACATTTATCGCTCGGATCTGAAATTTCGTTATCGAAAAGCTCCAATAACAACGTCCCTGGCTTGGGCCACAAGGCTAACGCGGAACGCGGGCAGCTAGCAGACACGATCGGGCTGATTGGAGATCGGGTTAAAGGGAGACCATGAGTGGGAGACCGGCACAGCAAGGGAGGATGCGCGACAGCGCGAGAGAGCCTGGTTCTTACTGATATTACAAGAGTTGCATGCTAGTCTGTATTCTTATCATGATTTGTATTTGTATAAATTCTAAATTTAATCCTACACACGTTTCTAATTTTTTGATAGCACTGAGTCTCATTTTATTCGTGTTGAACAATCACGTGCTCGACATTATTTCAACATCATTTACATGGTTGACACAACTTAGCAAATATAGCAACGATTTATGTCTGCTGGACACAGCGTATGGTCATCATCAACTATGACAGGACCTTATGTATCAACACCGGTCCTAGCAAGGGCGTTTTATCATCGTAGTCCACCAGCCCTGCTGGCGCGGTAGTAGGGCCGTCCGCCACCGCCTCTTCTGACGGGACGTCGAAGGTGACGTACGCCGTGGGCGAAGAGGCCACCACCACCGGCAGGTTCACGTCCTCCTCGGTCTTCAAGGCGCGAGTGCCATGCGCGGACGGGACGGATGCCACGGCCACAGCGATCAGGAGGACAGCGACCATGAAGGTGGTGAGCTTGGCCGCCATTGTTGTTACTTGTTTCTACAGAACAGTGTCAGTGAGGGTGTTCTAAGAGTTCTTGGCGTAGAATTGTGTTGGAGCTTGAGTCATGGCTGGGTAGGTTTTATATGAGAAAGTGTACTTTATTCCTGTTCAGTAACTGCAATGGAATAGTTAATGGTGTTTAACTCTACTAGTGGCATGAGTTATAGTTCAATCTTCTATGTCTTATAAATTAATCCATGAGTTGATGATGAAGTTACGTACGTTGGTACACGGTGTAACTTAAATATTTTATTATTATTATTGCATTTTTATTTCAATGGAAACAAGAGGAAACTATGACTGTTAGTAGCAGACATAATACAGTACATGTGAATTTCTGTTTCGTATACTAAAAAAACAACAAGAAAGATAAGAACCAAAGAAGTAGCGCGCTGTATTTCACATGCTCAGCCCAGGTGGACAAGGGCCGAAGAAAAACTGGAAAGGGCTCGCGCGGCGCCATCAGCCCAGTCTGGACCACGCAAGGCTGCTACTGCCCCCTGGCAGCTGCTCTTCAGTGAACCACTGTCGGTCTACTGGATCCCACCGCGATGACGACTGAGATTTTTTTATTTTCTTTTGCAAAAAAAAAATTTGTTGAAATTAAAAAATGTAAAATTGCACTACTGCCACAGATTGAACTGGTGGGAAGTAATTACCTCTGGTTGAATTGGTGAAATTACCTTTATTTTCTGTTAGCTCATCTTTAAAAAATCATAACTTTTATATATGAACTGACGTAAAGAGAAAATAAAATTTATATAAAACTTGTAGGAAAAAAACTGCAACTTTATAGTTAGCTGTTTTTTTATTTATAAGGTCATTTTGATACCTAATTAACACAATGTTCACATCTATACTTGTAGATCTAAACATTGTATCGATTATTTTGATACCAAAAATGCTAGTATTGTGAAGCTATCTTGTACCAAAATGGCTTCACAATTTTGACGATATTTTGTAAAAAACCCAGAAATATCACCTTTTTTGCTAGAGTTTTTTTTTTTCAGCTGAATTCATTTTTTCGTCCCAAGATCACACTAAACCAACCTAAAATTGCTCTCCCTTCCTATACCCACTCCAAAGTCCACAATTTCTCCAAATTTATTCATCCCCCACTTCCACACTCGACACCCACAAGCGACGGCCGGACACACGCCATCGATCTGCAGCATCACCATTGCTCTACCTAATATGTCGTGCTATTTCTTTGGTGTTATATGCAATTATGGTGCAATATCATGTATTACAAATAGTTTCTGTTGAAATTATGCTGATTATTTTAGAAAAAAAATTTGAATGTGTTTGAATTGATCATATATTTCTAAAATGTCGTGTTTATCGCTACGGTAATGCTTCCTGTAGGGCGTCGTCTGTCTGGACGGACGGACCGCCCCGCCCGCGCTACGCACCCGCGCAGATTCACGCCTCCACCATGTCTCCCGCCCGGGCTCGCGCCTCCTGTCGCGGCCGCGCTCCATCTGCCTTCCGCAGCCACTGCCGAGGTTCGTGTCGTCAATGAGCTCCGCACCTGCGACCTCCGTGACATTGAGCTCTGCGCCGGCGTCGAGCTATCCGTCAACGAGCCTCCATTGCCCAAGCAGCAGGTAGATGAGCACATGTTGCAACCATATGTTTTATGCGTATCAGATGTATGTTGCATATGTTTCATCTGGATGTTGCATGTGTTTCATCTGGATGTTGCAAAAGTAGATTTGGTGTTGCATATGTTGCAATGGCTATACATGTATGTTGCATGTGTGTTGGTATTTCTTAACGCATACAGAAATAATCCGTAAGCGCACGGAATTACCGTTGTAGCATTTCACCCGGAAGTATTCAGGGTATCGTATTTCCACGAGGAACGAAAGTGTAAGAGTCTCTTAAGCTAGTTCACCTAAGATAATAAGAAGAAAGATAGCTCGGGTAGCGAGGTTTTCTAGGGATAGAGATCCTAAGTTAAGATAGCTTTGCCACTATAGACTCACTTCGGGCACCGGCTTATACTTGGTCTGCCAAGTACCTCCGGCTTCCGGCTCTACGCGCAAATCCAAACGTGGGGGATTACAGGGGACGGATAGGGCTATCACCATCTGCCACCAACCCCTCAACCGTGGGGAATGAGGCAAACAAAGGTAGCCTAGACACCACGTTTACGCTATCGACTACTACTCTAGCATCGACTAGGGTTATCCATCTTTATCAGGGCCCTTTACTAGAGTATCCGCTACGAGAGCGGATGACGAACCCGCAAGTAAATAATGAACAAGATTAACTTAAAGTAGAATTCACCACCGAAGATAAACACGAACCTTATACTCCAAGCAGTATTTTGGTTCGCAGAGGTACAAGTGTAGAGGAGCCAATGATTCCCGGCATTCCTTCCGCTAAAGTGTACAAGGGGCCCCGAGTACACAAGTGGAGGTAGCCGACAACTCCGGTACTTCTCCACTCTTATTCTCTCACTCCCTACACTAGAACTAGTTACAAGATAAGATATGAGTGTGGCTCTTCTTCTCTTCTTGCTACATTGTGCTCTCTCTTGTGTTGTGTCTTCCTTCATTGATGAAATGTGAGAGGGTGGCCTCCTCCTTTTATAGCTCACCAAGGATGGTTTGCTGAGGTATTTTATGAAAGCCTCACCGCAACCGACCTCAGGGGCATTGAATGCACCGCCCTGTTGAAGGTGGGCCTGAGAGGCGCCAGTGGCGGTGCGGCCGTACCGTGGCTGGGCCGCCTCGACACCGTCTTTCGCCAGGTGGGTTGCTTGATGGGTCTGGAGCGTAGCCACGTGGGTGTTCGGCCCAAGTTTGCAAGGTAAGTGGGCCTTCCTTCTATTTGTTTGTGTAGAGTCTGTGTTTACGTTTTTCTGGTTGCGCACTTTGATTCTTTTTTTCCATGTAGTCCAAGTATGTGTCCTGTAAATGATCAACTCACCAAAACTTATGGAATTCGTTAGTATAAACCCTATTTACTAAGTTTTGGTGTTTGTTTGTATGGATTTTATGTAAAGTTAGCGCGTGAAAATATGAGTTAAGGACCGCCAACAATGTGTATGTTCTTAATGTCTCGTTTGTTTCAAACCCATGTTGCAAGTGTTTATTATCTGGATGATGCATATGTTGCAGTGGCTATACATATATGTTGCAAGCCTATGTTTTAAATGTTTTATTTGTTTTCGGACGTATGTTGCAGCAATTGCTTCATTTTGCAAGTGTTTCATGAGCAGACGCGGAAGCGAGCGCAGGCAGAGGCGGTCCCCCATGTGTGTGCGGGAAGCGAAGCGGCCACGGTAGTCCCCACGTGCATGCCCACGGAAATAGAGCAGCGCGGGCGGGCAGCAGCAGGTGCGAACAGGCGGGCGAGCGGGCAGGCGCAGCAGCATGCGTACAGGCAGCACTGCAGCAGGCGCGGGTGTCCGGACGACCGGGCGCTAGCCACGCCGTTATCGCTAGGGTCTGATAAATTTTGTTTACTAGTATAGTGAACCCTCTATATGGAAAATTGAATAGTTTTTCTTCCGGTATGAGATTTCATATTTATTTCTAGGATTTGAATTTTCGAAATTTTGTAATAGGAGGCTCCAATACCAAACGCACAAAAACTCACAAACATAACATTAACCTAAGTCGGTCGGTGCTTTTCCCAAAAAAAAAAACTTAAGCCGGCCGGTGCCTGACACTAATCTTATCTCATGATTTACATCTGTAAATTAAATTATTTAATCCTACAGAGTCGTCTAATTATTTTCAGACAGTATTCATTTTGTTGCTGCTGAATGATCACATATGCTCGACATTATTTGAACGCCATTGATATGGTTGACGCAACTTAACAAATACAGCACCAATTCATATATGCTGGACACCCGTATGCACGGTCGTTGTCAAAACTATAGATGACAGGAGCGTGCTACCTACAGCGGTCCTGTTATGGGTGTTTTATCATCATAGTAGTCCACCGTATCAGGCCCTGGCGCAGCAGCCTCCTCTTCTGATGGCACGTTGAAGATGATCTCCGTCGTCGTAGGTGAAGAGGCGACGACCGCCGGTAGGTTCACGTGCTCCACAGTCTCCAGGTCCAGGGTGCGAGCGGCCGAGCGCTGTGCGCGGACGGGATGGACGCCACGTGCGGCCACGGCGATCAGGAGGACAACGATGAAGGTGGCGAGTTTGGCCATTGTTTCTCCAAAACAGTGGTGGTGTGTTTGAGTTGCTTGGCGTAGAATTGGTTGGAGCTTGAGTCATGGATGGGTTTTATATGAAAAAGTGTAGTTGATTCCTGCTCAGTAACTGTAATTGAGCTATATAGTTAATGGTGTTTAATTTAGTTCTAGTGGCATGAGTTCTATAATTCAATCTTGCATGTCTCATAAATTAATACATGAGTTGATGAAGTTACGTGCATTAGTATGGTGTAACCTACATATATATTTTTATTATTATTAGAGAAAAATCCGTTTTTGGCCCTCCAACTATGACAGCAGTTTGGTTTTAGCCCTTCAACTTCAAAACCAGACACCCGCAGTCTATCAACTCTGTAAACCAGATATAAATGGCTCACAAGGCGCCTTGGCGGTGGCGTTTCCGCCAATCAACCCCACACGACCGTAGTATTGGGCCTTTTTCATTTTCTATCCTTCATGGGCCCCGCCTGTCAGCCTTAGAGAGAGAGAGAGAGGGGGGGAGGGAGAGCAGAGCGGGCGGAGGGGACGGAGGCGAGCAGAGCGAGAGAGGAAGGGGCAGGGCGAAGCGAGCTCTGCTTCTCTTCGGCTGCTTGCTCCAAAGACAGCCCTTGCCCTCGCCAGGCGCTGACCCGACCCTGACCTGCGAAAACTCCAAGCTCGAACTCGAGCTCGACACGCGCCGCACGGACGGACAAAGCCGACCAGGCAAGCGCCGCCACAGAGACAGCGAGCCGCTTGCAAGCTTCGCCGCCAAATTACTGGACCACCATCTCAGCCGCAGCCGATTAGATCCGCCGCTGAAGCGCCACCAGAGCGCGCCGAGGCGCCGACGCGAGCTGCACCACCGCCCGTGGTGCTACTGCTTTTCCCTCCGTGTCGGCCGCCGCCTGCGCAACTCCTCAGACAAGCTCTGGCGCTTCGCGCGCATACAGGCGTGCGTCGTGGCCGTGGAGTGGCGCAGGGCGCCCGTGGCGACGGAGCCCAGCAGCACCCGGAGCTCGGAGGCCGCCAGCTCGGCCTAATGGAGCTCTGATGGCCGGTTCAGGCGGGCCAACTTGCCGACAACGTCAGGCCGCGGAGGAGCAGCATGACCGCCGCGTCAGGCCGGGAGGAGCAGCATGATAGCTGCGTCGCGCCCATGTCCTCTCTCTCGCCCGCGTCGCGCTGGACTTCGAGCTTCCCATGGCCGGCTATCACCGGCGGCGGGGAGACGCGGGCCTGGCTGGCGAAAGGCAGCCAGAAAGGTGGCACCGCGACGGCTCAGGCGAGCGGCGAGCAGGACGCAGCCGGAGCTCCATGGCGTCGAAGGGCGGGCGTGCGGGGAGGGCGGGCGTCGAGGCGGCGACAGGACCTCCAGCGGCAGCTCGAACTCAGCACTGCGTGCGGCGTCGGCGTCGGCGTCGGCACAGTAGGAGCCCGCAGCTCGTCACGTCACCTCACCAAGCTCAGAGGATCGAGCTCGAGTTTGAGCACGCCGTAGCTCCGCCTCGTCTTGCAATGGCTGCCGCGCAAGGGCTCCGCGTCTCCATTCTCCTCTCTTTGCGCGCCCGCCTGTTGAAGATCGGCTCCCACGCCAGAGCCTAGGGCCGTCGGTGCCGCGGCCGCCGACGCCGAGATGGGCTACTCCAGCCAGCAGCGCTCAAGCCTCGAGCCGCCCGCACCGGACCGACGCCCTACGCCGCACCGGGAGCCCCGCCCTTCGCCTTCCTCGCCTAGGCCGTCGCTGCCGGCACCAAGGCCGTCACCGCCACCGCCTCTCTCTCTGCTCTCTCCTTCTCTTCCCCTCGCTCTGCTATCTCTCTCTCTTAGTTGGAAATAGGGGCGCTAGCGCTGAAACCGCCTTCTACACGCCGGAGTTTGCGTACCACCGACCCCGCACACTAAAGCCATGAGCCGCACGGAGGCAAATCTCTCTCGCCTTGCGCTCTTCTCTCCTTGCTATCTCCCTCCTCGATTTGCTTACGGACGCCGTCTCAAGCCTAACGACGCCTTCTGGCTACGTGAGCCGAGAGCCGAGTTCTCGCCACCGCCTCAATCTCCCCCGCCTTTCCATCTCTCTCGCTCTGCTCCCTCCTCTCTCTCTCTCTCTAAGGCACAGTGAAAGGGGGCATGAAGGATAGAAAATGAAAAAGGCCCAATACCGCGGTCGTCGCGGGTTGAGCGGGCGGAAACCGCCGTCGTGCCGACGCGAGGGCCATTTCTATCTGGTTTACAGAGTTGATAGACTGCGGGTGTCTGATTTTGGAGTTGAAGGGCTAAAACCAAACTGCTGTCATAGTTGGAGGGCCAAAAACGGACTTTTTCCTTATTATTACTAGCAACCATGTTGGTACGTTACAGCAGTAGGAAAAAAAGTTATCAAACGTTAATAAAAACGACGTTAGGAATTGTTATATACTCTCTCCGCCCTAAAATAAGTGATGCCTTAGGTTTATCCTAAGTCAAACATTTTTAAGTAGAGACGCATCTTTAAAACCAGCTAGAGGGCTAAATTTATCCTACTTCTGTAGTTCAATGGTTAAAGGCATTTTTTAACTGGTTGTCCAAATCATACTCCGAGGATATTCCATGATCAAAATTGGGGGTTTGTTTGAAACACAGGAATGCAAAATAAAGGAATGGAAAAAAAACGCAGCAATAGAATAGAGTGAAAAGTAGAAAACTACAGGATTTAAAAACACATGAATAGAAACTTTGGGGTATTTGGATTGCAGGAAAACAAAAATATCACATGTGCCCAAGAAGCAAGGTTCCATGCTTCAGAACTTGAGAAATATTGTAGGAATTTTTTCATTAGGTTTTCTTGGATGCTTTTTTCCTATGTTTTTGAAGCAAGGTTAGCCTTTCCCTTTGAAAGGAATGCAGTTTTCCTTTGTTCCAAACACCAAGTTGAGATAACTTTTCTATAAAATTCATTTACTTATTTTTTTTTGGAAATCCTTTGTTCCAAACAGGTCCTGCACTTCTTGCTTTGAAGAGATATGGAGTCACTCCAAATGGGACCAGCCAAAATACCGAGAAAATCCCCTGCTTATATTTTTTTTTCAAAGGCAATGAACTTATCGCTAGTATATTTGAGTATTTGAGTATAGAAAATGTCAATATCAGAGAACTGTCCTAGTGAGAAATCAGCTTTCATTTGCTACCTCACAAATGGTCCATGGTGGGGCAACACTTTTTGTCTCTTGGGATAAAATAGTCAAAGCTGCACTTGACTACTTCAGTCTGAGTGAGGTGCTCCTTCCTTCCAGCCACTCATAGTTGGAGCACCAAGCCGCCATGGAAATGGCGGCGCTTCCAGTCCACCTCCTCCTCCTCCTCCCCCTCCTGGCCATCGTCTCCTTCCTGTGGTTCAGTCGTGGAGCTTTGTGCCGTCGAGGCGGTGGCCCGCGGCTGCCCCCGTCGCCGTGGGCGCTCCCGGTGATCGGGCACCTGCACCACCTCGCGGGCGCGCTCCCCCACCACGCCATGCGTGACCTGGCGGCGCGCCACGGGCCGGTCATGCTTCTCCGCCTCGGCGGGCTCCCCGTCGTGGTGGCCTCCTCCGCGGACGCCGCGCGCGAGGTGATGAAGGCGAGGGACATCGAATTCGCGACGCGCCCCGTGACGCGGATGGTCCGGCTGGCCATACCCGAGGGCGCCGAGGGGATCATCTTCGCGCCCTACGGCGACGGGTGGAGGCAGACCCGCAAGATCTGCACCGTCGAGCTGCTCAGCTCCCGGCGCGTCCAGTCCTTCCGGCCCGTCCGCGAGGACGAGGCCGGGCGGCTCCTCGGCGCCGTGGCGTCGGCGGCTTCGGTGGTGAACCTGAGCGAGCTGCTGGCCGTGTACGCCGCCGACTCCTCGGTGCGCGCCATAATCGGGAGCCGGTTCAAGGACCGGGACACGTTCCTGGCCATGCTGGAGCGCGGGCTCAAGCTGTTCGCCAACATGAGCTTGCCGGACCTGTACCCGTCGTCACGCGTCGCCTTGCTCGTCAGCCGGATGCCCGTCCGGATGAAGCAGCACCGGCAGGAAGTGGTCGCGTTCTTGGACGCCATGGTCCGGGAGCACGGGGAGAGCAGAGCACCTGACGACGACAAGGAGGACCTGCTCGACGTGCTGCTGAGGATTCAGAGGGAAGGTGACCTGCAGTTTCCGCTCACCACCGACAACATCAAGTCCGTGGTCGGAGTAAGCACTGCGCACCCAATTCCAGATCGACAAAAGAATCAAATGTCAATGCCATGGTGTTTCTGACTTTTTGTTCTCTGACAAAAGAATCAAATTGGCTATATATGTGCTGTGCAGGACATGTTCGCCGGAGGCAGCGAGACGGCTGCGACGACGCTGCAGTGGATCATGGCGGAGCTCATGAGGAACCCAAGAGTGATGAAGAAGGCACAAGACGAGGTCCGACAAGCGCTCGCCGTCGCCGGCCGGCAGAGAGTAACAGAGGACGACCTGAGCAATCTGCACTACATGCACCTGGTCATCAAGGAGGGCCTCCGGCTACACCCACCCTTGCCACTTCTGCTTCCACGAGAGTGCCGGAGCTCATGCCAGGTCCTGGGATTTGACGTGCCGGCGGGCACGATCGTGTTCGTGAACGCGTGGGCGATCGCTAGGGACCCCAGCTACTGGGACAAGCCTGAGGAGTTTGTGCCCGAAAGATTCGAAGGCAACGGCGTCGACTTCAAGGGGACGGACTTCGAGTACATACCGTTTGGGGCAGGACGAAGGATGTGCCCGGGCATGGCGTTTGGGCTTGTGAGCATGGAGCTTGCACTTGCTAGCCTCCTTTACCATTTTGACTGGGAGCTGCCGCCTGGGATGACGGCCACGGATATAGACATGACGGAGGAAATGGGGGTCACGGCTCGACGGCTTCACGACCTCTTGCTTGTTCCCTTCGTCCGAGTGCCCGTGCCCATGACGTAGGCTAGGTCCAGCAGCAGAATCTGGAAAACTTGTATACTTCTTATGATCAATGTATAGTAGATATGTCCATGAATAGACCTAAAATCTATGCCCCCCCAAAAAAAAGAAGAAGAAGAAGAAGAAGAAGAGACCTAAAATCACTACTAGTGATAGATAATTTTTCTGGATACCGTTTTGGCTCATGTGTTAAATTAAAATAAAATAAGAAGAGACCTAAAATCACTACTAGTGATAATTTTTCTGGATACCGTTTTGGCTTGTGTTAAATTTGGACCGCAGCTGGTAGGTTTCTTGTGGTGAAATTTACCTACTTGGATTAAAGTTTTCGACTTAACGTGAGTGCTTATATTTTTATTTCAAGATTTAATGACACTGTTATTTTAGTGATAGACTACTCATTTATAGCGAGGTGCCTATGTTAACTTTGTCAATTTCGAGATCTACCGGCTCAGGTTTTTGAATGTACCTATGTGGGGAGAATGTTTGTGAGTGCAGGAATACAATGGCTGATTTAAGATCAAGGGTAGGAGGCTAATTTATATGAAATTAAGGTAGGCGGCTACTATTTCTTGTTTCTTCTCTTCTCCCTCTTTCTCCTTTTTTTCTTCATCTTCCTCTGTTATTTCTTTTTTCTTATTTTCATCCATGCATAAAAAATACTCCCTCCATCCCAAATTATAAGTAATTTTAACTTTCTTAGGGAAGTTAAAGCGTCTCAAGTTTGATAAAATTTATATAATAACATAATAACATTTATGATGTATAATCATTAGATTCTTCATTAATTATATTTTCATAGTATTACCTATTTGATGTCATAAATCTTTATAATTCCCTCTATAATTTTGATCAAACTTGAGATGTTTTGATTCTCCAAGAAAGCTTGGAATAACATAATTTGGAATGGAAAGAATATTCTATAAAAAGATAAGGGTGGAGGTGAGGGCTTCACGGTAGGAGGGCACAAGCGCACCCCCCCACGTCCACGTTGGACATGATATATATGAGCGTCTGCAATTTTTCAAAAAACAAAAAAAAAGTGGTAGATGATGCTTGAGATTCGTGAGAGGAAATAAACAACCGACGAGCAAATGGAGCAGATAGCGTCCTGGTTTGGTGGAAGTGTGTGTCAAGTGTCAGCCAAGGTTAGCCACGGTGGGGAGGTGTGCGGACACATTTGAGTTTTGATTTTCTCGAATATATTATCTCAAACTTATACTAATTTTCGATTTTTTTAGCATTGATATTGCTTAGAATTAAACACAGCCATATTCGAAAGAAGCTGGGCTGTTTTGTCACCGGCCCCGTGGGGTTTGTTTTTCTCTTTTAGGCTAGTTTCATTGGGCCGTGTGAGACTTTCATCACCAGTTTTACTGCTGGGCCGTTAGCTTCCTTTTTTTTTGTTCCGTCTTGGGCTGTCGTTTCTTTCCGTCCCTACCAGATGGAAGTCAGCCCCATCAACGATTTTTTTTGTGCAGTGATGAACTTGTTATTGGCCTGGTGTTTTTTTTCTCGGTTTGGACATTTTTCCATTCAGGTGATTAGGTGCACTGAGGATCCTAGTTGTCGGGAACCAATACTAGGATACCCGAAGATGAGGAGCTAATGGTCATCAACATTGATTCACCCGAGCAGTCAAGTACGCGACTACAGCTCCAACCAACCCCCAGGTGCGCAGGTTCCGCCTTACCTGACCGCCGGGGCACGGGCTCCGGCTCGCCCGACCACTGGGGGTGGGCTCCGCCTTGCCCGACCTCTGGGTCGGGGGCTCCGCCTCGCCCGACCACTGGGGGGCGGGCTCCCCCTTGCCCGACCACTCAGGCACGGCTCCCAACGGAAGCCCGTACCACCGCCAACCACTACGGGCCAGAAGGTACAACCCAAGGTCAAACTTCTAGCACCGTGCAGGAGCAGGCACGTCTCGACGTGACCTATGGCCACGACATGTCATTCCAGGGAATTCACATCGCCAATAGTGACGGACGCGTGGTCACTAAGCTGCCTACTCCTCGTACGGTCGCTGACCAGCATACCGGTTCGCCGCGTCGTTCGCCGGGACGGGATGGGACGCCACGACTTGCTGATGACGCCAGGGCATGGCATCAGCGATGAACAGGAGCTCGGCATGGAGCCGTCCCTATCACCGTCTACAGTATCGGTGGACCCGCATAAAGGAGAAGAAAGACCCAACGGTCCTAGAAGTCTTCTCCTCCTTGGCTTTTCTTCCTCTTTCTCTCTATAACCTGCTCTTCCCCTTTGTCTATAAAAGGGGAAGCAGGATGCCCCATGATGGGCACGGCGATATACGACTGAACATGGCTCGATACGCCTTAGACGCCTGAGACATCAGAACACATCTACACGCCTTAGCAGCACTCGCACACACCAGAGACTTGGGATCCTTTCCCTCTCTCGCCCGTTTGTAACCCCTACTACAAACTTTCAGTGCCGGTAACACGAGCAGCAGCAAACTAGACGTAGGGACATTCTGCCTGAATCAGTATAAACCCTTATATCTTCCGAGCACACCATCCGAGCTAGACGCGTAATCTAGAAATTTACTAGTTGGTGACTCGAAACACTGATAATTGGCGCTCCAGGTAGGGGCCTTTGCGCGTCTCGACCGCATCACTAGGCTTTGGATGGCCAGCCACGGCATCAGCTGGGTCCTAGGAGCGTGCGTGCGCTTCGGGAGCCTGGACTTCATCGTCATGACGGAGGGAGAGCTGACGTGGGCTCCCGCCGCCGTCCAGCCTCTCCATTCCACCGGCCTCAACATGATCGACGAGACACTTGAGGGGCTACAGCTGCACGTGCCTGGGGTCTGAACCCCCGGGAGCGACCCGCTCCGCGACTTCAATTACGGGAGGCTTGAGCGCTAGCTCGACACCTTCCTAGGGCCCTGGCTGTCTTAGGAAGATGTGCACCGCCTCGTCTTCTCCTTCGCCAACATCATGACCTAGCTCACCGGGAGAGAGCCGCTCTCACTGGGATACCTCTCTCGGGTTCCCCGACGGCATGTCCGTTCGGCCTACACAACGCCGTGGAGACCGCAGGTCACCTCATGATGCAGCGCATCCGTTCATCACTTACGAACGGTGAGTTCATGGGCATGGCGGACTACATCATGGAATCATTCCACGACTTCCTCATGGCGGACTCAGAGTCCCTCTCTAACTCTAATTCTAGCGGGGGAAGCCATCACCCCTCGCGGGAATGCTTCATGGCGGTGACCCCCGAAGGGCACGTTGAGAGCGTCCACGAGGGTGAGGCTGACCTACCGCGCAACCACACGACAAAGGCATGGGGGCTTTTTTGCACATGTGGGGGGAGCACCTGCGAGCGCGACACCAGGAGCTCAAGGAGGCACGGCTTAAACCCGAGCAAGAGATCGCACGCCGGGGAGATGGCGGACGTGCATGCGCCAAGGCCCGCGAGGTGAACCAGAGGATCATCGAGGATGACGGGGACTCCCGCATTTTGCCCGGGTGAGCCAGAACATAGCAGCCATGGTAGCCTTGCTCCGAGGGCTCCCTGAGCCCGCGACGCCCGAGGTCGGGCTCACCGAGAGATCCGCACGTTACTCGAGCGTGCTGCAGTGCAGTAAGCAGAGAGCTCGTTGTCCCGACGACGCGAGCTCGATGTTGGCCTCCACGCACCATCGGGGCAGCGCGACAAGGACGTCTTCGTCCACCAGGCACCACGTGACGACAGATAGCGGGTTGCGGTCCCGTTGCCCGAGCGCCTCGGCCGCAATCGTGATGCCCGCGACACCCTAAACGCCCATAGGCGTGCCCGCAACGACGAGAGAGAGGGGCCTGTCGAGGCTACCACCCTCGTCGTGGTGGATGCTATGACAATGGCGAGGACCAAAGCCTGAGCCTCAACCTACTAGGGCCTTAGGCCTTAGGCTGGCACATCCTCAATGCGCCGTTCTCGCCACGATACCGTCCACCGACCAACATCCCAAAGTACTATGGGGAAACAAACCCCGGCTATGGCTCGAGGACTATCGGCTTGCTTGCCAAGCCGGTGGCATGGATAATGACAACTTCATTATCTGCAATCTTCACCTGTTCCTCGCCTACTCGGCGCAAACATGGCTGGAGCACCTTCCGCCCAATCACATCCACAGTTGGGCGGACCTGAAGGAGATCTTCGTGGGCAAACTTCTAGGGCACCTACGCCCACCCTGGAAATCCATGGGACCTCAAAAACTATCGGCAGAAGCCCGGAGAAACTCTCCATGAGTACATCCGGCGCTTCTCCCAGCAGTGCAACGAACTGCCCGACATCGCTGATGCCGACGTCATCGGAGCCTTCTTATCTAGGACCACCTACGAGTCCCTAGTCCACAAGTTGGGCCACAAGGGTCCGAGGACCACCAAGGAGCTCCTTGACATCACCACTTGCCATGCCTTGGGCGAGGAGGCGGTCCGAGCTATCTTCGACCGCTGCAAGGGCAAGGCAAAGCGGGACGACGATGCCGACGAAGGCGTCTCCAACCGTCCTCACAAGACGAAGAACAAGCAGCAGCATGAGATCTCGCTCGTGGCCGCTGCCGATCATAAAGGGGGTCGAAAGCCCACCGAGGGCGCCCCCGACCACTTTGAGAAGCTACTCAAGGGCCATGCCCGAACCACGCCTTCCCCATCAAGCATCTGTACAAGGACTACACCCTTATGAAGCGGTTCTTGTCCATGGTGCCAACAAAGGAGAGCCAAGAAGAGATCCCAAGCCGACGGCGAACGAGGCCAATGGGAAGGATGACGGCTTCCTAACCCTCGATGGCTGCCTCATGATCTTCGAGGGGTCAGCGGCACCTTGATAGACTGCCACCAGATTTCGTCGACAGTGTCCCCGTTCGTGTTAATTACTAGCCATCTTAAAATTGTACATAGATATCCTTTAGGAAATACTAGACATCTTAAAATTGTACATAGATATCCTTTAGGAAATGCAAGGAACGATTAGGTTCATGTTAGGATACTGATAGTCATTGAACTACAGTGCTATTTGGGCAAGGTGACCCTATTGTGTTCACGGCTGAAGCCCTTCTATTTGATGAACTCTTCATTTGAGAGGCTACTATGAATATGTTACTTGAAATAGAATTAATGAACAGTTCTACATTGATTCTATGGTTGCCTTTGTTCTCATTTATCAATAGAGTGAAACCTGAGATGCATGATGCATTAGTTAAGATGGTAAAAACTAATGTTTAAGTTCACTAAGCTACGAATTTGATTAGCTCACTGATCAATGCGTGTAGCAAAATTCATAGAGATGTTTCCCTTCTATGATGAAGATCCAGAAAGCCCATAGATTCCTCCACTACCAGAAGAAGCTAACTAAAGCTCCACCCAAATCTCATAGCGTATATTTGCAGTTACTATGGTTGTATTACTACAAACTTCAATCGACCATGTGCATTTTGTCTGCTGACCCATTGTGTCCTCAAAATCAGATACCTGTGTTGACTACAATGACAAAATTCTAGCAGACTACGACGAGCGTGTGGCAGAACCGCCTAATCTAATGCCTCCTAGGAGTACTTGTCTTTTATTAGACACTAAGTACTCAAGGGAGGACACTAAATTACGCAATTCCGTCGAGCACACCCCAAGGGAGAACCCAAAAATCCACATTTTTTTAATCAGGATCACAAAAGAGAGAATAAAACTTACAACATTCTTAAGTCATTTCTTACATCACTTTTCATGCAACATCAGAGTATAATATTTATTGTTTATAACAGCGGAATATAACTATGTTATCAGAGTTTCAGTGGAAATAAAATTATTTAACGAGAAGTTAAACATTAACATGATGATCCGTTATATACATCAAAACAGGTTATAAGTTTTTCATTGTAAAACATTTTGGGTGGAAGTTTCAAATAAACTCTATGTCCGCAACGTTAAGGAAATCCTCGCTGAGCCCACTAGAAGGTTTCCACACACAAGTGTTAGCTCCACATGTTCTTATCACCTGCAACAGGGTAGAACAAACCCTGAGTACTCAATTGTACTCCGCAATAATTACCCGTCAGGAGGAAAGAAAAGACTTCAAGGATATGCAAGGCTATCTGGCATGTGGTTTATTGCATCTGCAGGAAGCATTACTAAACGTGCATCCTTATATTCAATTTCATTAGCAGTCATCATTAGTTCATTAACTAACAATTCTATGTAAACACCTATGTTATTTTCAAGCAGGTGGTAAGCAATCAGAACCATTTTACCATCTTTCATATTCCAGTTCTTACTATGGTGCTGGACTATAGACAAGTCGTACCGGATTACCCAGCGATTCGTGAATCAATGTGCCTAGCTGGGTATCCCGAAACACACGCCCCGCTTGTACCCAGGCACAAGCAGGACCAACCCACCACTCTCCTGTCAAGGGGTCTAGGTCCACGTCCAAACTTGGACTCCAAGCCCCCACACCGGAGTCTCGGACTCAGTGTGGTGCTTAGACCTCCACCATCCCCGCCTCCAATCAGTCAATCCAAAAAGAGCCGGAACCCACTATAAGAGAGCAACGAGCCTTCCCTGCTCCCATAAACAAGTATGTGCTCAGGATAATAAGTCTGACTAGAATCCAATGCAACGGCTGGTCCTTAACCGATACAGGCGAAACAAGTGCAATCCGAGCCTCGCCCAAATGCCAAACAAAGTCCAGATCCAAAGTACCATTCTACTCGGTCTTCAATTATCATTCATATATATTCCATGTGATATTAATATAATAACAACAATAATATCTTTCCTATCTCTCGCGATTGACAGGCAATCACTCGATTTCTACCGGAGTCCTATAGTATAGCAATCTACACGATCCTGTCATACTAGTAAAACTCATAGGATAAGGATATATATATATGCACGTGGGTTTCATTCAACTCCTTAAAACTTAATGTACAAGCATAAAATAAAGTGTAGAATAATAGGGGTTATGCATCGGGACTTGCCTAGGGTAAGATATAACCAAGTTAGCTTTCATCTTGGTGGCATGATCATCAAGCCACCATCTGCTTCCACTACTCTCGATGACTCCGCGATCCAACATCGCTCCTATCATGAAATACGTGGATACAACGCAAGGACATAAATAATCAACGGCATCCGTAACTCTAAAATACAATTACGTCTCGCAAGCTAATGAGCTAGCTTTAGTGACTAACACACTAAGCCATGTATCCACGTGGTCAAGTGAGACTCGTTTTCAGAAAATGTTTTCGTTCTACAATCCCCAACTAATTTTTTATATTTAATTGATTAAATATATATTTTCATACTAGGGCTCATTTAGTTACCTTAACAAACTAATTTCTATAGAGCTACAAAAATTACGGTGAGCATCTTATAATGTTAGGAATCTACTGTAAAAATTTTAGGGCCAGTACTACTACCAATTTATCACAATAATTCCTACAAATTCGTGTTTTGACAATATTAAGTATCTTAAATTAATTATATAGCTCCTAAGAATATTATAAAACTATGTGAACAAAATATACTAGCAGATAGATCATGATTTTAGAGTCTAACAAAATTAGTTTTACACTTTTTGGATTCCTACAAATTTTATATTAATTTCGCAAGTTTGCCTTAGAAACTAATTTAGAAAGTGTTTTAGAATTCGAAATGGGCCGGCGGCAACCATTTTGGCCCAGAAACCCTTCGCACCCCGCGCAGAATGGGGCGGCATGCCAGCAGTGGCCCAACTAGCCCACGATGCAAGCGCCCATGCAACTTTCGCAAAATAGCCCCCAACCTATCGGACTATTACGCGGCACCGCTGCGTACTATTGCACTAGAGGCGTGTCTTGCACCGAGCACCCCCGAGAACTCCACCTTCACACTAAGCCGGTCCCCGAAGACCCCACGCGTGACGGTGCGGCATCTGCTGGCACGCGACGGTCACACCGGGCATCAGGAGTCCTCGCTGACTCCACCGAGGAGCCGACCATCCTCCTGAGTCCATACGGCAACGCTGGGGGGTGGTTGGGGACTCGGAGAGGTATCTAAACCTAGCCAACCAGGGTGGAGTCCGGAGCACGCATTCCACGACGACGGCGAGGACATACCGGTGACCTAGAGCCCTAACAGCGGTATCGCGGTGGCGCACAAGCAGTTGCACTCGACGATGACGGTTGAAGCCGGGGAGGGCTGAGGTGGTCTGGCCACGTGCGCCCGGGCACGGCGGCGACATCCTGAGGCGGACGTCGATGCGTCACGGCATCTCCGGCGGAGACCCAGGCTAAAAGACACGAGGACCAGATGGAGGGGGTCGAGGCGAGCTCAGGGGTACGAGGAATTGAACTGCTACCAACTCTACGGCCTTACATTCCTGATTTACCGGCGCGGCGGTGCACTTGGCCGGCGCAAGAAAAACGCCAAATTGGCGGTCGACAGTCCACGGCTGGACTCGATGTGAGGGAGACGTCTAGCTAACTGCCTAAACCACTCGTGAGTGTGAGGAATTGCTGCTAAGCTGAGCGGTCGAAGAGAGGGGGAAGAAAAGCGATGGCTCTGCTCATGGCGCGGCTGATGAACGAGCAGGCAAGCGGATATGATCGGATTAAGACGAGTGGGTTTGGTTGGCGACGGCAGTGCAAACATGTGCACACGAGTGATGAAGCAGTGGGAGGGCTTGGCACGATGCACTTGAGTTGGAGAAGCCAAGGTCGAGCGGTCTTGTCAGTATCGGCTATCGAGAGCAGACGAGGTAGAGGGGCATCACCCTTGCCACAGCGACCGGGGTCATCGACTCAGATGCGACGTACAGAGGGGCCATGCTAGGTTGCGACGTGGTAGTTGGATCGAGCGGCGAGATGGGCGCCACGTCGACCACACGGCGGTCGCCGCGACATCGACCTAGCCTGCCCACGTCGTGGCTAGCAGCGCGCCCACGATGGCCACGCGATAGTAGCCCTACGGCTAGCCTGGCCTCGCGAAACGTGACCGAGGCCACCCCAGCCCAGCGTGATAGGCAGCCTCCGAGACCGGCCCACGGCGCGGCCAAAGCCATGAACGGCCAGACAACGGCAGCGCACGGTGATCGCGCCCACGGAGCCAAACAGCCGAACGATGCGTTTGCATGAATTTTGAAGCGATGCAAAGGTTGCCAATCAGTGCGACTAAGGTTCAACTACTTCACTGAACTAAGGTCCACATCACCAGCTATCTAGCGAAGCAATCGTTGTGACCCAACAGTGACTAGAGAGGGAGATACAAGAATGACAAGGTGAGTTCATCACGCTGAACGCCAATTCACGAACAGGGCACCAAAACGTGGTTCACAGCGTGTTCTAAGGAGTTTTGGGCAATTTTTACGAGAGCAACATGATCTCCAACACAACTTCGACCTACACCATGTTCATGTACTCACTTTGATGCAATCAACCATACAAAAACATGGACATAGTGTTTAAACATTTTTGTTAGAAATTAAATGTCAAAATAGCATTGTCTTACTACTTCCCCCTACTTAGAAAAGTTAATGATTTCAATTGAGGCTAAGTAACCATTAACTCTTTTGTCGTAATTTTTAATAGATCTAAACCTTGTTAACTTCAACCAACAAATACTTTATGCAATAGTCCATACCTTATACTAACCCGTAGGAGCAAAATATCTAAGCACCCTTTAACTATTTTGCTCAATATAATTCGCCAAAATGGTGCTTTAAACATAAATTCAAGTGTTTGCCGACTTAATGAAAAGAGCTTATCTTAATGTCAAGTTTGATTTTAGAGCTCCCAAAACACTAGTTAACAACAGCTATTTTTCAAAAGTTAAAGTTGCATTGTCATCTACCATGTTTGTACTTCCAACTTTATTTAAGTGTCACATACATGTTCTATAGTATTTTTGTTTAATAAAAATTGGTTTTAAACTCTAAGTTATATAACATGACTATTGAATCAACTTTCGTTTATCATTTTTGTTCATCGTTTTGAATTACGGAAATTGATCTACACACTTTATCACATGCATTGCCACATAAACATGAGGCTCATGGCATAGTTTAGCAAGTTGTTTAAGCGGTAACACCGAGGGTGTTACAGGGCGTCACAGAGACATCTCTCCACTTGGCTCATCAGGTATAGTAAAAATGACTTCTATCAATATCTGATCCAATAAGATAGAAATAACTCAAACTATAATCATCACTATATGCTCACTCTCACACTTGACAGGCTACATATCCGGATGCAGCCACCACACGGAATGCATGTGCCGCTACCAGGACTCAGGCATATTTCTTACCCATTTGCATTACCTACCGCTATGTTACAGTTAACAAAGAAAATAATATTAACACATTCAATTTCGCTCACAGATTCATCCACCAGCGGCAACTGATCTTCCATGGACAAATGCTTCAGGCCAGCGACCAAACTACTGAAATCATAATCACTGTCCATGTAATAAGGTCTTGTTTAGATTGAAAAAAATTTCAACCCGATGAATAGTAGCACTTTCGTCTTATTTAGTAAATATTGTCCAATCGTAGACTAACTAAGCTCAAAAGATTCATCTCGTGATTTCCAACTAAACTGTGCAATTAGTTATTTTTTTTATCTACATTTAATGCTCCATGCAAACGGCTAAAAATTGATGTGATGGAGAGAGAGTGAAAAAACTTGAAATTTTGAGGGTATCTAAACAAGGCCTAAATATGTATAATTACTGTGTCAGACACTCTGTACATAAACCAATGTACCACTGTTGCCTACGACATGGCATAATGTCGAAAACCATCAGGTACCAACCGTACCTGTGCCACCTATTAACTATCATGCTATGTAAAATTAGGATGTTGCTGCAGCCGTAAGACTCATCTATGTAATATTGGAACCACCTGTGTAATATTTAATGCCTAATCTATCATGCTAAATATCTGTCCATCTTATACTCGGTCTCCGTGGATGCTTTGCATTGTATTTCCAAACAATACACACCACCTCCATCGTGCACATGCTGCCATCACCACCACGCACACATACCCATTTGTCCCTAACATCTTTTTCTCTATGGGAAATATGTCTCCTTGGTAGAATTTTTTTCCCACCTGAAACAAGTTTGAACTTTACTAGAACGTGTGCGCGCACGAAATCCAATTTCCGGTTGCACACTCCAATTTGAAAAGCTCTGGTGAGCCTCCCCCGCCTCGACTTGGCCTGACTGCCCCTGCCACCGCCAGCTCCCCTAAGCCACCCATCGACCATCCCCGCCGCTTGGCCTACCTGCCTCCCCCCCTGGCCATTCTATAGTCCACCGGAGTTTGGGAAGAAGAAGGTGAAGCTCACCGGAACCCTAGAGGAGAGAGGAGAGAAAGAAAGGAGGAGGCCTACTTGGCGTCGCCGCCGGATCAGCCGCCGCATCCGCCATGGCCACGCGCGCGGGGAGGCGGTGGGGATCAGGGCGCGGGCGTGGGGAGCCGGTGGGGCGTGGGCGCGGGGAGGAGGCCGCCGGTGAGGTGCTCGATAGAGAGAAAGAGAGAGGGGGAGGGAGGGAGAGGAGTGCGGGGTTGCGGGCGTAGGGCGGGTGGGACATTGTAGGATCTACAGGAAGATAAAGGAGGCCTAGAGGGGGTGAATAGACCTGTAAAAATTCAACTCAAAACTCTGTTAGAACAGAGGGCGGCACTGCAGCTCTACGAAAATAAATCTAACACAGCTGAGATTTTACATAGATGAACCTGACCCAACTAGCTGCTTAATCCTACAATAGAAAGACAAGATCTAGTTCGAAGACTGAATACCACAGAAACTCCACACAAGAGTAGATCGAGCAACCAAACCCTAACAACAGCTAGCAATGAGGTAAACCAGCAAGTAAACAAGATGAAGCACGCGAGACACAAGATTTATCTCGTGGTTTAGCTCACCACAAAGGTTTGCCTAAGTCCACGTTGTTGAGGAAGGCATAAAAGGCTTGAGCTTGCCACAAAGGCTTGCCTTACCCTCGTTCTCAAATCAAGAGAGTGAACTCTTAAAGTGAGAGGTGATTCCTTAGCTTTTGAATGAGGTTACAAACCTTCCAAGACTACCACACAAGTTGACAAGCACAAGGGCGACGCCTAGCTGGCTAGGAGCAAGCTCCAAGAGTAACAAACCCTAGAACCGCCGGCCAAACGTGAACCAAATGCTCTTAGACTTTGGGAATCAGTGGATCTGCTCTTCAATCGAGTTTTACTGTCTTTTCTCTCAAGTTTTAATGGTTGGAATCAAGGATTTGCTTGAGGAATGGAGGAGCAACAATGGAGGAGAGAAGTGAGCTTTGGTTCTATCTTGTTTCGAGCAGAATGACTCAGTGAAGAAGATAACCGTTGTGGGCCGGGCCTAAAGGGTATAAATACCCCTCAAGCCCAACGGTCAGTTAAGGGCGGCACTGCTGCTCTTAATGTGGCAGAACCTCCTAAATTATAGGGCCCACATGCACCTGTCACTGTCCAACGACCTTTGACATCTATGCATACGTTCCCGGTAACTTAAGAAGACTGTCGGGTGTCCTCGGGGAACCCCGAATCATCCACGATTTCCGAGCAGGATCACATTACAGAGTCATTGCAGTATTACAATAGTTTATTCAAATAGATACATCAAAGTAAATATAGCGGAAGACTTACAATAACATAGTTTACAAACCATTTGTTTCAAACCATACAACTAAGTTCGATTAATAATACAAAACAAAGTAGTGGAGTGGCATTATAATATATTACAAAACACACAATTAAAGCTGCCCTGCCCAAGGGCCACACATTACTTCTCATCGTCAGATCGAACAATAGTCATGCAGCACGATCCAAAACAGATCTGCTCATGAGGCTCACCTGCAACAAGGGTCAATGAACCCTGAGTATAAAAGTACTCAACAAGACTTAACCGAAAATAAAAACTGATAGAACTTATGAATGTAGGCACAGGGATTCAAGGTATGGCTTTAGCAATAATCAAAGTTCTTTTGCGTAAAAGCTTTTTAATAAAATTCCTTACATCAACATTTAAAACTTCATAAGATCATATACAAAGCTGACACGATCCGTATTGAGATCATGAAACTTCGTATCCAACACTTTCTCAAACCATCCTCAAGTTCCAGTTATTAACACTACGATGATGAACAGTGAGTTGAGTCTCCATAACCGAGGAGCAACGATGATTCGAACTGATTAAAAACCCAGCTAGGAATTCCAGACCACACGACATATGCAGGTCCCCGACCTACATATACCAACCTACCCTCGGATCCTCTAAACAAGAATGGGTCCGCGCCACCCGAGAATACAGTACTCCACCAATCCAGCCCATTGCTACGTGGGTACACGCTATTCCCGCCATCTCTCCACTCCCAGTGCGCGAGTAGCCATTCTCGTAATAGAATAGCCAAGTTAAGGCTTACCAGAGTATGTGGTTAGTACTATAAAGTCTTACCTCATGCAATTCAACAACGGACGTACCTTAATCGACACAGGCGGAAAGAACCCGCTCACAAGACCTCCATGTCTTGTGGCTCACACACACCGAGTCCGTCCGGTCTAGATTTATTACTCCACATTCCCATAGCACATGTTAACATAATTAACCAAAGATCCATTTAAAGTTCGCAGGTGACAGGTATTCACCCGACTTTCATCATTCTAAGCATAGCTAAGCAAAACTAGGCATATACGAATTTAAAACTGGTAATATGATAAATATGGAATAACAAGGTTGGTAATGTACCAATTTGGTTTTCACTTGACTCCTAATCACTTAATGCAGTAAAAAGAAGCAAAAGTGAAATTAATTTATAAAATACAAGGTAGGGTTGTATGCATCCGGGGCTTGCCTTCGTTGACGGAAAAGTCTGGGTCCGGAGTCGTTCTACCGATATCAACACCAACCTCCATAGACGGATCAACCTCCTCAACCACTTGATTCACTACCACGTGCTCACCTTCGTTCACTACACATAGTAACAATGCCATGTTTAACATGATGCGGAATACGAAACATGATGCCTGATGATGGATGCAAAATTAACAACTTGAATACAACTTTCCTTCATGGTACAGTTACAAGTTAAACTAACTAAACCATTTTCGTAACACTCACATCAATTGCCAAGGATCATTACCAACTAATGACCCAAGGACATCACTTAATAAAAAATTCAAACAAAACCTAAATCACTAAAGGTTACTATTTGCTTTTATGAATTAATTAATTAATTAAGAATTATGAAATAAATCAACTTGTTCCAATTGAGCTCAATTTTTTTTTAAATGTTCATCACATGATAACTAAGTGGCAAAACAATTTTCATAATTTTTGGATACATAAATAAGCCTAGAAAAAATCCTGGAAACTCATTTATTAATTAATTTAGCAATTTTTATCACATTCAAAAAGTACTGAAAAACAACATTTCATATTTTTCTTAAATAATATACATCACAGAGAAGTCATACAAAAATTCTCATAATTTTTGGAACTCTAAATAATTCTATACAAAAATAACAATTTGCATCACTATTCATTCATTTCTGAAAATAGAAAAATCCATTTTGAACTACACAGTCGCTGACACCCGGGTCCCACCTGTCATCCCCAACCTCTAGCTTTGACCGCGACGGCGCTGACCGGCGCTAACTCGCCGACGGTGAGTCCAACGGCGAAGGCAAAGACACCAACATGCTCCCCACGACTACGCGCATCAACTGACATCCTTAGTTGCAACGATTGCGGCACAAAATGAGCACGGCACCGGCCATGGTGGACACGGCGGCTCGGCGGCGCTACGTCGGCGAAACGAAACCGAAAACGGTGAAACAAAAGGCACAGGAAGAATCAGGAGCTCACCCCGATCATGTTGAAGGTGATGGACAAGCCGGAGGAACAACAGTGAGGTGGGTCGACGTTCACGGTGGTCACGGCGAAGCAGAGATCGTCGGTGAGGGCGTTCCGGCGCCTGCAGTGGGCAAAATGACCAAGCAACAATGGATTAAGTACCACAGCATCGAGACGAAGCTGTAGGTACACTGATCACGGGCAACGGCTCACCGGAGAGCGCTGGCCACGGAGAGGTGGAGCTCGGCGGCGCTGCGGACGGCCGCGAAGAAGAAGGGTTCGCACCGCGGATTCACGGCGAAATCAGTCGACCACAACTGGCTGGGTGGATGTGCAAGAAGGAGACAGAGCTGGAACTGGCTTTAGCTGCGATGGTGGAGCACTACCACGACAGTGCGAGCTCGCCGGAGATGAGCAAGGCCGACTGAAAAACAGAGCAAGGGAAAAAGAAGAACGGCGACTGCTCCAGAGCTTTATAAGACGTCCAAGGAAGCAAGGAGAAGCCATGGTGGAGTATTTCCCATGCCAGCGCGAAGCCAAGGCCGCCACGCACGCGCCTGGAACACCGAAGACGGTCGCCGGCCATGTAGCAAGAGTGGTGAACACTGTTCATCAAAATTACAGAATTGCCATCTAGTTTGAAACTTAAATTACTCCCAAATTTTTGTAACAACTCAAAAATCTCCAAAAATAAAAATTGTTCAAAATCAAAAGTTCTACAACTTTGCTTTTATAACCACCCCCTAATTCGGTCTACATTTAGAAATGCAAATTTGAATTCGAAAAGGGGACATTTAAGGAATTTTGCCTTTTCAAATAACTTCAAATTTTACTAAACAACTTGGAAAACTCCAAAAACAAACTTTGTATAACTTGACAAGATCTACACTTTTGCTTTGAATCTCAACCCCAAAATGTACTTCGATTTTGAAATGGGTTTTCAGGGTAGGATTTAAATATTGAAAATCAGGGTGTTCGGAATTTCAAACCAATACAAAGACTTCGAACTTGATTCAAACAATACCAAGCAACACTTATAACATAAAAGTAAACTTGTTTTAGTGAATGCATATCAAAGTTTGCAATATGACCAATGCCTTGCAATGCATATGATGACATGTCCTGTTTTTAATATTTAAACACCCGGGGTGTTACACTTAACAGGGCGGCACTGCCGTCCTAGCCAAAACAGGTAAGTTGATATAAAATTTGGCTGGCTATTTTGACTAGGTGAGAGGATGTAAATCTAAGAATTTGAGCATTTGGTTCAACAGTTGACCAACTGTCCTAAAATCCCTCTTAATAGTATGGCTTTCCCTAAACTCAATTTAAAAATATAAAAGAATTTAAACTTTCTTTGAGCTAGGTCTGGCCACCTTTTGTAATTAGGACACCTGAAACCTGTACATCATCCTCATTTTTTGATTCCCTGCTTGTTATCTCGATAAATCTTATTAGTCCTCTAATTTAGTAGGCATCAATGCCAAAATCCACAATAGGGCTTGATTGCACTTACAATCTCTCCCTTTTTGGTGATTGATGACAATCCAATTAGAGCTTACAAAAGATATGAAATCTAAACTGAGATTTTTGAACCATGGGTGTAGGAGCCTCCCCCTAAAACTGCGAATAGAGATTTGAATTCTCAATTTGGCATGAAAGGCCACAATTCACATTTTAGGTGTGATGGGAACCTCCCCCTACATCCATGCCTACTGTGGGGTGCTGAACAAAGGTGTCACAGGAATAAACGTGATGCATATGATAGGTTATATCAGTTCAAGAACACAAGACCCTGGCTAATACAGCACAGGGCGACACTGCCAGCCCCAGAGGGCGGCACTGCCGTCCTGACTATATCAGTCAGGTAGCAATCAGATTCCTACAGTAGATCATATGAATATAAAACAATTTAAACTCAGAATATGTCAAGCTAAAACAGTAACCATGAATACATGTCCATATCCCAAGCAAATTAAGTCACAAAGTAGCATATTTCATAAAATAGAGTTTTGAGCGACTCTCAAACTCACAACCTAACAACTACTCTCATCGGATCTGAACATAAGGCGCAACTGCAGAGAACACATGGTGTCACATGGCGTCGAAAATCTGTTGACCCCTCTAATTTTCTCCCACTTTAGCATCAAGTACCAAAAAGAGAAGAAAAATAAGAAAAGTCACTCGTCACTGTCGGAGTTGACACGGGCACGTCCGGCGACGTGGGTGTGTGACGTGAAGCGTGCTGAACATCGCGGAGGTGCTGCCCTAGCTGAAGTAGAAGGCCTTGGCTGATCCATCGAAGGACGCGGTCTCTTGGAATATGTGTGAAACAAGGCTGCCTGAACCTATGGATCGGTCTTTGTAGGGTGAATCTCTATACCAAGGTCCTACTACCTTAGGGGCTCCTCAAAATGCTGCCCCTGTGGATACCCATAGTACTAACTGAATGGCTCATATGAGTGCCCATACTGCTGATCATCTGGCTGTTCATCATGGTGCTCATGTGGCTGATCCTGCTCCTCATCAGAAGAAGAAAGTCGAGGCAAGTTAGGAAACTGATATGGTGGCTGCACTGGTGGAAGTGGTGGTAGCCCTGCCATCTCCCTAGCATGCCTCACTACTTTCCTGTTTTCCATTCTATCCTCATAAACAGTCTATGAAGCATATGCACAATGAGCAAAGATTGTCTTCATCCATGCACTCATTTTCCCCCACTTTGATTTCTTCTTTTATTCCCTAGCCCTGGATGGCTCAGGAATATCTCTGTGTTCAGCTCTAGAAGAGTGAAAGCCTGCTGCCCCACTATCTCTAAGTCCTCCAAAATCAGTGTACTAAGTAGCTGACCCTAGTCTCCCTAAGCCCCCATGGGTCTTTTTGATCTTGTAAACAATGTGCTCACAATCCTTAGGGAACCACATGGCAGTCACTCTCTCAATCATAAACATGAGGTAAGGAGCATAGGGCAAAAATCTCCTCCCATCATCCATGGCATATGCTAGCTCAACCTAAATAAATCTTGGAACATTAAACTTTTCACTGCTGGAGAACCTAGACAACACGTTAGTGATATAGCCATTCAAATCTGTTGTATTGTCTTTGGGATTAAGAGTGATCCTGAAAAGATTGTTCATGATGTAATAGAAGCTCTTGAGCTTGGTCCTTGACCAATCAGGAACTGCAAGATTTTGATCCTCCCACATGAAGCTTACTTCCATTGGCTCAAGACGACGCTCATTATGAATCCTCTTATATCCCCCGTGGATGTGTCCAAAACCAAGAATACAACAGAAGGTGACAAAATCAATGCGATAATGTCGCCCATCAGTCATCCAATGAAGCTCATCAACTTCCCTGTTCCAATAGTAACTGGCATGAAACTGTGCAAGAATCTCCATGTTCCAATCATACCTGAAACTCATGATATCTGTCATCTCAAAGCGGTCATAGGTCTTGATGGCTATAGCAAACTGATGATCATCTCTGCTCTTCAAGTCACAAAAATCAATATACTACATCTTGCTAATCTTGCCCTTTGACTTGGATAGGATGGTTGTGGCATAAAAATCAGATTGGAAAGCATTCCAAAATCTATAATCAATGCCATTGAATCTATCAGAGGAGTAGGGATCAAACTCTCTAGCTTCACCAGTCTTCTTCCAACTCATAGAATAATCAATGACCTTATGATTGTTACTGTTTTGGGGAGGATTGAGGTTGAACACATCAGTGCTATCTCTCATATAGCTGCTATCAAACTCTGAAATGTGCAAAGGAGAATCAGGCCACACACGAATGGTCATTCCCATCTTCTGAATTCTTTCTTCTTCAGCAAGGTCTTCATCAAGATTTCTGTCACTAGGAACATAGGTTGCCTGTCCCCTACCTCTCTTGACCTTTTGCTTAGTTGTCATCACCTTTCTTTTTTCTCAGTCCATCTATGCAATTAAATGAGACTTGATAAGAAACTGTATAGGATAATGAGTTAGAAACAGCTACAAGCAGGTTTTAACAAGAAAAAGAATTTTGAAAATGACACAGGAAGCTTTACTGGATTTGGAATCAGCATGGTAGTGCAACACTGCCGCCCCATGAGGCCGGCACTGTCGCCCTCAGTTGCTTCACTAGTTCATTTTCACCTTTCTCGTTCTGGCTAAATCCTACTTCCAACAGTGTCCATCCATCATCACAATTTCATAATCACAGTCTAAACGAAAAATATATGAAACCCTAGCCATGGATTTGAAAGATTGAATATGAAAAACTTTAGAAACAATTTTTGATAAATGAATCCAATCCATTCTGAACTTCATTGGTTTTATGAGATTGAGTATAGCAGTTAGAATCTGCTAGGGGTGCCATTAATGGTTCCATGGGTGGCATTGCCGCTCTCCCCAAAATCATCCAACCGGTAAAATTCAAAATCAATTCGATTCAACCATCAAAAACCTTTCTAAACCCTTCATACTCCCCCTAGAAACAGAAATCCATGACTAAAAGCTTCACATTGCATAGATCGAATGGGGTTAGGGTTTCACCTTGCTTCCAAACCGATGGATTTGAGGGAGAAGAGGAGAAAGGGCTCAGCCAGGAGCTTCCTACAGGGACCAGCGATGAGGAGACTCGGCTGGCTACAGGGGCGGCACTACCGGGGTGGCAGTCCACAAGAAACAGCGACGGCATGTGCTTGGGAGAGAAGAAGAGAGGAGCACGGGCGTCGGTGTCGGCTGGGAGAGAAGGGAAGAGTTGGGTCGAGGGCTAGAGAATGAAATAGATATAAGAAAATAGGCCCCGCAACCTAGCCAAAATTGGCAGAAAATGGCCCGGTTTTCAGAGAGCGGCACTGCCGGCCATTAAGAGCGACACTGCCGCCCTGCCAATTTTGCAGGGAATACGCTAAAACTCTATGACCTTCTTTACCTCAGATATGGATATATATTATCTAAATATCATGACCAGTAAGCAATCAACAATACAGACAATGGTCATGACACTTAGTTGGCCTTTTGAAATGGTTTTGAAACACAATATAATATCTTTTTAGATTATTTTCCTATGTTGCTAGGTTGTCAAACAGAGGCGTGCCATATTTCAAACCACATTACGAGAATCAAGTATATTTAGCTCACTACGCAAAGCACAAAACCTTGACTCATCGAGAGGCTTAGTGAAGATATCGGCTAGTTGTTTTTTGGTGCTCACATGATGAATTTCGATATCTCCTTTGGTTTCGTGGTCTCTTAAGAAATGATGTCGGATGTCTATATGTTTGGTTCTTGAGTGGCTTACGGGATTGTTTGTAAGCTTTATGGCACTTTCATTGTCACACAATAGTGGGATTTTGGTGAATTGACATCCAAAATCACGAAGGGTTTGCCTTATCCAAAGTAGTTGAGCACAACAAGCACTGGCTGCAACATACTCGGCCTCGGTGTTGGAAAGGGCTACACAATTTTGCTTCTTTGAACTCCAAGACACTAGGGTCCGTCCAAGGAATTGACATGTCCCCGAAGTGCTTTTTCTATCTACCTTGCAACCGGCATAATCGGAATCCGAATAGCCAAGTAGATTGAACTTGGAGCCCTTGGGATACCACAAGCCAAGGTTAGGAGTGTGTACTAAATATCTCAAGATTCTTTTAATAGACACTAAATGGCACTCTTTCAGGTTGGCTTGAAATCTAGCACACATGCACACACTAAGCATTATGTCCGGCCTAGATGCACATAAGTAAAGTAAAGAGCTGATCATGGAATGATATACCTTGATGTCCACGGCTTTCCCTTCTTCATTTAGATCAAGATGTCCATTAGTTGGCATGGGAGTTTTGATAGGCTTACCATTCACCATGTCGAACTTTTTAAGCATATCATGGGTGTACTTGGTTTGGCTAATGAATGTCCCTTCCTTCATTTGCTTGATTTGAAATCCAAGAAAGAACTTTAGTTCACCCATCATGGACATCTCAAATCTCTTAGTCATGATCCTACTAAACTCATCGCAATACACATGATTAGTACTACCAAATATTATGTCATCGATATATATTTGGCATACAAATATATCATTTCCAACTTTGTGAGTAAAGAGTGTAGGGTCGGCTTTGCCTATTTCAAAGCCTTGTTTGAGCAAGAATTCCTTAAGGCATTCATACCATGCTCTTGGTGCTTGCTTAAGCCCATAGAGCGCCTTTTGGAGTTTATAGACATGGTTTGGGAACTTGGGATCTTCAAACCCCGGTGGCTGCTCCACATACACCAACTCTTGTATTGGGCCATTGAGGAATGCACTCTTGACATCCATTTGGTACAGCTTGAAGTCATGATGGGCAGCAAAGGCTAGAAGCATTTGGATTGCTTCAAGTCTTGCTACCGGTGCATATGTTTCTTCAAAGTCCAAGCCCTCTACTTGAGTGAAGCCTTGGGTCACCAATCTTGCCTTTTCCTTATCACCACGCCATTTTCATCTTGCTTGTTGTGGAAGACCCACTTGGTACCAATGACATTGGTATTGGGCCTTTTCACCAAGTTCCACATTTGATTTCTCTTGAAGTTGTTGAGCTCTTCTTGCATGGCCATGACCTAATCTGGATCTCCAAGTGCTTGTTCTACCTTGAGAGGATCCAAAGAGGAAACAAACGAGTAATATTGATAAAATTTTGCTAAATGTGAATGAGTTGTTACCCCCTTTCGAATGCTCCCAAGGATGTTATCAATAGGGTGATCCCATTGTATAGTTTGACGTAGTCTTGGATGCTCAACACCTCCTTGTTCTTCATCTGGAACTTTAGCTTCTTCTTGTTCAAAGATAGGCTCCAGGTTGAGCCCTTGAAGTGGTGGAGTAGGAGTTAAAGGAGCTGCTGCTGAGGTGGATGGGGCGGCACTGCCGCCCTGCTGATGTTCAGCAGGTGAGTGCTACCCTTGTCGATGGAGTATGTCAGTGGAAATTTGTGCAGCAACATCCTGGGAATCCTCATCATCAGTGGCTCGATCTTCTTGTGGCCTAATGTCGCCTATAGCCATTTGCTTGATTGCCTCACATGGTGGATCCTCCTTTCCTACAACACTTGAATCAACTTGCTCCACTTGAGAGCCATTAGATTCATCAAATGTCACTTCTATCATGACTTCAACTCTACCCATGGTTTTGTTGAAACACGATAGGCATGCTCATTTGATCCATAACCAAGAAGAATGCCTTCATCAACTTTAGGTGTGAATTTAGAGGTTTTGGGTCTTTTGTTAAGTATAAAACACTTGCACCCAAACACCCTAAAGTATGACACCTTTGGTTTGTTACCGGTTAGAAGCTCATATGAAGTCTTCTAGAGTTTTTTGTGTAAGTAGAGACGGTTGATGGCATGGCAAGCGGTGTTAACGGCATCACTCCAAAAGAGGTCCGACATCTTGTATTCATCTAGCATTGTCCTTGCCATATCAAGAAGTGTACGATTCTTCCTCTCTACTACACCATTTTGTTGAGGGGTGTAAAGAGTTGAAAACTCATGCTTGATACCCTCATCATCAAGAAACTCTTCAACTAGAGTGTTCTTGAATTCGGTCCCATTGTCACTTCTTATCTTCTTGATAGGAAGACCGAACTCCCTTTGTGCCCTTCTCATAAATATCTTGACTTTCTCTTGCACCTGGGGCTTATCATAAACAAAGAACACCCAAATAAAACGGGAATAATCATCAACAATAACTAGACCATATTTGTTACCCCCGATGCTTAGGTAGGCGACTGGTCCAAAGAGATCCATGTAAATCAACTCCAATGGTTGTGTGGTGGTCATGATGCTCTTTGGTGGGTGAGATACACCTACTTGTTTTCTGGCTTGGCAAGCACTACAAATCCTGTCTTTCTTAAATTGAATATTGGTTAGTCCAAAGATGTGGTTGTCTTTTAGAAGTTTGGCCAAGTTCCTCATCTCAACATGGGCTAGTCGACGATGCCATAGTCAACCCATGCTATATTTTGCCACTAAACAGGTCTCAAACTTAGCTTTACTTTTGCTGAAATCAACTAGGTAAAGCTTGTTCTTGAGGCGACCCATAAAGACAATAGAGGAATCCTCCATCTTAGAGACTTCCACACCCTTATCCATGAAGAGACAATTGTAGCCCATCTCACATAATTGAGAGATGGACAGCAGATTGTACTTCAAGGAATCAACATGTAAGACATTTGTAATTGAGTGATCAAGTGTAATAGCTATTTTACCAAGTCCAATAACATCCCCTTTTGAATTGTCACCAAATATGATATTCTCATCTGAATTTGTAGTTGGGAAGTATGATGAGAACATACTCCTTTCTCCGGTCATATGATTTGTACAGTCGCTGTTAAGCACCCAACTTGACCCAAAATATTCTTGGGGCCTTGCATGTTAGTCACAAGAACTTTAGGAACCCAAATGAAAGTATTATGATAAACATTTCGACCATTGCCAACAAACTTGGCAAACACTTCCCCCTTGCTGTTGTGCTGCAAAACAAAGTTAGAATTCAAACATTGTTGAGGTGCTTTTGCCTTTGGTTGATAAGCATATCTATTTGGAGTGACCTAGATAGATTTCTTTAGTTTTTGGACAACCTGCTCAGGATGAAACACCTACTTCTTGGGCTTGACATGAGCAGAGGAGGAGAAGGTGGTCTTCCCTTTTCTGTTGGGGGCGACACTACCGCCCTTCACAGCGGCACTACCATCCATAGGCTGCAGTGCTGCTCTGGGCTGGCCTTGTGCCACCATCTGTGCAGACCTATCTATACCTTCCTGCCCTTTGCTCACGAACTGAACACACTCATATCCATTGATTATCTTTCTCCCATTGGTTTTACCTCCATGAGTGTGCCCAAGCCCATCCTTGATGCGTGGATTTCTTCCACTTTTGTATTGTGGCCTCTTTGGTTTTTCAACTTTGCCACCAGCAGGTTTTTTTGCCTTCCATGCACCTTTTTTCTAACATAGCATTGAGCCTAGCAATCTCTTTTTTCATAACCTCCAAGTTTGCAAGGTTAGTGGAATAAACATTTAAGTCAAGATTATAGCATTTTCCACATCCTTGGCTAGTGGAGGGAATAGAAGTGTCATTTGTGTTAGAAGGAAGTGGGGTGCTCTCGCATAGAAGATTATATTGCTTCTCAAGTTTGTTGTGCTTTTCAACTAAGACACAATACTTGTCATTGAGTGCAATATTTGCCTTCTTTGTGAGAGCATGTTCTTTTTGCTCTTTGGCCAAGGCCTTGTTCAAAGAGTCCACCTCACTTCTCTCTAATTCAAAAGCTTCCTTGCATCCTATATACATCTTTTCGGTTTCCTCAAGATATTCATCTCTATCGGCTAGCTCGGCTTTAACACTTTCTAATTCCTCTATTAGATTTATGATGAAGAGCTTGGTCTTAGGATCCAACTTTTTAGATAATTTAGCATATTTCTCAACATCACTAGTATCATCATCACTAGAATCACTAAGTTCACTACTAGAGATGTCACTAGGAGGTGGAGGAGATTTGGCTCTTCATTTTACCTTCTCACCCTTTGCCATAAGACAAACGTGAGTGGAGCGGTGGTCATCATCATCGGACATGTTGTTGAAGAGCCTTGGTGTAGAGGATGGCTTTTGAATGGCCATGCTTGCAACCTTCACATCCTCATCACTTGACTCCTTAGTTGAGTCACACTCATGCCCAATGTGTGCCTCTCCCATTTGCTTGTATCTCTTTTTGTGTTCATGCTTGCCTTCATTGTTGTCCCTCTTGTATTTGTTTTCTTTTTTGTCATAGGGACACTAAGCAATGAAGTGCTCCGTGCTGCCACAATTGTAGCAAGTCCTCTTCTTCTTGTTTGGGAACCTTCTTTGCACTATTTTATACCCATTCTTTTTAGCCCCTTATGATAGCTCTTCATGAACAAAGCTATGTCATCAATCTTCATGTAATCAGCCCCATCATCTTCATCTTCACTTGAGGATGAACTTGGATCATCATTTTGTGGAGTTGACTTGATTTCCTTAGGTTGACTTATTGATGCTTGCTTGCTGCCCTTTGTCTTGTTGGAGGTGCCTTGATTGCTTGATTTATTGGCCTTGAGAGCTACTTCCTTGATTTTCATGCCTTCTAACTTGGCTTGCAACTCACCAAGTCTTCTTCTCTCATTGGCTTCTTCTCTTTGCATGTCAAATGTCAACAATCTTCCAAGCACGTCATTAGGTGTGAAGTGCTCAAACTTCTTCTTATCTCTAATCAAGGTAACTACGGTCTTATTTCTTGGTGAGTAGGCTTCCAACATAACCTTCACCACTTTGTGATCATAAAGCTCATCACATCCATAGCCTCTAATCTTACCCACCAAGGTCATCAATCTATCAAACATCTCTTGTGGCCCCTCTCCATCAATAATCACGAACCTATTGAGCTTAGCCATCAACAAATCAATATTTGATTTTCTCACTTTATCAACACCTTCATGTGCTAGATGCAAAGTGTCCCAAATCTGTTTTGCAACATTGACATTCAACACTCGGTTGTACTCATTTCCATCCAAGGTACTAAGAAGAATACTTGTGGCTTGGCCATTGAGATGGACAACAGCTAGCTCCTCATTTGTTGGCGCTTCGGGATCTTTCGGTGGCTGCAATCCATTTACTACAATCTCCCAAAGACTGGGGTGAAGACCTACAAGATAGGCGCTCATCAAGTGTTTTCACTTAGCGAAGTTTGTCCCATTGAAATGAGGCAACTTGCCCATGGGTACATTGATAAAGGACCTTTTGTTATGGTTAGACAAATAAGAATAATTAAAGAATACGGCGGCATATTTATTCTTGTTGTTGCTGCTGCCCTTGTCATCACTATTCTTCTTCTTGTCCTTGCTCTTCACCTTCTTGCTATCTTTTGAAGCATAGTATGACACATCATCATCTCCATTGTTCGAGCTACTAGAGAGCTCACTAGATGATGCATCATACTCATTCTTCTCTTGCTTTTGAGCTCTTGCTGCCCTTCTCTTAGCTCTTGCCTCTCTTATGATTCTTCTAGCTTCTTTTCTCTTCTTCTTGTCTTTGAGTCGCTGCTCTTCCTTCTTCTTTTCTCTAGCTTCTCTTGTTGCGATCTTGGTGGCTTTTCTTGCCTTTCTTCTTTCGGCACCACTGGTCTTGGGTTCTTTGATGGTGGCATCACTTGTTGTCGATGTGGACAGCTCGCTGCTGCTGCCGACATCCTCGACGTGCACATCACTTGCGTCCGTAACGCGAACGGTCCTCGAACCTTCTCCTTCTTCTATACTTCACGCGGTAAAGCGTATACGAAGCAACCTCGCTCCGATACCACTTGTAGGATCTATAGAAAGATAAAGGAGGCCTAGAGGGGGTGAATAGGCTTGTAAAAATTTAACTCAAAACTCTGTTAGAACAGAGGGCGGCACTGCCGACCTTTCAGGGCGGCACTGCCGACCTTTCAGGGCGGCACTGCCGCTCTACGAAAATAAATCTAACATAGCTGAGATTTTACAGAGATAAACCTAACCCAACTAGCTGCTTAATCCTACAATAAAAAGATAAGATCCAGTTCGAAGACTGAATACCACAGAAACTCCACACAAAAGTGGATCGAGCAACCAAACCCTAACAACAGCTAGCAATGAGGTAAACCAGCAAGTAAACAAGATAAAGCACGCGAGAGACAAGATTTATCCTGTGGTTCAGCTCACCACAAAGGTTTGCCTAAGTCCACGTTGTTGAGGAAGCCACAAAAGGCTTGAGCTTGCCACAAAGGCTTGCCTTACCCTCGTTCTCAAATCAAGAGAGTGAACTCTTGAAGTGAGAGGTGATTCCTTAGCTTTTGAATGAGGTTACAAACCTCCCAAGGCTGCCACACAAGTTGGCAAGCACAAGGGTGACGCCTAGCCGGCTAGGAGCAAGCTCCAAGAGTAACAAACCCTAGAACCGCCGGCTAAACGTGAACTAAATACTCTTAGACTTTGGGAATCAGTGGATCTGCTCTCCAATCGAGTTTTGCTGTCTTTTCTCTCAAGAGTAATGGAGGAGAGAAGTGAACTTTGGTTCTGTCTTGTTTCGAGCAGAATGACTTAGTGAAGAATATAACTGTTGTGGGCCGGGCTGAAGGGTATAAATACCCCTCAAGCTCAACGGTCAGTTAAGGGCGGCACTGCCACCCTAGCCAAAACAGGTAAGTTGATATGAAATTTGGCTGGTTGTTTTGACTAGGTGAGAGGATGTAAATATGAGAATTTGAGCATCTGGTTCAACAGTTGACCAACTGTCCTAAAATCTCTCTTAATAGTACGGCTTTCCCTAAATTTAATTTTAAAACATAAAAGAATTTAAACTTCCTTTGAGCTAGGTCTGGCTACCTTTTGTAATTAGGACACCTGCAACCTGTACATCATCCTCATTTTTCGATTCCCTGCTTGTCATCTTGATAAATCTCATTAGTCCTCTAATTTGGTGGTCATCAATGCCAAAACCCATAATAGGGTTTAATTGCACTTACAGACATGCGGGGGCAGCAGGTGGGTGTGTGGGCTCAAGCCGCGTAGCCTGCGCGTTTTTATTAGCATTTTCGAACTTTGCTGTGAATGTTTAAGAGGAGGAAAAAGAAGTTTTTCATAGAGAAAAAAAAGACGCTCTAGGAGAATATAAAAACGCTCAAAAGAAACATTGCAGTTGCATATTTTTTAAGAAACATTTCAGTCGCATATAGGCTCCGTTCGCTTGGATGAATCTGAATGAATCTGAATGAATATGTGAGGGAAACAATATGTGAACAGTAGCAACCAGCCGAGAACAGTGTTTTTTAATGACCAGCCGAACGCGGCCATAATGAGACATTAGAAATTTAAGAGGGTGTGTATATGGACTTTACCCTTTTAAGCACAGATTAAGCAAGTAGGCCCATAGTGTAGATGGGCTTGAACCTAGGGGAAAAACACAAAGAAACAGAAACAGGGTCCTTGCCTCTAGACAGGCCATGGGCACCGCCGCCGGTGGCCAAAGTGCCAAACCCTCGGCCAGAGCAGCTTATCGATCACGTGAATCCACACTGACACAAGTAACGAGCAAACCATTAGCGGCGCGGCGAGGGCGGCGATTAGACACCTGCGGGGAGGGGCACGCGGAGGATGGGGCGGAGGAGGAGGTTGGCCTTCCGTCTCGCGGTGATGCCGAACGCCTCGGTCATGTCGAACTCGGCGGGGTCGGACACGCCGGGCGCTTCCCAGTCAAAGTGGAACAGCAGGCTGGCGAGCGCGAGCTCGACGTTGGCGAGCCCGAACGACATCCCCGGGCACATCCTCCGGCCGGCGCCGAACGGCAGGAGCTCGAAGTCGGCGCCCTTGAACTCCACGGCGCTGGCCTCGGCCTCGAAGCGCTCGGGCCGGAACTCCTCGGGGTCGCCGGACCAGTACCTCCCGTCGCGGCCCAGCGCCCAGACGTTGATCAGCACGGTGGTGCCCGCGGGCACGTCGTAGCCGAGCACGCGGCACGGCTCCTGGGACTGCCGCGGGAGCAGCAGCGGCAGCGGCGTGTGCAGCCGGAACGTCTCCCGGATGACGAGGTGCAGGTACCGGAGCTCGCCCAGCGCGTGCTCGGCCACCGCGCCGCGCGCGCCGAAGGCCTCGCGCACTTCGGCCGTCGCCCGCTGCATGGCCTTGGGGTTCCGGATCAGCTCCGCGATGGTCCACTCCAGCGTGGTCGCCGACGTCTCGCTGCCGGCGCCGAAGATGTCCTGCACAGATCGAGACAGACAGAGGCTGGTCGTCATTAATGCATGGAGTACGACATGTCGACGAACATGGTGTCACATGTTGGTTTGTTAGTTGCCTTGTTATTTTCAGGGACAAACGATGTGCATACTGCAGCAAATGCAGTCTATACTGTCACGGTTGTCAAGCTCACGCACCCTGCAATTTCCTGGTACGCGCACTGTGACAAACGACGCGACAAAGAGACAGATCCCTGCGGGTTTGCCGTGTGGTATCTACACTCTATGATTGAAGAAAACAATCAACAAAGGATTAGTAATAGTAAGCAAAAGAAAACTTACAAAGATGACGGCTTTAAGCACGTCCATGTCGAGCGGGATTTGGAGGCTGCCATCCTTATATATCTTCAGCAGCACGTCGACAAGGTCCTCGGCCTCACCGGCGCCGGCGCCGGCGCTGTCCATCCTCTGCAGGTGCTCCTTGATGATGCCGTCGAGGATCCCGAACACCGTGTCGCGGCACTCCTCCGCGCGCCGCACGGCGCCGCTCAGCTGGCCGACGAGGCGGGAGGACGGCCACAGGTCCGCCGGGTTGAACCCCGCCGAGAGCCCGATGGAGCGGTCGAGCTCCCGCAGGAACACGTCGCGGTCCCTGCACCGGTCGCCCATCACGGCGCGCACCGTGGCGTCGGCCACGAGCGCCGACAGCCGCGCGCGCATCTCCACGGGGCGCGACTCCGCGGCCGCCGCGGCGCACGCGCGCAGCATGGCCGCGACCTCCTCCTCGCGGATGGCGCGGAAGGACAGCACCCGGCGCGCGCTCAGGAGCTCCGTGATGGCGAGCTTGCGGAGCTGGCGCCAGTGCTCCCCGTAGGGCGCGAAGATGATGTCCCGACCGTTGTTGGTGAGCACGCGCACCGTGGCGCTCAGCGGCCGCGACGCGAACGAGGTGTCGTGCGTCTTCATCACCTCGCGCGCCGCCTCCCTGGACGAGATCACCAGCGTGGGCACCTCGCCGATGCGGAGCAGCATCACCGGCCCGTGGCGCCGCGCCAGGTCCCGCATCGCGCGGTGCGGGAGCTGGCCCAAGAGGTGGTGCATGCTGCCGATGAACGGCAGCTGCCACGGCCCCGGCGGAAGCCGCAAGCCATGGCGCCCGTCCGCCGGCCCGCGCCGGCGCTTCGCGAGCACGACGAGCAGCGACACCAGAGCCAGTCCGAGGTAGACATAGTAGTGGTCATCCATTGGCGTGTGCGCACGGGACGATGCTTGCTTCCAACCCCAACGACAACGTTGCTACTATACCTTACGAGGATGGCAAGAAATGTTCTTCACAAGCCTGTAACACTGACATGGCTAAATTATTGCTCCTCGCAATCGCAGTGTCGTTTTGTAGAGTGAGCGGCCCAACAATTTGGGCCATGGTCAGATGCCGCGGGGAACAAGACAAGGCTTGCACACATGTTTATGCATTTGATGAGATTTGATGAGATGACACTGTCAGAACATATTTACTAGTCCCATTCTCTTTCATAAGCGCACAAGTATCATTTAAGCTCTAAAATCTTGGACTAATAATTTTATTATTTTTATAGTACAAAATTGATATGCTTTGATTTATAATCAAATGTATTACTCAATTATCGTAAGTCATAAACATAAATAATATAATATAACAATAAATAAATGATCATAATTTAATTTGAGAGCATTCTTTTTTTTGCAAACAATTTGCGAGCATTCATGTAAGTTGTCTCTTATAAAATTATAAAAGAGAACAGAGGTAGTAATTTATACACATTTATGAAAGTGAAAGTGAAGATGAACTAACAGCAAGAGAGAAGGTGCTCGGTCTTAAGAATGAGGATGACTACCGATCATTGGATTTAGATTAGTTGGATGATGTTCATCGCCTGAAAAGAAAGTAAAAAAATCAGGCGCATGTGATTTATCAACTCTCTTTTTTTTGGCAAATTATAATATGTAGACACTCATACATCTATGTGCACCTACACATATGTGTACATACTACCTTATGAATACATCTGAATGACTAAACCAATAGATCTTAAGATTGACGAAGTTACTACGTACATCTTGCTACCAATCAGTACATCGCCGCCCACTATAAAAACAACGTCATTAAATCTTATATAAATTTATGATATGAGCTATTTAATCATAGTTTTTTTATTAAAGTATGTTTATAAAATCTAATAAATTTATATAGACCTATTATAAAAGCACTTTCCAAGCCAAAAACTGTAAATGTGAAATTCTCTTGTTTCTGAACTAGATGTTTAGGATTTATATGATGATGGTTAAAGTTTTAAACTAAAAGTTTTATCGAATAACGTCAAGAGCATCAAATATTTATTATGATTATTACATGGTGTATGTAGGAATTATTGAATTATAAAGTGGCGTTTTCCCTTATTCGTTCTGATATTTTAGCTGTGACAGGGAAGGGCGACCTTGTCAAGGAATAAAACAGATAAATTTCGTGGACATAGTCAAATATGTGTGTGAAACAAAATTCGAGAATAGCAAATCAACTAAATAAAAATGACGACGAACACTTGAAGAGTCACAAGTATTTGGGTGAAGCATCACATTTACTCCCTCTGTTCTAAAAGGAAGTCACATAGAGTTTTGTACAAATAATTTTTTTAGATTTTACTAGGTTTATAGAAAATATTAGCAATATTTATATATTTAAATAATTTTATTATATAAATATATTCATGATTAATCTAATAATATTTATTATGCACCATAAATATTAATGAATTTTTGTATATATTAAGTTAAAATTAGAAATATTTAAATTTTTGGAAAGTGAGATCGACACTTGACGGAGAGAGTACATTTGAGCACGACAAGGTTCAGCGCAATGGTGTGCCAAGAATATTGGACCAAACAGATGCTGTTTCCGGCCTTCCGGGCGACAAAGACAACGAGTCCCAACGGCATTATGATATACTTAAGCATGCAGACCATTGCGGTGATTGTCCACTTAATATAATTTTTTCGTCGCTAGCGAGTTGTCCCAGGCCGTTGGGGACGCCCTTAATATATGCCAGTCACACCACTGTCACAATTAGGTCTAATTTTTTTTTCTCTCTGTTTCTTTTCTGATGATGTTGTTTTTGTCGCGATCCACGCAGAGAAGATGACGAACTGCGATTCTTCAAGACCACACGAATCTTGCGCCGGCTGCTTTCATTTTAGTCAAGAAAGAGTATGGATGTCTGTGGGACGGGGCCCCGTCTTATTAACCGAATTCGTTTTTTTTAAAAAAATATAGACGTCGACACCCACAAATATTCATGTGCTGACAGCCTGACACAGGTTCTAGCATAAAAAAATCTAACCGGCTGAGCTACAATTAGTTAGCAACCGAATTTATTTAGTTCTAAACATAAGCATGTAACTAAAATATATGAGAGGCCTAGTCGTTGGTGATGTATTTTTTCCTCTAGGGCTACTTATAATTTCTACTATATATTAATAAAAACATACATCATCAGTGCCGGATCATGAGAGAGAGAGGCCTAGTAAACAGACCAAACTCTTTTCAATATTGTATCTATGAAATTGTTGTTGGATTTAATCGGCTTGGCTCATTTTTAGTTCAATTAATTCAAATAAAACCTCAAGCCCATATTAAATGCAAATAGGTGCGTTAAAGTCTTAGTATCATATGAGATTTTGACTAAATGTTAGACTCAACATAAAGAGGTGCCGTGTGTGCACGCTTGTCTTAAGAGCAAAGGGCGAGCCATGCGCACACACGAGCCAAGCTGAGCCGCGGTGCCCATGACATGTCATGATGCGGGGTGGGCTAGGTTTTGCCACTCGGGTTGTTTGATGGAGTCATCAGACGGAAATTATCGCGAACTGTTATGGGAGGTGTCGACGAAATATGGTCGGTAGTCCATCTAGGGGTATGCCCATGATGATAGATTGTCGGTAGACGGTGTGTGTAATCAGGAACCAGATGGTTACAGAAGGCACAAGACACAAGATTTATACAGGTTCGGCCGTCGTGTTGGCGTAATACCTATGTCATGTGTCTCATTATTCTGTATTGATTGAGGTGATCTCTAAGGGGGACCCCTGCCTCTCCTTGTACACTCATGAGGAGGAGAGTTACAAGTAAAGTATTCTATTTGGTACTATTATAATATCTAGTACAACTTGTAATCTTGCCGTGCACGCCTCGATCTTACGGGCTGGGCCACCTCGGATGGTGCGGCCCATGTACCATCTTGTGGTACCCGGGGGTATATTCCCCACAGCTAGTCCCCGAGCGCCATGTATTCTGATGCGACACGCCATTTTAACCTTCTCCGAACAGTGAGACTTGAGTTCTTGACATCTCCGACCATCGTTGTCGCCGGAGAAGTAGGTTGTCCGAAGAATGTATGGTGCTCTTAAGAAGAAAGAAAAAGATTTCCGTCCTGGGAAGTGTGCCCACTTGGGTCTCTGTGAAGAAACGTAAGGGTGTCTTGAAGCGTAGCGTCTTTGATCATCAGAGGCGTACGGGTCGAAAAACAAGCACATTCATCGCGAGGTGAAGTGTGCCCACTTAGTCCCCGAGCCTGGTAGTAGGTGACGTAGGCACGTGGTGCCAGGGTCTAAAAAAGTCTTGTTAATTAGATACAGCATGCACCATCAGGTGCATCGTACCGATGTAGTCCCCGAGCTTGCTGGAAGGAGAGGTATGAGCCTTGTAGCAAGGTCTAAAGGAGAAAAAAATATCCCAACTGTATGTGAGTCGCCAGTCGCATGTAGTCGAGACACGAAGTCCCCGAGCTGTGATTGGAGAGTGGTCGAGGCAGTCCCCGAGCACAAGTCAAGGAGCGAGCGACGAAATCCCCGAGCTGTAGTCAGAGAGTGATCGAGGCAGTCCCCAAGCACAGGTCGAGGAGCGAGCGACGAAGTCTCCAAGCTGTGGTCAGAGAGTGGTCGAGGCAGTCCCCGAGCACAAGTCAAGGAGCGAGCGACGAAGTCCCCGAGCTGTAGTCAGAGAGTGATCGAGGCAGTCCCTGAGCACAGGTCGAGGAGCGAGCGACGAAGTCCCCATGCGTAGCTCAAAATTCCTGCAATATAAATATGTAGAATGGTAGTACATGATGTACAAAGTAATAAATTATGGAGAAAAAATCAGCGGTGAAGAAATAGCGTATGACGCTCAGCAGTCATTTGCAAATGAGCATGATGTGATAAAGCAGTTGGTGCTTTGTAAACATCAGCGTTAATGTGAAGTTTGTGTTTATACTTAATATAAACTGCCCGACCAGTTAGTGTGTAGCTGAGTCTCCAGCGCCCTAGCTAGCTCGTTAACCATAACGCGGGACGCGGAGCCCGTGTACGTGTAGGAAGAACAAAGCGTCGCTAAGGAGCCGCTGCCAACCACCCATAATGCAGAGGGCAAACGCTCGTGCACGTGTAGGGAGGAGCCGGAGATAGGGCCATTTCTGGAGACATCGAGCGTCAATATGACTAGTCGAGGATTTGCATTAAGTATTGCTGTATGTTATATTTAAGATGGTATACATGTTCAAACGTTATTTGAAGAATAATCATGACGAGAATGCTGTGGAGAAACGCCGTAATGAAAATTATATTAAATATAAATATTAGAAGTGTACTTATCTTTGGATAGAAATCTGGTCGATGGCGATAAAGTTGTCCGATCCTCGTACTTTTCGGCCTGTTGTGACGGTGGTCGCGGTTGTCATAGCGCCGTTCTTCGTGGTGATCATCATTGCGATGTGGTCTGGTGGTCGAGGTGGTCGGAGCTTGGCGGAGCCGCTCGAGACGTGGTCGACGTGGTCCGTGGTCGATGTGGTCGGAGCTCGGCGGAGCCGCTCAAGACGTGGTCGACGTGGTCGGAGCTCGATCAGTTCGGTGGTCGGAGTAAGTAGTCCGGACGACGCCGTCCTTATGTTAGTGATCGGCCTTAGGAGATTCGGTGAAACCATTGAGGTCGGAGAAACGATGCTGTACGGCGGAGCAAATGGGGCGTGGCCGAAGCGTGCTTGATGCCATATGTGCGTGTGCACATGCAAGTGCCGCAGCGATATATAGTTGGCCTGCACGTACATGTACACATACTTCTTCCTTATTTGCTTGCATGCATGCAGATTTGCTTCCATGGAGATCTCTGTTGTATTTGATTCGAATTGGAGTAGAACTCCCGTGCGGATGCGGCTCGGAGTGCAAACGCCACGTAGTTGCGTCGCCGAGTCCTCGGTGGGTCGGTGAAGTCCGAGAAGACGCCGATGATGAGGTTGCATGTATGCGGCTGTAGGCCGTACGTCTTGATTGGATCTCGGCGACTGGATGATGATCTAACTTGCCGAAACTGTTTGTGAGAACGTCGAGCGTAGATGCATGTATACACGGAAGTATCTGCGGCTTGCATGATGATCTAGCTTGCTTGTTTGTCATTGGCTTGCATGTAGATCGGTTCTTCCAATAGATTGCTTGCTTGCGTCATCAAGCATGCATGATGTCAGAGATGGCATGGCATGTCTCGAGACCTTGCAGCCTTCTTGTCGTGGTATCGCATGTGTCACACCACCACCGCCGTTGTCGGGTCCTTCTCCATATAATCCGGTGTAGCGCTGAGCATGTCGATCGGCGCCGAGTAGCGATCCGTCGACGCGATTGCGGAGGTACTGATGTCATTTGGCGGCGTACTTACCACCGAGATTTTGACTGCACGACACAGAAGAAATTGCCGAGTAGATTGATCTTGACTCGATCATAGGTGGAGATCTCGAGCATGGTCCGACATGCAAACGCGGTGGAGCTTATGAACGACGTCTCAGATCGGATCAAGCGGCGAGCTTGTCGTGTTGCTGCACCTCGCCAGCGGCAGCCCGTACTAGTTGGACGCACGGACCATCGCCGAGAAGATGCTGTTGATATTAAGGTACGCCATCTGGTTCACCATGGATTAGCACGCACGCCCCTACCTGGCGCGCCACTGTCGACGAAATATGGTCGGCAATCCATCTAGGGGTATGCCTATGATGGTAGATTGTCGGTAGACGGTGTGTGTAATCAGGAACCAGATGGTTACAGAAGGCACAAGACACAAGATTTATACAGGTTCGGCCGCCGTGTTGGCGTAATACCTACGTCCTGTGTCTCATTATTCTGTATTGATTGAGGTGATCTCTGAGGGGGACCCCTGCCTCTCCTTGTATACTCAGGAGGAGGAGGGTTACAAGTAAAGTATCATATTTGGTACTATTACAATATCTAGTACAACTTGTAATCCTACCGTGCACGCCTCGATCTTACGGGCCGGGCCACCTCGGATGGTGCGGCCCATGTACCATCTTGTGGTACCCCGGGGGTATATCCCCCACAGGAGGGTTTCTGTCCGTTACTCTCCCCTCTCCGTGATTATTTCATCCAGCATCATCGTTCATCTAGGTGCATTCTTGCGTCTCTCTGACACCTTCTTCGCTTGCGCATAAGGGCATGAATATCATAAAGTCTCGCGCGTATGATACAGGAGCACCCTCTCTTCACCGTTTGAGCTGCTACCGAGTAATCCTGTTCTGAACCTCTACGCGCACGGAAGGTTGGAAGAGCAGGTCTCCGGAACTGACACCCGTTTGTGACATTTGCTTAGGTGTGCAGGCGAATCAGGTTTTTGGGGAGCATGAGCACGACTACTTCTTCTCGTCTTCTTCCTGGTGTCCAGTTCTACTTCATCGTTTTAGCGGCTAGTACCACTTCATTGTCTTCCTGACGTGAGCGACTAATTCCATAGTGAACCACCGCCTACATCACTGAGATCCGCAACTTCGAGCAACTCGTATGTTGACTAGTGAGAAAGGCGCAGGTCCCACCCTAGGTATAATACCGTTCTTACTGAATTTGTTATATTCAATTTTGTTGATATTATCAATATGATTGGCATCCTATATATTCTTGTTGTTGCGAGTAGATCACACCGTGCACATTATGATATCACAAACCTTCTACTATTTTTCTACACTAAATCATTTCTAAATTTACCTAAATAGCTAACAGTTGTGACCCTATGTTACCCTGCTCGAGGCAAGCGTGCGCTCTTTGTCTACCGATGTCAGAAATATTTCGAATATTTATTTGTACTAATGAGATTTAGATGAGCTAGGTGTCGACTCTTATCTACCATTACCCTTTTGTAACACCATTTCCTGATTCCTCCTGCGGCCACGTCGTCGTGTACTCAGGACCGTCCGATCTCCCGATCCTGCTCCGCGTCCAATCCAGGAAACAAATATCTGATCTCCCGATTACCTAAGGTGCTGTTTGGTTGGCTTATTTTGGAACGTGATCTGATCACACCGCTACTTGATTGCGTTACCTATTGTTTGTTTCGAGCATGCTGTAATCGGATCGCACGGGAATAGCTACGGAGCTTCAGCACGTCTATCATGGCCGATCGTGGCTCGTGGGCGGTAAAAAGGTCTTTCTTCCACATTATTTAATGACTAGTCCATTTTAGTTTAAAGAATCAAATACCACTTTAGTCCACTTTTAGTTTATGGACTAAAGTTAGTCCATGCACTAGAGAACCTGTCCTTGTTACCTGTCTCCCTCGGACTCAACTCACCAGTTCTCGGTTAAAAAAAAAACCCACCAGTCCTCGCTCCCGAAGCTTCCCCTTCCGCAGCCTCGAGCGCCCCGCCTCCGGCCCAGCGCCGCCCCTTCCTCCGGCGCCGCCCCCTCCCCGCCCTCCCTCTCCTCCACCCGCACGCGCCACGCGCCGCGCCCCAGCCTGCGCCGACGGACCACGACGGGCGCGCCAGCCCCGCTGCCTTCGCTCCGCGTCGTGTCCGCCCGCAGGCCCGTATACTTTTTAGATAAAAATGGGCTTGGCCCAAAACTAACTTGCAAAACTGCCGTATTATTTTCGGCCCTACGCGTCTACCGCAAATAGGCCCAGGGACGACAAAGAAGAAACGAAACCGAAACCTCTTCTCCTACAATCCATCGCCGCCGCCACCATGGCCGCCGCCGGTGGCCGAACCCTTGGCCGGAGCAGCTTCTCCCGCGCCACATCCAACCGTGTGACCTCATCATCCGGCGCCGCCGGCGTGAAGATTGGCCCGAACGGTGCCGCTTTTGTCTCCTCGGGCATCCCGGACCTCGACAGTAAGCAACTTCTTGCTCAAATCGTCCTTTTTAACTAAAAATAAAAAAATCTCATGTTTACGATGATGATATTACCGTATTTCCGTTTGCTTATCTCGAATGATGTGAAGTGAGGAGGCTACAGTATTTCGGTATCGGCGATGTTTGGGAATGTATGTTTGATCTGGCCTTTTTGACAGAAACGATAGAATTGGAAATTGGAGCGTTTCAGTGACCTGTATTTGCAGAAGATTTTATTTGCCTAATCTACTATGTGTTATCATTTGCCTTGCCTCTAGGTTCGGCTATGTGCATCTTGTGATACAGATGCTGAGATAATTATATTCCATTATCTGAAAGATCTGGGATGTGTGGAAGTGGTGCACAGGCATGAAGTAATTAGCCTGGTTGGAGTCTGCTTAGAAATTAGATATGCGTGGAAATTAGTTCATGTGATGAAGAGCACATAAGAACCAAACTTTGTAAATTGAAAAAATGGAAAGCATGCTCTCTTTTTTTTTTGTTGAAAAAATACGATGTGCATGGCAGTTACTGGATCACCGTTATTTGGCGCTCTCTGGCAGGGATTTTGGGTGGTGGATTCCTTCTCGGCTCAGTTGTAATGATCATGGAGGATGCTGATACGCCACACCACCTCCTACTTCTTCGGTGCTTCATGTCTCAGGGTGTTGTGCACAAACAGCCCCTGCTCTTTTCAGGAGCTATGAAGGAGCCACGGTTGTTCCTTGGTACACTACCTGCTCCAGTTTCATCTTCAAAGGAGGATGGACGACACAGAGCAATGGGGGCTGCAGCAAGTAGTGATGGACGAGCAAATGTAGGTCCCAGAATAATTGTATTACTGTACTTATAGTCGCCAAGAAGCGATCTTCTTTTTATATTGCACTGAAATTTTCATTATACAGGATGAGGGTTTGAGGATAGCTTGGCAGTACAAGAAATACTTTGGGGATGACTCTCGTGCTGAACATAAAGGTGGGTCCTTCACTCCATCTCTTAATCTTGTCTGTTCTGTTGTTGGTGATTTTTTGTGGAATCATGCTTTTCGTTCCAGTTTTCTTGATTACGATATGGAATATTATTTAAAAAGAAGAGATATATTAATCATTAGCAAGCTGATCATTTTTGCACTGTCTTTGTTATCAACTCATTCCAAAGAATCATTCGTTGCAACCTGATGTTGACAAGACAAGCAGCTAATCTTTGCAATACATATTAGTTTTGCTTGTATAAGCATGATTTCTAGTACTATATTATTTAAGTTAAGCTTGCTTCTGCTCCCACATGATGTCCCTGACAAGTCTTGACTCAATGACTCATTTAGCATTATTGCAGACAACAAGCAGGAATTTAGCAATGATTTTGATTTGAGGAAGCCCTTGGAAAGGCATTTACTTAATGGGCAGAATATTGAATGTGTAAGCATTCAAGATGCTGACAGTCTCAGCGGCCTCCAGGATTGTTGTTCTGCTTTCTTATCCAAGCTTCCAAGGTGAGGTCAGGTCTTGATCCAATGTTCAAAAATTGCTTTAGCTGAGGAATATCACAGCATAGTTGCAGAACCCTTTCATCACCGAGTAATGCATCTATTGTCCAATAATGATAAAATTGGTTATGCTACCCATGCACTGTGCCTAGTATTAATTCTGAACACCTCTTTTGTATTCCACATTCAGAAAAGATGCTGGGAGTTTAACTGCTGGGAGAATTGCTATACAATCACTCTGTGCACCGCAGTGTAGATACTTTGAGAAGGTTAGCATTTAATTCAACAATATTCATTGGCTGGTGACTGTAGTGTGCTGAAAATTTGAAACTAAATTATGTTTCTTATTTTCTATCAAGTTTGGATGTAGTTGCAACTGAAAAATCACTTACTTTACGCATTACAGGACTGGGACATGGTCTCATTTATCAGATCACTGAAGGCCATGGTGCGCTCATCTATCTCTGTTGCTGTTATAACATTTCCGAGTACAGTTCTGTCAAATTCGTTCTGTAAGAGATGGCAGCACCTGGCAGATACACTGCTGTCCATCAAAGCAATTCCAGGCAAGCTTGGACTTTTGAAATTTATTTTCAGTAACCATTTCGATCACCTACATTACTCTGTCTTTTAATTGCCTGTTTTACTTGGTTACAGATGAGGACAAAGACTTGGCAAAACTGCTCACAGGATATCAAGATATGGTTGGTTTTTTGCATGTCCACAAGGTGGCACAAACTAATAGTCAGGTACCGAAATATTCACAATCACAACTTCTGTAAAAAAAAAAACAAACAAACTATGTCTTCATTCGTTTTGATGCCTTTTATGTTGACAATCAGGTCCCTGTGATCTTAGAGGCATCCACACTTTCTCTGAAGCTACGAAAGAGGAGGTCTCTGGTGCTGGAACGGTTGAACCAGGCTCCAGTTGATGGGTCAAGCGGGCCTTCATCTGCTGCATCAAGTAGTTGCTCGTCACAAGGTTCACAGCTTGATTTCTAATTCATATTCAGATGGTATGGCTAGTTTTCCTTGAGAGGAGCCTGGCAGTGTTGCGTACTAGTTACTTCTGGCAGCAGAATGCAGCTTTTGGAGGTTTAGGTTTTAGATAGGGAGGCAGTTTGATGGTTCACCGTTAACCATCCTCCCTCATGTATCTATCAGCTTGTTGTACACCACTTTCAATAGTATTTGAACTGGCTAAACTTCTATATTACAATCTGCCAACGGCAGGTAATTGTCCAAGTTTGTCGAATTGCCTTGAACATATTACAAAACTGTGGATTTTCTCATTTTGTCTGTTCGAAATCATTTTGTCTGTTCGAAATGACCACATTTTTGCGTAGAGTGGGAATGTTTGTGATGCTGATGCAGCTGATCTGAAGAATTATTGGTCTTCACGAAGATGGAGCTGTGACAGACACTGCAACAAGTTTGCTATGTAGTATGTCAAATGCAAAAGGAAATTGTAAAGTGGGTAGATTTTCTCAACCTGTTGTAGATGCCCTGCCCTAAAACTGGAATTCAGTTTTCTCAATCCCTATAATGGTTGTAGATCCCCATTTGGATCCTTGGAATTGAATTTATTTTAAGAATCATAATTTAGACACATATTAATTAAGCTATTATGGTTGTATATGGATTATATTTGTATATTTTTGTTGGCTATACGAGAGAGATACTTATGTATTGCATTTCTACCGTAGGGGAGCGAGTTGAAGAGCGTGTTATAAGTTGCAAATTAGAAACATAGCATGATGATTTATAGAATCAATTTTCATCTCTCACCTTATGAATTTGAGATAGATTTATATATGAACTTTGGAAAGTGGTGGAATGATAGTCTAAGTCAAATAACCTAATTATCAAGTAGATTTTAATTCCTCCAAATGAAGGGATCCCTATGGCCCTAAGAGATTTTGCCATCCTTTCTAAAAAAACAAAGATGGCAACCACTGCAAGTAATATAATTCCAACGATTTAGGGCCGCCGATCCCGTTGGTTGTTTTGATCTCATATATTGCCGAGCTGCATTTATTGTAGTGTTTGCGGTTATTGTGATATCAGATATTGCCGAGCTGCATTTATTGTTTGGGTTGCAATTGCAACAGTCGACTATTTTGAGAGTTGAGTAAAAACAAAATGCAAAGAGCAGTGTTAGGATTTCAACTAATACACGACTGGAATCATCATACACAAACACATGCACAGAAAACATGAGATCTCAGGACATAAGACTGGGATGGCATAAACAGTCCACCAAGCAAGAAATAGCTTCGCATAGTTGTATGTTTAAGACGATAATTCTGGAGTTTATGTACAGAACTTGTGCTGCAGAGTTGCTGAAGACAGAGATATTCACAAATGCTTAGATAAAACATTTCAGGCCTAAATATGTACAACTAGGAACCACAATTCCCGATGCTATTTTTAGCAAACCTCCATCTTCACATGGATCTTTTATGATTTCTTATCCAGAAGTCCCAACATCCCCAAAAAGCATGTTTGCAACTGGTGGTGGAAGCCACGCCCCATTAGATTTGTTTTGCACCTGTTGTTGCTCGTAATCACCGCTCTGATCGGAGATGCTGGCAACCTTCCGACTCCTTGGCCTCGCAATGCTCTTCCCAACAAAAACACCCAGCTTGAGAGCGGTGAAGAAACCAATAGCAATGAACAGGGGCCTCACTGCCCAATGGAAGTCCTCGAGATGCTCATACTTCTTAACAATCCCCTCGCACTTGTCAAAGCTCACCACCTCCACCTCAGAGGGATCTGCCAAGCCACTACATACTTCACCAAGATTAAATTTGCCAGGAAATTTCACGGCAAGACACCCATTCGGATGTATCTGTGAAATTCGACCTGTGGCTAATCCTCCACCCCTCTTTCGCTGCCATTCAAACCTTGGGCTTGAAATGTTGGCCTTTAGGCGCACAAACTGTCCAACACAGTAGGCTTGAGCCATTTGGAGATCTGTATAATTACCCTTCCAAAGGGTATCCATTCCTATCAGACCAACAGTCACTGCACCGTCACGGTCAATGCTATGAAGAATGCCAACCTGAGAGCGCTTCTTGTCCTCCTCCCTCAGCCGTACCCAGTCTCCAGCAGCAAAACCATATGTTACCCTCTCCACCGTTGAACAGCGAACCTTTAAAGGGTCGTGTAACCCAAGGACTCGTACAAGAATGTAAGGATCGCGCTCTCCATCATCCTCAATGCCAACTATGGTTCCATCAGGGATTTCCATAGTTTCAGGACTGCAAGAGTTTTTAAGCTTTCTTGAACGGACCTTGTCACCCACTTGAAGCTTGTCCTTAAAGTGCAACCAGTTAATGCGATTTGCCATGGCTGGCCTGTCTACCATTACATTTTCAGAGTTGTCCCAACCAATGTTGTCATGATCTGCATCTTTAGCACTAAAAAATGAAAAATAGAAAAGTAAGTCAGGTCGATGGATGCTCCAACGTTTTTCTCAAAAGAAATAGAAGGGGGGAAATATGATATTGGGAAAAATATTACAGCAGAACAACCAAAGCATGTCAACACATTTCTATGCTTTGATAGGACACAAGACAATATTACAGTAGAACTTAGCAGTCTTAGATGTAATAAATGCAGATGTTATAATAAACCATGGTAAAATTACTCATCTAGTGGAAATTCAAACAAAATCTGCAGATAATGAGAAACCATGATACTTATCATGTTACCTCTCAAATGCATGCAAAATGTCTTTCATCAAGGGACGTTTTCTGAAGTCATATTCAAAGCATCCAGAAAGCACATTTTCAATGTCTGGAGGCAAACTGTATGGGAATATTGGCTTTTCTTTCTTCAAAACAACCAACTGATAAATCTCATCTGCTGATTTTCCACGCCATGGCTGAATGCCACTCAGCATCTCAAGGATGCTGCACGCAAAACCCCATGAATCAGTTTCATAACTAATCGGACCTCTGATGTTTGGTTGCCATTGTTCTGGAGCCATGTAATTTGGAGTTCCAAGCCTCTGGATAAGGTCCGGATTTGGTAATGAAAGGCCAAACAGCAGGGATGGAATCCCAAAATCCCCCAGCACAGCACGGTCATTTTCGTCTATGAGAAAATTGCAAGGTTTCAGATTTAGGATCAATATCTCCCTGGTGTGTAGGTCTAGTACACCGCGTGCCAAATCAGCCCCATATCTGTAAATTTAAATTTGTCATGAAAAAATATTCAAGAAAATAAGCATACAAGACACCTCTGAATAATACCATAATAAGCAGTACCAAATCGAAACAATGAATTGAAGTCATACTAAATTGACATAAGGATAGGTGACAGTTAAGACAGCGCATGGTTTTGGATACCAGACCATTGTACTATACAGTTTTTTCTCAAACTATTGTACTATACAGTTAGAGAACAAATGTCCTGCTAGTCCTTTTTTTAGCCATAATAAATCAACATATTACTACATAAGGTAATTTTTCCAATAATTTTCTAGTCTGAGTATGATTGTTCAAGGAGGAAAAAACACACTCTAGAATATGATATTCATTGCCTCATAGAAACTACTTGCTCAAATTCAGAATTTTTTTATCCTGTATGTTGATCTTAATGGTTGCCATGGTGCAACAGATGCATATATAAAAAATTTTAGGCATTTTCACCATACCTTAAAACTTCTAACAAAGGGAGCTTTCCACCTTTAAGCTGAGCCATCTTGTCTCCGATGGATCCTTCATAGAACTTCATAGCTATACAAATCTGAAAATTCATGAAGCCAAATACGCTATGGATTAACATTAATCACCAAGATGATATGACAGAGAAACCTAGCATGGTGAGGCAATAGAGATCAGCATGCCACAACTAGTCCAAGATCAACATACCCTCCCATTCTGTGTCGATATGCCATGCAAGAAACAAACATTGTCAAGACCCTGACATTTGCTGAATATCTCATCAAACCTCGCTGAGAAGAACTGCAGCTGGTCCTCTTTAATTGGATGCAGCATCTTCACCGCGACCTCGTGGTACCGATCATAATCCTCCGTCCTCTGATGATGAGTTGCTATCCAGACATCCCCAAATGGACCTCTCCCTATCCGGTGCTTCAGGTTTAGCACACTCGGGTCAATCCATGGGCTTATCTGGCTCGGGCCAGAGAAAACCATCCGGTAGAGATCAGGATCCTTCTCAAGCAGCATGTACTCCTCGAATGCATCGGTGGGATTTGAGTCGGAGCTTTGTCCTGCCATTCCTGCAGAGCAAATCTCACCATTATACAAACCCCAATACATTATTACGCAGAAACGTGTCCAGACTTCACAGCGCTCTAAGCATGTTTTTGGTGTTTTTATCAAATCGCCGAGATTCTTTTATTCACAATTTCAATGCATCTACCGAACAGAGAAGAGCCGAACTTTCCTTGCTTACTTCAGTTGAACTAACATTGAAAGCAAGCACAGACAGAGCGAGCTGAGGATCCCAACTTCCCAGTGATTATAGTACTGGAAAGAACTATACTGGAATGTAAACTACGGATAAGCTCCGAACTGACCAGCGCGAAAGCGAAAATCGATGGGGAAGAAAAGGGTAGAACATGGAGGGGGAACAAAATCAAGAATTCCCCAATCCACTAGAGCAAGAATCACGCAATCTTAATCGGTAAGAATCACTGCAATGACCGGTATAAAATCGAAACCTAGATGGGGAACCAAAAAAGGTAGGAATTTGGATCAGCAACACATCAAGAATCCAGAAAACAAGCAGATTCTCACCTCTCTTCTTCTTTTCCTGCCCTTGCTTTCCCCCTTCCTAAGTGATGTCGGCGAATTGGTTTTGATAGACCTAATAAACTAACAAAGCCACAAAGGCAACAAAACTAACCTAGAAATCAACTGTCTCTACGGCTACTGGAGAAATCTGCGGACGAATGGATTGGAAGCAACTGCTAGAAGCCGGCCGTACCGCCGTAAGCGGTTGGGGATGGAATGCGGAGGTGAAGGGGGGGAGCGTCCGCAGGGGAGTTGAGCGGTGGAGAGCGGTTATATAGGGCCTGGTACAGCTGGCCAAATAAGCCGAAATTAATAAAACGTTTTTCAGCCGTTTATTTTGATCATACTTATTTACATAGCTTCTATTTGTATTAAAAATCAGACCAGCCGCCGCTTTTACTCTGTTCTGGCAAGCGCATGAGCTGTACCGAACAGGGCGGGATTATCTGCGCTGATTGCTTCTTCTTTCTTCCATCCCGTCCTTGTTTTCTTTCCTCCGTTTGTCCTTTTCTTTTCCGCTTTTTGCGCAATGTAGTTTTTATTTAATAATTTATTTATTTATGCACCATTTTTGCATTTTTATGATGAACTGCAATATTTAATAAGAGCATCTCCAATATTTCTTAAAAAATTACTTGGTAAATCAATGAGTTTTCCATGTCCTATATAAAAAAGAGTTTTCCATGTGGCTAAAAAAAAGTTGGAAGCATATATTTATTGGTTTGTAGTTTGAATAGTTTCTAAAATCTCTCCCTAAACTATAGAAGTTAATTTTACATAAGAAATTCTAAACTATTTTCAAATCACAACAACCACTTTTATATTTTCTTCTCTTTGGTATTGCGAACTATGACGTTCTCCTTATTCCTCTACACGTCCTTCCACCTTAGACGCACGTATATTTCCACGTGGTTGTGTCAATGTTATCAAGTGCGGAAAGATAGGAAGGTGAACTAGAGAGTTGTTGGAGAGCGTTTTTTCGATCTTGCCAAAAAATCAAGATTGGGAGTGAACTTTGGAAACTCTTGAAGATCCTTGAACTTAGATGTATTTTTTCACGCTAAAAATATTTTCCTTTTTTGCAAACCATGGCATCCATACTTAGGCGTCGGTTTTGTTATACTAGTGAAGTCACCACATATATTTTGCAGTGCTGATAGACAAATTGTCTATTACTCCCTCCGTTTCAAATTATAAATGCTTTAAATTTTTTGATACATCGAATTTGCTACGTATAGGCATAACGTTGATTTAGATACATGGCAAATTCGGTGTACCAAAAAAATCAAAGCGACTTTTAATTTGGAATGGAAAGAATATTAAGAAATGAATGCTTCAATTGAAGATACCTGAAATCAAATTCAATATAGAATTTGGAATAGATTCTACTAGAAAAAAAATCCATTTGTGGGTTAGAGAAATAAAAATAAAGTTTAGGCTAACTTTATGTTTACGAAATTTTAGTGCTCCCTCCGTTCTAAATTATAAGTCGCTTTGACTATTTTGGTTCATCCATTTTGCTATGTATTTAGACATATTATTATATCTATATGCATAGTAAAATGGATGTAAAAAAAAGTCAAAGTGACTTATAATTTGAAACGGATGGTTTCTTTTTCTAAGAGGAACTTCCAATTTTGAACTGGTTAATAATGATAACTAAGATTTATCACCAGTGCTAAATTAGATAATCCAACCTAAGCAAGCAGTTTTCACCACAAGAAAAACTAACAATGATTTTGGTTCATATACGAAAGTAAAAAAAAACAGGGTTTTTGACTTTCTAATATTAATAGAAAGGTCAAAGAGAGCCTCAAATTGTACATAAGTTGGTTTCTCTAATGCAGAGAGATTTCTAAGATTCTAGACGTGATGAATAGGTAAAAAATCGTGTTTTAGTGCGAAGTATTTTTAGTTACATGTCAAAGTCAAATTCATACGATAGTTTAGAATTGTAAACTTCTAGGCCAACTCCGATCATCGCCATCACAACTGATGGTCTTGCACATCCTAGCGTTGGTGAAGCCCCACCACCTCACGTCCAACCTGAAACCCTAACATCACTAGAGATAAATGAAGCTCGTTGGAGAATAAGGACTCATGAATTACCAATTGAATCGAAAGGTACAAAATTAACAAGTTTTGCCCAAAGAACTTGTCATCAGTTTTCTAGCAAAGGGTCAAGTTCTAACTAATCTTAAGCATTTTATTTATGTATTTTTTTGGGAGGTGGGGGTGGGGAATAAAAGTAAATGTTCACTTTCTTTTAGAATTAAAGTAAATGTTCACTTAGACTCCCTCCACACCGTGATGATGAACTATCAGCCGGTTCGTTTGGCTGGACTTGCTCGTCGCTGGATCGTGAAAAGGTACTGCTGGCTGGTTTGGTGTGAGAGAAAAATATTGTTCCGGCTGAAAATTTACGATCGTTTACGAGGCAATAAGCCCAGCCGATCAGGCTATATATGGCTATAAAGGTGAGGGACCCAATAATACTTAATTTCTCTTGCTTTTACTCTATCTATTCCAAATTATAAATCGTTTTGACTTTTCTAGATATATGCAACTATACATAATTTATATCTATATACATAGCAAAAGTCATGTAACTTGAAAAACCAGAACAACTTATAATTTAGAATGAAGATAGTACTACCATATTCTTATATATTAGAGAAATTTTATAATGGTTGGAAAAAACATGGGCCATCCATTGGGTAAGATCGGACGATGGAAAAATAGGAGATACCCAACTAAAAGTACCTAGAGGTACCAAACAGGTGGGGATAGTACCAAATTAGGTGGGGTTAGTATCAAAATATGTGGGGCAAAATCTATTTTTTATTGTATATTTTATTTTCGAATAAGGATAAATCCGTCATTTTAGTCCTTTTCTTCATCCTCGGTCTCTTGGACCATGGTCTTCTCTCACCCGTCGAAGCTTTGACCATGGAAAGTGTCACACGCGTGCTATCTCTCGCTGGATGGCCACGGCCACTAGCAACCACACCTGCCCAGTCGATTACGTGCTATTCCCTGCGCCTCCCAAGCCGATGCCGTCCTTGTTCCTCTTCCCTATGGAGCCAGCAGCAGAAGCTGCGCCGCCGGGCAAGCAGGCCGCTGGCCACAGTGCGCTTGGCCTGGCATCAGCTGTGCCGTCGGGCTAGGATGTCCTCAGCTACGCCATAGTAGTCAATAACCGTCACAGGTGCCGTGATTAGTAGCGACATGAACACAAGCACCTCCTTTACTCGTACATGGCGGCGGCGCCCCAAACACACTGGATGCCCGAGGTCTTCAGCGCCGGATTGATGGAGATGCGCAACTGAGCGGCGGCGCCGGGGGGGGTTTGTCAGAAGTGCCCTATTAAACTTGGGCTGGCAGCAGGGTTATATCAAGTTTCAGAAGGACTCTACAATATATTTCTCAATTAATTACTTAGAAAATAGAGAAGGATGAAAGAACCTGAAGTACCAAGGTACTTTCCGAACCATTGTAAAAGATCTCTGTATATTAAAGTCATGTATATCGCTTTGGCATTGTAGATAGACACATAGTACGAGGGAGATGTTAGAAGTTCAGTCAAACTCGCACTAGTAGTTCGAATTCCTGGAATGTGCTACCTCGACTTTCTAATCTTCATTAATTTGCCCGAAATGTTACCTTGAAAACAAAAGTACAAGACCTAGTCATAAAATAAACATGCAGAGAGACAGGAAGACAAACTGCCTTGTAAACAACTACTAAAGTCATCAAAACATCAATTTTTTTTTGAAAGTAAATCAAAACATCAATTGCCTGCCCTACCATGTGTCCAGTGTCCTGAACAAGATGCAGTACACTTTGGAGCACTTCTAGGTCGGTGCAGCCTCTGGTGCACGCCGAAATCCAGTGCCGACAACTTTATTTTCCCTATTTTTTTACAATTTAGCCTTTTTTAAGAAAATTTACGTTTAACCTCCTGGGCGACGTAAACTGATGTTTGGACCCTAGGGGTCGGCGCCGTGGCCTACGACGCCAAGGTAACACGTCTCGGCGCCATAGGTTTTGGCGCCGAGATGCTTGGCCGGGAAAAACGGGGCATCCAAGTGGCGCTTGCGTGGCAGGTAGGTCGGCGCCACAGATCCTGGCGCTGAGGTCGAAGCCATAGATCTTGGCGCCAACCTCGGAGCCACAGATCTTGGCACCGAGGTCTTATACTATACCGCATGCTGTCTTCCTCTTCCTCTCGACTCCGGCGTGATCTCTCTCTCTCTCTCTCGTCGTTCCGACCGCCGGCCGTCCGCGCCACCGCAACAGTCCGCGGCACCAGCTTCAAAGAGCTCCGCGCCCCTGTCCGCTCCCTCGGCCGCCCTCGTCGCCCCATCCTCCTCCTCCGCGTGCACCGGCGGCGAGGGCGGCCCCCGCCTCTCCCCGGCGTCCCCGCCGGCAAGCGGCCACGCTTGGCGGCGCCGCCGCCCACCCCCCCACCGGCCGCCCTATGAGGCCACCCCTCTCCCTCGGCCAGCCGTTAGCCTCATGTAAGGTAATTTTTTTTATTTTCTGTAATTTCGTTTTACAATTTAGTTAGTTTATATAGTTTAGTTAGCTAATTTAGTTATATAGTGATGTAATTTAGTTAGTTAATTTAGGTATTTAATGAGACAATTTAGTTACGTAGAGGTTATATATTTACTTATTTAGGTAATTTAGATATATTGTTTGATTGTTATTTATTTATGTACTTTTGTTGGTAGTTAATTTAGTTATTTAGTTTATTTGTAAGTTAGATAGTTAGGTAATTAAGTTATATATAGGTAGTAATTGTAGTAACTGTAGTTAGTAAAATTACTTATATAGTTAGATAGATAGCTAGGTAGTTTAGATACTTATTTATCTAGGTAGACAGTGGGATACTTAATTATATATGTAATTTAGTTATACCCTTATTAGTTAAACCCATAATAACTTTGATGTTGTGTATACCAACTAGATGGACAACGTAGTCACCCTGTATCATGGAGGAAGTGTGGAGGAAGATGAGTTTGGGAATATCAGTTTTGTTGGAATGCAAAGGGTGCCTTTCATGTTCGATGATCGGCTGTTGTTTTCTGAGTTGTTTGGTAGTGCTCGTGATGAGCTTCATTGCAATTCAAATGAGGATGGCATCTCAGTTGAGGGGGTACTTCACTATGGTTAATCAGGTCATATTTTTAGGCGGTTGGTCCCAATTGCATCAGAGGCTCAATGGGACAAATATATCAAAACTGTCATGAAGAATGAGTTTCAATGTTTGGATTTGGTTGTACGAAAGTTGTCCAATGATCCCACCCCTCATGGGTATTCATCCTCTAATGGGCATTCACCCCCTCGTGGGTTCTCTTCAGAACCGAAGAATCCGACACCTTCTGACCCTCCGTTACCCAACCACGAGGTGGATGTGGAAGATGTGGTTCTGGTGCCCGATGCTTAATCCGCCCCGAATGAGGTTGGAGTATGTCCTAATGTTCATGCAGAATGTTGGTTCGATGATGGAGTTGCTGCCCCTCAGGAGATCCCTTTGACCCAGAATCATCAAGTAAGTGACATAGTAACACTTTCGCTTTCGTTATTCTTCCTTCATTCCATTCCTTTGTCTCAATTCTATCCATATTTGCGCTTTATATGCAGGAGACAATCCTGATAATGATGGTTGTCCTCCTATGCCTCCATCAACCAACGTGGACCCAGGGTTTATAGCCTCTAACAGTGTGGATGTTAATATTGCGGATGATGAGGAGCCTTATGGCACAGCAAGAGCCGTTGATTCTGATGATGACCGCTCAGTTGCACCTTTGAGCAAACAAGAAATGAAGCTCATCAGGCATTTGTGTCCTGATCGTGATCCACTAGTTCATGAATTCAGCGACCTCAGTCATTCTCAACATGCTTATGGAGAAGGAAGAGATGATGAGCTGCTAGAGGCTCCTAAGGCCGATGACAGCATGGAAGTTCAGAAGGGCATGGTCTTTAAGGACTTACCCACCTTGAGAAGGTGGTTACAGGAATATTCTGTGAGACGTAAAAGACCATTCAAGGTGAGGCACTCCTACGTGGAGCGCCGTTACACAGTGGTGTGCGAGAATGCAGATTGCAATTGGATGGTCTGTGCTCGGAAACAGAAGGCCACAGGGAAGTTTAAGATCACCAAAATTGTAGGTCCACACACTTGTGCCCAGAAAGATCTAAATCAGAAGCATCGACAGTTGACCTCTACCCTTATTGCCAGAAGGTTGTACACAACATTGAAGGGTCAGCCCAACTTGAAAGTCAGGACAATTATGGAGATGACTAAGGAGATATTTAAGTATGACATAAAGTATGGGAAAGCATGGAGGGCAAAGCAACGTGCCTGGAAGATAATATATGGGGACTGGGAGGAGGGGTACGAGCAGTTATCTACAATGTTCAATGCAATGAAAGCGGCAAATCCAGGCATGCGTTACGAGTACATCCCAAAGCCGAATGAATGGAAGGACGGGAGGCAGATATTCTTCCGTGCATTATGGTGCTTTCCCCAGTGCGTCGAGGCCATTAGGCACTGTCGTCCAGTGTTATCCATTGATGGTACTTTTTTGCTTGGCAAGTACATGGGCACACTATTGGTAGCCATTTGCTGTGACGTAGACAACGCATTGGTTCCTTTGGCTTTTGCTTTGGTGGAGAGAGAACAAAGACAACTGGGGATGGTTCTTGCGTCTTGTCAAGATACATGTCATTGGCCCTGGTAGGGAAGTTGGTGTCATATCTGATAGACACCAGGGCATACTCAGTGCCGTACAGGAGCAGATTCTGGGGTATGCACCTTTGCACCACCGTTGGTGCACTCGGCACCTTGTCGAGAATTTACTTCGGAAGGATGGTACGAAGGACAACTTTTCTCTATTCGAGGAAGTTGCTCGCATGCTTGAGGTGCCGTTCTTCGACGAGAAGTTGGAGCAGCTTAAAACAGCAACAAATAGAGAAGGTAGGCAATGGCTGAGAGGATTGATGAGAGAACCTAAAAAATGGACAATAGCCTACGACGATGGTGGATGGAGGTATGAGTTTTGGGCTAGCAACATGGCCAAGTCATTTAATAGTGTGCTTAAGGGTATACATGCCATGCCCGTCAATGCCATTGTATCATTCACCTTCTATAGGTTGGTTGCATGGTTTAATGAGATACATGCTCAAGCAATGGCACTACAGAGGAATAGTCAGGCATGGGCACCTAAACCTCTGAAGCATCTAGAGAAGGCAAAGGAAAGGGCTCTCACACATGATGTCGAATGTTTTGATCACAACACCGGCAAGTACCAGGTCATGGAAAGGGGTGGTTCAACGTCCGATGGTGAGGTCCGGCCATCAAGGAGTTATATTGTGGTACTTAGTATTTTTTCATGCAGATGTGGGAGAACCAGACAGTACCACTTTCCTTGTTCTCATTATGTTGCAGCATCTCAACATCGCAACTTTGCCTACGAGACCAAGATACTATGGGAGTTCAGTGTTGACAACCTTGTACTTACTTGGTCTCCCCGTTTCGAGCCTTACCTTGACGAGGGGCAGTGGCCACCGTACACTGGTCTGAGGTACATAGCGGACCTAGGTACACATTGGGATAAATGTGGAACCAGGAAGAGGACGAGACACAAGATGGTCATGGACCAGGTTTCTGGTAGAACGAGGTGAGGGAGAGCAACCCCCTTTCTTACTAACCCCGAGCAGAACCATTGTGGCAAATGCGGGAGACTTGGGCATAATTCACGTACATGCCATTGGCCGCTTAGTCAGGTGCAAATAACAAATGAACCTCATTTATGAATTGTCAATGCTGTTAAATGTACTTCATTTTTTAATTGTCCAATTTGAGAAGCACGTTTACTAGTATGGAAGAGTTAATTATTTCTTTACATTTAACTAATCTGGACTTTCTCAAAAAAAATCTAGGATGGAGCCGTTCCACCTACTGGATCCGTACTACGAGGAGCACCACCGAGGATGACTTATCGCGGAGGGGGAGGTAACTTATTTAGTTCTGCTTCTTTATTTTTTGCACTGCATATGTATTTGTGTTCATGCATTAATCTGATAAATTATGTTGTTTATAGGAACTACACCCTCTTCGTCCTCGAACCCATGATAGGTTTGAGGACATGCGGTACGACGACAAGTACACTTCTCTCCTTGAGAGGGCTGGCCTGGACGTTGTATTGTTCCAGGTTCACCATGGGTTGCCCGCCATCAACCCCACGGCGATCTCAGCTCTGGTCGACAGGTAAAATAACTATGAACTAATCCACTTACATTTATATTTTCACTTGTCGGTGAGCACATGGCCGTAGTACTTGGTCTTTGTTTTGTATGTGGAGTCCAGAGATTCATAGCTTCCACCTTCCTTGCAGTCAGATGACTGTTACTCTTTAAGACGCACAGAAGTTCCTCGGTCTCCGTATAAGAGGCCGGCCAGTTATCGGCCAGTGCGCTGCTAGTGGTTGGAGAGCTCGAGTGCAGCTCTTCCTCAGGAGAGAGCTTCCTCTAGAGACACTGAGTACCCACACCTCCAGAGTACTAATCAACTGGCTAAGGTAGAACTTTGGTCAGTGTCCTAACTTTGTAGATGAGCAGATAGTTACCTACTACTGCAGGGCATGGATCATGCACCTGTTTGGTTGTGTTCTCTTCCCCGATGGGATGGGAGACACCACGTCGTCGATGTACCTCCCCTGTCTCACTGACTGGGACATGGCGGGGGGCTACAGCTAGGCTTCTGGATTGTTGGGGTTCCTGTACCTCCAGCTTTTTGAGGCATGCCGCTGGAGTTCGTAGAACTCCTCGCTAGGAGGCTGTGTTTACCTGCTTCAGCTTTGGATGTGGTCACGTCTACCGGTGGGACGGCCCATAGTTCTACTTCCTCATGACTGATTCCAGGTGCCTAGCACGCGACGTCACCCGATGTATGTGTACCTTTGGGACCAGGTGAAGGGTCCCTTTGCCCGGAGTAAATGCACCTACATCGAGTTTGGCAACGAGCTTAACACACTTACACCGGGGATGGTGAGCTAGTTGCGTTTGACATACTAATTTGTTTTTGCAATGTAAGCACTAATTCACTAATAAATCATTCACAGGTTACTTAGGAGCCGTACAACGACCAACAGTTCTAGCACATTAGGTTGAGCACCATGTGCAGCGAGGACGAAGACATGTATCTGATGCGGTGCTCGCTGATCTGTTTCTATGCGGTTGAGTTCCATCTACCACATAGGGTTGCATGCTAGTTTGGGTTGAGGCAGGAGTGGCCCGTGGAGCCATTCTCGACATCCATAAACTTGCACAAGTAAGCGTCTTCAAATTGTTCAAAAAATTGTTTGCTTTTTAAGACATGTGTAATGTTATCCTCTATAAGTTTGTGGCCTGCTATTGATTTCATTTTGTTAAGATATCGTGTTTGGGCCTAAAAATTTGCATACATCGTATGACCTTGAGTCCTCGAATGATGAAGATACATCGTATGACCTTGCAATGAGGGCAGGGACGTAGGTGGAGGCTGCACCAATCTTGGACCAAGTGGTAATGTGAAAGGTCCTAATGGCTAGAGGGGGGGGGGTGAATAGCCTAATAAAATTCTACAACAACACTTAACAAAATGTGTTAGACAATTTTGCGGCGAAGCGAGTGTTGCGCTAGCCTACTAAAATGCAAGCCACCTACCACAATTCTATTTCGAATAGTGTATGTCCACACAATAGCTATGACACTTAGCTAAATTAGTGTGCTCTCAAAGACTAACTAAAGAGCAACACTAATCAAACAAACAAGCTCTCACAACTAGCTACACTAAAGAGCTTGATAACTAGTTTGCGGTAATGTAAGAGTGAGCAAGAGAGTTATACCGCCGTGTAGTTGTAGGAACCAATCAATCACAATAATGAATACCAATGTAGACCAATCATCTCGGGATCAAATAATGAACACAATGATTTTTACCGAGGTTCACTTGCTTGCCGGCAAGCTAGTCCTCGTTAATGATTCACTCACTTGGAGGTTCACGCTACCGATTGGCATCACTCGCCAAACCCTCAATAGGGTGCCGCACAACCAACATAAGATGAGGATCACACAAGCCACAAGCAATTTACTAGAGTACCTTTTGGCGCTCCGCCGGAGAAAGGTCAAGAACCCCTCACAATCACCACGATCGGAGTCGGAGACAATCACCTCCTCCACTCAACGATCCTTGCTGCTCCAAGCCATCTAGGTGGCGACAACCACCAGGAGTAACAAGCGAAATCCGCAGCGAAACACAATCACCAAGTGCCTCTAGATGCAATCACTCAAGCAATGCACTTGGATTCACTCCCAATCTCACTATGATGATGAATCAATGATGTAGATGAGTGGGAGGGCTTTGGCTAAGCTCACAAGTATGCTATGTCAGTAGAAATGGCCAAAGATATGAGCCACAGCCGGCCATGGGGCATAAATAGAGCCCCAGTGAAATAGAGCCGTTATACCCCTTCACTGGGCAAAACGCGCTCTGACCGGACGCTGACCCTCAGCGTCCGGTCGCCCGATGGACGCCACACGTCACCAAAACGCTTTCAAAGATTTCAACAGCTGTTGACGTAAGATTTCAACGGCCTGAAGCCGACCGGACGCTTCAGATAAGCTCCTCGAAATAACCGACGACGCTGAAGCCCCGTCGTCGTCCGGTCAACCAACTGTGCTTCGATAAGCTCCTCGAGGCATGTTTTTTTGACGACCGGACGTCCGATCCACCTTGATCGGACGCGGCCCCTTGCGTCCGTGTGCTCAACCCCAGCCATTTGCGCATTCGGCCGAATAGAAAATGAAATGTCTATTTTCTATTGCGCGATGCAAAATTTTGGTGGTTGGCACACTTGAGCAAGGGTGAAGAAGTGAGTCCAATGGAGTTGATCGAATGATGTCGACGCCAAAGATCATTTCGATCAACTCCATTTCAACTCTTACTTCTTCACCCTTGCTCAAGTGTGCCAACCACTAGAATTTTGCATCCGGACATGGTCAATAGAAAATAGACATTTCATTTTCCCCGAAGCGCGAATCCCGAGGCCCAAGAAGCTTCGGCGGGAGGGAGAGAGGGACCCAAACCCATCTCAACCCTACAAACACCTTGTGCACATGTGGTAGCATATTTGCACAAATATTATCAAGGGTGTTAGCACTCCACTAGATCCTAAATGCATATGCAATGAGTTAGAGCATCTAGTGGCACTTTGATAACCGCATTCCGATACGAGTTTCACCCCTCTTAATAGTACGGCTATCAAACCTAAATGTGATCACACTCTCTAAGTGTCTTGATCACCAAAATAAAATAGCTCCTACAAGTTATACCTTTGCCTTGAGCTTTTTTATTTTTCTCTTTCTTCTCTTCAAGTTTAAGCCCTTGATCATCTCCATGCTATCACCATTGTCATGTTATGATCTTCATTTGCTTCTCTACTTGAAGTGTGCTACCTATCTCATGATCACTTGATGAACTAGGTTAGCACTTAGGGTTTCATCAATTTACCAAAACCAAACTAGAGCTTTCATAATGTCAACTCTAATCCCATCATTTAAATATGAAGATAGCTATATTTTTATAGGATTTAGAACTTATTGGTAACACATAAAGACCATGATATCTTTAATTTTAGCGAATCAACACTTAATACCACGATAGCTATGTTTTTAGAGATTTAGAACTTATTTGTAACACATAAAGACCATGATATCTATAATTTTAATGAATCAACACTTATTACCAAGATAGCTATGTTTTAAGAGATTTAGAACTTACTGGTTCCACATAAAGACCATGATATCTATAGTTTTAGCGAATGAACACTTAATAGCAATGCATATAGACCATGGTTCCTCTAATTTTAGCGGTGTAACTGTTAATGCCGTTGTTTGCAGGGCAACACTTTGAAACAGTCTGTGCTTGATATTGAACACTTCTAAAAAATAGGCGTACATGATAGGGCAATGACACAAAACTTTCTTATAGTAAGTTTGAACAACAACATCCACTAGTTTGACATGCAAACCATATTGAATTGTGAGAGACTAATAAAATTTTGAACTCTAGAGGTTAGCACGTCGGCTGGGCCGTTCTGCTGCTCGTTGTGGTTGTGGGACTAGAGCGACGATGGAGGCACACACACTAGCCATAGGACTCTCAGACATGAATGTATGGCTCGGTACTTCTACTCACGGAGGTACTTCTTCGGGAGGCCAGAGCTCATCCCCCATCACTGTGGATACTTTTCAGGGCCATGGAGGTGAGGATGAGGACAAGGATGAGGACGTGGAGGAGCATGGTTATGAAGAGCTTGGACTGTCTCAGCTATAGGACGCTCCGTCGACTCAACCTACGCAACCTGCGGGCACTAGGCAACGCCGTCCGCCTCACCCTTTCACTCCAGGCACTGACGCTCTTGGCAAGAAGGGTAAGGGTAAGACTAGAAGGCATTGAGGGCTTTTGGTAGACTTTGTGGTAGACTTTGTTGTAGGCTTTTGTGGTAGATGTTATTATGGACTATTATGGACTTCATGGACTTTTTTTTTGAACTAGTATGTGTTGTATGGACTATTATTATGGATTGTATGGACTACTATGGACTTTATAGACTATAATTATGGACTGTGTGCACTATTAATATGCTCATGTGTATGGTTTGAGATGAATGTGGTATATATTTGTATATCTGAACATGTTGTATTGAGGTTATATATTCATGTCATATTTGTGTATGGATTACATCAAAAAATAGGAGAAACTCTGCCGAAATTTCTAGCTAAAGTACATGTGTGCAGTACACCTATAGCATCTAGCCTTTACAGTGATTTATCATGTCACCGTCGTATCATACACAGACTATTACAGATGCATTGATTGCGCATATGAATGTAGGCTTTTCAGTTGAGCTTTGAAATAGGCTTTTCAATCTGCCTTTTCAGTTGAGCTTTGAAATAGGCTTTTCGGTCTGCCTTTTCAGTTGAGCTTTGAAATAGGCTTTTTGGTCTGCCTTGAAACTAGTATTTGCTTTCGTTGGAGTATGAATGTCTGGAGGGTCATCTAGAGGAAAGGGTTTTGGCAGTGGGAGAGGAAAGGGGGGCACGAAGGAAACTCCCATAGTGTGGGAGAGGTCTCTTGGTCCTGATTTCTTTGAGGAACCAGTTTATCAGTTTCCCTCCGAGAGCAAGAGTGATTTCACCAAAGAGTGCCCTCTCAAAGGATACGATAACTGAAAAGAAGATTGGCCCAAATACATGCATGGTGAGGACTACTTAGTGCAGTCGAAGGGATGGATGGAGGCCATTGCTTCTTCAAATGCCCATGATCATGGGTAATTACTATTACTATTTGTTTGTTAAATATGTTTCTCGATTGCACTACAACTTACATGACATACTTATTGCAGTCTTTCGAGTCTAAAGAAAGTTGTTGGTTCAATTGGTGGGTCGATCCTCGTCCAATTTATCCGCATCAGCAGTACATCTACTACCTGCAGGACCGTATCTTCGAGATAGAAAGGGAAGTTAGCAGCGGTTACAAGGATGATGAAGACGACGACAACAACAATGGTGCCGGTTCATAGGAGGCACTCTGCAATGATCCATACTGCACCTGCCCTAATCATAAGAACAAGGGGACTCCGTCGCCACCCCCACCACCACCACCAACAACAATGGGAGGATACTATGGAGAAGGTGCAACACAATTTGCTATGTGGCCACACTACTAGGAGGAACCTATCTTATGCACATGCCACATCCATGTGTTTGTTGATTCCTTTAATTACCTAAGGCATGTTAGGTTTAGTCGAAGGACCTATGTACCCTTATTTGGTACATGTTCTCACATGCCATTTCATGTGCTTATTGTTTGCTTCAATCACCTAAAGTATGTTAGGTTTAGTCGAGCACCTCTGTACCCTAGTTTGGCACATGTTCTCACGTGCCATTTCATATGTTGTGCATGTCGAATTATGTAATGCACTAGTTTGTTATGTTTTATTTGTAGTACGTGAACTCGTTTCACTACCTCCACAATGTAAAAATAAATATTATGACCACAAATAATGAAAACAACAACACAATGAAAAGTCCAATACTAGGGCACATTACACAACACAATGATAATAGAAGTACATGCCGACAAACTAAATAATGTAGTAAATAGCCTAAGTACGTCCATAATTAAAGTGCAGTACATGTGTCGGTGTTTCGAGTTACCATCGACGAGTAAATTTCTAGCATTGCGCATCTGGCTCAGATGGTGTGCTTAGAGGACATGAGGTTTATACTGGTTCAGGCAGAAAGTCCCTACATCCAGTTTGTCATTGTTGCTTGTGTTACTAGCACTGAAAGTTTGTAGTAGGGGTTACAAACTTTTGAGAGAGGGAAAGGAACCCAAATCTCTGGTGAAAGGAGTGAGTGGGTGCTAAAAGCTCGATCACTGCTCGGTTGTGCGTTCGTGTTATGCTCTTGTGCAGATCTATATTGGATCTTGATGGGTCGATCGGTTCGGGATCCCCTTCATGGGGCACTCTGCTTTCCCTTTTATAGGCCAAGGGAAAGTGTGGGTTATAGCGGAGGAAAAGGAGAAGAATGAGACAGAGGAAGGCCTCCAGGATTGCTGGGTCCTTCTTCTCTTTCATGCGGGTCCCGACGACCCTATAGATGTCAACAGTTATGGCTCCACATCGCGGTCCTGTCCGTCACTAGCGCCATGCGTAGGCATCATCCGCCGGTCATGGCGCTCCACTCTATCGTGGTGCACGTCGTGGTGAACTGACACACCTGTTAGTGTTCGTATGAGGGTTAGGCAGAACAACACCGGTACGCCCAACGCTGTTCTTGATGTGAATCCTCAGGTATGGCCTATTGTGGCCGCGGGTTACATCGGGCCATGCATGTCTCTTCCTTAGTGTCAGAGTTTTGACCCAGGCCCATACGCTTGGACCTGGAGTGGTTAGCGACAGTATGGGTCCCCGTCGAGCGAGACGGAGCCCGTACCCAAGGGGTCTGGTGAGGTGGAGCCCATGATCTTGGGGTCGAGTGAGGCAGAGCACAAACCCAAGGGTCAGGTGAGGCAGAGCTCGCGGCCTCGGGGTCAGGCGAGGTAGAGATCATGGCCTCGAGGTCGGGCGAGGCGGAGCCCATCCCTAGAGGTCGGGCGAGGCAGAGCCTGCGCACCTAGGAGTCGATTGGATCTGTAGGCGTGCTCCTGACTGCTCGGTTGAATAAATGTTGATGACCATTAGCTCCTCCTCTTTGGGTACCCTAGTATTGGTCCTCGACAGTAGCCCTCAAGCCTGCGGAGGAGTAGAATACTCCTTTGGAGGCTTTTCTGAACAGGAGGACTCTAAGGGCCTTGGCCTTTTCTTGTAGCCCACAGCATGTCCTAGGGACGGTGATTCCCTTTCGTCATGATCTGGCCTCTTAGGGGTATAGCCATGAGATTTGGTGGGTCGGAAAAGGTCTTTCCTGATTTTGACCCCTACGGGGGTCTGTCGTTCTATGACCATGCGTTTGGTCTCCTTGCGAGTCCAACTTTCCTCAAGCCCCTACATGTTGCAGGGGTCCGGTCGAGGGTCGGCTCATCTTTGTGATCATCTTCCCTCAAGCGTTTTTTCCGATAAAAATGGAGGGGCTGAGCCATACCATGATTTTCTTCTATGGACGAGCCATGGTGCTCGGTGAGTTGTTAATGGGCTAGTTCGAGTGGGGCCCCAACATCCTATTCACGGGGGTCTAGCTTGGATCAGCTGGTGACCGACTCTAGATTCTCAGCGGTCAATCCATATAGTTCTCAGGTCCATTCGATCGGTCCTGAGGGCTCTCTGCCTTTCTTCGAGGAAAAACGATGGATCGAATTCGCCCGAGGCTCGAACGTGGGCCAGGATGCCCATGACGCTCATGCGCCTAGGTACTGACCGCTAGCGGTCCCATCCCTTTCCACCCCTCACTCTAAAAGTGCCCGGAGCGGTTGTTGAACCCATCAGTGGGCCAACCTTCGAAATCCTAGGCTTAGACAGGCCGTAGGAGCATTTTTAGCTTCGTATCCCTCTTACCTATGATGGGTTGTGGCCTGTTCAGAGAGGTGAAATGTCTGGCGCATTTTTCGAGGGGACGGCCAGAGGTTGTGTGCGCACGCCCTGTGATGAGACGTGGTGACAGGTCGTGGTAGGCGCGGAGATCTAGGTAGGTGGTTGGTTTCCTCGCACCCATCGCCCCTATAAAACCAAAGGGTTAGCCCTCCGAGTTTCATACGCACGCCTGCATCCTAGCCTCCATAGCCACGTCGCCACCGCTGCCAACACTTAGGTTTCCTGCCTCCACATCTCTGCCGCCATTGAGCTCGCATCCATCCGCTCCCACCTCCAATGGACCCGTGGTGCCGTTCTGACATCACCTTCTAGCGCATGGAGGTCCTCGTCCATCATGGTCTTCTTCGCGCATAGACCTCGGCCGAGGAGTGGTTGCTGCCTGGTGATGAGGGTTCGCCGTCGTCACCTGATGGCTACGTGGTGTCGTTCACTCACTTCCATGAGCGTGGGCTTGCGACCCCCTCCCACAAATTCCTTCGAGGGCTGCTGCACTTCTACAAGATTGAGCTGCAGCATCTCCATACCAACGGGATCCAACACATGGCGACATTCGTCGTGCTGTGCGAAGGATTCCTGGGGATCAGCCCCCACTTTGACTTGTGGAGGTATTTCTTCGCCGTTAGCCTCTAGAGGAAGAGGGAGAAGGGTGGCAGGCAGGAGTTGCACATGCCGATGGGGTGCGTCTGCATCCAACTTCGGAACAATCAGGTCGGCGAGTACCCATCCATGTGGCTCTCGATGTCCAACAAGGGGTGGCACTCACAGTGGTTCTACCTCAAGAATGACGCCGCCGCCCCTTTGCCGGAGTTCACCGGGTGCCTAATCGAAGAGGCCCCAGAGCAGTGGAGGAAGTGGGGCGTGCCAGAGAAGGACAAGAAGAAGATTTGAGACCACATCGCTGCCATCCACATCCTAAAGGAGAACAGCCTAAAAGGGTTGGGCGTCATTAGAGCCTACCACATGAGGAGGGTGGCGCCGTTGATGACGCGCACTCCCGCTATACGCGATGGCGCCCGAGGCGTCGTTCAACGGAACGACGCTCACCAAGGGAACACTCCCCAACTCTGAGATCACGCAACACATCAAGAAGGCGATGGAGCCTTTGTGGGATGATGCGGGTGTCGCCCTCGACTTTGTCTACCCAATGCGGGGGCATCCTCTGATGTAGCCGGAGCCAGGCGACGTCGTCTTCGTAAGTTTCCCTTTCTCCTGCCTTCTCTTTAATTGATTTCCTGACTCTATGGGACTAACTTTGAGAGGGGCAGGACTAGCCAAGGGACCTCATTCTCATGGATCACTCGACTCCGCTGCCAAGGGATTCGGTCGTGAGGGCGGTGAATCACGCTGAGGGTGAGTGACTGAGGAAGGCAAAGAAGGACAAGAAGAGGAAGAAGCAGTAGAAGCTGCGGGCGTAGGAATGAGGGGAGGACATCGACAACGATGATGATGATGACAACGAGGTGATGAAGGAAGAAGAAACGGTAGCCGACGATATCGAGTGGGACAACCTGGAGAACGAGGATGCACTGATGGGCATTGGTTCGTCCTTGCAGGCGTCGGGACCCTTCCTGTCCCATGGAGGGGAGGGTACGTCTGGGAAGCCAGTGGAGGCGGGACATACCATTGGCCTACCCTAGGAGCCAGCAGAGGCGGGTGGCTCTGCCGTCGCCCCTGAGGTGCCAGTGGGGGTGGGTGGCCCTGCCGTCGTGCCCCAAGAGCCAAGGGGAGCGATGCGTTCCGCCAACGTGCCCTAGGAGCTGCCCACAATGAGCCCCTCTACCCAGGTGCAGTTGGCGGGCTTGAAGCGGCCTTGTTTCGATGAGGCGGAGCAAGGGTTGGGGGCTTCGTCCCCCTAACGCATCTACCGCCCGACGGCGCCGAGGTGAGTTATCGATTTCTCTGTTTTTCCTGTTTTAGTCGAATTTCGTTAGGACTTGTGTTTTTTGTCCTTTGCAGTGTTGGCAGGTAGTGGAATCCCTTGGCGCTGGCACTGAAGAAGTGCATCGCCCTCCAATCAGAGCTGTGGCCATCGGCTGGTGTCATGCCTGTTTCGGGCGGGAGCGGCGCTAGTGTGACCGTGTCACCGGCCAGTCGGGCGCCGCCCGTGGTGGTGCCTGTGCCCTCGATGGGATGGGTGGACGCGGGCATTCAAGGGTTGCCTTTAGACATCGTGGAGCAGCCGGTGCTACCCGTGATACCGCTGCCAATGGTGGGGTGGATGGGGCTGCCAACCGTGCTTGTGGTGCCGACCGTGACGGGCGCGATGCAACCGGTCATGACCCTGCCGATGCAGGTGGAGGTGGCGGTGGCCATGACAGATGGGTCATAGCCGGATGCGATCGTAGCATTGGCCGAGGCATTGGCACAACTCGTGATATCGGCGGCCCAAGCGACGACGCCTGGCATGGGCCAGACAGAGGGGGACACCGCCGAGGGGTCCCCGGGAGTCGTGGTGCTGAGAGAGAGGATCGCGCCCGCACCGCTGACCCCTTCCATCACAGAAGGGGGCATCCTGGTGGTAACATCACGGCGAGAGGGGTCGACGGCGCTTGGGGCCGGCGGGGAGGCGTCCCTGACCTTGACATCGGTGGGCAGCGACTCGCCCGCGTGAGGCAAGCCCCTTCTCTAGTGGATAGATCCACAAGATCCAGCATTGACACTTTTTTACCCTTGATGACGCCGTAGAGAACATGGAGCGGGAGAGCCTCGACATAGGGATCGCGTTCGTGCTTGAGGCCCTGGACCACACCATGGGTTCATTGCGCGACGTTGTTGTTCCCTTCGGCCAGATATGGTTTGGTCCTGCTTCTTGCCCTTTTCTTCCTCTATATACTTTTTGTATCCTGACCATCGTCTCCCTGCAGTCCCTTATAGCTCGCAACCGGGGTAAATCTCGGTTCCTTCGTCAATAGAAGGACACCTAGGACTACCTCATCGAGGAGGCGCGACTACACGGGGAGGTGACAGCTCAGCTCGCTGCCACCCAGCAGAGGGTGGTTGAGCCGACTCCCCTTGTTGAGGAGGTGGCCAATCTTTGGTCATGGGTGGACGAGGCTCGTCGGGATGCTGACGAGGCCGAGAAGGCGTTTGAGGCCCTGTCAGCGAGGTTGTGGAAGGATGATGAAGAAGCCGCCAGGGTCAGGAAGGAGCGAGATGAATTGCTCTAGAAGGATGTCAAAACCCACAAGTAGATCCTTGACCTTCTGAGCGAGGTTGAAAAAGAAAGGGATCTGAGGCTAGGGGCCGAGGAGAAGCTCACGACCCTAGAGAAAAGAGCGAGCATGGATATCGCGGTGGTCGCTCAGCTACGCAAGGAGCGGGATGAGCTGATCCAAACTATGGAGAGGCTCCGCTCAGAACATGGTGTGGCTCGCCAGGAGCATGACTAGGCTTTCCAAGAGCATGACCAGGCCTACCAAGAGCGTGATGACGCATAGCAGAAAGTCGGCGACCTCCAGGCCGAGCTCGAAAGAGAGACGACCCGGAAGTTGGAGGCCGAGAGAGCTTCTACCGGGCTAGCTATGGAACTCATCGAGGAAAGGAGAAAACTTTAGGTAGAGAGTGACAAGCTTGGTATCCTAAGCGCCACCCTCAGAGTGGTCTATGATGACCTTGAGGTGGTGCGATCGGAGGGGACCAGCTCGCTCGCGGCTTATGCCATCGAGATCACAGCCCGGGTGCGCTAGCTCGAGAGGAATGCCCTTCGCACTGGGGTCAATCAGTCCTTCATGATTGCTTGTTCTCATTATGGGGATAGCATCAATCTGGAGGCGATGAGCCATGGCTACGCGCCTGGTTATGAAGTCCATGAGCAGGAGGAGATGGAAACAGTGGTGGCTCCCCTTTCGCAGGACCTGGTGGATAGGATAGAAGGCATAGTTCTCCCCCAGAGGGGCTAGTTAGTTAAATAGGTCAGGCAGTCATTCTTGTAATAAGCAGACAAGTTCTGACCCTTGTGCTTTGTTTAAACAAACTTGTTATTTCGTTTGAACAAATTTGTTCTTTCTTCCTTTTTGCGTGTAAAAAGGTGTTAATGTGTTTCGACCCTTCCTGTTGTGAAGACCGTAGAGCTCAAGGTGTGGGCGAGAAACTCTGATTATGCTAGTAAACAAGAGTGCCATAGCCGCTAGGGCGTAGGTTCCTTACAGTCCGACCAGCCTTACTCAATCGTTCATTTCCACAAACCTTGCCTCTAGGTTTTTAACGTGAGGAAGGGGTCAAACACGGCGACTATTTTAGAAAGGGTATATATATACCCTTATCAGCCCCTGAGTGAGGCCGGACCCCTTGCCATTGCCGGGGTCGGGTTTCACTAAAGATTGAGAGAGACGATAGTGAAACTAGTAGGAAAAAGCGTCTCTTGTTTTAGAAACATTATCCTTAGTTTTTCACACGTATCCCCTCCCTAGGATCTGAGCCATCGTTCCATGACTGCGCATTCGGTCTTCTTGCGAGTCCAACTTTCCTCGAGCCCCCATGAGTAGCGGGGGTCCGGTCGAGGGTCAGCTTGTCTTTGCTATCGTTACCCTATCCGTGGTTTCCGCAACTGGAGGGGTTGAGCTAACATCACTTGCCTCGATGGCTCGAGTGATGCACTCGGTGAGCTCGCTAATGGGCATGTTCGAGTGGAATCTGGGTCCATCGTTCATGACAGGGTCGGCATAACCCTCATGTGGCATTCCACTGCTCTTTAACCCACCTCTCGGCAGATGCCCGAGTCATTCTAGAGACCGACTTAGGTGGACCGTTGGCCTCCCCTCGATGGAGATTCTATGGGCATAGCTTGAGGTTAGGATTGAATGAGAAGGTCGAGATGACCCTGTCTGCTTCTGAGTGGGTTAGGCAAAGGCCACTGGGGCTCATATGTGTTTTCTTCCCTGGCTCTGTTTGTCGCGAGGCGGCCTTGAGCCCTTTGTGGGTCAGCCTTCGAACCTTGGTCGGTTAGATTCCCAAGTTGGGGTTGGGCGGCTAGAGCCCTCGAGCCCTATTGGGCTTGGTAGGGGTCGACTGAGTTTTATGCGTCACCCCATCTGTGGTTTCCGCAATTGGAGGGGCTGAGCTAACAACACTTGCCTCGATGGCTTGAGTGTCACGCTCGGTGAGCTCGCTAATGAGCATGTTGGAGTGGAATCCGGGTCCGTCGTTCATGATGGGGTCGGCATAGCCCTCATGTGGCATTCCACTGCTCCTTAACCTACCTCCCGACAAATGCCTGAGTCATTCCGGAGACCATCTTAGGTGGCCTATTGGCCTCTCCTCGATGGAGATTCTGTGGGCATGGTTCGAGGTTAGGATCGAACGAGAAGGTCAAGATGACCCTATCTGCTTCTGAGCAGGTCAGGTAAAGGCCACAAGGGCTCATTTGCATTTTCTCCCTAGGCTCTATTTGATGCGAGGCAGCCTCGAGCCCTTCGTGGGCTGGCCTTCGAACCTCGGTCAGTCATCGCTCATATCGAATGAGACGGCTACCGCTTCGTGACGCGACGCGAAGCGTTGTGATGCAATAATTGCATATGCGATGCTTGGATGTATGGGATGAATGTATAGATGATTGTATGAAATCATGCATGGGAATGGATGAATGAATGATCATGCACTAGAAAAGCAGAACGGGGGTTGGTAAAGTTACCTTGATGGCTCGAGTGACGAGTTTGGGGAGCTCTTATCGGATATGTCCGAGTGGAATCTGGGTCTGTCGTTCATGACAGAGTCAGCATAACCCACATGGGGCCTTCCACTGCTCCTTACCCGTCTCTTGGCAGTGGCCTGGGCCATCCAATCGACTTGGGTGACCTACTGGCGTCTTCTAGATGGAGATTCTTTAGGTGGGCCCCTCCAAACCCTTTCTGGGAAGGCGGAGGCTAAAGCTCAGAGTGTGGGCAACTAACTCTGATCACACTGGTGAGCAAAAATGATGTAGCCATTGGGGCGTAGGTTTCTTGCGGTCCAACCAATTTAGTCAGCGTTTGTTTCCACAAACCTTGCCTCTAGTTTTTTAACGTGAAAAAGGGTCGGGCATGGAGAATGTCTACCAAATAGACATACTCTTACCAGCCCCGAGTGAGGACTGACCCCTGGCTGTTGCTGGGGTTGAGCGTTACTTAGAGATCATGGAGTCAATAGTGAAACCAATTGGAGAAGACGTGCGTAAATTAAGGGTGACTCGTCTCTCGGTAGCGGCCTGAGCCGTCCAATCGACTTAGGTGACCTGCTGACCTCTCCTCGATGGAGATTCCATAGGTGGACCCCTCCAAACTCTTCCTAGGAAGGCTGAGGCTAAAGCTTGGAGTGCGGGCAACTAACTCTAATCACGCTGGTGAGCAAAAATGTCGTAGCCGCTAGGGCATAGGTTTCTTGCGGTCCGACCAGTTTTACTCAGCATTTGTTTCCGCAAACCTTGCCTCTAGTTTTTTAAAGTGAAAAAGGGTCAAGCACGGAGAATGTCTACCGAATAGACATACTCTTACTAGCCCCCAAGTGAGGACTGACCCCTGGCCATTGCTGGGGTCAGGCATCACTTAGAGATCATGGAGTCGATAGTGAAACAAATAGAAGACGTGCGTAAATTAATGGTGACCCGTCTCTCGGTAGTGGCCCGAGCCATCCAATCAACTTGGGTGACCCGCTGGCATAGGACTTACCTTGATGGCTTGAGTGACGGGTTCGCGGAGCTCTTACCGGATATGTTCGAGTGGAATTCGGGTCCGTCATTCGTGATAGGGTTGACATAACCCGCATGGGGCATCCTACTGCTCCTTGCCTATCTCTCAACAATAGCCTGAGCTGTCTGACCGACTTGGGTGACCCGCTGGCATAGGACTTTCCTGTAGAGATAGAGGATGAGATCATCCTCCCCAAAAATTTAGTTAAGCAAATAAGCCAGGCGGTGAACTCGTAACAAGTGAACAAGCTCTTAAATTTCGTCATGGTCAAACAGATTTTTAGCCCTTCTCCCCTTTTTGTATAAAAAGGTTAATGCGTTCTGACCCTTTCCATCGTTAAGGCTATAAAGCCTAGGGTGCGGGTGAACAAACTCTGATCACGCTGGTGAGCAAAAACGTCGTAGCTGCTGGGGCGTAGGTTTCTTGCAGTCCGACCAATTTTACTTAGTGTCTGTTTCTGAACCCTTGCTTCTGAGTCTTAATGTGAGAAAGGGTTAGACATAGAGAATGTCTACCAGGTGGATATACTCTTAGACACATATCGACTCTTTCTGTAGTTTAGGCTAGAAAGCTCAGGGTACGAAAAAAACTCTGATCATGCTGGTCAGCAAAAATGCCATAGCCGCTAGGGCATAGGTTTCTTGCAGTCCGACCAGTTTTACTCAGCGTCTGTTTCCGCAACCCTTGCTTCTGGGTCTTAACGTGAGAAAGGGTCAGGCGTAGAGAATATCCACCAGATAGATATGCTCATATCAACCCCCGAGTGAGGCCCGACCCCCTGCCGTTGCTGGGTCGGGTGTCACCAAAGACCGAGGAGTTGGTAGCAAAACTGATAAGAGAAAGTGTGCGTATATTAAGGGTAAAAATGACGTAGCTGTTCGATGTTCTAGGCGTTGATGAAGACTTCACCGTCGATGGTCTTGAGCTTGTAGGTGCCTGGTCGGAGCACCTCCACGATGATGTATGGTCCCTCCCATGGCGGAGAGAGCTTGTGGTGGTTCTTGTTGCTCTGGACGAGGCGGAGCACTAGGTCCCCGAAGTTAAATGCCTGTCCCTGCACTCGACGGATGTGGTACCAGTGTAAAACTTGCTGGTACTTGGCTGAGCAGAGGAGGGCAACATCACACGCTTCATCTAGCTGGTCCATGGCATCCTCGAGGGATGTCTCAGCTCCCTGTTCATCGTACGCCCTGACCCTCGACGCTTGATAATCAAGGTCAGTCGGGAGGATAGCCTAGGAACCATAGACCATGAAGAATGGTGTGTTAGCCAGTGGCCTGGCTCGGGGTCGTCCTCAGGCTCTAGAGCATCGCAGGAAGCTCCGTGACCCATCGTCCGCCAAACTTGTTCAACCGGTGGAAGATCCTAGGCTTGAGGCCTTGTAGGACCATGCCATTTGTGCGCTCAATCTGCCCATTTGTGTGGGGGTGCGCCATAGCGGCCCAATTGACGTGGATGTGGTATTCGTCGCAGAATCAAAGAAACTTCTTTTCGGTGAACTACGTGCCGTTGTCCGTGATGATGGAGTTTAGGACCCCAAAGCAATGGACGATGTTGAGGAAGAACAGCACAACTTGCTCAGACTTGATCACGGAGATTGGTCGAGCCTCTATCCACTTTGTAAACTTGTTTATTGTGACAAGCAAGTCTGTATAGCCTCCAGGCGCCCTCTTGAGAGGTCCGACCAGATCGAGCCCCCAGACCACGAACGGCCATGTGATGGGGATTATTTGGAGTGTTTGGGCCGGTAGGTGGGTCTGTCGAGCATAGTATTGACACCCTTCGTAGGTGCGCACGATATGTTCAGCGTCGGCTACCGTGGTCGTCCAGTAGAAGCCTTGCTGGAACGTGTTTCCGACCAGGGTTCTAGATGCGGCATGGTGACCGCAGACCCCACCGTGGATGTCGCTCAGCAACCACTTCCCTTGTTCGATGGGGATGCAGCGCTGTAGGACCCCGGTGTGGCTTCGCCTATAGAGCTTGCCCTCAATAAGGACAAAGGACTTGGCGCGATGCACTAGCCGTTGAGCCTCCATTTTGTCCATCGACAGCGCCTCATGGAGGAGGTAGTCGAGGTAAGGCATCCTCCAGTTGGCCAGAGGGTCAGGCTCTATCGCTGGATCCTCATTAAGCTCCATGACTTTAGGGTCAGATGGAGTCGATGGCTGGTTAGCCCCCAAGCCTAGGGTAGGTGACCCATCATCGGCTTGTTTCGGCTCCTCGTAGTAGACCGAGGGCTTTTACTGATCGCTAGCAAAGATGCTCGTCAACACAAGCTCTTGGTCGAACACTATTTTTGCCAGCGTGTCAGCCACCTCATTAAGATGCCTCGGGATGTGATTGGGCTCGATACCATCAAACTTGTCCTCCAGCTAGCAGACCTCTTGGCAATATGCAGCCATCTTGGCATTGTGGCAGCTTGATTGCTTCATGACTTGGTCGATGACCAGCTGGGAGTCACCCTAGACATCAAGCCATCAGATACCCAGCTCGACAGCAATGCATAGGCCGTTGTTGAGTGCCTCATACTCGGGCACATTGTTAGAGGGGAAATGGATGCGAACCATGTACCTCATGCGTACCTCGAGGGGCAAAACGAAGACCAGCCCTGCGCCGACGCCTTTCTTCATCAGCTATCCATCGAAGTACATCATCCAATACTCTTGATCAATGACTGCTGGTGGCATTTGGACCTCGGTCCACTCTGCAACAAAATCAGCTAGCACTTGGTTCTTGATGGTCGTCCGAGGGGTATACAAAATTCCTTGACCCATCAACTCGAGTGCCCACTTCGTGATTCTTCCTGTGGCATCCCGATTTTGGGCGACCTCGCCGAGAGGGAAGGACATCACGACCATCACCGGATGCGACTCAAAGTAGTGACATAACTTCCTCTTGGCGATGAGCACGGTGTACAAGAGTTTTTGGATTTGGGGGTAGCGAGTCTTAGAATCGGACAAGACCTCGCTAATGAAGTACAAGTGACACTGCACTTTGAGGGCGTGTCCCTCTTCTTCTTGCTCCACCACCAGGGCATCGCTAACCACTTGTGTGGTGGCCGCAAGGTAGAGCAGAAGCAGTTCCTCATCGGTCAGAGGGATCAGAATCTAGGCCTTCGTTAGAAGCTGCTTGACCATGTCAAGTGCCTCCTGGGCCTTGGGCGTCCATTCAAAATGATCGGCCTTCTTCAGGAGCCGATAGAGGGGGAGACCTCATTCGCCGAGGCACGAGATAAAGCGGCTAAGCGCGGCGAGGCACCCTATAACTCATTGTCCCCCTTTATGTTCTAAATCAGGCCCATCTTCGTGATGGCCGAGATCTTCTCTAGGTTGGCTTTGATGCCACGCTCGGAGATGATAAAACCTAGCAGCATACCCCTTGGGACCTTGAAAACACACTTCTCAGGGTTGAGCTTAATGCTGTTTGCTCAGAGTTTCATGAAGGTCTGCTCTAGGTCAGCTACGACCTGGTCAGCCCATTTGGACTTGACCATGATGTCATCCACATAGGCCTCAATGGTTCGCCCGATGAGGTCCCTGAAACATTTGAGCATACAACGCTGGTACGTAGCCCCCATGTTTTTTAGATCGAACGACATCATGACATAGCAGAACGATCCAAATGGGGTGATGAAAGATGTCATGAGCTGGTCAGACTCTTTCATCATAATTTGATGGTACCCAAAGTATGCATCAAGGAAGCAAAGGGTTTCTCACCTTGAGGTTGAGTCGACTACTTGGTCTATGCGTGGCAAAGGAAATGGATCCTTTGGACATGCTTTGTTGAGACCCGTGTAGTCGACATACATTCTCCATATCCCACTCTTTTTTCATACCAGAATAGGATTGGCTAACCACTCGGGGTGGTATACTTCCTTGATGAACCCAGCCACCAAAAGCTTCACAATCTCCTCACCGATGGCCCTACGTTTCTCCTCGTCGAAGCGACGTAGTGAAAGCTCTAGTTTGGCTTTGGTGAATTGATGAAACCCTAAGTGCTAACCTAGTTTATCAAAGTAATTATGAGATGGGTAGCACTACTCCAAGTGATGAAGCAAATGAAGATCATGACATGATGATGGTGATGGCATGGTGATGATCAAATGCTTAGACTTAGAAAAGAAGAAAGAAAAACAAAAACCTCAAGGCAAAGGTGAAACTTGATAGGAGCTTTTCTAGTTTGGTGATCAAGACACTTAGTGTGATCACATTTATGATAGATAGCTGTACTATTAAGAGGGGTGAAACTCATATAAAAATACGGTTATCAAAGTGCCACTAGATGCTCTAACTCATTGCATATGCATTTTGGATCTAGTGGAGTGCCAACACCCTTGAAAACATTTGTGAAAATATGCTAACACATGTGCACAAGGTGTACACTTGGTGGTGTTGGCACATTTGCAAAGGAGAAGAAGTTGGTGAAGAAACAGAAGCGAGAAGGTGTCACTGTGTGTGGCCGGACGCTGGGCTCGGTAGGACCGACGCGTTCGGTCAGGGTGATGTACGGTGACATAGGCGGCGCTAAAGTTGGCACACGGGCGCAGAGCTGATCGGACGTTGTTCTGTGTTCGGTCGTGCAGGAGCAAACGCGTCCGGTCGCAAAACAGAGGCTTGGGGAGCTCTCTAGAAATGATCAGACTCAGGTGTTGCAGCGTCCGATCATCCTCGCCGTGCTGCATCCGGTCGTCATGTGACCATTGGCGCGCAAAGTTACCGTTGAGATCTGGTGGCTCTGGTTGAACGCAGAGCGACACGTGGACGGCGTAGCACGACCGGATGCTGGCAGGGTGCGTTCGGTCGATCTGACCGGCATGTTCGGTCGTCCCGCAGTCTGCCCTAGCTCACTCTTTTGGTCATTTGCATTGACATAGCAACCTTGTGAGCTTAGCCAAAGCCTTTCCACTCATCTCCATCATTGATTCATCATCTTTGTGAGATTGGGAGTAAATCCAAGTGCATTGCTTGAGTGTTTGCATCTAGAGGCACTTGGTGTTCATGTTTCACTACAGGATTATCTTGTTACTCTTGGTGGTTGCCACCACCTAGATGGCTTGGAGCAGCGAGGATCGTCGAGCGGAGGTTGGTGATTGTCTTCGGCTCTGATCGTGGTGATTGTGAGGGGTTCTTGACCTTTCCCCGACGGAGAGCCAAAAGATACTATAGTAAATTGCTCGTGGCTTATGTGTTCCTCATCTTGTGTTGGTTGTGCCGCACCCTATTGAGGGTTTGGCGTGTGATGCCAATTAGCGTGTGAACCTCCAAGTGAGTGAATCGCCACAACGAGGACTAGCTTGCCGGCAAGCAAGTGAACCTCGGTAAAAAAATATTGTGACATCATTTGATTCTGAGGTGATTGGTCTTCATTGGTATTTATTCTTGTGATTGATTGGTTCATTGCTTGACTCGGCGGTATAACCATCTTGCTCTCTCTCTCTTTATATTACCACAAACTAGTTGTCAAGCTCTTTAGTGTAGCTAGTCGTGAGAGCTTGTTAGTTTGATTAGTGTGGCTCTTTAGTTAGCCTTTGAGAGCACACTAACTTAGTGTAGTGACATAGCCATTGTGTGGATAGAAACTATAGAAACTAGAATTGTGGTAGGTGGCTTGCATTTTTAGTAGGCTAGTGCAACTCTCGCTTCGCCTCATATTTGTCTAACCAGTTTACTAAGTGTTGTTGTAGAAATTTTAATAGGCAATTCACCCTCCCCATCTAGCCATTAGGACCTTTCAAGTGGTATGAGAGCCGTGGTCACCGTGATTTGAGGCTTAACAACATTCGGTGTCAAAATGGCTCAAATCAACAACATAAAGAAGCCACCCCAATTTGATGGCTCCAACTATCCCTATTGGAAGGCTAAGATGACAACATATATCAAGTCAATCAATAGGAAGGTTTGAAAGGTGGTGGAGACCAAGATTGAGATTGATGATGAAGAGGCTCCCACCGCCGTCGAAGAGATGCTACTCCAAAACAATGACATTGTTGTTAGTACCATTCATGATGCTTTGGATGAGAGAACATTTAAGCAAATCAAGAACATTGAGAGAGCTCATGAGGCATGGAAGAAGTTGGAGGAATCATTTGAGGGCACTCAAGCCATGAAGGGTGCAAAGGCATATATTCTCAAGGAGAAGTTTGCAAGCTTCAAGATGAAGGAGGATGAGAGTGTGTCGGAGATGTTCCATAGGCTTCAAGTGCTTGTCAATGATTTCAAAGCACTTGGAGAAGAGGTGAAGCATAAGGACTTCTCCCATAAGTTCTTGAGATGCTTACCCTCAAGATTTGACACATTGGTCACTATTCTAGTAAGGAGTGGTTTGGACACCATGACACCAAACCAAGTGTTGGGAGATATAATGACCGATGACACATATAGAGATAATGATGAGAAGGAAGAAAAGAATGAGAAGAAAGATGAGAAGGATGACAAGAAGAGTGTGGCATTCAAGGCCACATCATCCAAGGGCAAGGCAAAGCAAGAATCATCAAGTGAAGATGAAGACTTGAGCTTTGATGGGATGGATGATGAGAAGATGGCTCTCTTTGTTAAGAGATTTGGCAAGTTCATGATGAAGAAGGGCTACTGTGCTAGAAGGAAGAAGTCTTCATCCAAAAACAAGGAATCAAGAAAGTGCTTCAATTGTGGAAGCAATGATCATCTTGTTGCTCAATACCCATACAATAGCGACAATGATGATGACAACAAGAAGAACAAGAAGAAGGACAAGAAGGAAAAGAAAGAGAAGAAGGACAAGATAACCATCAAGAAGAAGAAGAAGGGTGGTTTATATGTGGTCACTTGGGATAGTGATGCTTCCTCAAGTGATGATGTTGATAGTGATGATGATAAGACCACCAAGAAGAAGGCTCTTGCAAGCATTGCTATCAATGATAAACCTTCTCTCTTTGATACTCCATCATGCTTCATGGCTAAGGCCACTAAGGTACAAACTTGTGATGATGGAAGTGATGAGGAACATGATAAAGAAAATGAAAATAAAAATGAAAGTGATAGTGATGATGATGATGAACCAACTAAGGATGAACTACTTGACATGCTAGATGATGCTAAAGAACACTTTGACATTAAGAGAAGAGAATGCAAAAGCTTGCGTAAGGAACTAAAAGTCCTTAAGCAAGCCTTTGATGAGCTCAATGCATCTCATGAGAGGCTAGAGGAAGCCCATGAGAAGCTTGGCAAGGCTCACAAGAAGCCTGAAAAAGCTCATTCTTCTTTGCTTGATGAGCAAAATAAGAAGAAGCATGTTGAGATATGTAATGTAGGCTTAACTTGTGACTTAATTGATGAATCATTTTATAAGCCTATCATTGTTGCTCCCACTAATCCTTCTTATAGCACTTCCACTTCCACCTCATCTAGTAGTGATGGTTTCACATATGATACCTCACTAATGGTTGAGAATGAGATCCTCAAGAAGGAGGTCAATGAGCTCACTCATACCTTGGCTAAGGCCTATGGTGGTGAGGGTCGCTTGCTTATGTGCTTGGGTAGCCAAAGAGCTTCTCTCTACAAAGAGGGATTGGGCTATATCCCCAAGAAAGGCAAGGTGGCCTTTGCTCCTTACAAGACTAGCTTTGTGAAGAATAATTGTCGGTTTTGCACTAGTTGCAAGCAAGTTAGTCATAAAGAGCATGAGTGCAAGAACAAGAGCAAGAATGCTATTGTATCCTCAATTAATATTAATTCTTTCTATGTGCTTATCAAGGGTAGAAATGGTATGAAGGCTAAGTTTATTGGTAAACCATGGATGGGCTCAAAGAAGAAAGCCATTTGGGTGCCAAAGAGCTTGGTCACTAATCTTCAAGGACCCGAGCAAGTTTGGGTACCTAAAAAGAATTGATCTTCTTTTGTAGGTCAATTACAAAGTCGGAGGAAGGCATTGGGTACTTAATAGTGGGTGCACTCAACACATAACCGATGATGCAAGAATGTTCAACACAATCAATACAAATGGCAATGATGGTTATGATAGTATCATATTTGATGACAATGGAAAATGCAAGGTCAAAGGGCTTGGTAAGATTGCAATATCCAATGACATGAGTATATCCAATGTGTTGCTAGTAAAGAGCTTGAACTTCAATTTTCTATCCGTGGCTCAATTGTGTGATCTTGGATTCAAATGCATATTTGGGGTAGATGATGTAGAGATAATAAGTGTAGATGGCTCTAACTTGGTCTTCAAGGACTTTAGATATGAGAATCTATACTTGGTTAATTTCAATGCTAGTGAATCTCAATTATTTACATGTTTGTTCACTAAGTGTAGCATGGGTTGGATATGGCATAGAAGGCTTGGTCATGTTGGAATGAAACAATTGAATAGATTGGTCAAGCATGACTTGGTTAAAGGCTTGAAAGATGTAGTGTTTGAGAAAGATAAGCTTTGTAGCTCTTGTCAAGCCAGAAAATAAGTTGGAAACATCCATCCTAAGAAAAGCATGATGAGCACTAGTAAAGCATTTGAGTTATTGCACATGGATTTGTTTGGACCAACACAATACACTAGCATCGGTGGAAACAAATATGGCTTTGTGATAGTGGATGATTATACTAGATACACTTGGGTATTCTTTCTAGTGGACAAAAATAACGTGTTTGCAACATTCAAATCATTTGTCAAGGGCATTCACAATGAGTTTGAAACAACCTTCAAGAGAGTTAGAAGTGACAATGGTAGTGAGTTCAAGAACACTAGAATTGATGAGTTGTGTGATAAATTTAGAATTAGACATCAATTCTCGGCCAAGTACACTCCACAATCAAATGGCCTTGTTGAGAGAAAAAATAGAACACTTATTGATATGGCAAGATCTATGCTTAGTGAGTACAATGTGAGTCAATCTTTTTAGGCCGAAACTATCAACATGGCTTGCTATTGTAGCAACCACCTTTATTGTCACCCATTGAAAGAGAAGACACCATATGAGCTCTTGAATGGTAGAAAGCCCAACATTGCATATTTTTGTGTCTTTGGTTGCAAATGCTATATCTTAAAGAAAGGCACTAGATTGGGCAAGTTTGACAAGAAATGTGACGAATGATTCCTACTTAGTTATTCCACTACAAGCAAAGCATATAGAGTTTGGAATTTGGATAGTGGTACTCTTGAGGAAGTTCATAATGTTGAATTTGATTAAACCAAGGGTTCACAAGAAGAGAATAAGAACTTGGAAGATGTTAGAGGCATACAACTTTCAAATGCTATGAAGAACATGGATGTTGATGAATTGAGGCCTAGGCAAATGAATGATAATGAAGATGATCAAGTGCAAGTGCTCTCTAACTCAAATATGCAAGATGATATAAATCAAGCTAATACAAGTGGTTCTCATGATAATGAATAAGATCAAGTGGCAAATCCATCATCTCAATCCAATGATCAAGCAAGTGCAAGCAATCAAGTTCCAATCATCTAACCAACCAATATTACAAGGGATCATCCATTGGACACTATCATTGGTGATATTTTAAGAGGTGTGCAAACTAGATCAAGATTGGTTTCATTTTGTGAGCATTTCTCATTTGTGTCTGTAACACCTCTGGTGTTTTGACCTAGCATTAAAACTTAATATGTCATCATATGCATTGCAAAGCATTCATAAAGTAGGAAATTTTGAATGCATTCACTAAATAAGCTTTATTTCATAGTTGTTATTTTATGTGATGTAATGTGATCCAAAACTCAATAAAGATCATGACCATAAGGGTCAAATTTCATGTGATCATGTGAGACCATGTGTCAATTGACTCAAATAACCTTAATGGGCCAGGTAATTGGTCAAAAACCATAATTAAGTAAAAAGGTGAACAAATCAAATTGAATTCAAATTCAAATTATAAAAGTCCTTTTTGCCCCTTTTGTCTATTTCAAAATCCATTTGGAATTTGGGGGTGTGACAAAAAGCAAAGTTGAATCTTATTTTATAAGGATCAACTTTAGTATTCAAAGTTTTTAAAGTTTACATATAAAATTTGGAGTAATTTTGAAATGATTCAAATGTTCAAATGCACCCCAAATTCAAATTTCAAAATGGAGGCAGAATTTGAAAATGTTCATTAAAGCAAAGTTGTAGAGTTTGAAAAGTTGAGCAACTTTTATTTTTGGAGATTTTCAACTTCTTTAGAAAAATTGTGAGTAATTTGCAAAATAAACTCAGTGGCAATTCTGTAAATAATTAAAAAAATCAATTTGAAGCCGCCGGTGCCATGCAGCTGCTTGCCGCCGACCGTCTTCGCCGCTTTCTCGCGCGATGACACGCTGCCGTCTCCGTGGCGAACTCGTTCGGGAGCTGTCGACGCCGGAAGCCTCCTTCCCTTCTATAAATAGGAGCACCCGCCGCCGTCGTCCTTCCTTTCCTTCTCTGCTCTGCTCCGCCACCGCTCAGCTCCGCCGCTCGCCGTAGCTGCCGTCGAACCCTTCCCGTCGTGCCTAGCTAAGCCAGCGTGATCGCCTCGATCTAGCGCTCCTCTTAAGCTTGCTCGCATCGCTTGGGTTAGCCAGAATCACCCAGCGCAATGCGTTCTTCCCCGTGACCGGCCGGAGCTCCGCCACGATCATCTCACCATGGTCAATCCACTCCGGTGAGCCTCTCGTCGATTCTTCTTGTGGTTTAGCTTCCCCGTGACATCCTGTTGATCGTATGCTCGGTCGTTTTCCCTGTCAGAGCCAGTCACGTCGGGGAGTGTCTCGCCGCCGTGCCCGTGGCCGCCATGGCCGGTGTGGAGCTTCCTCCGGTGCACCTGCTGTTGTTCTGAGGGCTGGGATAGGTTCGCGGGGTGGTGTAAATCGTGCTGGTGTAGTCCGCCTCGTCAGAACCTCACCGCCAGCACGTTTGGCTGGCCAGAGCTAGCAGCGCCGCCGTGCGCCCTCTCTGTGTCGCTAACGAACGGGCCCAGGCTGTCAGTGAGAGAAGGGAGAGAACAGTGAGATTTTGTTATTTTCTGAATTTTGAATAGTGCAGCAACTTTGGAAATTTATAGGAAAATAATTATAGCTCTAAAAATTCTAAAAATTTATGTGTAGCTTCTGTACATGTTTTATTATGGTTTAAAAATATGAAACTTGACATTTGAATAAATGTTTAATGTTCAAAAATTCAGTTAATTAATTGATAAATGCAATTTCCATAATTTTTGTAGGCCACTGTATAACTCCAAAAATTATGAAATTTATTTTGGTACACTAATTTGTCATGAGGAAGCTTGCATAAAATTTTGAGGCCATTTGAAACAAGTTCATTTTGAGCTTAATTCGAAATTAATTCAAAAATGAATAAAAGCAAACCATAAGTGTTAGGTTTAGAGTTTGATCTTGTTTTGGTCATGTTTTGTGACCAGTAGGGTTTCAATATCAGTTTGGTCAAGTCACTTAGGTCATAAGCCCTAGGTCATTAAAGTTTGGTTAGAGTATAGTTAATGAATGATTTCATTCATTAAGGGTAGAACATTGGAGTGAAACTTTGGGTAGTTCTTTAGAAGAATGTAGGGTTTCTTAGTAAACATTTTTGTGTGATCCTTGATGGTAGAATTGCAAGTTGGTTTTGTTGGCTTGCAACTGTACCGTGAAGGAAAGTTGTACTCAAGGTGTTATTACATTTCATGCACCATGAAAGCATCATGTTTACATTATCATCATGTTGAAGCATATGTTATTATTTCGTGTAGAATCCGAGAGTGAACCGATTCTAGTTGAGCAAGTTGTGGAAGAATCCCTGGTTGTCTTAGGATTCGATATTTATGGTACTTATCCGGAACCCGAGATCATCAACGAAGGCAAGCCCCGGTTTATGCATTAAACCATTATCTTGTTTACTTTGAAAAGTTTATCACCTATGTTACTTATTGCATTAACTTGATTAATTCAAATGCTACCTACTTGATGCATTTCCTACCTTGTTAATTGTTTACCATCCTTGAAGATGATTTCATTTATAAAGGCGTAGAATTGCTTAGTAGGCTTTCAAAGTAAAAGTTTTGATACAATCAAAGATGGCATACTGGCCAAAGAAAGAAAGAAGATAGAATGAACTAGAGACTAGTCGGGTGACTTATCTTGAATGTTGGGTAATGTTGCCGACTATGTTGCTTAAAGGCCACTCATTGTGGATCTTCTGAACGAGACACTTTGTAGTACTGGTCACATACTCCGGTAAGCCTACTTTGGCTAATCCGATACTAAGACGAATGCCCACGCACTGGGAGTGGAGAGATGGCGGGAGTAGCGTGTACCCTTGTGGCTGGAATGTGGCCGGATTGGAGGTGTGCTGTGCTCTCGGGTGGCGTGAAGACGGCTTAGTATGGGAGGATCCGGTAGCGAGGTTGATATATGCAAGATTAAGTTTTGCATATGTCGTGTGATAAGGAATCCCCAGCTGGGACTTGAATCAATTTGAATTGCGGTGCTCCACGGATATGGAGACTCGTTTCATTACAGAAGCAATGCAGGACTGGTGAATTACTAAAACATGAGAAAAAGAATAGAATGAGAAGGATTGGAACATGGGATATGAACACTTAGTTTGAGATAATGAACTAAGAAGACTTAGGGGTAAAACTTGAAAATAGAATCAAGAATAGTAAGCTTTTGGCAAAGAACTTTTGAATCTTGCTACATCCTTACCTTGACCCAACACCTACATCTCTAAAGTCCTTCACCCCTTTTTTGTCGGGTCAGTCTTGTTGAGTACTTTTGTACTCAGGGTTTGTTAACCCTTGTTGCAGGCGAGTCGCATACGCAGGCTTGTTTTGGTCCCTGCTGCATGTCAGTGTTTGAAGTCGATGACGATGAGGAATGATGAATGGCCTTTGGACAAGGCACTAGTTTGTGTGAAATAAATAATGTTAATGTAATATTATCCCGCTACTATGGTTGTATGACACTTATGGTTTTGTAAGTTTGAAACAACTAGTTTGTAATATTAAAACTTAAGTCTTCCGCTTTATAATCTCTGATATGTATATTGAAAACTATTGTAATCTGCAATGTCTGTGATTGGGATCCTGTTCAAAAAGATTCATGGATGATTCGGGTTTCCCGAGGACACCCGACAGACCTGTTAAGTTGTTGGGAACTTGTGTACGCTATCAGAGGTCTGTTGAGACAATGATAGATGCACGTGGGCTCGATTTCTTAGGAGGTTCTGCCACAGCTGGTATCAGAGCAGGTCTTATCTAAGATCATTGTAGGTTACTTTGGAAAACCTTCAAATTGATTTGGAACAAAGAAAGTAAACTTGATATTTTAAAGTTCAAATTTCTTTCTTCTTACCTCTGATCTAGCCTCAATCCTATCTTATTTGAAAGTTCATGGCGGATAATATGATTAGGTTTGTCCTATGTATTAAAAATCTAGTACTTTTGATCGTATAAATCTTTTGTACTCGAGATCGATTCATGCATCATGCTTGAACACCTTGCATAATAATTCCCCTTAAAAGTGGTTGGGTAAGTAATGTCAATCCCATTCTTGCTAACCCTCATTATCCTCAAGCTATCCTTATAGTCCTACCCTAACTTCTACAGGCTATGGCAAAGACCAAGATAACCGCACTCAAGTCCACTAGACCTCACGGAGCCCCTCGTCACCAGTTGGCACCGCGTAACCGTGAGCTTGGTGAAGGAAGTTCCAGGACCCTAGGAGACGAAGGATCTTCATGTGATCCCGCCGACATCAAGAAACTTACCAAGGAGCTCAACACTCTTCGTCGAGCTCATGCCAAAGATCAAGAGAAGCTGGCGGAAATGCAAAGGGCCATCACCATGACCATGGAGCTACGGAATGAAGCCTGGACACGAGAGGATGCGGCCAATGAACGCATCCATGAGTTGGAGTTCTACGTAGAAGACCTGGAGATGGACAATGCCATTCTTCATGAGAATGTCCACATGATATACGCTCAACTTCATCCTCCTCATGGGGATGGTGAAGTTACAGATGAAGAAATGATGGTAGATCCAGGAGAAGTCGAGAATGAAGAAGAGGAGGAGGACCCTGAGGAGTTAGTGTACTTCTCAGATGAAGATGAGGTTTCGTCCGATATGGACACGAACGCCAATGACTGAGAGCTTGGAGTAGAAATAGTTCTTTTACTGCTTTTCTAGTAAACCAGGGTTGTCTTGTGGGATATAAGACATGTAATATAAATAAGTAACCCTTTGTAGCATGAAACCTTTTAACTGCTTTCAATAAAATAATAATGTAAATAAACGTGTCTCTCTAACAGATGCCTCGTCCTAACACCCGAACTGGTGCAAGTACCTCGCAAGACAATGATGATATCCCAAATCCTCCACCAATGCCTCCGACTATGGCAGATGCCATAACCGCACTCGTCTATGCAACGATAGAGAATGCTAGGTTGTTAAGGGAAATGGCTTAGAACCAACAGGCACCACACCCTAATCATGGCCGCCGTAATAAAGGAAATGATGAGTCAACCTATATTGATTTTACTGACACACGTCCGCTTGTGTTCTCTAAGGCAGAAGAGCCTTTAGAAGCTGGCGATTGGCTCCGGACAATGGAGCAAAAGTTTGAGCTGATCCACTGTACCGAGATTCAGAAACCAAGGTTTGCGGCACAGCAACTCCGAGGAGTTATTGGTGCCTGGTGGGCAAATTTAGTAGCTGTACAGCCCGCTGGTCACCAAATCACCTGGATGGAGTTTAAGGATGCCTTCAGGGCACATTATATTCTAGATGGTGTGATGACCATGAAGTTAGAAGAGTTCTTGGCTCTTAAGCAAGGGGAGCACCCGGTGATGCACTATATTGGGCGCTTCAATCACCTGTCACAGTATGCTATTGAGTATGTGAATACTGATAGAAAGAAGAAGAATCATTTCATGAGAAGTCTGAACACCAAACTTCAGACCATGATGGCAACTTGTGGCAATGCAACTTATCATGAGACAGTCAACATTGCTATCGCTTCAGAGGAGAATTACCGCCGACACAAGGAGGCGAAGAAAAAGAGAGTATCTGCTTCCGGGTCGTCGAGTGGAAAGCGTCAAAAGATGGTCTACCATCCTCAGAATCATGGCCGTGCGTCATTCCGCCCACAACAAAGCCAAAGCAGGCAGCAAATCTTTATTCGCCCTGCAACTAATACGCCTTATCCTCATCAAGCACCACAGCAGCAAAATAATACAAATAATGCAAACCGCACTACTACTCCCCAGAATCACAACTATCCATGTTATAATTGTGGTAAACCCGGACACTTTTCCCGAGAATGTCCGTATCCTAGGAAGAGTAATCCTAATGCACCTAAAGCCCCTGTTACTCAAGCTCAGAATCAGTACAAGGGCAATGCTCAGAACAGTCAGAAGGGTCAGGCTGAGAAGAAAACTAGAAGGGTCTTCTATACTCAGGTGGAATCTATTCCAGAAGGAGAACCAGTAATGATTGTTATGTTTCCCGTTGCTAAGCAACCTGCAATTACCTTATTTGATTCTGGTGCATCCCATACATTCATCAATCGTACATTTGTTGTGAAGCATGGGATAACTATTGGGGAAACAAAAGAACCATATCATATACAGTCGCCCGGGGGACGAATCTGTATAAGGGAGATAGTTCAGCATGTACCTATTGATTTGGGAGGACATGAGTTCCCTACCAACATGCTGATATTAAAGGATCAAAATATAGATGTGATCCTTGGTATGAACTGGTTAACTCAACACGGGGCTATCATAGATGTCATGCATAGAACCATAAGGATAAATGTACCTGGCAGCAAAACCCAACTTCTCATCCAACTTCCCTTTCCTAAGAGTACGGTTAGAACAGTCTGTGCAACTACTGTTGAAGAAGCCGAGGAAATTCCTGTGGTATGTGAATTTATGGATGTCTTTCCTGATGATCTGCATGGTCTACCACCAGACCGAGATGTGGAGTTTAGAATTGACCTGAAACCAGGAACAGCACCTGTGTCCAGAAGAGCATATAGGATGCCACCTAAAGAATTAGCAGAATTAAAAATGCAACTACAAGAGTTGTTAGACAAGGGTTTCATTCAACCCAGTTCATCACCTTGGGGATGCCCTGCTATCTTCGTGAAGAAGAAGGACCAAACCTTAAGGTTATGTGTTGACTATCGGACGTTAAATGAAGTCACCATAAAGAACAAATACCCCTTATCCCGAATTGATTTGCTATTTGATCAACTTGCGGGAGCTAAGGTGTTCTTGAAGATAGACTTGAGATCAGGCTATCACCAGATTAAGATCAGACGAGAAGATGTGTCAAAGACAGCGTTTACTACCCGATATGGTCTATATGAGTATTTAGTCATGTCTTTTGGGCTGACCAATGCCCCGGCTCAGTTTTTATGCCCGAGTTGGATAAGTTTGTAGTGGTATTCATTGATGACATTCTTATCTATTCTAAGAGCAAAGAAGAGCATGAGGAACATCTCCGCATTGTTCTACAACGATTAAGAGACCACCAATTATATGCCAAATTTAGCAAATGTGCATTCTGGTTAGAGGAAGTACAATTTCTGGGTCATGTGTTATCTGCTGAAGGTATAGCTGTTGATCCGAGCAAGGTAGAAGAAGTCCTTAACTGGAGAGCACCTACCACTGTTCATCAAGTTCGTAGTTTTTTGGGGTTGGCAGATTATTATCGTCGATTCATCCCTGACTTCTCCAGAATTACGAAGCCAATTACTGAACTGCTGAAAAATCAAACTAAGTTTGTATGATCAATAGAATGTGAGAAGGCCTTTCAAACATTAAAGAAGTTGCTGACAACTGCACCAGTATTAGCGCAACCTGATTTCGAGAGGCCGTTTGATATCTATTGTGATGTATCTGGAATTGGTATTGGCTGTGTTCTTATGCAAGAAGGCAGAGTCATAGCATATGCTTCCAGACAACTCAAGAAGCATGAAGAACATTATCCCACCCATGATCTTGAATTAGCCGCTGTTGTTCATGCACTCAAGGTTTGGTGACATTATTTATTGGGCAATATCTGTCATATCTATACAGATCACAAAAGTTTGAAATATATCTTCACTCAGTCAGAGTTGAATATGAGGCAAAGAAGATGGTTAGAACTTATCAAAGATTATGACTTAGAAGTGCATTATCATCCGGGCAAGGCTAATGTGGTTGCCGATGCCCTGAGTCGCAAGAGTCATTGCCATTGTCTGACTGTGAAACCTATGCAACGGACATTGTGTTAAGAGATGGAGCATCTGAATTTACAAATCATAGAACAAGGTTCCCTATCCAATATTGCAGTTGAGTCCACTATCAAAGATCAGATCATTGCTGCTCAACGGAAAAGTAAGGGTATAGCCCATATCAAAGATAAAGTCAGATCTGGAAAACCAACATGTTTCAATATTGATGAATCCGATGTCGTATGGTTCAAAGATAGATTGGTAGTACCCAAAAGTCCAGAGCTGCGAAAGCAGATTCTTGATGAAGCTCATTCTACAAGATACTCCATTCATCCAGGTAGCAACAAAATGTATCATGATCTGAGAAAGAGATATTGGTGGACCAAAATGAAAATAGAAATAGCTCAATATGTGGCCAAATGTGATACTTGTCAGAGAGTCAAAGCGATTCACATGAAGACTGCAGGTCCATTACATTCATTGTCAGTTCCATCTTGGAAGTGGGAAGATATATGTATGGACTTCATCGTGGGATTACCTAGAACATCTGCAGGCTACAATTCAATATGGGTTATTGTTGATCGCCTAACCAAGATAGCTCATTTCTTGCCAGTCAGAGATAAATATCGAGCAGAATAGTATGCAAAGCTTTATCTTGATAGAATTTTCAGTCTGCATGGGGCACCCAAGACTATCGTCTCTAACAGAGGGTCATTGTTCGTATCTAAGTTTTGGAAAAGTTTACATGAGTCTTTGGGAACCAAACTTATCCATAGTTCTGCTTATTATCCGCAAACATATGGACAGACTAAAATGGTAAATCAAATTCTTGAAGATATGTTAAGAGCATGTGTTCTTTCCTATGGTGCTAAATGGGATGAATGTCTTCCCTTAGCTGAATTCTCATATAACAATAGCTATCAAGAGAGCATTAAAATGGCACCATTTGAAGCATTGTATGGCCGTAGATGCCAGACACCTTTAAATTGGTCAGAAGCTGGAGAACGTTGGTTCTTTGGACCGGATGTGGTCAAGGAAGCTGAACAGAAAGTTAAACTCATACAAGCTAATATGAAGGTAGCTCAATCCCGATAGAAAAGCTATGCTGATAAGAGGAGACGACCGCTAGAATTCAAAGTGGGAGATCATGTCTACCTCAAGGTATCACCGATGAAAGGAGTTCATTGTTTTGGGATTCGAGGAAAGTTGGCGCCCCGTTATGTCGGTCCTTTTCAAATCCAACAACGATGTGGACCGGTCACCTATCGCATCAAGCTACCAGATCACATGTCAGTTGTGCATGATATCTTCCATGTATCCCAGTTGAAGAAGTGTCTTCAAGTACCTGACCAAGTGATCGACTTTGGTGATGTAGAACTAGAACCTGACTTGACTTATGTCGAGTACCCCATTAGAGTCTTAGATCAGAAAGATCGGGTCACTCGAAGACGTACAATCAAGTTCTACAAAGTACAATGGAACCAACACACTGAAGATGAAGCTACTTGGGAGTCCGAGGATTACTTAGAAGAAAACTTTCCTGACTTCTTTGCTTCTATCTAGTTGCAATACCTTGTCTATGTTGTAACTTGTCTCATTTGTCAAAAGAATGGAAAACTCCCTCACTAGCCTTTTGAATAAAGTTATGATGTGTTAGCTTGACACATTTCCTTTTCCATTACTTAATCCTAAGTTTTAAATCTCGGGATGAGATTTCTTTAAGGGGAAAGGGTTGTAAAACCTCTTAAAACTTGACATGTCATCATATGCATTGTAAAGCATTCATAAAGTAGGAAATTTTGAATGCATTCACTAAATAAGCTTTATTTCATAGTTGTTATTTTATGTGATGTAATGGGATCCAAAACTCTAAATAAAGATCATGACCACAAGGGTCAAATTTCATGTGATCATGTGAGACCATGTGTCATTTGACTCAAATAACCCTAATGGGCCAGGTAATTGGTCAAAAACCATAATTAAGTAAAAAGGTGAACAAATCAAATTGAATTCAAATTCAAATTATAAAAGTACTTTTTGCTCCTTTTGTCTATTTCAAAATCCATTTGGAATTTGGGGGTGTGACAAAAAGCAAAGTTGAAGCTTATTTTATAAGGATCAACTTTGGTATTCAAAGTTTTTAAAGTTTACATATAAAATTTGGAGTAATTTTGAAATGACTTAAATGCTCAAATGCACCCCAAATTCAAATTTCAAAATGGAGACAGAATTTGAAAATGTTCATTAAAGCAAAGTTGTAGAGTTTCAAAAGTTGAGCAACTTTCATTTTTTGAGATTTTCAACTTCTTTAGAAAAATTGTGAGTAATTTGCAAAATAAACTCAGTGGCAATTCTGTAAATAATTAAAAAAATCAATTTGAAGCCGCCAGCGCCACGCAGCTGCTTGCCGCCGACCGTCTTCGTCGCTTTGTCGCGTGGTGACACGCTGCCGTCTCCGTGGCGAACTCGTTCGGGAGCTATCGACGCCGGACGCCTCCTTCCCTTCTATAAATAGGAGCACCTGCCGCCGTCGTCCTTCCTTTCCTTCTCTGCTCTGTTTCGCCACCGCTCAGCTCTGCCGCTCGCCGTAGCCGTCGTCGAACCCTTCCCGTCATGCCTAGCTAAGCCAGTGTGATCGCCTCGACCTAGCGCTCCTCTTTGGCTTGCTCGCATCGCTTGGGTTGGCCGAAATCGCCCAGCGCAACGCGTTCTTCCCCGTGACCGGCCGGAGCTCCGCCACGATCATCTCACCGTGGTCAAGCCACTTCGGTGAGCCTCTCGTCGATTCTTCTTGTGGTTTAGCTTCCCCGTGACATCCTGTTGCTCGTATGCTCAGTCGTTTTCCCTGTCGGAGCCAGTCACGTCGGGGAGTGTCTCGCCGCCGTGCCCGTGGCCGCCATGGCCGGCGTGGAGCTTCCTCCGGTGCACCTGCTGTTGTTCTGAGGGCTGGGATAGGTTCGTGGGGTGGTGTAGATCGTGCTGGTGTAGTCCGCCTCGCCGAAACCTCACCGCCGGCGCGTTTGGCTGGCCAGAGCTGGCAGCGCCGCTGTGCGCCCTCTCTGTGTCGCTGACGAACGGGCCCAGGCTGTCAGTGAGAGAAGGGAGAGAACAGTGAGATTTTGTTATTTTCTGAATTTTGAATAGTGCAGCAAATTTGGAAATTTATAGGAAAATAATTACAGCTCTAAAAATTCTAAAAATTTATGTGTAGCTTCTGTAAATGTTCTATTATGGTTTAAAAATATGAAACTTAAAATTTGAATAAATTTTTAATGTTCAAAAATTCAGTTAATTAATTGATAAATGCAATTTCCATAATTTTTGTAGGCCACTGTATAACTCCAAAAATTATGAAATTTATTTTGGTACACTAATTTGTCATGAGGAAGCTTGCATAAAATTTTGAGGTCATTTGGAACAAGTTCATTTTGAGCTTAATTCCAAATTAATTCAAAAATGAATAAAAGCAAACCCTAAGTGTTAGGTTTAGAGTTTGATCTTGTTTTGGTCATGTTTTGTGACTAGTAGGGTTTCAAGATCAGTTTGGTCAAGTCACTTAGGTCATAAGCCCTAGGTCATTAAAGTTTGGTTAGGGTATAGTTAATGAATGATTTCATTCATTAAGGGTAGAATATTGGAGTGAAACTTTGGGTAGTTCTTTAGAAGAATGTAGGGTTTCTTAGTAAACATTTTTGTGTGATCCTTGATGGTAGAATTGCAAGTTGGTTTTGTTGGCTTGCAACTGTACCGTGAAGGAAAGTTGTACTCAAGGTGTTATTACATTTCATGCACCATGAAAGCATCATATTTACATTATCATCATGTTGAAGCATATGATATTATTTCGTGTAGAATCCGAGAGTGAACCGATTCTAGTTGAGCAAGTTGTGGAAGAATCCCCGGTTGTCTTGGGATTCGATATTTGTGGTACTGATCCGGAACCTGAGATCGTCAACGAAGGCAAGCCCCGGTTTATGCATTAAACCATTACCTTGTTTACTTTGAAAAGTTTATCACCTTTGTTACTTATTGCATTAAGTTGATTAATTCAAATTCTACCTACTTGATGCATTGCCTACCTTGTTAATTGTTTACCATCCTTGAAGATGATTTCATTTACAAAGGCGTAGAATTGCTTAGTAGGCTTTCAAAGTAAAAGTTTCGATACAATCAAAGATGGCATACTGGCCAAAGAAAGAAAGAAGATAGAATGAACTAGAGACTAGTCGGGTGACTTATCTTGAATGTTGGGTAATGTTGCCGACTATGTCGCTTAAAGGCCACTCATTGTGGATCTTCTGAACGAGACACTTTGTAGTACTGGTCACATACTCCGGTAAGCCTACTTCGGCTAATCTGATACTAAGACGAATGCCCACGCACTGGGAGTGGAGAGATGGCGGGAGTAGCATGTACCCTTGTGGCTGGAATGTGGCCGGATTGGAGGTGTGCTGTGCTCTCGGGTGGCGTGGAGACGGCTTAGTATGGGAGGATCCGGTAGCGAGGTTGATATATGCAAGATTAAGTTCTGCATATGTCGTGTGATAAGGAATCCCCAGCTAGGACTTGAATCAATTCGAATTGCCGGTGCTCCACGGATATGGAGACTCGTTTCATTACAGAAGCAATGCAGGACTGGTGAATTACTAAAACATGAGAAAAATAATGGAATGAGAAGGATTAAAACATGGGATATGAACACTTAGTTTGAGATAATGAACTAAGAAGACTTAGGGGTAAAACTTGAAAATAGAATCAAGAATAGTAAGCTTTTGGCAAAGAACTTTTGAATCTTGCTACATCCTTACCTTGACCCAACACCTGCATCTCTAAAGTCCTTCACCCCTTTTTTGTCGGGTCAGTCTTGTTGAGTACTTTTGTACTCAGGGTTTGTTAACCCTTGTTGCAGGTGAGTCGCATGCGCAAGCTTGTTTTGGTCCCTGCTGCATGTCAGTGTTTGAAGTCGATGACGATGAGGAATGATGAATGGCCTTTGGACAATGCACTAGTTTGTGTGAAATAAATAATGTTAATGTAATATTATCCCGCTACTATGGTTGTATGACACTTATGGTTTTGTAAGTTTGAAACAACTGGTTTGTAATATTAAAACTTAAGTCTTCCGCTTTATAATCTCTGATATGTATATTGAAAACTATTGTAATCTGCAATGTCTGTGATTGGGATCCTGTTCGGAAAAGATTCATGGATTTGGGTTTCCTGAGGACACCCGACAGACCTGTTAAGTTGTTGGGAACTTGTGTACGCTATCAGAGGTCTGTTGAGACAACGATAGATGCATGTGGGCCCGATTTCTTAGGAGGTTCTGCCACAATGTCATCCATTGAACCAAAGAAGATAGATAAAGCATTGAATGATGTTGATTGGGTGAATGCTATGCATGAAGAATTGAATAACTTCACAAGAAATCAACTATGGAAATTGGTAGAGATGCCAAAGGGACATAATGTGATTGGAACCAAATGGGTCTTTAGAAACAAGCAAGATCAAGATGGGATAGTAGTAAGGAACAAAGCAAGATTAGTAGCACAAGGATATACACAAGTTGAAGGTCTTGACTTTGGAGAAACATATGCCCCGGTTGCTACATTGGAAGCAATTAGAATCTTATTAGCCTATGCTTGTGCCCACAACATTAAACTCTATCAAATGGATGTCAAGAGTGCATTTCTCAATGGTTACATCAATGAAGAAGTATATGTTGAGCAACCGCCCGGTTTTGAAGATGACAAGAAGCCTGACCATGTGTACAAGTTGAAGAAGGCATTGTGTGGCTTAAGGCAAGCACCTAGAGCATAGTATGAGAGATTGAGAGACTTCCTACTCTCTAAAGGGTTCATGATGGGCAAGGTTGACACCACTCTTTTCACCAAGAAGATTAGCAAGGACTTATTTGTGTTGCAAATCTATGTTAATGACATCATATTTGGATCAACCAATCAAGATTTTTTTGAAGAGTTTGAAAAAATGATGGCTAATGAGTTTAAAATGTCCATGATTGGAGAATTAAGTTACTTTCTTAGTCTTCAAATTAAGCAATTGAAGAATGGTACATTTGTGAGTTAAGACAAGTATATCAAGGATATGATCAAGAAGTTTGGCATGAGTGATAACAAAGCCATTAGTACACCAATGGGAACAAATGGCAACTTGGATAGTGATGCAAGTGGTAATATGGTGGATCAAAAATTATATCGGTCTATGATTGGAAGCCTACTCTATGTGACCGCATCAAGGCCGGATATCATGTTTAGTGTATGCATGTGTGCAAGATTTTAAGCCTCACCAAGACAAAGTCATTTGAATGCTACAAAGAGAATATTGAGGTACTTGAAGCATACACAAAATGTTGGTTTGTGGTATTCCAAAGGAGCAAAGTTTGAGTTAGTTGGTTACTCCGACTCGGATTATGCGGGATGCAAGGTTGAAAGGAAGAGCACCTCGGGCACATGTCAATTGTTGAGAAGATCATTTGTTTCATGGTCATCAAAGAAGCAAAATAGTACTGCATTATCAACCGCCAAAGCCGAATACATATCCGCTGGTAGTTGTTGTGCATAAATACTTTGGATGAATGCCGCCTTGAATGACTTTGGAATCAAGTTCAAGAAAGTGCCATTGCTATGTGACAATGAGAGTGCAATCAAGTTAACCAACAATCTGGTTCAACATGCAAGAACAAAGCACATTGATGTCCGCCACTATTTCATAAGAGATCACCAACAAAAAGGAGACATTTGCATTGAGAGTGTATGCACAAAAGATTAACTTGTCGATATATTCACCAAGCCATTAGATGAGAAAAGGTTTTGCAAGCTAAGGAATGAGTTGAACATATTGGATTTCTCTAATATGTGTTGATGCAACCCCCCCACTTATATGATATGTCTCTCCTTCGAGCAATCCAAGGTAAAAGTTGATTGGCATGGCATACATCCTTGCTAAGGACATGTTTAGTGCATCTAGTCATCTTTCATATTTAATAGGCTCATTCGTTAAAATCAAATGATTTTGATATTTGCATGGTACCACTATTGCTTCTATGCTTGACTTGATCTAGTGGTAGCATATGACATGTTTGTGGGCTTGTAAACCTATTGTTTAATCTAGAAAATGAGCTCTAAGTGTTTAACTCAACATGATACAAGATAACCCTTATTTGGAGGTGTGAAGAAGCTTATCCTTAGATCAAACCGAGTTAAATATCTTTGGCAAATGATCTAGATTGGACCAAATTTGGGGAAATGATCCTCACCCCATTGATTGACATTGATAATCTCAACCTATCTATATTTTAAACATTTATGATCATTGATGACAAAGGGGGAGAAATAGTGTACAAAGATAATAAAAAGACAACAAAGGATGAAAAGACAACAAAGGGAGAAAGAAATGAAGATATAAGTGATAGGGAAAAACTTGACACAGGGGGAGAGATATAATAAAGGAAGGAGATCAATTAAAATTTTAAGCACACAAGTAGGGGGAGCAAGTTCATAAACTTGATTGATGCATTTGAATGTGCATTTCATATGTTTGCTTGCATGACACAAGTTTTAAATTACAATATCCATGCTTGTGTGGTGTATGCTAGTTGTAGGTTTGAATGATGAAATGAAAAACTAGCATGCATAGATTAAGTAACTAGACTCATGCTCGTATTATGAAAACTAGACCCTTGCTTCTAATGTTGATTTCATAGAGTATTTTAGTTTTTGTGTATGTCTAGTTACTCATGGTGCTAAGGATAGTATATTGGTGCGCTCCGATTGGTATCACGCTTCAAAGGTCCATCTTTTATACCATAGCATCATTTGATAGACATTGTCTCCTATATTTTCTATCTAAGCATATGTGCAAGTTACAGTCCAAACTCTTAGCCCTGTTCGATTCTCTTATAATCCGTATTTTTCAGCTTGTTTTTTCAGTCGGAACAGTGTTTTTCTCTCACAACAAATTAGCTGGAACAGTGTTTCGCCTTGTTTTTTCAGCGAAGCGAACGGGGCCTTAACATGCAAATGAGGAAGGTAGACAATAGTAGTTGCCTTTTCTGTTCTGAACATGAAAGGATCAGCCATATGTTTTCTGAATGTGCAAGTGCCCAGCAGCTGTGGGAGGGTATTGCTGAAATTATGGGAATGAAGGGAGTGGTCAACTATGAATTTTATAGTTAAACCTTGGTCAGCCGACAAAAAAAACATATATGGTGTATCTGTACCATAAAAGTTTTATTCAATAAAATCTGGAAGGGGGCAACCCCTCCTGTTTCATAAAAAAAACATATATGGTGTAGAATATGCTCACTTCAGCGACCCTGGCTCAGCTTAGAGCAGTTATGGTGAACTTTGACTGCCATGTTCAAGCAAGGCTCACAATCTCGCTGGAATTTTTGAAATGTAGCATTTTTCGTTGGGCCAATTTTTTTTGTATCATCTGAATAAATTCGATTGAATTCATCTTATGCCCTAAAATTGCACAAAACTGCCTTACAATGGCCCTCTATATCGCATAGACCCATAGAAGCTATAAATTTCTCCTAATTCATTCTATTTCCTTACTCCTACAATTGACGTAACTAGCATAAGCAGCTCGCTCACCGTTAGTTTGTCATATTATCACTACTCCACTTCTGCGATATATTGTGTTAATTTTTTTGTGTTATATAAATTAATTTGTGATGTATGGTAGGTTAGAGAGTGTTTCTCGTAAAATGGTGCTAATTTTTTTTAAAGGAAACTCATTTGAATTTGACCCGATATTTCTAAAATTCCCAAAATTTCGAATTTATCATCAGGGGTGATTTTCTTTCAAATATTATAAACCATGTGTTCATGAGCTGCAGGGATCACAGAAGGACGCGGCGAGACAAACCGGAGAATCTGGTGACCTGGCTGGAACAACTACTCTGGAAGTCAGTCATCCATCAAAAACATAAATACATGACCACGCAGATGATGGTTGATCTGGACTGGAACGAGCGCATACACAGAACTGCAACGCACTTGGGGTTTGCGTCTATATAGAGCTCTGTAAAGTTCGTTCGAGTACCCTTCTTGAGACTATAAGATGTTTTCAGTAGTGGTGGGTTGACTTTTATTTACTGTAATTCCAGAGGGCATGTTCGGCTGATATAGTCTCGGTTCATTTTAGTTTGGTTTAGTTTATTCTCTCTCATAAACACTATTAAGTTAAATTAAGGTTAAAATGTGACCAGCCGAATACCCCTTTATCCTCTGATTGCAATGCACCCTGTGGAAGTGGAAATAAAAATTCGGTTCCTATAGCACTGTCTCTACTCACGTCACACGATGATGTGACATCTAACTGCTCTGTTGCCGTACTAGCTAATCTTTTGGACTTTTGGTTTTGTTTAGATTAGGGTTAAAAATCAGTATTTGATACTGTAGCACTTTCATTTGTATTTGATAATTATTGTCCAATCATGGCTTAACTAGGCTCAAAAGATTCGTCTTGTAATTTACAATCAAACTGTGTAATTAGTTATTTTTTTATCTAAATTTAATACTCCATGCATGTGTCCAAAGATTTGATGTGATGGAGAGAGAGTAAAAAAACTTACAATCTAACAAGGCCTTTATTCTCTGAAAAAGCTGAAAGCAGCAGCCAAATCAAACGAGATTAAATAAGTCACAGTATTTTCTAACTTGGTTATGATTATTCATTCTTTTATGTGGCTTTTGGCTAGTTATGATTCTGGTTAAAAAATGTCTAGGCATGATTGATTGCTTTAGGCCTTATTTGTGGATGCGCATGTATTCATCACAATCCACGTATATTGAAGTTGATTGAAATAAAATTAAACTAAGTTTTATTCCATTTCACTCTAATACATATGAATTAAGGTAAATACGCATGCATCAAATAAACCTTAGGGGATCCCGAATCCCCCACCTGAATTTGATTAATCAATGGCTCTGAAACAGCCTGATGGTTCACAAGAGTTTGTTACATGGCATGCTTAGCTATTACATAGCGTTAGCCAACACAGAGCACCATTTGGAGGATATATCCGCCTCATCACGCGGCAGCCGGGCAGCCCATAAGTGTGCCTCGGATTTGCACGCGAGAGGATTAGAACCTGTGACAAGAAAGGAATCGTTTGGTTCCTAACCTTGTCTGCTCACCCGAAACTGAGTGAGACAAAGATTAGTGTGGGCAATACCTAATTATTTGTATACCGGCTATGCCGGGTCTCCTGAAACCACTTGGCCGATCAGCTCCATTTTCGGCTGAGTGAGGACGCTGCATGTGCGGCTGGCAATGCTACCAGATGCTGCACTCTTTGGCAACAGGTTCTCTGCCTCGGCACTCCACTGGTAGTAGTGGACTAGTGGTAGCCCGTCCTCGTACGTCATGGACCAGGACTCGGCTAGTACATGACACAAGAGGCATGCAGATGCAGAAGACCAAGCTCTGAAAACGCGAGATTGCTTATATGAAAATGCACGTCGGTCAATAGATTAGAAAGTGGAAAACAGAGCAGGAAATGCTGCCTGTACTACGCGTGATCGATCTCTCATGACATGAGCACGTGGAAGGAATCATGGAAAGGGCCTCAAATCAAATCATCAAAGTGGCAAATCTTGAACACAGAGTCGATCGCAAAGAAAGTACTAGCAAATCTTGAACACTGAGCATTGATCCCCACTTCTTCCCCAGTGGATGAGCAAAGCATGCAGTGCTGCAACTAGCAGAGGCTGTGGCATGGCATCATGTAGTGTAGATCTTTTTTTTCTAACCTTTGAGATGAGAAGAATAAAGCACCAAGGTATCTTCAGTTATCCGTCCATGTTCATTGTTAAAGGAGCAGGTCAGCAGTTACCAGTAGGAGTTGGATATTAGTGGACACTTCATCTATTTGATTAGCAAAAAATGGTAATAATGACGTTGACCCATCATTCGTCATTATGTGCGCCTAAAAAAAATCTAGACGGAACTGTGGAGTCTGTAGTCTGGATGGCGAAGGCTTTATCCGTGCACGGTTGTTGGGTTCCCGTCTGAACCTATTATGCATGGTCACAAGACACAGTGCATTGCATCCACAAGACTACCAGAGAAGTGTTGACAGATGAAACTAGCTAGCTAGCCAGCAGTGAATTTGCGTGCAGAAACTTGATTTCCCCGGAACGTACGTCTGCTTCAAAGCCTGAATCGATATCGATGTACCAGCTCACAGCCGTTAAAACTCCGAAATATTTCAACGTTGTGACAGGGCATCCTTCTGGACATCTCGCTGGTTGCAAGGAGAATCGCCGGAAGACATGTCCCCAGCTATCTACAAACACAACAAGAGAAGGAATAGGACCGTGACAGAGACACGTTGGCTAACAAGTAACAACACATGGATTGCTGACGTTGACGATGATGAACTGACACAAGAAGCTATAGTCATGTCACGTGGGAGAGCATACAAAGCATCATTGCATCAACTAGAATCAAACACAACGTGGACGCACAGGACGAATGGTCAGCACTCACAACGGATCGGCGTGTGCATTGCAATTTGAAGGGACATCAAGATGCCTAATAACATCAGTTGTTGGAAGACAAAAACGCCACCAAAATGCAAGCTCTTCACATGGCTAATGCTTCAGGATAGAATATGGACCGCTGCAAGACTGCAGAGGTCCGGCAATGGCCTAACCTATACTACTTTCTACCCAGCTGTGCATGAGGAACTTAGAGACCACTCTGCATCTCTTCCAGTGGTGTGGGTACGCTAGATCAGTATGGAGGGGAATAGCCGCTTGATCATGAAGAATAGGACTTGTTCCTGAATTTAGCTGATAATAGTCCACCATCAGCAAAAACCAGAAACACTTGAAAGAAATAATAGTCTTCAACCGAAGACGAGCACAGTGCAAGAGGTTGTTGCAGGAATCAAGGACGAGTGGAGGACATGCATGGTGTTATGCAGGCAACGAAGATTTGGCAATGATGTTACCACAACAGACTACTTCGACGCAGCTGCATCTGCAGGAACTTCAGATGCACAAAAACACTGATATGGATCGAGATGAAACACTGAGATAGATTATATAGACCTATAACTACAATTTGATAGTTCATGAACCGAGATGAGAAGTCGAGAATAGTATAGAGACCGAGCATGTAATTTCTCTCACTACGTCGAACGGGTCAACGGGTCCAGCGTCATTCCCTGGACACCTACCATTCCTTGAAAGTTCTTGGCCTTGTAGTAGCTTTGTGAATCCATCCACGCATGGATCACATGCCTGGTTGTTTTTCCCAGTTTGGAAAATTAAATACAGTAATTTTTTTGCTTGGAACCAGTCGTGTTTGTAAGCCCCTTTCTTTGTTCAAACAAATATTTTGCTTTTTTATTTAGGAGAAAGAAACAAATATTTTGCTAGTAAGAAAACAAAGAAATTGAAACACAAAAGCATGACGGACGGGCCAGGAGAAGAAGGCCCGTGCGGGTGCGCTCCCACTGGGCCCAATGGGCTGAATAACCCCAGACTGAGCTTAAGGCCGTCCGCAGCATTAAATATCTTCACCACGTGTGCTCTATCAATTCTAAAAAAAAAGTGTGTTGTATCTCTCGTCTCTCCCCTCTCTCTCTACCTGCAATGCGACGACTGGTTAGCCTACCGCCGCGCCACCGCCGCCCGACACCAGGTGCCGATGCCTTGTCGGTCTCGTCACCGGCGACGAGCACCCACCAGGTATTCCTACCCCTTCTCTTCCCTTCCCTTCCCTTCCCGCTGTGCGGAACGGAGCACCCAAACCCTAACTTTATCTTTTACTGGGTTCGCCCCCCTTTGTACCGTACCGGGAGTTTAATTAGAAGAAGGCCAGGATATTAAGCGGAACTCGGCCCACTCCAACGCCTCCACGGGCGGACACACGGCTGTCAGCTGCGAAAGATGCCTTAGTGCACAAAAAAAGAGGCCTCCGAGCCCAATCGTGACCCTTGGCCCGGGCACGGATGGAAAATAAATAAATGCAGTGAAAAGATCTTCTCCGAGAGTGAGATGCACAATCGTAATAAAAAAATAAAAAAAACGCCATTTGAGCGCAATTGTATCTCCCGTGGTGGTGTGCGCTAGACATTAGCGCGCCTAGCTTTTTGCCTTTTTCTGTTATATATATATATATATATATATATATATATATATATATATATATATATATATATATATATATATATATATATATATATATATATACCAAACACAATTTAAATGTGATATTTTCTCATAATTAGAACAAACCAAATTCAAAATTTGAGAAGCAGTTGCACCTATCACTTTCTCTAATCCCCACGAACCACATAAATGTTGCCTTTTCTGTTATTTATATACCAAACAAAATGTAAATGTGATACTTTCTAATAATTAGAACAAACCAAATTCAAAATGTGAGAGGCAGTTGCAACTGGCACTTTCTCTAACCCCCACGAACCACATATCTGCGTGATCTGTATTTTACCATTATGTTCCACAGTATATCTGTGCTTACAGATTTATAGTGTACATTTAACTCTCAGTATGTTCATTGATCCTTTTCAAGATCCATTACAATTGGTAACAACAAAAAACACCGCTTTATCAACTGCACACATATTGTTGCATTGTGTTGCTGATTGTCTTACCTGCAAAGAATTCCAGCCAGCTTTGGTGCAGTGCAGGGGCTGCCAAACTGGTCAGTGGTCACGGAAGTCGGAAGTTGTTCTGCAGTACTGGAAACATTATAGTTACCCTGTTCGGCTGGCTGATTTTTGGGCTGCTGCTGATGCTAATGTTGATTTGTTGTGAGAGGAAAATATTGTTCCATGGCTGAAAAGTAGTGCTGATAAGTTCAAGCCATCCACTATTCATTCTCTTTTCATTGAGGAAAAACATGATCATGTGATTCATTATGTTCTCTGTTTTTCCCAGAAGTGTTGGTAATCTTCCAGGGGAAACGGAACTTCAGAGAAGAGTAAATGTGGAAGAACAATATCTTTCACTTCATTTACCTCATATGAATCATACTTTGTATTTAGATCCATCTTATTGATGAGAATATGAGATAGATTATGTAACAGTCAGTTTACTACAACATCCGAATTAGTTTGGGTATTATTGTGATTTACTAACTAGTTGAAATATTTAAAAGAAACTACATGCTATAAGTTTTGTATGTGGTATGTACTGCTAGGGATTTTTTAGGTTTTATTTAAGATTACTATTGCCGATATCCCTTTTCCAACAATACTAGAAACACAGGCGTGCCGGCCTACCATGTTGGTATGGCAGACGGATAGGGAGCTACTTGTGGAGATATATCATGGGCGCGCAGGAGGCCGGTGTCCTCTCCCATTGGTATAGTGCTGTCCCATAGACACGAGATATATACCGATGCCCTTTTATGTAACTATGTAACCTATTTAATGCTGACTATACATATACATATACATATACATATACATATGAATGCAGGTCACCTCAGTAGAAGGAAATCATCTCGAGATCCCATAGACCACCCACTGAAGTTTGATTGGAGGAAGGGGCCTCCTGACGTTTGAGATACATCTGTAGCTGTAAGCTACCCAAAGAAGACGACTGGTAACTCCAAGCTGCTGCCATTGTGGTGAACTTTATCGATTGAATTACCGTGTCTAGAGTCAGTAGTAGTGATCAGCTGCGGAGTTGGTTTCTGGGAGGGATAAATATGAACTTCTATTGGTTGAAGAACCTGTAACGACTATGATGTTTCACCGTTAACTGCTGTAAACCCCTCGGGATGCTGGGGATGTTTTATTCCCTGGAACACTAAGAAAAAAGATAATTCATGGGATGATTTCTTGGTCTGTACTCTGTAGGTTGTGCAGGAGGTCTCAGTTTTAATTTACTTTAGAGCTGCTGATCAATCAACCTGCATACTCGTATGTAGGAACCAATATATACAGCAGAAGTTAGTTTGTACAGACAGTTGTTTTCATGCAATAGCGTGAATTGTGGATTGTGTTAATAGCATTCTTTTGTGGTATATAAAGCCTAATGGTTTATAAATAAAGAAAATGGATCCCAATAAGGGAACATGTTTTATGTATATCATTGTCTTGTGCAAACATAAGTTGTGCTCTTGGACTCTGATGTTGCATTTCAGGTAACACCATTCGTGAGTTCTATTCCATGCTAACAGGTGAACTAGAGTTGTATAAGGTGTGACCGTGTAAGCCCTAGAGGTGTGGGTGTGCAAGAGAGGAGAGCTACTCTGTTTTGGCTACCAATGAACTGAGTACATAACTGGTCGGAGGTGGACATGATGTCCGGTCTCTACCCTGAGCCCTAACTCTTGTTCCCCGGGATTCCCCAATTCTTTTCAAATTCCCTCCTGCTATCGTTCTATCCAGTTCGTGATCATGGTTCATAACAGATACCCTTGACCTTATCATTCCCTCGTGTTCTCTAGCAGGTTTAGTCGCGTCCGCCTTGCCCATTGGCAACTGCTCCCCTTCCACAATCTTTGCCATCTCTCCCTCTGCTTCAACTCTCATGGTGGTTACAGTAGCTGGGAGAGTTCCTCCTTGGAGGCGTCCTTCTCACACCTCTTCTCCTGCTGAGCTAGGATTTGCGGGTAAAAACCTTCCCTTGCGAGCTTGCGGCGTCGGCGCCTTTGGTGTCGTTTACTTCGTGAAGGCGTCACAAGGCTTCCTGCTCCGTTTCCGCTCCGCTACTCTGTTTCCTGCCATAGTGGTGCTTCAAGTTGTTTCGTTGGTGGTGCTCGGTAGCGACATTTGGGTTGGTTGTCTGAGTTAGTTGTTTTTGCTAGTTGTGGCGTCTTTTAGTTGTGGAATTACTAGTTGGGTTGTTTTTCGACCAGATTAAATTTCTAGTTGGTGAAGTTCACCGGAGCATGTAGTGATGTGAAGTTCTTAGTGGTCCGGTTCGAGTGCCAAATTGTATGAGATGAGTGACGTACTCTTGTTAGTTGTGTTATTTTTAGACCCGATTTTCACTAAAAAAAACTCAGCCTGACACTTTTTCCTTTTTCATCGTCTAATATAAATAGCGGCAAAGCGTTTGCCATCCGTTTAAAAAACCCTCCTACACAAAAAATTGACAGAGCAACGCTTAAGGGAAATTGTTGAATCCCCATTTCAAAAAAAGGAGCAAATTGCAGCAACGCACTGCATTGCAAATACCCATCAAGAGCACCAGGCTTTGAGCTCTAGAACTTGAATTAAGGCGTTAAATCATGCCCCACAGAAAAAAAAAACAGAAGGGAATGACTCAGTCGACGACCACCTCACCCGTATGGAACTCGTACTCGCAGTCCACGTTCCCCATGCCTCACCGCCGGGACTTGAGCACGCACGGGACCGAAATGCTTAGCTGATCTAGGCCCAGATCGAGCCCTCCGCTGGGCAGCTCGGGTCCACCCGGATCGAGAGGCTTCAAGGTCATGCAGAAGGCAGAGAGTGACGCCGGAGAGGAGTGCGCTGTCGGAGAGGAGCGAGACGCTGGGGATCGGGCGCTGCGCCGGTGGGGTGCGCCGCCGCCGCCGCCCTCAAGCCAAGGAGACACCGCCGTCGTCGTCCTGAAATCCTAGCGTTAGACTTGAGCCTATTGAGTCCGATCTGGCCCGGCCCTCGGGCCAGTCCCCCAAGTTCGACGGTTTTTGCCCCTGCCCGCAAACGTTGGTGGAAAGGGTTTGGGCACAGTTCTCGTTACCTAATTTTTTTTTTGTCGGCACGAGTCTTGCCCGAAATACTGATTTTAGCTACTTTACAATATAAAAATGTGCGAGCGACATGTCTAGGCCCGAGCCTAGCTCGAAAAGTTAGGCCACTTGCCCAGTGAAACGATTATAGACAGGATTTTTTCGACCCGAAATAGCCGAGCTTTTCTTCAGGCCGGTCTAGACCATAAAATGCTTAGGTTTACTGTGCGCGTGGTCGCTCGGTAAGTCACGGACGACGGAGCCAAATTACCCCCTCAATGCCTAGCTTATTCACCTAATAAATAGATTCTTAGAGTTATTTTAAGTCAAACTTTTTAAACTTTAACTAAATTTCTAGAAAAAACCGTCAAGATTTATGACATCAAATTAGTATCATTAGATATACAATATTTTTATAATATGTTTATTTTATGTCATAGATGTTCTTATTCTTTCATGTAAAGTTAGTTAAACTTAAGATTGTTTGACTTGTACGGATTCTAGAAATTGATTTATTTGAGAACGGAGGGAGTAATTAGGTAAACAAACGCGTCCAAATAATTAAGTTGTAGAAAAGTGATCACCTGCAGCTAACTTGAAGCTTCCATTTATTTATATAGGTAATAAGACAAAAATAAAGCAGCCAACTTGCTGTGGGTGTCGTCACTAGAAACATCCTTGAAGTTTCCTAGTAGTCACTGTCTTTTCTTTTGCTTTCAGTCGGACAATACAATAGATTCAAGTCCTGAAAGTTTTTTTGTCAGAAATGAATAAAAACAATCACCAACAGTTCCCAACCGGCTAATTCCATTTCTCAATCTTTTCACGCTCGAAAAATAGACCGATCGCAACTCAGTATCCATCGGCCAATCTAAGGTTAGAAGAGCATGGAAAAAAAAAGAGTAGAAAAGAGTTGCAATGCAAAATTGGAGGTGGCTAGGAAAATTTAAAAATACTATAGGATTTTTATGTAAAATTGTCTTCTATATTTTAGAAGTGAATTATTAGAAACTGTTGGAGATGGTCTTATTTATTTTTTCAAATAATTTTTGACGAGTTGAAAAACCTTATGGTTTTGAAAAAGAATGTTAGGAACTCTCGGAGATGCTCTAAAATGATCTAAAGTTTAGTGGCTAAATTTAGACCATGGGATCCAAATAATGGTCATGTTCGCTGGAACAGTGTTTTTCTCTCACAACAAATTAGCTGGAACAGTGTTTCGGTTTATTTTTTCAGTGAAGCAAACGGGACCATCGTATAGGACGGGAGAGTAAGATGTTTCGCATGCATCCATTAGTGGGATATTAGAGATAGAAGATTGAAAATTCGCTACTCTCGTCGGCACACAAATATTCATTGCCTGCTGTGCCGTTCTTGTGAGGGAGATAGACGCTAGTGAGCGCTTCGACGGGAGTGATGAACTCCCTCCTCGCGAAGCTCGCAGCCCTTGTGAGTGGTGAGTACAAGTTGCTTAAGCAGGTCCATGGGGAGATAGTTTTCCTTGAGAGCGATCTCCGTAGCATGAACGCACTCTTGCAGAGGCTCGCGGACATGCAAAATCTTGACCCCCAAATGACGGAGTGGAGGGATCGGGTGCGTGAGCTGGCATACGACATCGAGGATTGCATCGACCTCTTCACGCATCAGCGGCCTGGTTTAGTTCAAAAATTTTTCACCCTAAATTATCACATCGAATCTTGCGGCACATGCATAGAGTATTAAATATAGACGAAAAAAAATAATTACACGGTTTAGTTGGAAATCGCGAGACAAATATTTTAAGACTAATTAGTCCATGATTAGCCATAAGCGCTACAGTAACTAACATGCGCTAATGATAGATTAATTATGCTTAATAAATTTGTCTCGCAGTTTCCAGACGAGCTATGTAATTAGTTTTTTATTAGTATCCGAAAACCTCTTCCAATATTCCCAAAATATCCGATGTGATATTTAAAATTTTTTATTTCAGAAACTAAACACACCCTTAGTTCTGCAGATGCCAAGGCTGGGCTTGGGCAAAAGATTGTATCCCAGCTGCGGAAGATACGAGCGTCCCATCAGATAAGTTCCCAGATCCAAGAACTCAAGTCTCGCGTTGTGGTGGAGTGAGAGACAAAAGAGGTACTACTTGTTTCACGACTTCACCTTGAGTTCCGGTGTCTCTGTGAAACTAGACCCTTGGTTGCCCGCACTTTATGTTGAGGAGGACAGCTCAGTGAGCACTAGTCCATTAACATGTGCTCTCGGCCTAGAATTTTAGAAAATTTACCTATTAGTTATTGTTTAATACATATAACGAATAAAGAATTACTTATATTAAATTAATGTTTTTGTGTTTGTTTATTTTCTAATATAATAGATCCAAGTATCATTAACTTACTAATACTTTTTTTTGCAAGGGACTGATTTTTAAATTTTTTTCACTCATATTCATATTTTTTCTTTACATGGCACCTATGTATATTTTACATACACAATTAGTTTGAAACCTTACCATTAACTATAGTGGTTATTTTGCATCATGTATCTTGCGAAGTCATGAATCTTAATTTTGTTCATATTTTATTCTTATTGACTACTACACATTCTTTTTATCCTCAAGTTAAGTTAAAACTCTTGTGGTTGTATTTTTTATTAACTCTCTTTTTAACACTTTTTAGAATGAAAATTTTAGGTCATAGAATACGTTCTTAAATACTATATTACCATAACCAATCATTTGAAACATGCGCCATGTCGCTTAAAATAATCGATAGAGCATGAAGTGAGATCTTGATGGGGGTCGCAATGCTAACCTTAATAGAATTTTAATACTTAAGCCATATAATAATCGGTTTTTACTCTAGAGTAATCTTATAGGGTCTAAAAATATAGTGACCAGTGGTCTCCCACACTTCTTAAGATGATTGATGTTGGGTTCATAAACCCGGGTCCCTCATGGACTTGCTTCTCAGCAAAAGCTTGGCCTAGCAAACGATGTTGCGAACGACGCGTAACTCTTAGGCCGGCCAAAAAACCTAACGACAGGCTAGAAGGGCGATCCAGTCTCCGACCGGAAGGCCTGACCAAGGAGGAACAGCGCTCGCTTCTGACTCCGGCCCGCCTCTCCGATCGGAAGGCCTAGCCAAGGAGGAACGACGCTCGCTTCCAACTCCGGCCCACCTCTTCGATCGGAAGGCCTGGCCAAGGAGAGGACAACGCTCGCTACCGACTCCGACCTGCCTCTCCGACCGGAAGGCCTGGCCAAGGAGGAACGGCGCTCGCTTCCGACTCCGACTCGCCTCTCCGACCGAAAGGCCCGACTAAGGAGAGGACGACGCTCGCTTTCAACTCTGGCCCGCTTCTCAGACCGGGAATACACCAAACCTCTGCTTACAGCTCTTCTCTGACCAGCGTGGTCGGAGCCGACTGGGAAACGACCGAACAGGGACACCCGCTCGGTAAGAACCCAAAAGAATCAGGCGAAGCAAGTAAGGCAGAGATCTCAAGTCAACCGCAATATCGAGGACCATACCCTACACACATGCAGGACAATACTATCAGGTCATGTCAAAAGGGTGCTCCACAACCTTCCAGACGATGTCAGAATGCGAACAGTGTTATGGGCGCCGACATTTATCCTACAGTATGGTAGGCGCCGACATTTACCATAACGGAATAATGTAGTGGAACCAACCACATGCATCCAACCATCAACAATTTTGTGGGCGCCGACAAACCACCTTGTACCCAACGGCGTGGACAACCAGACTAGATAGCACACACACACTCTTTCTCTCACACTCTCTCTTGTAAAGCCATCACCTTCATCTATAAAAGGGGATGCGCTCTCTCCAGAAGGAGCAGGATCGATTCACATAGACTATTCGAACAATTCCAACGAACAACAGACGGATCATTCCGATTCTCTCTGCTTGGCTTTAGAACTCTAAAGCCAAACAGAGCATACGTTCGAACACTTAGCGCACGCCGGAGCTCCCGTCACTCTTGACCCTTCGGTCCGGAGTTCGACCGAACCTCTGATACCCCCATCTTACTCCCATTCGTTTGTAACCCCACATCAAACTTCGAGCACCTGGGCTCAGGAATAAAGTCATCGACCGACTCAAACTGGACGTTGGGCAAGTTGCCTGAACCAGTATAAACTCTGTGTCATTGAGTGCTAGGCCACATCCGATCACAACGTACAACAAAACTACAAATATTTACGTGTTGGTCACTTTTCTCACCGACAGTTAGCGCCATCCGTGGGGAGGACGACGTACGTTCATGCCTTTGGTCATCGGATGGCCCACCTTTCCGCCATCTTCGGCATGGCGGGCTCAAGCGATACGACTCGCTTTGGCTCGTTGGAGTTTTCCGCGCTCCCACCTGTTGGGATGTGGGTTCCTCCCATTTTCGTGCCATCCCAGACCTTCCTCTTCGAAAGCCTAGACTTCATCATCGACCAGCCTACGTCAACTTCGGGACACCCAGCGACTTCAATGACGAGGCGCATGTGCTTCACTCCGAGCCTACGCTAGGCTCAAACCCCGCTATGAGTAACGTACATATTGTTCTTTACTCACTATTGCATATCATCTACCGACTCTCTAGAGGGACCCCATTGTCCTCGCCGTGACCACCATGCAACCGATTCCCCTATGGCCTCGCGTCCCCCGTGGACGCGTACGCATGGGGGCTTCAAGGATGCTAGCGCCGCCCCCTCTCACATCCGAATTCATGGGGATGACGAGCGATGCTCCTGCCTCTTTCCATGACCTCATGGATGATGAGGTTGAGAGAGATGGCTCAAGCATCGGTGACATCGTGGCACCTAGCCACCCTCTGTCCCGACGAGTGCGCTATGGTGGATGCTCCGGGATAGCCACCAGTGGTAGCAGAGTCCCTACAGACCCACACCCCTCCGAACCCTCACGCGAAGGCCCTCGCGTGTGCACAGGAGCATGGCGAGGAGCTACAACAAAGGCGTCAGAACCAGCCACCACCTGCGCATAACCCGGCAAGCGGCGCCCGAGGTCACGTCCGCCAGGTTCAGTGCAACATCATCAACGGGGGGAAACGATCCCCCATAGTTCGCTCGGGCTGGCCAGAACATCACCGCGGTGGTGATGCTTCTACGTGACCTTCTCGAGCCTGTCGACCCATAGGAGCAGGCGGTCCACCAGAACCTCCGGCGCTGGTGGAGACCGCCGCCGTTCAATAGGTGGAAAGCTCCGCGTCGCGCCACCTACTCACGACCTCTTTCCCTACCGGGGGAATGGGGGCACGCCAGTCCAACCGCTCCATCCGCTCACCTCTATAGCCACCGGCGTGGAATAGGAGGGCACAACTGTGCCATGGCCTGACCCAATGCTCACAGCATCATTAGCAAACAGCATCAGGCTCGGCATGATGATGACATCCATCGGGCGACGGTGAGAGCAGGTGGCATGGGTCCCAGCCAGACCATCGAGGGGAGCGGTGAAACGCACCCCAGGCATGGTCGCCAACATGACAACCGGAGTCCTAGACTAGATGGCCTAGGACCATGGGCCTTTGGCCTACGCATCCAGAGAGCGCCATTCTCACAACGCTTCCGACCGCCTACCAACATCGCCAAATATACCGGGAGACGAATCCCGGTATATGGCTCGAAGACTTTCGGCTCGCCTGCCGAGCTAGAGGAGTGGATGATGACCACTTCATCATTCAGTACCTCCGCATCTACGTGGGGGAGCATGTTCGAGCATGGTTCGAATTCCTCCCGCCTGACAGCATCCGTGACTGGGCGGACCTCAAGAGGGTCTTTGTTGGGAACTTCTAGGGGATGTATGTCTACCCTAGGAATTCCTAGGACCTCAAGAGCTATGAACAGGAGCCCAATGAGTCCCTATGGGATTACATCCATAGGTTCTCAAACGATGCAACTCCCTTCCTGATGTCATCGACACGGACGTCATCAGCGCATTCCTCTCCGGGACAACCTACAAGTCCCTGATCCACAAGCTTGGCTGCTTAAAGTCACGTACCACCCGCGACCTGCTCGACGTCGCCATGAACCATGCCCCTAGTGAGGAGGCGGTTGGAGCGGTCTTCAATGGAGGCCGGGACAAGGGCAAGTCCATGTGCGAGGACCAAGATGAGGGCCCCTCCACGCAGAGGGGCAAAAAGAACAAGAAGGATCGGCGCCGACTGGGCAACTCCGTGTTGGTCACCGCAGCTGATCGCGCAGGCAAGCAGCCCTAGCAGGGCCTGCCTAACCACTTCGACAAGCTCATGGAGAGCCCATGCACAAACCATGCCTACCCCATCAAACACCTCTATAAGGACTGCAAACTCCTCAACCTCTTCCTGCGATAGGTCGGTGGGCTGAAAGAAGGAAAGGGCAAGGAGGCAGTGAAAGGACCATGACGCCTAAGAGGGGGGGGGTGAATTAGGCAACTTAAGATTCTAACTCTTAAAACTATGGCCTCTTTTTCTAACCCTAGCAAAACCTATGCAATAGATAAACTATCTAAATATGCAACTACGGTTTTGCTAGTGTATTGCTATCCCTACCGCAAACGAAGTAATGTAAACAATGTAAATGCGGAAGCTAAAGAGCAAGGTAGAGATATGCAAACTCCCGTCGACGACTCCGATATTTTTACTGAGGTATCGAGAAGCGCGCAAGCTTCCCCCTAGTCCTCATTGGAGCCCGTCACAAGGAATCCCTCGCAAGGGCCAAGCTCCTAGTCGGGTAACTCCATGGATAGCCTCGGGCCTTCCCCACACACAAGTGGGTCTCTGACATGCCTTCCGGCAAGCCTCTCCCGGATGCTCCCCACCGTCTTCACTATCAAGCTTCCGGCTGATACACCATGGGCCTTGTTCCCTCTGGTACACGGTGGCGGCCACACCACAAACGCGGTGGTGTGATCTCGCAACACTACAAGCCCCTCTGATGTACAACAATGATGCTCGCAAGCATTGGGTGGTAAGAGGTATGCAAACCTTACTAAACACTAGGCCTAAACCTAGAGCAAGCGCATAAGCGGTGGTCTAATCAACCTAAGCACTTCTACGCTAATCACCTAATAAAACACTAAGCACTTAGCAAGTGGAGATCACTAAAATGGTGTATCAACACCCTTGGTATGTTTCCTTAGTTCCACACTACTCAAATGGCTGGTTGGGGTTGTATTTATAAGTCCCACTGAGAAAGTAGCCGCTGGGGATGAAATCCTGCGTTTCTGCTACTGACCGGACACTGAAATCGTCCTGATCAGACGCGTCCGGTCATCCCGACCGTTGCTACCATGAACCATCGATCAGACGCTGCCAGCGTCCGGTCGCAGTTTTGCGCGCCTGGAACCTCTTTGTACTCGATCGGACACTAATGCCCTACGTCCGGTCGGTTGCCGCCAGCGTCCGGTCCAGCGTCCGATCGCTGCTGATGACGCCTTTCAGCCGAGCCTCCGGTCAGCGTCCGTCGCTTCTTCCAGCGTCCGGTCCAGCGTCCGATCGCCTCTGCGAGCTCATTTCTTCGTGATCTTGCGTACGGCTTGGTTCCTATCTTCATGCTTGGACTTTGCTTGATATCTTGGGTCTTTTCTTGTGCTCCTAAGGTCTTGCTTATGGTGTTGATCATCGGATCATCACGTCGCCTTCGTCCAAGTCACGTCTTGCACCCTATTGAACTACAAAACAAACACTTGCAAAATCATTAGTACAATTTGATTGTGTTGGTCATCAAAACCAAAATCTAAAGTAAATGGGCCAAGGGTCTATTTTCCTTACAATCTTCCCATTTTTGGTGATTGATGACAAAACGACCAAAGCAAGCAAATAATAAAATTTTGAAATTTAAAAACCATCTAGTTGCTAGGATGCAATGCTAAGGGCAAGTTTATATGATACTAAAAGATATTACTTGTAAGACTAAAAGATACTAATTGAATCTTAATTGAACATTTATCTTGCCCTTGCTAATGTCCCCATGTGGTATTATGGATTAAAGCCTTGCTTCCTACAAATTCTCCACATTACTTAGATTAATCCATAATCCACTATCCTCCCTATCTCGGGCCTACTTGCTTTGGGTCCTCTAAATTCTCCCCCTTTGGAATCAAACACCGAAAAGGAAGACATTAGTGGCACAAGGGAGGGTCAAACTTTGTGAACCTTTGTATGTGTAAAGTGGATTAGGTCACAAAATTTGACTATCACATTATAGAAAATAAACTCCCCCTAAATTTATGCATACATATGGTAGAAGACAAAGCATATGCATAATTGTCAAATTATAGCTCAAGGGAGTTTAATCTACACAATGCATGGAGAAAGCATATAAATATCAAAATGAAATTATCATGGTGGATATTTGAAGTGTGATGCTTAACTCTGGGGACTCCATTTTCCTTGCAATGAGACTACTACACACATGATAAGCTTGAAAAGTGTTAGTCTCAAAGCATCCAACTTGTAGAATAACCTCTCCCTAAATTTGTGCATACAAGTGTGGAATACTTGTTGGAATTATGCACATTGATTTTAAAATCAAAATATCACTTGAAGGATGATATTTGGGAGACATTATCTACAAATTGGACTTTGGCACATATTAGATAAAACAATTGAAAGACAAGCTATGTGCCATGCTTCTAAACAATTTTAAACTATGTAGGTTTGCTCCAAGGGTTAAGAATGAAACCAAGCAAGCCTACCATAAAATATACCTAGTGTATGCACGACAAAAGATATAATTATGCAAGTGCAAACATAGGCATGAAAGGTAATTAGTTGCTTTAAGATACCAATTGGAAAAAAATATACTACTTGTAGAAAATACCAATTGAAAGTAATGACATCTAGTTACCTAACATGGGAAGGGGAATTTGGGTCCATAGTATTCACTAACCCACTTGGCAATGATTTTGGCCATCATGATGCACCCCATGAAATGCACCCAAACTTTTTCAAGTCTCCAAATTCCCCGTAGTCCGACGGACTTCTCACTTCTCTTTCAGAATCCAAACCTTCTTGGTGCTCTTCATATTGGAAATGATTTCCTTTGGCACCCAAAAGCGTTTGACCCCATTGTTGGCTTGCTTGTTCACCTTGATGGCCACCACCTTATCATTTTTCTTCTTCTTCAAGAGATAAGGTGTGGAGGCCTTCTTGTCCACTTTGTTGGTATAGGTGTTGGAGAGCTTGCTTGTTGATTTCTTCTCTTTCTTCTTTTCTCCTCCCCCATTCTTCACCTTGCACTCATAGGACTTGTGGCCTTCCTTATGGCACACGTAGCAAACCACGGTTTGTCCTTCATCAAGCTTCTTCACTCCCTTGAAGGTGTTATCTTGATGAAGTTGGGTTTGCTTCACCTTGCCTTTCACTTGAGTCAAGTCCTTGGTGAGGCGAGCTACTTCTTGCTTGAGTTGCTCATTCTCCTTTGCAACCTCTTGTGTGCATGTATCTACAATAACTTTCTCAACACAAACTTGGTTGCACAAAGGTGAGTCTAAACATAAATCATTACAAGAAGTAGAGGCATCCTTTTTAGACGTGTTAAAGATAGAACTTTCCCTTTTAGATGCCTTGGTGGGGGTGTCATTAATGGCTTCAAGATTAGCAACTTTATTAGCTAGCTCATCACAATGTTTGCACATGGTTTCCATTTTAGTAAGCAAACTTTTATAAGCATCTTGTGAGCTAGCTAACTTTTCTTTTAATTTTTTATTTTTCTTTACAAGTTGCTCATCTTTAATTGTGCATGCATTTTTTGTTGCACTAGCCTCAAGTTTCTCAATTTTAGAAGATAGTTCAACATTTAGATTAGCAAAGTTTTCATATTGTTCAAGCAAAGTTTTGTATGCTTTTTGTAAACTTTCTAGCTTTTCTTTTAAGCTTTTGAGCTTCTTTTGTTGATTAGTGCAAGCTTTAGCATAATTAATATTTTGTTGCACAATTTCATCATAAGAAGGCATATCATCATCACTATCACTCTCACTAGAAGATGAGCTTTCGTTACCTCATGCCATAAGGCACACACGAGAAGAGCTTGATGATGAGTGCTTGTGACCTCACCTCTTGTGATGGGGTTCTTCTTCACTTGAAGAATCATCCTATGACCTTATTAATGTGAGGGCTTGGTTCTTGCATGCCTTCTTCTTTATCTTGGGTATGGGCTTGTTTGGATAAATTACCACAATGTGCCCAACTTGCCGCATCCATAGCATCCTCTCTTTATTTGCTCATTTCTTTGATTGGTGAAAATAAGATCTTGAATTTGGATGGGCACACCCTTGACATTGAGCCTTTGAATTATCTCCACCTTGTTGATTAGTTTGATTGATTCTTCATCAAGGTCGGAGGTGGAGGAGGAAGATTGATCATCACTTGAATCTTCATCATCATCATCATCCTCATCTTCTTCTTCATCTTCACTTGAGAAGCTTGAGCTTGAGCTTGTCTCAATTTGCTTCCCCTTCATCTTCTTTTTCTTGCTACATGCGAGAGCTTTGCCTTTGCTTGATGAAGAAGCTTCTTCTTGACCCATCTTACGTGACATTTCAAATGCCACTAACTTGCCAATGACTATGCCCGGGGTCATGGTGCTCAAATCCTCCAAATTGTGAAGGATGGTGATGATGCTCGCATATTTCTTTTGTAGGGAGCACGAAGATGATCTTCCTCACGATGTCCGCATCATCTAGCTTTAAAAGTCCTATTGAATGGAGCTCATTAATAATTAGATTCAAACAAGAACATATATCATGAACAAGCTCATCATCATTCATTGTAAAGGAATCATAATTTTGTTTAGCTAGACAATGTTTTTGCTCACGGACATTGCTTGTGCCGTCATGGAGCTCTTGTAGTTTTAACCAAATTTCATGTGCCATATTTAAAGTGAACACTTGGTTAAACACATCCATACTAAATGATTCAAATAAGTATTTTTAGCTCTTGCATTGAAATGCATTTCTTTTTCATCACTCTTTGTGGGTTTTTGGGGATTCTTGATGGGTTTCATCCCATCACGAGTGACTCTCCATACACCCAAATCAACCGCCTCAAGGTGGCAAGTCATTCTAGCCTTATAGTATGGGAAGTTAGTGCTGTCAAAGTGTGGAGGCCTAGAGGTATCCATCCCAACCACTCTAAGTAGCGTCGGCTCAACGGGGGTTAAGCCAAAGGTCCAAAATGAGCCAACCTGCTCTGATACCAATTGAAGGGACTGTGATGCCTAAGAGGGGGGCGTGAATTAGGCAACTTAAGATTCTAACTCTTAAAACTATGGCCTCTTTTTCTAACCCTATGAAAACCTATGTAATAGATAAACTATCTAAATGTGCAACTATGGTTTTGCTAGTGTATTGCTATCTCTACCGCAAACGAAGTAATGTAAACAATGTAAATGCGGCAAGCTAAAGAGCAAGGTAGAGATATGCAAACTCCCATCGACGACTCAAGTATTTTTACCGAGGTATCAAGAAGCACGGAAGCTTCCCCAATTCCTTGTTGGAGCCCCTCACAAGGAATCCCTCGCAAGGGCCAAGCTCCCGGTCGGGTAACTCCATGGATAGCCTCGGGCCTTCCCCACGTGCAAGTGGGTCTCCAACATGCCTTCCAGCAAGCCTCTCTCGGATGCTCCCCGCTGTCTTCACTATCAAGCTTCCGGCCGATACGCCGCGGGCCTTGTTCCCTCCGGTACACAATGGCGGCCGCACCACAAACGCGGTTGGTGTGATCTTGCAAGACTACAAGCCCCTCCGATGTACAACAATGATGCTCGCAAGCACTGGGTGGTAAGAGGTATGCAAACCTCACTAAACACTAGGCCTAAACCTAGAGCAAGCGCATAAGTGGTGGTCTAATCAACCTAAGCACTTTGCAAAGCACCTACGCTAATCACCTAATAAAACACTAAGCACTTAGCAAGTGGAGATCACTAAAATGGTGTATCAACACCATTGGTATGTTTTCTCAGCTCCACACTACTCAAATGGCCGGTTGGGGTTGTATTTATAAGCCCCATTGAGAAAGTAGCCATTGGGGATGAAATCCCATGTTTTTGCTACTGACCGGACGCTTGAAATCGTCCCGACCAGACACGCATTCGGTCGTCCCTAACATTGCAGCCACGAACCATCGATCGGACGCTACCAGCGTCCGGTCACCTGCCACCGGATGCGTTCGGTCGTAGTTTCGCGTGCTTGGAACCTCTCTGTACTTTATCGGACGCTGATGCCCTGCGTCCGATCGGTTGCCGCCAGCGTCCGGTCACTGCTAATGACGCCTATCAGCCGAGCCTCCGGTCAGCGTCCGGTCGCTTCTTCCAGCGTCCGGTCCAGCGTCCGGTCGCCTCTGCGAGCTCGTTTCTTCGTAATCTTGCGTACGGCTTGGTTCCTATCTTCATGTTTGGACTTTGCTTGATGTCTTGGGTCTTTTCTTGTGCTCCTAAGGTCTTGCTTATGGTGTTGATCATTAGATCATTACGTCGCCTTCGTCCAAGTCACGTCTTGCACCCTATTGAACTACAAAACAAACACTTGCAAAATCATTAGTACAATTTGATTGTGTTGGTCATCAAACACCAAAATCTAAAGTAAATGGCCCAAGGGTCCATTTTCCTTATAGGCAGCAGCCAAGAAAGGAGGCACGGTGGGCAAGGATGGGGATGGCTTTCCCGACCCCAAGGAATGCATCATGATCTTTGGGGGATCTGATGCCATCTACTCCAAGCGCCAGCATAAAGTGTGCTACAGAGAGGCATGCGTCGCCGAAACGGCCATCCCCACCTTCCTTCACTGGTCATAATCTCCGATCACTTTTGATCAGAGGGACCATCCTTCCCATGTCGCCATACCGGGTCGCTACCCACTCATCATCGACCCCATCATCCGCAAGAAGCGCCTCACCAAGGTACTGATGGACGGAGGCAGCGGCCTCAACATCCTCTATGTCGACACCCTTGATGCCATGCGCATCCCCCAGTTGGAGCTCTGCTCAGTGAGCTCTCCCTTCCACAGTGTGATCCTAGGGACACAAGTGTACCCGCTTGGGCAGATCGACCTGCCCGTCATGTTTGGTGACCGAGCCAACTTCCACTCGGAGGTCCTCACCTTTGAAGTGGTGGACTTCCTAGGGTCCTACCATGCCATTTTGGGGCGGCTATGCGATGCCAAGTTCATGGTGATCCCCAACTACACCTACCTCAAGCTAAAGATGCCGGGACCAAACGGCGTCATCACCATAGGTAGCACCTTTTCGCACGCCTACATGTGCGACCGCGAGCATTTCAAGCTTGCCACTGCCATCATCAACTCATCCGAGCTCCCTCAGCTCGGGGAGTTGTTGCCCCTAGCAGTCCTGGACTACAACAAGCCAACCTCCTCGACTGCCTTCCGCCCACTCGAGGAAACTAAGGTAGTGGGGATCGACCCCACTGACCCTACCAAGACGGTGAGGATCGGGACCCAGCTCCCCGCCAAATAGGAACGCGAGCACGCCGACTTTCTGTGCGCCAATCATGATGTATTCGCATGGAAACCTTCCGACATGCCAGGCATACCATGGGATATCGCCGAGCACGCACTACGCCTCGTCCTGGGCTCGAAGCCCGCCAAGCAATGCCTGCATCGCTTTGACAATGAGAGGCATAGGGCCATAGGCGAGGAGGTTGTCAAACTCCTAGCAGCCGGATTCATCAAAGAGGTATACCACTCTGACTGGCTCACCAATCCTGTTCTTGTTAAAAAGAAGATCGGGAAATGGAGAATGTGCGTTGATTATACCGGCCTCAACAAGGCGTGCCCAAAGGATCATTTTCCTTTGTCATGCATAGACCAGATAGTCGACTCCATCTCAGGATGCAAGATCCTCTCCTTTCTGGATGCCTACTCAGGCTATCACCAGATCGCGATGAAGGAGTACGACCAGCTTGCAACCTCATTCATCACTCCGTATGGTTCGTACTATTATGTAACCATGCCTTTTGGTCTAAAGAACGCTGGCGCCACCTATCAGCGGTGCATGCAGCAATGCTTCGCCGATCAAATTGACCCGCTCGATCAGCCTAGCCAATTCGAATGGCCAAAACCAACAATCACCATCTATGTTGATGACGTAGTGGTCAAAATGGCTTAAGCTTGCGACCTGATCGCAAACTTGGCCGCAACATTCACGAACCTTTGAAGGTTCAACATCAAATTGAATCCCAAAAAATATGTTTTTAGGGTTCCAAAGGGGAAGCTGCTTGGATACATCGTGTCCAAACACGGCATCGAGGCCAACCCCAAAAAAATCATGGCCATCTCCAACATGGGCCCTATACGCAACGTCAAGGGCGTACAGAGGCTCACCGGCTGTTTGGCCGCCCTGAGCCGGTTCATCTCTTGGCTAGGTGAGAGGGGAATGCCTCTCTACAAGCTTCTCAAAAAGACAGACGCATTCGTCTAGACTGAGGAAGCACAACAGGCTTTGGAGAGCCTCAAAGCATCACTGACGTTGGCCCCAATCCTCGTCGCTCCTGAACGAGGAGAACCCCTCCTCCTCTACGTCGCGGCAAACAACCATGTGGTGAGCGCCGCCCTAGTCGTCGAAAGGGAGGAGCCAGGACACCACCTTAAGGTCCAACGACCCGTATACTTCGTCGGGGTGGTACTCACCGACCCAAGGTCCAGTACCCCTAGGTGTAAAAACTCCTATACACCATGCTGATGGTGACTCGAAAGCTCCTGCACTACTTCACCGACCACAAAGTCTCGGTCATCACTTCATACACGCTCGGAGACATCATCCGCAACCGCGATGCCGCGGGATGAATCTCCAAGTGGGCACTCGAGCTAATGGGCCACGACATCAAGTATATCCCCCATACCACTATTAAGTCTCAGACTATCGCGGACTTTGTCGCCGAATGGATGGAGGTCCAGCTCCTGACCCCAGATGTCACCCACGAGTACTGGACGATGTACTTCGACGAGTCCGTAATGGCGCCCGGCTCGTGGGCTGGAGTGGTTCTGATCTCCCCAAACGGGAGTAGGCTCCGCTACGTAATCCGCCTCCACTTTTTGGCATCAAACAATGCCATGGAATACGAGGCCCTCATCAACGGAGTATGCATCGCCATCGAGCTCGGCGCTACGCTACTCTACGTTCATGACGACTCAGAGTTGGTCATTGACCAGGTCATGAAGGAGTCCTCCTATAAAAGCCCCCTCATGGCAGCATATTGCCAAGAGGTGCGCAAGCTTGAGGATAGATTCCAGGGGATCGAGCTACACCATGTCCCCCCAAAAGGACAATGATGCCGGTGACTTTCTCGCAAAATTGGTTGCTAGGTGGGTTCTATCTCCGAACGGGGTCTCCATCAAAGACCTTCACAAACTATCTGCACGCATCTAGGAAGGTTTGATCCAAACACACCTCGATGCCGACCCAACGCTCGGGGACTCCGACCCTAGTGCCTTCGTGACGACGTCGCCCACCGACGTCGCTATGGTGGCACTCGATCAAGCCGACTGGCGAGCGCCGCTACTCGCCTACCTCCTCGAGGAGGTTCTCCTACCCAAAAGGACTAAAGCATGACGAATCGCTCAATGCACTAAGACATTCGTCACGATCGGTAACGAGCTCTACAAACGAAGTCCGTCCCTACCGACCAAGGCAAGCGACTCCTCCTTGAGGTCCATGCCAGAATCTACGGACATCACGCAGCCCCGAGGTCACTGGTCGAAAAAGCCTTTCGCTAAGGTTTTTACTGGCCCACCGCGCTAGGAGATACAGAGGAGGTCATCCACAGGTGTGAAGGATGTCAGTTCTATGCTCGGCAAACTCATTTGCCAGCATAGGAGCTCCAAACCATCCCCATCACTTGGTTGTTCGTGGTATGCGGCCTCGACATGGTGGGGCCCCTCAAAAAGGGCCTGGGCAGCTTCACACACCTACTCGTAGCGGTCGACAAATTCACCAAGTGGATGGAGGCCAAGCCCATCACCAACATTCATTCATAAGAGAGCGGTCAAATTCTTCCTCGACATCATCTATCGGTTCGGTGTTCCTAACTGTATCATCACTGACCACGGAACTAACTTCACCGGGAAGAAGCTCCTGGACTTCAGTGATGGATATGGCATCACGATCGACTAGGCCTCAGTTGGACATCCGCGTACTATTGGTCAGGTTGAGCGAGCCAATGGCATGGTCCTCTAAGGACTCAAGCCATGCATCTTCGACCAACTCAATAAGTACGCTGGACGATGGGTTGCCAAGGTCCCAGCAGATCCTCTAGAGCCTGAGAATGACCCCGAACCGATCCACAGGGTTCACACCCTTCTTCCTGGCCTATGGAGCTGAAGCAGTGCTGCCCTCTGACCTCGACCATGGTGCCCTAAGAGTGAAGGCCTTCGACCATGACCGAGCCATGGAGGCTCAACAAGACGCATTCGACCTGCTCAAGGAGGCCTATGAGATGATCGTCATCCGCTCCGCTCGCTACTAGCAAACCTTTTTCGGTGTACTCCAAACTATAGGATGATCCTTGCATTGGAATATTGTTTTGATCCATTGTGATTTGGATCAAGTATGCATGTGGGATGTGTAGCCCTCTGAGTAAGCTTTCCAAAATGTTCAAAACCATCGAAGTCGGAGTTCGAGCTAGGAGTTATAGCCGTTTTAACGCTGAAAGGTCTGTGACCGGACGCTGCGCGAAAAACGACTGGACGCTGGGTTCCAGCGTCCGGTCAGCACCTGCGCGTCCGGTCCCAGCATCCGGTCAGTGCTTTTGGCGTGTCCAGAAGCGACCGGACGCTAGGAGAGTCTGGTCAGTGATGACCGGACGTCCGGTCGCTGGAACCTCTCTATAAGTGACCGGACGCTGGGTTTCAGCGTCCGGTCGTTATGACCTGCGCGTCTGGTCATCCCAAATCTTGCCCAATGAAGGGGTAACGGCTAGTTTAGCCCATGGGGCTATAAATAGAAGTGGTGGCTGGCCTTGGGCTGCTTGCTGAGCACCCTCACGCCTATGTGGCTTGTGTAGGAGTGCTTGGATGCCCTCTAACTCACTTGTGCTTGCAAGAGTGCGAATCAATTGCGAGTGAGCGTGATTCTAGTGCGTTGCATTGTGAGATTGCATCGAGTGGCACTAGGTGATCGAGTTGCAAGCCGGTGGTGCTTGTTACTCTTGGAGGTTGCCACCTCCTAGATGGCTTGGTGGTGGTCTCCGTCGAAGCCCGCAAGAAGCTTGTGCGGGGATCCGGAGAAGAGCTTGTGAGGGGTACTTGTGCTCGCCCCGCGGGAGCCGCGAAGAGCAACTCTAGTAAAGCGTGTTATTGAGCTACCCTCATTCAAGGGGTAGGTTCTTGCGGTGCCCGATGAGCGGGCATAGCGGGTGATGCTAATTAGCCGCCGAACCACCAAGTGAGCGGTCGACACAACGGGGACTAGCGTGTTGGCAAACACATGAAACCTTGGGAGAAAAATCATCATGTCAACTTTGTTCTTCCCATTGGTTTGCATCCCCTATTACACAAGCTTGCAATTACATTTATATATCTTAAGCTTGTGTAGTTGCTCTTATAATTAGATAGCTTGTGTAGCTTGATAATTACCTTCTTGCTTGTGTAGCATAGAAGTAGCTCCCTTGCGTGGCTAATTTGGTTATTAGTAACCTTGTTAGTCACATTGCTTAGTTTGTGTAGCTAAGTATTTGCGCTCTCTAATTAGGCATTGGTTGCCTTGTTATTGAGCATTGCTAGTAAGCTTAGTTTGCTTTGTGCTTTTGCTTACTAGCATAGGTAGGAGCTCCCTCATAGCTTAAAGTACTAGTGGCATAGGTTTGTGTGACCTTGCTCCTAGAATTGATTAGGAGAGCTCTAGCTAGCCCGGCACCTTTGTTGCATTATTGTTATCTTTGCAAGGTGCTAGTGAACATATATAAAGGGGTATAGTCTTGGCTAGACCGATAGTTTTAATTCCGCATTTGTATCGGTTAGCCGACGCGATTAAGTTTTAGAAAAGACTATTCACCCCTCTCTAGTCCGCCATCTCGACCTTTCACCCGGCCCAAACACTTTCAGCCTGGGTCGCTCGGGGGCTCCATGGGGGTGCGATACCACCTCTCTTTTTTACTATCATATGGTAAATACCTTTATACCCGAACGAAAGGGTAGTCCGTTCCTTTAATCACCTTACGTAACTTTGCTTTAAACATTCCGACCAATCACACCCCGCCACGACCTACGGTTACGAGCAGCTGAGCCTCGCGGGACACACCCGGGTTCTTAAGGTTGCAGCCTACAATTCAAACAGGCAGGTGCAAAAAAGACAAAGAATAAAAAACAAACTTATGCTAGGGTAAAAATAAGGAACAGGTGGGACAAGCTTCCCCTTACGAAGTAATTCCATCACAAAACAAAGTCGATATAGTCATGGATACAAAAATGTGTACACAGGGGGCTCCCGCATGAACTTATCCCTTATATATATTGACTGCTTTTTCTACTCTAAATACTACTACGGCTGCCCGGCAGCATCGGCTATCGGCTCGACCGACGAAGATAAAGGCTGCTCGGTCTCCAATGGGACGACTGAAAGGTCCTAATGGCTAGAGGGGGGTGAATAGCCTAATAAAAATTTCTACAACAACACTTAACAAAATGGTTAGACAATTATGAGGCGAAGCAAGTGTTGCGCTAGCCTACTCAAAATGCAAGCCACCTACCACAATTCTAGTTTAGATAGTATTTATCCACACAATAGCTATGACACTACACTATGTTAGTGTGCTCTCAAATGCTAACTAAAGAGCCACACCAACCAAGCAAACAAGCTCTCACAACTAGCTACACTAAATAGCTTGACAACTAGTTTGTGGTAAAGTAAAGAGAGTGATCAAGTAGGTTATACCGCCGTGTCGAGGAAGGAGCCAATCAATCACAAAGATGAATAACAATGAAGACCAATCACCTCAGAATCAAATGATGAACACAATGATTTTTTACCGAGGTTCACTTGCTTGCCAGCAAGCTAGTCCTCGTTGTGGCGATTCACTCACTTGGAGGCTCACGCGCTAATTGGCTTCACACACCAAACCCTCAATAGGGTGCCGCACAACCAACACAAGATGAGGATCACACAAGCCACGAGCAATCCACTAGAGTACCTTTTGGCTCTCCACATGGAAAAGGTCAAGAACCCCTCACAATCACCACGATCGGAGCCGGAGACAATCACCACCCTCCGCTCAACGATCCTCGTTGCTCCAAGCTATCTAGGTGGCGGCAACCACCAAGAGTAACAAGCGAAATCCGTAGCGAAACACGAACACCAAGTGCCTCTAGATGCAATCACTCAAGCAACGCACTTGGATTCACTCCCAATCTCACTATAATGATGAATCAATGATGGAGATGAGTGGGAGGGCTTTGGCTAAGCTCACAAGGTTGCTATGTTAATGAAAATGGCCAAAGTTATGAGCTACAGCCGGCCATGGGGCTTAAATAGAAGCCCCCATGAAATAGAGCCGTTGTACCCCTTCACTAGGGGCACAACATGGGCTGACCGGATGCTCCGGTCAAGTTGACCGAACGCTGGACCTCAGCGTCCGGTCGCTCGATGACAGCCACGTGTCCCGATCTCAACGGTCACTTGAGTTGACCGGACGCTGCGCTATTAACTGATCGGACGCTGAGCCTCCAGCGTCCAGTCATTTCTAGTAAGGTTCCAAAAATGCATTTTACCGACCGGATGTGTCCGGTCAGAGACCCTAGCCTCTGTGCGCTGCTCGACAATAGAACCGGACGTTGGCTCTAGCGTCCGGTTAGCAGAGCAACCCAGCGTCCGGTCAGTTGACCGACGCTGGCGTCTTCAGCGGCTACAACTGACCGGACGCGCCGGTCTGCCAGAGACCAACGTCCGGTCACCTTGTGACCAGTGAGACTAACTCATTTTCACCTCTAACTTCTTCACCCTTGCTCGAATGTGCAACCACCAAGTGTATCACCTTGTGCACATGTGTTAGCATATTTTCACAAACATTTTCAAGGGTGTTAGTATTCCACTAGATCCTAAATGCATATGCAATGAGTTAGAGCATCTAGTGGCACTTTGATAACCGCATTCCGATACGAGTTTCACCCCTCTTAATAGTATGGCTATCAAACCTAAATGTGATCACACTCTCTAAGTGTCTTGATCACCAAAACAAAATAGCTCACATGGTTTATACCTTTGCCTTGAGCTTTTTGTTTTTCTCTTTCTTCTTTCCAAGTCCAAGCACTTGATCATTACCATGGCATCATCTTCATCAAGCTATGATCTTGATTTGCTTCACTACTTGGAATGTGCTACCTATCTCATGATCACTTGATAAACTAGGTTAGCACACTTCACCCCTTGTGCCTAGAAAGTGTTTCTATTGTTCTACCGCACAAAAGTTTAGCAACCTATGTTCCAATCCTACTCTAGCATGGTAATTCTATGAATGTAAAGACAAGAATTTAATTGCTCAAAGTAAATGCTTAAAGTAAAGAGAGAAGGAGGAACGTGGTGATGTTTTTCTGAGGTATCGGAGAGTTGCCACTCCCCACTAGTCCTCGTTGGAGCACCTGCGCAAGGGTGTAGCCCCCCCCCTTGATCCATGCAAGGATCAAGTGCTCTCTATGGGTTGATTCTTTGATACTCTGTCATGGTGAATCATCCACAACCGCTCACAACTTGAGTTGGGTCATCCACAAGCTTCGCCGGATGATCACCAAGCTCCCAATCACCACCAAGCCGTCTAGGTGATGGTGATCACCAAGTGTAACAAGCATGAACTCTCACTTGACCACGACAAGCCTAATGAGAAGGGTGGATGCACAATTTGCTACTCTTGCTTTCACTAATGAGGCTTCTCTCTTGGATTCTCAAATCTCAATCACCTCACTAGGACCTTGCTCTTCTTGGCACTCTCAAGGGTGTTTCTCAGCTGTTGGAATGAGTAAAAGTAATCCCTCACATGAATTTAGGAAGTATTTATACACCTTTGATCAAAACGAACCGTTATGTGCCTCTGCGGGGTGACCTGACGCTCTGGTCAGTTCACCCATCACTAAGCAGTTTAAGTTATGACCGGACACTGACCAGCATCCGGTCAGCACTGGCCGGACGCGTCTAGTCATGAAAACTGCCCTCTGGAACCTTACTGATGTTGACCGAACTCTAGAACCCAGCGTCCGGTCAGTAGCCGGAACCTGACTAGCGTCCGATCAGCACTGACCGGACGCGTCCGATCAGGATTCTCCCTCTCTAGGACCTTACTGGAGTTGACCGGACTCTGGCGCCCAGCGGCTGGTCACTCACCTCTTAGCGTCCGGTCACTTCCTAATGACTTCACCATGATCAAATGAACTGACTGGACTCTGCACCAGCATTCGGTCACACTGGAACCAATGTCCGGTCAATATTTGACCCTCCATTCACTTCCAACTCGCAATCATATGTGAATGAAGTTTGCTCCAATTGATCTAAGGGCTATTTAGGAGCTACCTAGTGCTAGTTTTGACAAGTGTGCACCACACCTAACCCACTAGACTCACCTAGGTCAAGCTACCCGTCCATACCCCCCTTAATAGTATGGTCAAAGGAAAAACAAAGTCCTAAACTACTCTAAGTGTCTCTTCAACACCAAGCGGCACTTAGAACTAGTCCATCCTTAACCTTGTCGTCCATCCTTTGAAAACCGAAACGATTTCCATCATAGGGGCATGACAACCATGATTGTCCAATCAATTGTCATTACCATGACCTAACTTAATTGCATCTACAAAACACACGTTAGTCACAATAATCTCGTATTGTCATTAATCACCGAAACTCAACTAGGGGCCTAGATGCTTTCACTAGTGTGGATAGAACTTCTTCACATATCATAGTCATCTTTCTGGGCTTACCTTAGGTCCATCCTTTCCTAGAACACTTTTCTTTTTAACTAGAAGGATCTCATTTACATCGAGTGCCATCTTTGGTTTTAGTTTTGAGGGCAAACCACCCTTAGCAAAAGAATTTTCAACCTGCATGGAGTAAGATGAATAACACCATTAACAACAATAAATCAAAAGGACAGGACAATGAAGACCAGGTCCAGAACCTCAGATAGACTAGTACATCTTTTCCTTCTCTTGGTGTGCTCTCCTTTGGGGTTAATGCACCAGCATAACCAGATGATTTGATCATTTGCCTAGTCTTGCTCTGCTTCATCTTATTGGCACCTATAGAGGTGCCACAATTTGTCAATTCCGCAGGCTGCTTTTTGCTCTTCACATCATACCATCGTCTACATCGTAAGAGGCCATAAATCATATGCACCAGCGGTCGGTTTTGCAAAGAACATAGAAGAAAATAACTACCTTCAAGTAGTTTCTTTGCCCCAAGGGCGTGACTGCCTCACCTCTATCTTGACTGTTTTTTCTTTTTCTTTTTTTCTCCCACATCACAATGAAGCCTGATCTTATCAAACACACAGATTGATGCGGTGCGATCCAAGCGGAAGGTAATTTATTCGTAAAACTACTCATGTACAATTATCACAGTATTTTCCTCAAGAAAAAAAACACTACTGCGGCTGCCCGGCGGCATCGGCTATCGGCTCGACCGGCGAAGATAAAGGTTCTAATGGCTAGAGGGGGGTGAATAGCCTAATAAAAATTTCTACAACAACACTTAGCAAACCGGTTAGACAATTATGAGGCGAAGCAAGTGTTGCGCTAGCCTACCAAAAATGCAAGCCACTTACCACAATTCTAGTTGATATAGTTTCTATCCACACAATAGCTATGTCACTACACTAAGTTAGTGTGCTCTCAAAGGCTAACTAAAGAGCCACACTAACCAAACTAACAAGCTCTCACAACTAGCTACACTAAAGAGCTTGATAACTAGTTTGCGGTAATGTAAAGAGAGTGAGCAAGATAGTTATACCGCCGTGTCGAGTAGTGAACCAATCAATTACAAGAATCAATATCAATGAAGACCAACCACCTCAGAATCAAATGATGAACACAATGATTTTTTACCGAGGTTCACTTGTTTGCCGGCAAGCTACTTCTCGTTGTGGCGGTTCACTCACTTGGAGGTTCATGCACTAATTGGCATCACACGCCAAACCCTCAATAGGGTGCCACACAACCAACACAATATGAGGATCACACAAGCCACGAGCAATTCACTAAAGTACCTTTTGGCTCTCCGCAGGGGAAAGGTCAAGAACCCCTCACAATCACCACGATCGGAGCCGGAGACAATCACCACCCTCCACTCGACGATCCTCGCTGCTCCAAGTCGTCTAGGTGGCGGCAACCACTAAGAGTAACAAGTGAATCCCGCAGCGAAACATGAATACCAAATGCCTCTAGATGCAAACACTCAAGCAATGCACTTGGATTCTCTCCCAATCTCACAAAGATGATGAATCTATGATGGAGATGAGTGAGAGGACTTTGGCTAAGCTCACAAGGTTGCTATGTCAATGCAAATGGCCAAGAGAGTGAGCTTGAGCTGGCCATAGGGCTTAAATAGAAGCCCCCACGAAATAGAGCCGTTGTACCCCTTCACTGGGCACAACACGGGGTGACTAGACGCAGGACCTCAGCGTCCAATCACGCGATGCATGCCACGTGTCCCTCTCTTCAAATGTTGTGCGCCCGATCTCAATGGTCAGAAGACGACCGGACGCAGTAGCAAACTAACCCCGACGATCTGGTCGAGTCATTTCTAGTAAGCTTCCAGAAATGATTTTTCCCAACCGGACGCGTCCGGTCATGCTTGACCGGACACTGCTAGCATCCGGTCATACGGTGTCTTCCTCTATGCTGCCACGTCAGCATGACCAGACATAGCCTACCAGCGTCAGGTCACTGAGCGACCTAGTGTCTGGTCATTTGACTGATGCCAGCATCTTCCCTGTTACAACTGACCGGACGCGCTGGTCAGAGACCAGTGTCCAGTCACTTTGTGACCAGCGAGACCAACTCATCTTCACCTCTATCTTCTTCACCCTTGCTCAAATGTGTCAACCACTAAGTGTATCACCTTGTGCACATGTGTTAGCATATTTTCACAAACATTTTTAAGGGTGTTAGCACTCCACTAGATCCTAAATGCATATGCAATGAGTTAGAGCATCTAGTGGCACTTTGATAACCGCATTTCGATATGAGTTTCACCCCTCTTAATAGTACGGATATCAAACCTAAATATGATCACACTCTTTAAGTGTCTTGATCACCAAAACAAAATAGCTCCGACAATTTATACCTTTGACATGAGCTTTTTGTTTTTCTCTTTCTTCTTTTCATGTTCAATCACTTGATCATCACCATGGCATCGCCACCATCATGTCATGATATTCATTTGCTTCACCACTTGGAATATGCTACCTATTTAGTGATCACTTGATAAACTAGGTTAGCACTTAGGGTTTCATCAATTCACCAAAACCAAACTAGAGCTTTCAATCTCCCCCTTTTTAGTAATTGATGACAACCCTTACACAAAGATATGAATTAAAATTCAATTGAATCCATGTTGCTTGCCCAAGCATTTTTACCATTTGTAAAAGGATATGGACAAGTTTCATGAACCCCAAATGGTAGCAATTGCTCTCCCTACATATGTGCTAAGAGTTTGGATTTAAGCTTGCACATATGCTTAGATAGGAAATATAGGAGACAATGTCTACCAAATGATGCTAAGGTATAAAATATGGACCTTTGAGGCATGATACCAATCGGAGTGCACCATTATACCATCCTTAGCATCATGGTTAGCTCGATACCATTTGGAAATACTTGGAAATGTAATCCCTAGATAACTTATACATGCTAGATTTTTATTTCATTATTCAAACTTACAACTAGCATACACCACACAAGCATGGATATTGAAATTTAAAACTTGTACCATGCAAGCAAACATATGAAATGCACATTCAAATGCACCATATAAGTTCATGAGCTTTCTCCCCCTACTTGTATGCTCAAAATTTTAATTGATCCCTTTCCTTTGTCATATCTCTCCCCCTATATCAAATTCTCCTCCTTTGTTGTCTTTTCACTATCTTAGTACACTAATATCTTTGTTTTTCTTCCCATGTACTAATATCTTTGTTTTTCTCCCCCTTTGTCATCAATGACCACAAAGATTCAAAATATAGATAGGTTGAGATTATCAATGTCAATCAATGGGGTGAGGATCATTTTCCCAAATTTGGTTCAAACTAGAATATTTTCCAAAAATATTTAACTCGGTTTGATCCAAGGACAAGCTTCTTCACACCTCCAAATAAGGGTTATCTTGTACCATGTTGAGTTAAACACTTAAAGCTCATTTTCTAGATCAAACACTAGGTTTACAAACCCACAAACATGTCATATGCTATTACTAGATCAAAATAAGCATAGAAGCAATAGTGGTACCATATAATCATAAAATTCATTTGATTTTCATGAATGAGCCTATTAAATATGAGAGATGTCTAGATGCACTAAACATGTCCTTAGCAAGGATGTATGTCATACCAATCAACTTTTACCTTGGATTGCTCGAAGGAGAGGCATGTCATATAAATGGGGGGTGCATCAACACATATTTGAGAAATCCAATATGTTCAACTCATTCCTTAGCTTGTAAAACATTTTCTCATCCAATGGCTTGGTGAATATATCGGCAAGTTGATCTTCGGTGCCTACACTCTCAATACAAATGTCCCCTTTTGTTGGTGATCTCTTATGAAATAGTGATGGACATCAATGTGCTTTGTTCTTGCATGTTGAACCGAATTGTTGGTTAACATGATTGCACTCTCATTGTCATATAGTAATGGCACTTTCTTGAATTTGATTCCAAAGTCACTCAAAGTGGCCTTCATCTAAAGTATTTGTGCACAACAACTACCGGCGGATATGTATTCGGCTTCGGTGGTTGATAATGCAACACTATTTTGCATCTTTGATGACCATGAAACAAGTGATCTTCCCAACAATTGACATGTACCCGAGGTGCTCTTCCTTTCAACCTTGCATCCCACATAATTCGAGTCGGAGTAACCAACAAGCTCAAACTTTGCTCCTTTGAGATACCACAAACCAACATTTTGTGTATGCTTCAAGTACCTCAATATTCTCTTTGTAGCCTTGAAATAACTTTCTCTTGTGAGGCTTGAAATCTTGCACACATGCATACACTAAACATGACATCCGGCCTTGATGCGGTCACATAGAGTAGGCTTCCAATCATAGACCGATATAATTTTTGATCCATCATATTTCCACTTGCATCACTATCCAAGTTGCCATTTGTTCCCATTGGTGTGCTAATGACTTTGCTATCACTCATGCCAAACTTCTTGATCATGTCCTTGATATACTTGCCTTGACTCACAAATGTACCATTCTTCAATTGCTTGATTTGAAGACTAAGGAAGTAACTTAACTCTCCAATCATGGACATCTCAAACTCTTTAGCCATCATCTTTCTAAACTCATCACAAAAGTCTTGATTGGTTGATCCAAATATGATGTCATCAACATAGATTTGCAATACAAATAGATCTTTTCCAATCTTCTTGATGAAAAGAGTGGTGTCAACCTTGCCCATCATGAACCCTTTAGAGAGTAGGAAGTCCCTCAATCTCTCATACCATGCTCTAGGTGCTTGCTTCAAGCCATACAATGCCTTCTTCAACTTATACACATGGTCGGGCTTCTTGTCATCTTCAAAACCGGGAGGTTGCTCAACATATACTTCTTCATTGATGTAACCATTGAGAAATGCACTTTTAACATCCATTTGATAGAGTTTGATGTTGTGGGCACAAGCATAAGCTAGCAAGATTCTAATTACTTCCAATCTAGCAACCAGGGCATATATTTCTCCAAAGTCAAGACCTTCAACTTGTGTATAGCCTTGTGCTACCAATCTTGCTTTGTTCCTTACTACTATCCCATCTTGATCTTGCTTGTTTCTAAAGACCCATTTGGTTCCAATCACATTGTGTCCCTTTGGTCTCTCTACCAATTCCCATACTTGATTTCTTGTGAAGTTATTCAATTCTTCATGCATAGCATTAACCCAATCAACATCCTTCAATGCTTCATCTATCTTATTTGGTTCAATGGATGACACAAATGAGAAATGCTCACAAAATGAAGCCAATCTTGATCTAGTTTGCACACCTCTAGAAATATCATCAATTATAGTGTCCAATGGATGATCCCTTGTAATATTTGTTGGTTGGAGGATTGGAACTTGATTGCTTGCTCTTGATTGATTATTGGGTTGAGATGATATACTAGCCACTTGATCTTGTTCATTGTCATGAGAGCCACTTGTACTAGCTTGAGTTGTATCATCTTGCACATTTGAGTTAGAGAGCACTTGCACTTGATCATCTTCATCATCATTCACTTGCCTAGGCCTCAATTCACCAACATCCATGTTCTTCATGGCATTTGAAAGTTGAATGCCTCTAACATCTTCTAAGTTCTCACTTTCTACTTGTAAACCCTTGGTTTCATCAAATTCAACATCATGAACTTCCTTAAGAGTGCCACTATCCAAATTTCAAACTCTATATGCTTTGCTTATAGTGGAATAACCAAGTAGGAATCCTTCATCACATTTCTTGTCAAACTTGCCCAATCTAGTGCTTTTCTTCAAGATATAACATTTACAACCAAAGACTCAAAAATATGTAATGTTGGGCTTTCTACCATTCAAGAGCTCATATGGTGTCTTCTCTTTCAATGGGTGACAATAGAGGCGGTTGCTACAATAGCAAGCCATGTTGATAGCTTTGGCCCAAAAAGATTGACTCACATTGTACTTACTAAGCATAGACCTTGCCATATCAATGAGTGTCATATTCTTCCTCTCAACAAGGCCATTTGATTGTGGAGTGTACTTGGCCAAGAATTGATGTCTAATTTCAAATTCATCACACAACTCATCAATTCTAGTGTTCTTGAACTCACTACCATTGTCACTTCTAGCTCTCTTGATGGTTGTTTCAAACTCATTGTGAATGCCCTTGACAAATGATTTGAATGTTGCAAACACATCACTTTTATCCACTAGAAAGAATACCCATGTGTATCTAGTATAATCATCCACTATCACAAAGCCATATTTGTTACCACCAATACTAGTGTATTGTGTTGGCTCAAATAAGTCCATATGCAATAACTCAAATGCTTTACTAGTGCTCATCATGCTTTTCTTAGGATGGGTGTTTTCAACTTGTTTGCCGGCTTGACAAGAGATACAAAGTTTATCCTTCTCAAACACATCTTTCAAGCCTCTAACCAAGTCATGCTTAACCAATCTATTCAATTGTTTCATTCCAACATGACCAAGCCTTCTATGCCATAACCAACCCATGCTAGACTTAGTGAACAAGCATGTAGATAATCAAGCTTCACTAGCATTGAAATCAACCAAGTATAGATTCTCATATCTAAAGCCTTTGAAGATCAAGTTAGAGCCATCTACACTTATTATCTCTACATCATCTACCCCAAATATGCATTTGAATTCAAGATCACACAATTGAGCTACGGATAGCAAGTTGAAATTCAAGCTCTCTACTAGCAACACATTGGATATGCTCATGTCATTGGATATTGTAATCTTACCAAACCCTTTGACCTTGTCTTTGCCATTATCACCAAATGTAATACTATCATAACCATCATTGCCATTGGTGTTGATTGAGTTGAACATTCTTGCATCACCGGTCATGTGTTGAGTGCACCCACTATCAAGAACCCAATGCCTTCTCCAGCTTTGTAATTGACCTACAAAAGAAGATCAATTCTTTTTAGGTACCCAAACTTGCTTGGGGTCCTTAAAGGTTAGTCACTAAGCTCTTTGGTACCCAAATGGCTTTCTTCTTTGAGCACATCCATGGTTTACTAATGAACTTAGCCTTCACACCATTTGTACCCTTGGTAAGCATATAAAATGAATCAAGCTTAATGGAGGATACATTAGCATTTTTGCTCTTGTTTTTGTATTCATGCTCTTTATGATCAACTTGCTTGCAACTAGTGTAAAACCGACCATTGTTCTTCACAAAAATAGTTTTGTGAGGATCAAAGGTTGCCTTGCCTTTCTTGGGGGTATAGCTCAATCCCTCTTTGTAGAGATAAGCTCTTTGGCTACCCAAGCACATAAGCAAGCGGTCCTCACCACCATAGGCCTTAGCTAAGGTGTGAGTGAGCTTATTGACCTCCTTCTTGAGATTCTCATTCTCAACCATTAGTGAGGCATCACAAGTGAAACCATCACTACTAGATGAGATGGAAGTAGAAGTACTACAAAAAGAGTTAGTGGGAGGAACAATGATAGGCATAGATAATGATTCATCAATTAAATCACAAGTTAAGCCTACATCACAAGTATCAACATGCTTCTTTTTATTTTGCTCATCAAGCAAAGAGGAATAAGCCTTTTCAAGCTTTTTGTGAGCCTTACCAAGCTTCTCATGGGCTTCCTCTAGCCTCTCATGAGATGCATTGAGCTCATCAAAGGCTTGCTTAAGGGCTATTAGTTCTTTATGCAAGCTTTTGCATTCCCTTCTCTTGATGTCAAAGTGTTCTTTAGCATCTTCTAGCATGTCAAATAGTTCATCCTTAGTAGGTTCATCATCATCACTATCACTTTCATTTTTGTTTTCATTATCATGTTCCTCATCACTTCCATCATCATAAATTTGTACCTTAGTGGTCTTAGCCATGAAGCATGATGGAGTGTCGAAGAGAGAAGGCTTCTCATTGATAGCAATGCTTGCAAATGCCTTCTTCTTGGTGGTCTTGTCATCATCACTATCATCATCATCACTTGAGGAAGCATCACTATCCCAAGTGACCACATATGAACCACCCTTCTTCTTCTTGAAGGTCATCATGTCCTTCTTCTTTTTCTTTTCCTTCTTGTCCTTCTTCTTTTTTTTCTTGTTGTTGTCATCATTGTCACTATTGTATGGACATTGAGCAACAAGATGATCTTTGCTTCCACACTTGAAGCACCTTCTTGATTCTTCTTTTTTCTTGGATGAAGATTTCTTTCTTCTAGCTCGGTAGCCCTTCTTCATCATGAACTTGCCAAATTTCTTTACAAAAAGAGCCATCTTCTCATCATCATCATCATCCCATGAGCCATCATCTTCACTTGATGTTTCTTGCCTTGCCTTGCCCTTGGATGATGTGGCCTTGAATGCCACACTCTTTTTCTTCTCATCTTTCTTTTCCTTCTTTTCTTCCTTCTCATCATCATCTCTATATGTATCATCGGTCATTATATCTCCCAACACTTGGTTTGGTGTCATGGTGTCCAAACCACTCCTCACTAGAATAGTGACCAATGTGCCAAATCTTGAAGGTAAGCATCTTAAGAACTTGTGGTAGAAGTCCTTGTCCTTCACCTCTTCTCCAAGTTCTTTGAGATCATTGACAAGCACTTGAAGCCTATGAAACATCTCCGGCACACTCTCATCCTCCTTCATCTTGAAGCTTGTAAACTTCTCTTTGAGAATGTATGCCTTTGCACCCTTCATGGCTTGAATGCCCTCAAATGATTCTTCCAACTTCTTCCAAGCCTCATGAGCTATCTTAATATTATTGATTTGCTCAAATGTTTTCTCATCAATTACATCATGAATGGCACTTAGAGCAATGTCATTGTTTTGGAGAAGCACTTCTTCGGCCGCGGTGGGATTCTCTAGATCTTCAATCTCAATTTTGGTTTCTACCACCTACCACACCTTTCTATTGATTGACTTGATATGTGTGGTCATCTTTGACTTCCAATAAGGATAATTTGTGCCATCAAATTGGGGTGGCTTCTTGATGTTGTTGATTTGAGCCATTTTTACACCGAAGGTTGTTAAGCCTCAAATCACGGTGACCTTAGCTCGATACCACTTGAAAGGTCCTAATGGCTAGAGGGGGTGAATAGCCTAATAAAAGTTTCTACAACAACACTTAGCAAACCGGCTAGACAATTATGAGGCGAAGCAAGTGTTGCGCTTGTCTACCAAAAATGCAAGCCACCTACCACAATTCTAGTTGATATAGTTTCTATCCACACAATACCTATGTCACTACACTAAGTTAATGTGCTCTCAAAGGCTAACTAAAGAGCCACACTAACCAAACTAACAAGCTCTCACAACTAGCTACAATAAAGAGCTTGACAACTAGTTTGCGGTAATGTAAAGAGAGTGAGCAAGATAGTTATACCGCCATGTCGAGTAGTGAACCAATCAATCAAAAGAATCAATATCAATGAAGACCAACCACCTCAAAATCAAATGATGAACATAATGATTTTTTACCGATGTTCACTTGTTTGCCGGCAAGCTACTCCTAGTTGTGGCGATTCACTCACTTGGAGGTTCACGCGCTAATTGGCATCACACGCCAAACCCTCAAAAGGGTGATGCACAACCAACACAAGATGAGGATCACACAAGCCACGAGCAATTCACTAAAGTACCTTTTGTCTCTCCACAGGGGAAAGGTCAAGAACCCCTCATAATCACCATGATCGAGTCCAGAGACAATCACCACCCTCCACTTGATGATCCTCGCTGCTCCAAGCCATCTAGGTGGCGGCAACCACCAAGAGTAACAAGTGAATCCCACAGTGAAACACGAATACCAAGTGCCTCTAGGTGCAAACACTCAAGCAATGCACTTGGATTCTCCCAATCTCACAAAGATGATGAATCTATGATGGAGATGAGTGGGAGGACTTTGGCTAAGCTCATAATGTTGCTATGTCAATGCAAATGGCCAAGAGAGTGAGCTTGAGCCGGCCATGGGGCTTAAATAGAAGCCCTCATGAAATAGAGCCGTTGTACCCCTTCACTGGGCACAACACGGGGTGACCGGATGCTGGACCTCAGCGTCCGGTCACGTGATGCATGCCACATGTCCCTCTCTTCAAATGCTATGCGCCCGATCTCAATGGTCAGAAGATGACCGGACGTAGCAGCAAATAGTGATTGGACGCTAAACCCCCAACGTCCGGTCGTTTCCAGTAAGCTTCCAGAAATGATTTTTCCCGACCGGACGCGTTCGGTCATGCTTGACCGGACACAGCCAGCGTCCGGTCACACGGTGTCTTCCTCTATGCTGCCATGTCAGCATGACCGGACATAGCCTACCAGCGTTCGGTTGCGCTGAGTGACCCAACGTCCGATCGTTTGACCGACGCCAACATCTTTGCTGTTACAACTGACCGGATGTGCTGGTCCCTCTGAGACCAGCGTCCAGTCACTTTGTGACCAGCGAGACCAACTCCTCTTCACCTCTATCTTCTTCACCCTTGCTCAAATGTGCCAACCACCAAGTGTATCACCTTGTGCACATGTGTTAGCATATTTTTACAAACATTTTTAAGGGTGTTAGCACTCCACTAGATCCTAAATGCATATGCAATGAGTTAGAGCATCTAGTGGCACTTTGATAACCGTATTTCGATATGAGTTTCACCCCTCTTAATAGTATGGCTATCAAACCTAAATGTGATCACACTCTCTAAGTGTCTTGATCACCAAAACAAAATAGCTCCTACAATTTATACCTTTGCCTTGAGCTTTTTATTTTTCTCTTTCTTCTTTTCATTTTCAAGCACTTGATCATCACCATGGCATTGCCACCATCATGTCATGATCTTCATTTGCTTCACCACTTGGAATGTGCTACCTATTTCATGATCACTTGATAAACTAGGTTAGCACTTAGGGTTTCATCAATTCACCAAAACCAAACTAGAGCTTTCAACGACGTTTGGCTCGGTCGGAGGCGGGACGACGTTCGCTTTCGACCAGGCTCCACTCCATCCGTAGGCTGGGCGATGTCCTCCTGGCATGCGCCTTCAGCCACACTCACACGGTGAGCCTCCATCACCCATTGTGCGGAGACTTGCTCTCCCACCAACTGATGCGTATGGCCGCAAGCTCTCCTAAGCGCATGGATGGTGTCCGGGCTCCAGCCATCGGCGTACCCATTGTAGATGGCGGCGAAGTCTAGGTCTAGGTGGTGTGTCACCACCAAAGTCAGCACCCCCAATGTCCTCGTAGAACATCCCATCGAGATAGGCGCCTGAACTTCATCCGGGACCTCCACTAGTCGGATAGCGGGCATGTTGGTGCTCGGCGCTGACTCGAACACCTCCGAGATGATGACCTGGGCGACGTTGCAGATCTAGTCAAGCTCCCCTCGAGAGCACGTCACTCTTCAAGGGACTTGGCCAGCACCTCCGCATTCTGACCAATCGTTGCCTTGGCCGTCTCTAGGTCCCACTCCAGCGACCCAACCCTTCCGCCCAGTTTTGAAAGAAGGATGACGGGCTCAGAAGCAAGGGAAAGGAAAAGCCAAGACATCAACCAAAAGCAGAATAGGTACATACCGAGGCGGGTGTTCACAAGGATGGATAGTCCTTTCTCCTGCCAAGTCACCTACTCGCGTAGCCGAGCGTTCGACTCCTCTGTCCCAAGCATCTGGCCCCGGAGCGCGAGCACTTCCAGGTCGACCTCCGACCGGGCCTTCCGCTCTGACTCTAGAGCCTCTAGGGAACTCTAGAGCACCGCCTTGGTCTTCGCTAGGGACTTCTAGAGCACCACCTCGGTCTCCACCTGGTGGACCTTCGCTGCGTCAAGTCCCTGCCCGGCGGTAGTCGCCTGCTCCACCGCGAGTAGTTTCGACACCCACGCTTCCATCGCCTCAGCTGTCTAGTCTTGAGACTCACGGTGGGTGGACTCCAGCTAGCGCTCGAGCTCAGTGACCCGCCGTGACATCATGGCCTCTCGAGCATGCTCCTCCCAGAGGAAACAGGACTTGCGGCTCGACATCTCCTCCAAACCCTGCAAAGCAAGAAGCAGGCGTGCTGAGACAACCGGTGAAAGGCCAAGGAGCCAAGGACGAATGCAGAAAACTTACCTCTATGACGCGGGGCAAGTTGACCATCACCACCTGATGGACGACCTTGACTCGCTCCAAGGCCTCCTCTAGCCTCGCCCTGGTTTGGGCGAGATAGGACTCAATCACGATCCTTTCCCCCCAAGAATGTCCTAGAGCTGCACCTCCTCCTCATCCCAAAGGATGAATTGCACCTTCCTCGGGTCGCCAGGGTAGGTCCATACCAGGTCAGTGGTCGCCCCCAACCCACTGGAAGGCCCCGCCGATGACTGGACCATCGCCAACTCCTACGATGGTGGGATGGCCGGTGACTCCACCCTGGTGCCTGCCTCGCCAGGGTAGGGGATCTCCACCTCCTTGGCTCCATGGCCCACTAGTGGATGCTCTATCTCTGGCCAGGCCGCATCACCTTCTAACGCCTCCAGCTTCGACTAGGAGGGAGAACCGTGTGTCCCTCCGCCAGGTGAGGCAGGGAGCCCGGTCTCCCCCCTCTCTTCCACCACTGCCAGTGTAGGAGGGATCACGAGGGTCACCTCTGACCCGGCCTCTATCGTCGGCACCGGGATTGCCGCCATCACCTCACTGCTGCTGCCGCCATGCTTGCGACCGGCCGGGAAGGCACCACCCCCGGAGGGGAAGGACGCACCACTGCTAGCCTGCTATCACCGCCGCTCGTCGCAACCCGCTACAGGCTGGGCCTCCACTCCTCCCGCATGGGAGGTGGGGCGATGCTCAACCCCATCAGTATCTGGCCATTGTCAAAAAAGTATAGGTTAGTCGCACTCTAAAAACTCAACTATGAGATAAAAAAAAACAAAGAATGCATACCGGGACGTAAGCGGCAAGGCTCTGAAGCCCGACCCACTGGCCACGGGCCCACCGGATGAGGGCCGATCATAGGTCGTGAGCCACGCCCCATCACCTCGACCGAGAGGGAGTCGACCCGGCCGGCTCCCGATCGGCCCGCAAGTCACCGCTACCACCGGCTCGAGGCGCGCCGACCGGAGCAGCTAGCAGGGCGTCCCCCCATTGTGGGTCATGCGCCGACGCCGCTGCCCGATGATGTGGGGGTGCGAGCCCACTCCTTCGATCGCTTGGCCTGCCCCACCGCGCCCAGAGTAGGTGGGGACAAGGCCAGCGATGCCTCCGAAGGGCGCGGCGACTGCGTTCACTTCACCTCCCGCTCACCGATGGCGTGTTTGAGATCATGGCACGCTTCCTTGGCATGGGAACATTGCCACGCCTCTCTGCCTCCCACCCACCACTGGCAGACATGGCCATAGGCTCACAACGTTCCACCAAAGTCACAACGACACTCCGGCTACCTTCATTCTCAGAGGAGATTACATCGCCGCCCATCTCTGTGGGATCCTCCGACTCGAGCTCCGCCTCTATGTCGCTCCTATTTTCGTCGGCCCACACTCGCCGAGCGATCTCCTTCTCTTCTAGTGTTGACACCGAGCCTTCTCAGCTTTCTTCTTCTTCTTCTTCTCCCACCACCTCCTTCAGGGCAGCTTGCCGAGCCATGCCCTCGGAAGGTGCGGCCGGGATTTATAACCGGTGAGTCCCTATGAAATGGATGACTTGAAGTCAAATTACAAGAGAGCAAGATCGAAAGGGACATGGAATAGGGAGAGGAGAATGTACCAGATTGGGTAGCTTCTCGGCGTGGAGAGGTTTGGGCTTTCCTTCGAGGGTCTCCTGGGCCTTCAGTTGCAGCACCCAGTCGAGTCGGCTCCAGACTTTGTCATTCGCCAACTCCACCGGCGATGCGCGGTCGGGGTCCGTCGGGCCGGAGTACAGCCACATCAGCCGTGTCCTTTCCACCAGTGGGGTGACCCGATGGTGGAAGAAGCTATGGAACACCCGCACCCCATCGAGGTCGTGCTGCAACAGCTTCTAGAGCTCTGCCTCGATGATCCCTAGCTTATTCTGCCGACTGGAGGGGCCCCACGACCAGCTCTCTTGCCTCTCCGGTCTCCTACCGGTGAACGGTAGGAATGGCGCCTCCATCAGGTTCCGGATGTAGAACCACTCCCCATGCCACCTCGCGCGCACCCACTGTCAAAACAAAAATTCCCCCGCTGGCAAAATGAAACCCCCCATACGATTCTACCTGAATCACCCGGGGCCTGGGGGCTACACTCATGGGTGCCCTCGCATGCACCCGCTGTCAAAACAAAAATCCCCTAGACGATTCTACCCGAATCGCCCGGGGGCTCGGGGGCTCCTGTCGGGTTCATAAACCCGGGGTCCCTCATGGACCTGCTTCCCAGTAAAAGCTTGGCCTAGCAAACGACATTGCGAACGACGTGCAACTACTGGGCTGGCCAAAAACCTAACGACAGGCCAGAAGAGCGATCCAGTCTCTGACCGGAAGGCCTGGCCAAGGAGGAACGGTGCTCGCTTCTGACTCTGGCCCGCCTCTCTGACCGGTAGGCTTGGCCAAGGAGGAACGGCCCTCACTTCCAACTCTGGCCCATCTCTCCAATCGGAAGGCCTAGCCAAGGAGAGGACAATGCTCACTACCGACTCTGGCCCGCCTCTCCGACCAGAAGGCCTAGCCAAGGAGGAACGACGCTCGCTTCTGGCTCCGACCCGCCTATCTGACCGAAAGGCCCAGCCAAGGAGAGGACGATGCTCGCTTCTGACTCTGGCCCGCCTCTCCAACCGGAAGGCCTGGCAAAGGAGAGGACGATGCTCGCTTCCGACTCTGACCCGCTTCTCCGACCGGGAGTACACCGAACCTCTGCTTACAGCTCTTCTCTGACCAACGTGGTCGGAGCCGACTGGGAAATGACCGAACGGGGACGGTCGCTCGGTAAGAACCCAAAAGAATCAGGCAGAGCAAGTAAGGCAGGGCTCTCAAGTCAACCGTAATATCAAGGACCGTACCCTACACACCTGCAGGACACTACTGTCAGGTCATGTTAGAAGGGTGCTCAGCAACCCTCCAGACGTGTCAGAACACGAACAGTGTTATGGGTGCTGACATTTATCCTATAGTATGGCAGGCGCTGACATTTTCCATACCGGAAGAACGCAATGGAACCAACCACATGCATCCAGCCATCAACAGTATTGTGGGCGCCGACAAACCACTTTGTACCCGACGGCGTGGGCAACAAGACTAGGTAGCACACACACTCTTTCTCTCACACTCTCTCTTGTAAAGCCGTCCCCTTCATCTATAAAAGGGGATGCGCTCTCTGTAGAAGGAGCAGGATCGATTCACATAGACGATTCGAACAATTCCAACGAACAACAGACAGATCATTCCGATTCTCTCTGCTGGGCTCTAGAACTCTAAAGCCAAACAGAGCATACGTTCGAACACTTAGCGCACGTCGGAGCTCCCATCACTCTTGGCCCTTCGGTCCGGAGTCCGACCGGACCTCTGATACCCCCATCTTACTATCATTTGTTTATAACCCCACAGCAAACTTCGAGCACCTGGGCTCAGGAATAAAGTCACCGATCGACTCAAACTAGACGTAGGGCACGTTGTCTGAACCAGTATAAACCCTGTGTCATTGAGTGCTAGGCCACATCCGATCAAAACATACAGCAAAACTATAAATATTTACGTGTTGCTCACTTTTCGCACCGACAATTGAATTTAACTATCAAAGAACTACATCACTACATGTGCAGTTATAGTTTTATTACCAATATAGACGTGTCAAACATTTTAGTTAAAACATATAAATATATTTAATGTAACAACCTATATAAATTATATGTCATAGTTACTAATAGGTTTTAAACAATTTTTTAGTATGATTAGTGTATGACTTGTTAAGGAAATATTTTTTATGTGATCAAACATAACATATTGCTCATGAATGCTTGTACCACACACACACACATGCTTACTTTAATCAAATTAACATATTTTATATTGATAGAGGTGGGTAATATGGAAACATATATATGCTCTATTGTTAAACAATTTTTAATAGAAGATTTTGACAGTTTATATGTAGGTTTGAGGGGATACTTAATTTTTCTAGTAATAAGATGAAAATTAGGTTATGTAAAATGTCTATCGTAATAGGAGGCCACATGTAATTAGATGTGAATCTAGGACTACTTTAGATCATATTTCTTAATAGCATACGTGGGTAATTTAAATATAGAATCATTGGTTACTTTATGTTGTTTTTCGCAATATCAACATAGGGTAATTATTTAGATATTTCCAAGAGCTATTATTATCAATGGTGATTAGGTTATACTGAATTGATGGTTAGATGTTTCTGAGTTTTGTGAGATTTTGTAGGATCTATATATTGTTTTTCTATCGAGTCTTGTGAGGATAAATGTGGAGGCTCCATTTAGGACATCTAGATCATAGAGTTTATAGTATTTATCTTTTTCTTAAATCATATGTATTTAGTTGAAATATAATCTTATAGTTTGGCTTTCAACTTTTAACGGAGATGTTGCAATTTTCCACTTGTTAAGTAAAAACTCTAGCCCTTTTTAATCTTTTATTCAAAAGTTTTTTATTCTAAAAAAGTGTTAGGTCCATGTAGTGTTGTTTTCCACATGTTAAGTTGAAACTCAACTTGCACCGTGGCACTGGACATGTTGAATTTGTTCTATCACATGATTATATGTGTGTAGTATTATTCTATATATCATAGAGTGTTTAAAATTAAATTACAAATATTTATATGATATAATGTTTTAGTCATAATGTATAAATTTATTTAAAATAACTGAAATTTATTAATATGGAGTATTAATATAAATTGAAGTCAATAGTCAGCATTATTGCTCTGCATTTGTTAAATGAATATTTTCCACACACACCATACTTTATGAATAATATTTTGTTTTCTACAATAGCATATGTTAGTATTTACATTTAGATTTGATAGATATTCTTTTTTTAAGTGATTGAGGTATATACAAATATTTATCTTTCGTAATGACATTTATGGGTAGGTTGAATGCAACCTTAGGAGGTTATTTTGCAGTATCTTTTATAATGATAAGGAAGGGGAACTCATAGAAGCATTATGGGTATTTTAGTTTATATCTTTGATAATGGTAGACGTGAGTAATTTAGATATAAAGTTAGAGGGTTATTTGAAATTATCCTTCATAATAGTCAAGATGGGTAATTTAGATGCAATCTATAGGGGCTATTTCGAATTATGTTTCATAATGATAAAGATGTGTGATTTAGAAGCAAATTTACGGAGCTATTTAAATTGTCTGTCATAATGACAGATGTGGGAATTTATATACAAATTTAGGAGGGTTATTCTGAATTATCTTGTGTATTGACAGTGGTGGGTAATTTAGATGCAAAATTAGGGGGTTACTTTATGTCTTTTTGTAATGGCAGTGGTGGGTAATTTTTATTCTAAATTACAACAGATCCAATGGTTAATATCGATGATGATGATTCGAGTCAACCAAATTAAAGGCTAGATGTTTCTGATTTTTGTGAGAATTTCTAGGATTTATCTTTTTTATAGCGCGTCTGGTGGGAATTAACGTGATACCTCCGTTGGGGCCTCTAATTAGTAATAGTAAGATTGATGGCCCCAAGATGAGATCATTGAGCGACTGATGGACAAGAGTAGGGGCAGTGCCTCATCGGAAGATGTCATGACAGTGTCCATTGTGGGTTTTGGAGGTTCAGGCAAGATCACTCTTGCCAACCAAATTTACTGCAAAATCAAGGGGGAATTTCAGCGTGCAGCTTTTGTGTCGGTGTTTCAGAATCCTAACATAAAGAAGGTTTTGGTGAGCATTCTTTCACAAGTTGGTGCCAATTCTTGCGCGTTAGATGATGAGCAGCAAATTATCAACAACCTAAGGGAATACCTTAGTGACAAGAGGTACCTTGGGTTTCCTTTTTCTTATATCATGCCACCAAGATTATTTAGAAGTTTGTTTCATACTGTAAAAAGATAATTCGCAAAAAATATATCCCTGCCTCTGTAGTGTGTCAGGCTGGGCCTATTCCCAGTTCCATAAAACAGTGGTATTTAGAAGTTGTTTCGTACATGCAGTGGTATTTAGCAAACATATGTTTGACTTGGTTGTTGTAGAACGGCAAATCTTCCTCATCATCATTGCAATAAAATGCACATTAAATTGGGTATGCCATTAGAGTACGCAACATAAGAAAGCGATGCTCTCTGCAAAATTCAAATGTAGCCAATGGAAATTGTAATAAGAGTTTCCATCTGATCTAGGTTCACAATAAAAACGTATGCAGTATGCAGCCTTTGGTCTTGGTAAGCTAGCTAAAGTTTCTGTATATCCTAGTGCAGGTACAAAATATAGAGATTCTTTTTATTCCTGATGATGAGTGTGCCAGGTTACCGATTAGAAAGAGTACGAAGTCAAAGGGTAAGCATATGAATACACTGTAATGCCTGTGGAAGAAAATATTATTGATTCATGTTTCACACGGCCATTCAACGCCTCCTTTCACATATGTAGCATTATACGAGCATGTTCTTTTTACAATCTTCTTTTATTTTTAATCACACAAACGATAACTTTTAAGTTGAACTCATTCAGAGTCTTGCAATGATGATATGCCCATGCAAGTCTATACTAGATCTCCTATAAAAAAAAAGTCTATACTAGATCTCAATAGTAGATATCCCAGTATATCTGTCTCCTTCCCATTGCTGTTTACATTCTTTATAAAATTGTTTATTTATGGATGCATACTGTTAACATAGTCAAGCGTCGTTACAGGTACATTGTTGTAGTCGATGATCTTTGGGATAAACAAACATGGCAAATTATCAAATGTGCATTGGTCAAGAATCGTTGTGGTAGCAGAATTTTGACAACAACACGAAAATATGATGTAGCTAAATTATGCTGCTCCTGTCTTGGTGATCATGTTTATGAAATGAGACCGCTTAATATTGTTGACTCCAAGACATTGTTCTTCAAAAGAATTTTTTATCCTGAAGATAGGTGCCCAGCACAGCTGGCAGAAGCTTCTGATGAAATATTGAAAAAATGTGGGGGTCTGCCTTTAGCGATTATTTCCATATCTAGCTTATTGGCAAGCAAACCAAAGTCTATAGATCAATGGAACAAGGTGAAAGTTTCCCTAAGTTGCACATTTGAAAAAAACTCCAGATATGGAAACCATGAGACAGATAATCTCACTAAGTTACTTTGATCTTCCAAACCATTTGAAAACATGTTTATTATATTTGAGTATATTTCCAGAAGGTTGTGAGATAAGAAGGGAGCGTTTGGTGAGTAGATGGATTGCTGAAGGATTCATTAGCCAAAAACAAGGACAAAACATATATGAAGTGGGGGATAGTTACTTTAACGAGCTCATCAACAGAAGCTTGATTCAACCTGCAAGCATAAGCCGTGATGGTCAAATAAATGCTTGCCAAGTGGATGACACCATTCACGATTTCATTGTGTCCAAATCAACTGAAGAAAATTTTGCTACACTGATTGGTGCCTCAAAGCTGGTACCCATGCCACGAAGCAAGGTCCGTCGACTATCTCTTCAAAATGGCAACCAAGAAAATATAAAGTTCTTGGTCAAATCTCATGTACGGTCACTAACCGTATTTGTCAATTCTAAAAGAATGCCATCTCTTTTGGGTTTTGACATTTTACGTGTGTTGGACCTAGAAGGTTGCCATTCATTAAGAAACCGTCATCTTGAAAATCTGGAAAGACTCCACCAGTTACGATATTTGAATATATGAGGATCATGTATTAACGAGCTCCCAAAGCAAATTTCAACATTTAGAGACACTAGACATAAGGTCGACTTATGTAGAATATTTACCATCAGGCATTGTCAGAATGAAGAGTTTGGTTCGTTTGCTTGTTGATTGTCATGTTAAATTGCCAAAAGGAATAAGCAATATGCAGACACTAGAAGAGCTAACAAGTTTCTCAGCTTTATTGAACGACTCAAACTTTTTGCAAGAACTAGGTAAGCTAACAAATTTGAGGGTGCTCCGAGTAATTTGGAATCTTGATGACTTTGGAGGTGATGGAGGAAGCCATAAGGAATCTTTATATTCTTCTCTCAGTAAGCTGGGCACCATGTAACCTTCAGTCCCTTTTCATTGATATCAATGGATGTGATGAAGATAATAACTTCTCACTGGATAAGTGGCACCCTGCTCCATTTAGACTAAGACAATTTTACATTGGCCAGTGGTGTCCCATCCCAAAAGTTCCCAATTGGATGGGCTCATTAATCAATCTTGAAGAGTTAGTTCTATATGTTGACAAAATTGGTCAAGAGGATGTCCAGATGCTGGGACACATGCCTGCTCTACTATCCTTAACCATATACTCAAATACCGCCTTTGAAGGGAGTATCACAATGCGTGGATTTCAATCTTTAACAGTTTTTCAAGTTTTATGGTAATTCTGTGGGGTTAATTTTTGAACCTGGGTCTATGTTAAAGCTTGAGTGCCTTGATGTTATATTCAGCGTGTTTTGGATTAAATCTTCATACAGTAGTTTTGATTTTGGCATACACAACACCTATTCAACCTCAGAAATGTCTACATTCAACTTGAATCTACTGGTTCTACTAGTGGAGAGTTGGAAGCTGCAGAATCAGCTATCAAGAATGCAGTACAATCACTTCCCGGACACCCTAAACTCAACCTGAGGATGTTACAATGAAAATAGTTGGGCTCCTAAGTGGCTAGTTAAACTAAACCGATACTAGCCTGAGATTTCAGGTATCAACTGTTGATTTAATTCTTATATTCTGATTAACACCATTCTCATATTCTGCTCTCTTGAACCGAGCACTTTGGTACAGCCGGCGGTTGGCCCAAATCTGATCGGATAACAAAACCCGGCCGGCACCCCCTGCAAGTCCCAAGGTTGTGAGTGCTATTGGTGCAACCTAGCAGTCTTCTGTTTATCCAAAACCGCAGGAGGTTCCTGTCATCACGCGAACTGGAACGAGCAGCAGGCAGCCTGACATCGTTGAATCAGGGTGATACTTTTGGAATTGTTAACGACAATACGCAAGCTTCAGAGATGGGATTTTTCCCTGCTACAGCGACATACAGTACTCTTCATCTACTACTAACGTCATTTTGACGCCGTTATAGTCAAACGGTACAAATTTTATACCAGGTTTGAATGTAATTAGTAGTTGTTTTAATACGTTAGAACATAGCTCTCGTTCTAACTTTGTCTCTTCTACTGATGGTATATTTGCAGGTAACGAAGATATGATGCAAAAGGCAATGAGAAGTGCTGCAATACGCTGTTGAGAAATCGTTCTATGGATCTATGTATACGCTCGTAGAGCACAGTATGACACAAGGATTTTTTTTTAGATAACATGACACAAGGAAATAGGGAGGAATGAGAAGCTCTTTATTCCTTTCTCTTGCATGTTGTACAGAGTACAGTAAGCTTGTGTTCAGTTCTCTCATTGCCTTAATTTATACTCCCTCCTTTTGTTTTTTTTATGTCACAGTCACATTAGCTTTGTCCTAAGTCAAATATTACTATCTTTGATCATCCAATTAAAATATAATGTCATGAATCCATATAAATTAAACAAACGGAGGCAGGATGACAAAGCTAACATGACATGTAAAAACAAAAAGAGGTAGTGGTGTTTAGTTCTCTCACTACCTTAATTTATAGGCAACTGAGGTAACCAGTGAAAACTTATCTAAGTCTTCACCCATCTGTTTATTACCTCCAAGAGACCTTAATTCCTAACCTACATTTTTATAATTTATTTTTTGATAAATATTTTTATATTTAGGTATCTAGATTATATGAGTTTGACAACGCGATACTTAGGGCGTGTTCGATTTGGCGCACTCACGTAAGGCACTGCTTTCACATAGATTATATATCTTGCAGGACAACGCTTTGATACTTAGATGACCGGATAACTGATGTAGGCTTATTCTCCAATTCCAGCCGAATGATGGGATAACACCGTGCAGTCCGTGAGCACACCTGCCTCTGGGCTTCACCAATACTCCACCGTGGCGTGCTACCCCAACTTCCACATTAACAGTTGGTAGCCATGTCATATCAACTGGTAGTCTCATAGTGTGTCCGGTGTGCCTACAGAGACTGCAGTGCCCTCACCTGATAAAAGGCTGGGGCAGTGTCTAAGGAAAGCGTTGGAGGAATGAAGTGCTCCACCATGACGTTGCCTCTCCCAGGACAGGCCCACGAAGAGAGAGTAAAGAGGCAAAGAACAGTAGGGGACCAGAAGTGTTGTATGACTGCGTTGAAAGAATTGTAGCCTTAAATGCTCTTTCATCTACATACACATTAGCTTATAGAGCAATGCTAATAATATAGACTGCTGCTAGCTATATAGATCCTTGCAAACCATCTCTCAACTAACCATGTAGTAGTGAGCTCTTCACAATTAAATATATAACCCACTTTTATCTCTCACAAAGTTTTTTTTGTTCTTGTGCATAAGCTGATTGTAACCTAACGGTCCACTTCCCTTTTCTCTTCTTTTCTCTTTTCTCTACCTTAGCATTTAGCCCACCTACGACTTGCTATTATAGCTTTAGGTGAGGCTGACACTGTCCGCTGCTTGCGTTGATGAAGCCCTTAGACTGTCTCCAACAGGGAGATGCAAACCCAAAATGTGTTCCTCACAGTGCTTTGCCTACCCAAAAACAGTCTCCAACGGGTGACCCAAACACATGACCCATTTTGGGTACCGGCACAAACGATACGCAAAAAAGCATCACCTCTCTCCTCGCTACGCAAATCTCCGATGGTGGCCCGCCCGCGCACGCGTGTTTTCGTCTTCTCTGTCGCGGAGGGAAGATGGACCGGGAGGAGGCGCACGGGACCGTAGCTCGGCGGCGTCCTGGGCCGCGATGAGGGCGCGCGCGGCGGCGGCGGGGGCGGTGCTGGCGGCTGGCGGCTCCAGCGGCGGCGCAAGACTTTCATGCATGAGGCGCCGCGCCGCCATGGTGACGATGGGAGCAGCCGCCGGGAGAGGGGCGCGCGGATCCGGTGGGTGGGGGCGTGGGGGTAGGTGCGGCGGCGCGCAATTGGGCTCGAGAGGAGCGGCGGCCAAACGCAGCGATGGCATCTCATCGGAGCTCGCGGGTGCGGCCTCTCCAGACCTCACGCTTCACGGGCACGCGCGAAGAACCGGCGCGCTCGAGGATGGAGGCTGGCTCGCTTCGCGGCGGCGTCACGAGGAAGGCTGAGGCGGCGCGCTCACGGTGGCGGCCAACGCAGCGACGGCGTCTCGTCGGAGCTCGGGAGCGTGGCCGTCCTATCGCAGCTACGGCGCGTGGGGCTTGACGTGGGGGCACGGCAGGCCATGGCGCTGTTGGAAAGGGTTGAGTTATGGGTGCGTGACCATTTCCTGTGCATAACCCAAAACCTGAAATGGGTGTTGTCGGGGACCAAATACTAGGGTACCCAAAGAGGTTTAGCTAATAACCATCAAACGTTGATGGTTCCGAACAGACAAGAACGCAACTACACTTCTTGCACATACGACCTAAGGTTGGCTCCGCCTTGCCCGGCCCCCGAGGGTTAGACTCTGCCTTGACCAACGTCCGGGCGGACTCACGCCTTGCCCAACGCTTGAGGGCATACTCCGCCTCGCCCGACGGCCGAGAGGTTCACTCCGCCTGCCGCCAGTGAGGCGGGCTCCGCCTCGCTTCGATGACGGGGATCGCTCCTGCCTCGTCCGACGCGACGGGGCGGCTCACCTGCCGCCGACGTCCGGGAGGCTCTCGCCTCGCCCGACGTCTCGGGGCAGGCTCCGCCTCACCCGACGTCATGGGGTTGGCTCCGCCTCGCCCAACGTCTGCACCTTGCTCATTCATGATGACAAGCATAGGGTAAGACAGGACACTCAAGTCAACCGCAGTACCGAAGACCATACCCTGCATGCCTACGGGAAAGTACCGTCAGGATATGACGGAATGGGCGCTTTAAGCCCTTCTAGGCATGACAGAGCCCGAACAGTGTTGTAGGCGCCGACTTTTGTCTTACAATGTTGTGGACACCGCCATCGGCCCTCGGACGTGGACCTTGACGTAAGCATATGACAACCACTACGGTCTAGGAGGGAACTCACGTCATCTATAGTAACAGACATATGTTACTTCCCCGTCTGCTCCTCGTGGGGTTGTGGCTCGGCACCCTGGTGCGTCGCGCCGCCCGCCGGTGCAGGATGGGACATGACCACTTGCTGAATGAAGCTAGAGCATGGCCCTATCAAGATCAGCGAACGTGCTAACCCTGGCACCGTCTGCCATGTCTGCAGGGCTAACTCAGAGGAGAAGGAAAACCTGGCACTTTCGGAGGACCTTCTTGGTCTCTGTTTTTTCTTCTTTCTCCCATCTGTAACCCTGCTCCCCCTTTGATCGATAAAAGGAAAGGCAGGGCACCCCACTAAGGGGGCATTGATTCAACACTCCACACACCACATAACACACAGCTGAGCAGTAACCGAGCTCTCAGCACCATTTCGACCTTTCCATCAGAGACTTGGGACATGTCCCTCTCTCGATCGTTTGTACCCCCTACTATGAATATTTCAGTGCTAATAACAAGAGCAGCAACAGCAGACTGGACATAGGGACATTCTGTCCGAACCAGTATAGACCTTGTGTCTTTTAGCACATCCTCTAAACTTAACGCACAACAAATACAAATTTACTAGTTAGTGTTTACTCAAAACACCGACATGTGTCGTGTTTATGGCTCCTTTGTCGGGGACAGTCTTAGGACAGCTCCCGCACAAGCGTATACAAGTAGTGGTCTCAGACAAAAGCAGCGGTGAGGCTATCCTAGACAATTGATTCTCCCAAAGCAGGCATACAATGCCTATCCTTTTATGGTCCCATCGTTCCTTTTATGGTCCCATCGTTTGGCAGGAAGCTTTGTCAGAGTTTTTATGTGCTTGAACGATTCTTTCTCACCACGCGCTCCAAACTGTGTACTCCGGTCTTTTGTGAGACGAAGCTATCGCAGCTCTGCAGGATCCTCTGACCGGTCTGCGAAGCATACTCCTCATTTACATTGAAATTGTCGTTTTTTTACTTTTGGACTTCTTATTTGTTGTTTGTCTCATTCAAAAATTTTATATAAATACTATTTATTTTCTTATAACTTATTTTATTATTAGAGATACTTTAATAATAATTTATTTATTTTATTATTTAAACAATAAAAAAATCTAAAAATAAAAAACAACACTTTCAACAAGACACCGGAGTACACTAGCGATGATTTAGATACCATATCTAGAGGACGGGGCTTCTGTACAAGATGTAGCGTTGGGGTGGCCTCAAGGTTGTGGCGCCGAACTCACTGCCAAAAGCAGTGGCGTCCACTTCCACGATGTCGCTCTGCACGTTCTGTCTCTGTTGCCGCAGCGACCAACAATCCTGCTTTTTCTCTCTCCGTGCCTGTTTAACTTCGGAATTTTACAGGAATCACGTAATTTCACAGCAATCAATTTAATTTCACAGAAAAAAAAAACACAAATAGGAAAAATTTCCGAGGTACAAACAGACCCTCGAAGTCTAAACCAAATCCTTCCAATGTTCAGATCTGAGCGCCATGGCTGTGTGTGAGGGGATGCGGTGCTAATGCTCCTGGGCCATGCTGCTGTCTCCAGTCTCCTGTCCGTCACCAACCTCGCCAGCTTCTGCAGCACATGTCGTTTATGCGGTACAAAAGCTGGAATTTAGATGATAGTACCACCTGTCAGCCCCGTCCAAAAAATATATATAATTCTTGATTTTCGAGAAGTCGAGCAGTTTAAATTTTAATAAAAATTTATATAAAAAAGTACTAACATTCAATATGCAAAATAAATACCATTAGATTCATTATAAATATATTTTCATAATATATTTATTTAGAGACATGGGCATGTTCGCTTGAACTTATCAGCCAGCTTATCAGCTAGAATCTATAGTATTTCTCTCTCACAATAAATCAGCTTCAGCCGACTTATCAGCCAGCTTTAATATCAGCCAAACAGGCCCTAATGTTAATAGTATTTACTATAAACTTGGTCAAACTTAAACTATATTAACCGACACGGATTCAATAATTACATTCTTTTACGGAATAGAGGAAGTACTCCTAGATGCATACTCCCCCGTCCCAAAATAGAGATTGTTATGGGATGCGTGCAGATAAAAAAATTTCAACTTTTGACTAGATTTATAGAAAATATGTGTAACATTTATATCTCCAAATAAGTTTATTATAAAAATATATTCAACGATCTACCTAATGATATTAATTATGTATTATAAATATTAATATTTTTAATATATATTTGATCAAAGTTAAAAATGTTTGACTTCTCAAGAAATGGGAATGATATTTATTTTGGAACAGAGGGAGTACGGAGTATATAGGCAACACAACAACCAAAGCAGGATATTATATGAATAGTGCATGTTAATAACCCATTCACAAATTCTGAAATCACCAGGCCTTCTTTTCCAGACTAGGTGGGCAAAGATTTAATTGTTTTTTCATATAGCTGCCAACACTCCAGGATGACTATATATATGCCCACTACCACACTCATTGTTATCCTAAACGCTAAATGATAAACAATCAGTCACCTTTTGTTTAGCGTTTAAACAGTTTAGACGATGTTTAAACAAATTAAAACAGTTAGTTTTACACAATATATTACCAAAATATGTATATTTTTTATGTAAAATTAACTATTCTAGCATTTATATGCATTTATGCAATAAAAATCAATTATTTTAGTATGTATATATATTTATGCATGTGAAAAAAAAACAAATATACATATTTATGCAATTATGCATATAACAAATCAAGTGCAAAATGGCGGCGATCAAAGCTGGCCGGCTCGTTGCACCCAGGAGGCCAGGACTCCAAGTCCAATCCCGATCCTACAAGAACTCCAAGGCCAGAGCCTGCAGGCCGATCGATCATTGTGTCACACCCCGTGGCCACCGGTGGTGAGGACTGGACGTGAAGAAGACGAGGATGCTCTCACCGGTAGGTTCGGTGGCCACCGACAAAGATTGCCGGGACGTGAGAAGATTTGCCGCCGTGGAAGAAAAGAGCAGGGCAACACCCAATTTAATTTTCTGATCCCCTCTACTCTGGTCCTTCTCTGGCTTATATGCCTGCCTTCACATAATCTTACATGTGGGGCCCCTTTGTGTATAGACCATGTCTATGGGTGTTACACTGTATAGACCATGTTTATGGGTGTTACATTTCCACCCCCACAAAGGGGACAAGCAACGGCATGACCTGCATAACCTTGATCAGCTATCTCATCTCTCCAAATTCCAACGTCCCATTGTCTCTCAGTCATCAGTGCAAGCTGATGCTCACATTCTGTTGGCCTGAAACCCCTCCATCCCTATGATGACATTTTCTGGAGTACTGACCGAAACATTTCAATCTTGCAATTTCCAAGGGGAATGGTACTAACACTCCATGGTTGTAATTCCATAACCACAATGTGCAGACCACTTAATCCTTGGCATTCTTCATAGAATCATAGATGGCAAAGTTCTCACTGCCATGGTTCAACTCCTGGACTGCAGGAAGTTCACCAGATATGCCATTTACAGTGACGGATGCCAAGTTCTAGAATCCCTGGAAAATCATGGACAAAACTAAGAAATTTGGTGCATCGCTGTCCTTGCACAAAAGTTCTCTCTCTTTGCTTGTCATCCAGGTCATCTCCTTTCCATGCCAGCTGCGACAAAAGATGTCCACCCCACAAAATGTTGCTTGTCCCCAAGCAACAGCATGAAAAATACCAGGATCCTATGGACGGATGATGGATAAGATAACCAAGGAGTCCCTAACATCAAGATGTAATACTGATATGCATATACTGCCGTTGATGAGCAAACTGAAGCATCTCTTTCTAGCACAGAGATTACCAAGAATTAGAGCTCCAAAAATCATGTCCTCAAGTACCAGATCAGCAGCACAATTAGCATCACTCTGTGATATGCATCTCCACACCGTCCAAGTCAAGAATTGATTAGTATCTTCTCCATGACTAGTTTCATCTTGTTTGAATTTGTACTGTTCGCTGGCACTAAATCCCTTGAGCCAGGAAAGCCTGAGAGGGCAATGGTTCTTTCATTTCCATCTGCAGAGATGATGCTGAATTTGCAGTCCAAGAGCTTCCCAATGAGCTGACAGCAGCAATGTGATGCTCATCTGATTCCACATCAGCTATGCATTTATAATACCAGGCACAAAATTCAGTTGTATCCCTCCTGGATTCCCAGAGCCAACAATCCCTCCTGGATGAGCACTCAATTTTGTGGAATTGAGAATAGGACCACGGATACCTGGATCCCATTGTCTCTCCACCATCTTGTATTGCTCAAGTTGCAGCTCACTTTCTCTTGGACTAAAACCGCCTCTATTCCATGAAAGTATTTTGTTGAAAATTGAACAAGTAGCTTTTGTATCAGAATTTCATGGGCTGAGAGCATTTCGCCTCCATAGTGCTACACCAAAGGCCACATAATGAGCACCACCGCATATTTCTTGCTTTCCATCAAAGATAACCAAGTCTTTGCAGTCACTTTCCATCTCCTGGCCAGCCCATGCTCCATAACAAGCAAGGCATAAATGGCTCAGGCACTGGTGGTTAAGACATTGTGGAGAAAAATGATCTGTCACACACCCTGCAGATGGCGGCATCATTCTCAAACATGCAACATATACTTCTTCTAGCTGCAAATTTTCATTGCACTCGTAGAGCGTTTCACAGGATACTTGGTCATCAAGCTCAAGCGTTTCTTCCAGCCCATGGTCTACAGAACTCATACCAATCTCTAGATATTGTAACGAACTGCTCTCATGAGTGAGTATCTCAGCAACTAATTTACCTGCTTCATCAGCATTTGAGGTCTCACAAATTTCCAGAAAATGTGACAAGCCACCGATATGAGTAAGCGCCATCAGTGTCAACCTCGATTACCCCTTTTGCCTTCTCGCTAACTATGCTCGCTCTAGTACCTGAAGCTGCTGCAGTAAGTCATGGCAAAAACCAAGGTCTTGCAACGGCTCGTCATCCCACACAACATCCCCACAAGGCATTTTGTTGAATGCCTCATCCATGCTATACTCCAAGAGAAGGGGATCACTATTGACAAGAGTGGGAATGCTATTGCCATGGAGGAACAGCTGAGCAGTTGGCTTTGTCTCCTCGGCACCTATGAACTCTCCACCTTGAGCTAGTTCCTGCAACAAACCATGGTGCAAGTCGAGGCTGTCCAAAAATTCATCATCTTCACAGGGTATTTCATCAAACATCACCTCCACAGAATTCATGCCAAGATCTAAGAGAAGTTTATCATCACTGACTTGCCTTAACTTGTCACTGATGTCCAGCTTCACACTTGTCGTCCTCTCATCATCAACCAAAGATTCACCAGACCCTGCTACTTGTTGCAATAGACCGTCCTGCGAGTCAACATCATGCAATAAATCATCGTCCCAGACCACAACCATCTGAGGCATTACCGTCCCAGACCATCAAGCTTTTGCTCTGATTAGGCATCAAGACATTAGGGGGCTGGAGCCTCCCCCCCCGGGATCCACTTGCCTGAACACTTGCGCCGCCTTGCTGTGGCATTCCGCCCAGTATCTTGGGAGAAGAACGCTTGGCAGGTTCCATCACGAGCTCCTCGCGACAACGACTCATGCCCTCAGACCAACCTATGGTGAGTGGGTGTTCTGCAGGATGGAGCAACCACTTTGCCAACCGCAACGCCATCACGCTCAGTACCTCCACGACGAGTAGCACAGGCACACCGAGGTCCGAGAATAAGCCACCACGCTTCTGCTACGCCGCCACGTCAGATTCCCCGAGGAGTGGTCTACCGCCGCCACACGCCACCAGAGTATGCACCGCCGCCGAAAGGAGGAGTAGCCGCCGCGGAACAAAACAGAGTCCGAGTCCGAGTCGAGTGCCGCTGCAGCGCCGCCCGGAGCTAAAGGTGGGTTGCGCCGAATCGATGAAGTCGCCACGCCGGACCACTGGATCCGCCGCTGACGCGCCAACAGTCGTCGTCGCGAACCCGATAACTAGCGCGGAGAGGAGCTGAGGTCGCCCGCCGCCCACGCCGAGGATACACCGTCTCTGATACCACTTGTCACACCCCGTGGACACCGGTGCTGAGGACCGGGACGTGAGGAAGACGAGGATGCTCTCACCGGTAGGTTCCCGTGGCCACCGACGAAGATCGCCGGGACGTGAGAAGGTTTGCCGGCGTGGAAGACGAGCAGGGCAACACCCGATTCAATTTTCTGATCCCCTCTGCTAAGACGATTTGCAAAAATGGGATTAGAAACATTGAACGTTTACAGATCTGACACTGGACCCGTATTCACGGGCACAGATAGAACTCGTCATCCACCGAATGTCATCGTAATCTTACATGCCTTCCTTCTGGGGATAAAAACGGTATAGATATTTTTCAATGTATTGACTAGAAGATCGTAGATTTGATATTCACTCCAACCTATCCGTATCCGAATTTCAGATATATGATGTCGACATCTAATCGTATCCCACTTGTCATCTACCCCGATTATATATAATATCAGTGATATCCGTTCATATCGATTCGTTTTCATCCATACTTCCTTCGCATAATCTTACATGTGGGGCCACTTGTCATCTCTGGCCCTTCTCTGGCTTATATGCCTTCCTTCACATAATCTTACATGTGGGGCCCCTTTGTGTATAGACCAAATCTATGGGTGTTACACTGTATAGACCATGTCTATGGGTGTTACACATTGCCAGACCGATCGACACAGAGCATTTGTCCTGGGGATGCTCCGTTGCTTGTTCTGGGTCGCCATCATCCTGGGGACCATGCATTTGTGGCAATCGACGATGATATTTGTTGTTGGAACCTGCAACTGCATAATTTACCTCAAACAGGAGGTTTTCCAGAGTCATTTGAGGTTACTGATAATAAGGCGGAATAGCATGCATTGCTCACTTCTCTCCTTCCTGCTGGAAGGAAAAGACGGTTTTTGTAGAGTTACTGCTGTTTCTGGTCTGGACCGTACATGATTTTCCACATCTCTAAATCCTTGCCCCTCTCGTATTCTCTGATGTACTGAGGAATCTCTGCAGGGTCTATCTGCTTTCCAACAAAACCTGGTCCATATCCATCGATCGGATCACCATGCCCTGTGGATAATAATTGGGATGAAAGGAAACGATTTAGATCACTTGACAACACTCGTTTTGTTAACGAAGCAGAGAGACCTTTGCAAACAATTTACCATCTTGAGCTGTGAAGAAACTTCGGAAGTGCGCGTAACCATTGGCCACGACGTCTAGTTCATCTAGACTGAAGTTGTATCTCTTCTCCAGGGCCAAGTATAGCACCTACAAAATGCAAACAAGAATCTTGATTCTTGATCCTTCGCTTTGGGAAGGCGCCTTAACTCAAGACTTTGGAGCTGAATAATGAATAGTAAATGATGAGTTCAATGGTACCTTCTTGGCACCACATGACATCAATTTCTTCACCGTGCCGAAGAACAAATCTGTGAGATCATCACTGTAAATAACATCTGCAGCAAACAGGACTGTTGCTTTCTCAGCCTCCTCAACTTCACTTGCAGACCATATATACCGACTGCACCAGAGAACATGGAATTAGCCTGTGCCAAAGAAACACTTGAATAAAGCAAAGGCTATTGTATAGAGGAGTTAGAGAACTCCATTAATGTCTCTGTTAGGATACTGTAAATTGGGTACTATCCGGTGAACAACCTACGACCTCCCCATTACCCACCCCATGCAAAAGAGTGCGAAAAGTTCAAAAGAATTGCATCAGTTCTCCTTTTGTAGCCAACAAAGGTGCTTATACACCTGAGGCTATGACCAGCTACCATCTTTCTGGAGGATGATTCTGCCCTTGTTTTAATCTGTACACTGGGGCTCACTCCAGCCACTAATATAGGCAAGATAACATATGTAGCAACTCAAGTGCAGGAAGGGCTCCTCTTCCATAGACCATGGCGTAGAAGCCCCACTGATTAAGTGGTGTGCAGGTCAGAAGTAAGGTGCCTTCATTTACACCAGAACTCGCATAAATCCCCCATATCAACTGCGATCAATTTTACATCCTGTAGCTTACACAGTTAAATTCATGTCTTGGATTCTACTCCCTCCAATTCCAGATTATAAGACGTTTTGGCTTTTCTACATACAATTGCTTTTATTATGCATCTAGACATAGTGTATATCTAAGTACATAGCAAAAGCTACGAATCTAAAAAAGGCAAAACAGTCTTAAAAATTGGAATGGAGGGAGTAGCATACAACAAATGCAATGCAAAGCCACGCTGGAATATTTTGTTTATAAACAGGAAGTTGTAAAGCAAATTATGATCTCATATTCAGTCTCCACTTAAAATATAGTTCTTATGGATCACTATTTTGTGATGCATGATGATCAATGATGAAAGTGAGATCAATTGGTGTAGAGAAAACCTTGGATTAGAAGGAACATGTGTACCCACAGGTGGAGGCCATGACGTTTTCCAGTCCAGTTCCCGTACACAGACTTTAGCTTCATCAAACTTTAGCATACCAGAGTTGATATGGACATTAGCCACACAATTATCTAGGATATCAGTGCCTCTATCTGTTCATCCCCATTGGCAAACAAATTCTGTAAGGATTGAAGGTAGCAAAGTGGCTAAACATGAAAAGAAGATGTGAATATATACTGTTCTTCAGGGTGTATGTGTCCCGGCAGAGGGGGGGGGGGGGGTTGGGGCAAATTGTATCACAGAATGCACAAGATATAAATGTGAATTATTTTCCATTATATTATAAAACAAGATATGTGAATTCATCCAGTCGTGCCATATGAACCCACTAACAGGGGATTGACATTTCAACAATACAAATGACCTAAATATTCTTTTTCTAAAAAAAAATCATATTAAAATTGAGACAATCAGGCAGCTAGACAGTATATATGCAGATGTGCCTTTGAATTTCGTGAAAGCAATCAAGTAATAAGGATGAAGGGCGGGCCTGGTGCAAGCGGTAGAGTCTTACCGCCTGTGACCGGAAGGTCCCGGGTTCGAGTCGCGGTCTCCTCACATTGCACAGGCGAGGGTAAGGCTTGCCACTAACACCCTTCCCCAGACCCCGCACAGAGCGGGAGCTCTCTGCACTGGGTACGCCCTTTTTTTTTAATCAAGTAATAAGGATCATAACTGGAATCACACTTCCACAAAGTACTGAATTTGTGATTCCAGCCAAGTTTTCTTATTTCTAGCTGGGACATCTCAAACAAATCTATTTGTCGAACAGAAGCAAAAGAATCAAACTACTATACATATTAGGTTGACATGGAACATGGAATTTAATCAATGACTACAATGTGAGGCAAACAATTTTACCAAATTAAACTCTAAAGGAGAGAAAAGTACCTGTAACAAAAATCCTTCTAGCAACTCGAGCTAGTGCTAAACCTACTAAACCTGACAAACATTGCTAAGTTAGGAAAAGATAACGTAGTGGACCTGTACAGAGAGCTTTAGTAAATATCAAACAAAGCAAGGAACTATCATTCTAGAAACCCATATCCACTAATTTCATGTCAAACCGTCAATTATCACCTGTTCCAGCACCTATCTCAATGGCAGTAACACCATCAAAGTTGGACGATGAAAAGCTTTTGTGCAAAACAAAGTCACCTAATAGCAAGGCCGCTTTCCAAACCTGCACACGAGTAACAACAATGAATCACACAAGTATATAACAGAAAAGCACCATCCATCTTTTTCCAACCTGAAGCCCAACGCTCTTAAGCGAGCTGGTAACACCATGCTGAATAGTGAGCAGATGGCAGTCACTTCTAACTGCAAGCCAAGAAAGCTTAAATGAGAAGCACGCTAATCACAACAACACGACACGTAGCAACGAACAAATGGTGTACCATATTTATTTCTTCTCCTCCTCCGGTCCAGAACGAGATCCCCATCCTCATCCACGGCGACTGCGTCAGGCGAATCACCTCCTCAACAGAGTAAAACATGTTACCCCAACGAACACATACCCACCAAACTAACCTCTACGACAACACGAACTAACGTAAAGACACATCCACTGATCCACAGTCCCATTCACTTACAAGAACCGCTCGTTGCTGCGGCTAACTCGCTCCCGCCGCCACCAACACCATCGTTGTCCCCAGATGGCCCTGAAAACACCGAATCAAAGTTCAGGAGAGTACAAATCATGCCATGTCCCGACAATCTCTCCTCCGTTAGCACTAAGAGGCAGTGCAGGGAAGGTGTATGACGAAAAGCGCGCAAAAGAGCGCGTGGCGTGAGGTGCTGGTACCTAGGGGCCGTGAGGAGAAGCTGAAGTGGGAGATATGGAGGCCGGAGAAGTGAGGCGGGCAGCCCAGGTGCACCTCGCTCATCACCTGCTCCTCCTCGGCTCCACCGCCGCCGGCTTCCATCGTGGTCGGCGGTCAGCCCTCGGACGTTTGTCTACGTCGTCTTCCTCCGTTAGAGAGAAGCCGAGAAGTGATGCAGGCAGCCTGAAAGGTTGGGCCATATTTCTTCATGGGCCCAGCTGTGGGCTTTCCCTCTCTGCGTTAGACAGTCTTTACCCAACGGCACCTGCTCCTCCACATCCCCCGCACCCTCCCGCTCACGGGGCCATCGCCACCCGTCCAGCGCCGGGCCATCGCCACCCGTCCACCGCCCTCCCCAGCAGCGGAGATGGACGAGGAGACCATCGATGCAGCTGCTCGCGCCATCTCCTTTTTGGGCGAGGCGGCTCTCAGCGCCAGCGCCGCCTACCTGGTGACGCGCGCCCGCAGCGTCGCGCTCGCGGCCGAAGGCGCGAACGCCGACCACATCCCGGCGGCCGCGATTGCGCTGAACCAGGTGGAGAGCGGGGGGACGATGCTAGCCGTATCCGGCCTCCGTGGAGCCGCGACCGCGCTGGAGGAGGTGGAGAGCGAGGGGAGGACGCGGGCCGTCTCCGGCCTCCTCGGAGCGGCGACCGCGCTGCAGGCGGTGCTCGGCGTCGGCCATGACAACCTCCGAGACGCCGCGGCAGATTTGGCGCGTCAGTGCGGCGAACACCCGGAGGCCGCAGCGGCGATGGAGAAGGTGCCCCGCGCCGTGGAGGAGCAGAGCCACCGGAATCGGTCTGCGCCGTGGTGGTTATTCTGGAGGCGTCGGGGACACCGCATTGGGGACGTTGAGCAGACTCTTCTTGCCACCGGGTCCACGCCCACCGCTCTGCAGGTACGCGACCGGTTATTTGGGAAATTCGTGTATTCGATCTGGTCAGTTTTTCTCGTCGAACAGTTTGGGTTTATGCCCTGTTCTTGGCCTGTTGGGGCTCCTGATGTGTTACCTCTTTCGATGCTAACAGGGCGCCGCGAGGACGGCCATCGACTTCGTGCGCAATGAGGCGGCGAGGCCCGACCATTTGGTTAAGCTAGCCGGCAAGATCGTTGTGTCTGCGGATAACCTCGCCGTGCCCCATCAGAGCCTGGTAGCGGCCAGGGACGCGTTGCAGCAAGCGGACAGCCCAAGTAGCGTGAAGGCAGCCGTGAATGGCCTCGAGGCCGCGGCCATGGGTGTGAAAGGAGCAGCCAACTCTCGGCAGATTATCCTCCGTAACCCAGTGGTGCAGTTGGCGGCCGCGTGCCAGGAGTACCTCAAAGCTTCTGATGCCATGGCCGCAGTGCAGCACGCTGCTACGGAGCGGGCGCGCCAGAGAGAGAGTGCAGTTGTCCCCGGCCAGAACGCGCCGCCACCGACAGCGCCTGGTCCTGGTCAGGTGAGCCTGCTTTAGTTCTTGGGCGTTGTCTCACCGGCATTCTGCTTGCCATGCGTTTGGCTTTACTAATTGCACTGTATGATTGCTGCAGGGAGACGAGGGGAGGTCCGGTTGGCTGGAGTACGCCTTGTGCGGCTCGCTCACTCTAGCCCCGTACCTGGCAGCCACCAATGGAAATCCAGCTAAGAATCTCGTACTCGCAGGCGATGACAGATGGCACATAAATTTAGCTCTCTCTTTATGGTGGACTATTGTGGCGTCTGGTGCCGTTTGCAGCTCGTATGCGCGATCTTGGATAGAGGTGTGCTATGCACAGCTAGCAGCCCGGGTTGGGATGTACGGTATGTTCTCTGTCTTTGATAGTTTTTTTTTTTTTTTTTTTTGTGACCAGCTTGCCTTTCATTTATATTTGAACGGCCTGAGCCTCAGAAAGCATAGGTCGGGGTTTCATGCCACACCTCCGACTGGTTTGTATGCGTGACTTGTTTTGCTAGTACATGAGCTATCTTATTACATGATCGACTAACAAATTTAAACACGAACTCACTAAAGGCAAGCTTCAGCTCATTAATCTCTGTCAGCACCGGATCAAGTAGGGATCGGTGCAGCTCCTTCTTTTCCGACAGTTGAACAAGTTCGAGGCAATCCGTCTCCACCTGAACCCGCTGCAAACCGAGATGACGTGCCAATTTCACTGCATCCCTGCAGGCCAAAGGTTCACGCATACCTGCATCAATGAGATTTCCATACCAGATCGCCTGTGCATGAATGAACTCTCCACGATGATCTCGGATAACACATGCAGTCGCCTCGCTGCCTTGATCTGCATAGAAGGCTGCATCTGTATTCAGTTTCAGGCACCCAGGGTCCAGCAGCTTCCACCTTGGCATCTGCTGCCCCCTGCCCTGCTGCCCAACCTGTTCCAGGAGATTCCAAAGATCAACAGCCGTATCGCACGCCCAGATGACTGCCTGTTGCAGGGTTACCGTCTGTTCCCCATGCCTCCTTTTGTTCCTCCTCATCCATAGTGCCCACATTCCGCACAGGATGACCGATCAGTCACGTTCAGAGCAAATATCCAGGAGCAGGTCAGAAGCCCAGGTGACCGAGTTCAGGTTTGGCATTTTCAGTCTGATCGCCTCCCTCACCTGAAGCCAGAACTCTTTTGCCACACTGCATTCGAGTAGCACATGTCTGATGGATTCTTCCGGATCACCACAAATCTCGCAGTAGGCAAGTGGTTCAATGTGCCTTCTGTGTAAGATTTGTTTAGCCGGCAAGAACTCGTGGAGAACCCTCCACCAAAAGACTTTCACCTTGGGCGGTACTGATAATTTCCAAACCGACTTCCATAGTCGATCATCCGATGAGCTCGGTTGGTGGCCAACCATTCCTTCCATTTTCCGGTTATACAGCAACTTGTACGCTGACTTTACAGTGTAGACCCCAAAACGTTCCTTCTCCCAGGCCCAAGAGTCAAGTTGACCACACCCCAAAGGCTGGCGAAGTATGGCCTCAGCATCAATTGGTAAAAACTGCTATCGCACAAGAGTTTCATTCCATTGTCCGCTCCCTGTAAGCAGTTCAGAAACCATCTCAAGCTGCTGATCGACTCTGGGAGTAATCTCCCTAGCATCAAAGTGCTTGGCTATCCATCTATCTCGCCAAATCCGTGTCGTGTCTCCATTGGCTATCCTTTTTATCAATCCCATTTGCAACGGTTCCCGGCCCGCCAGGATTGCACGCCAAGTTGAACTGGCACGTTTCTTCCTTGTGGCCAGCATGAAATCCGAATCGTGGAAATACCGCCCTTTTAGGACCCTAGCACAGAGTGCATCCGGTCTCATAATCAGCCGCCATCCTTGCTTGCCAAGCATTGCAAGATTGAAACTTCTGAGATCCCGAAACCCCATGCCCCCTTTGCATTTGGGCATGGTCAGCCGGTCCCAACTCATCCAGTGGAGGTGTTTGTTATCTGCAGAACTCCCCCACCAATAGTTTGCTGTTGCCGATTTGATCTTCTTGCAAATATTCAGAGGCAATAAAAAACAGCTCATTGAATATGTGGGCACAGCTTGAGCAATGGATTTCAGCAACACTTCCCTTCCTGCACAGCTAGCCTCACGCCCACACCAACCTTGAATTTTTCCTTTCACCTGAGTTGGTAGATACTCGAAGGTCCCACTAACATCACGGCCTACCTCCGTTGGGAGACCCAAATACTTCTCAGCAAGAGCCTCTTTATAGATTTGCAAACCATTGCACACCATGTCCCTCATCTGTTGAGAACAATTCTTGCTAAAGAAAATGGCCGACTTCTCTCTATTAACTAGTTGTCCAGAGCCCTTACTATATTTCTCCAGAATCTCCAGTAATCTGTTGGCCCCTCCATGCGTCGCTTCTGAGAAGACAATGCAGTCATCGGCAAAGAGAAGATGCGAAACCCAGGGAGAGTGTATTCCAACTCAAACACCCCTGGAGAGATGCATTGGACCAATCGATTTCAAAAGACAAGAGCCCTTCTGAACATAACAGAAATAAATAGGGAGAAATCGGATCCCCCTGTCTAATACCCCGAGTAGGTTTGAAAGACTCAGTCAAGGTTCCATTCACTCTAACAGAAAACAATACTGAAGTAACACATTTCATCGCCAAATCCACAAAGGAAGCATGGAAGCCAAGCTTGAGCATAATGCCCCTCAGGTATTCCCATTCCACTCTATCATAATCTTTGGCCATATCGAGTTTGACAGCACATGCCCCGAGTTTGCCCTTCTTCCTCTTCAGATAGTGGATGCACTCATAAGCCACCAAAATATTGTCTGTAATCAACCTGCCAGGTACAAACGCGCTCTGCTCTTCTGCAATAATTTCATCCAAGAATTCCCTCAGTTGTAGCGCCAGTACCTTGGAACAAATTTTATATAGCACATTACAAAGAGAGATCGGTCTGAACTCCTTCATCTCCTGTGGATCCCTTGTCTTTGGTATTAGAACTAATGTCGTTCTATTAAGATTTTCTGGTAAAATTCCACCATTTAAAAACTCCAGCACCCCATCAGTCACATTTGCCCCCAAAAGATGCCAGTGAAGCTGATAGAACCCTGCTGTAAAGCCATCGGGTCTAGGAGCCTTGTTGGCCCCCCATCGCAAACAGAGCTCTCTCCACTTCCCCAGCTGAGTATGGCCTCAACAATCGGTCATTCATAGTCTCATTAATTTTTCTAGGAACATGCTGCAAAATGAGGTTAGGATCTAAATCATCTTGAGCTGTGAACAAATTCTTATAAAAAGTGGATGCCACTTCCTCAATTTCAGCCTGATCAAGCGCTACCGAACCATCCTCACGTTTGAGAGAAGAAATATTGTTTCGTTTCGCTCTCACCCGTGATTTGGCCTGGAAGAACGCTGTGTTCCGGTCTCCATCTTTCAGCCATTCCATCCTCGACCGCTGTTTTTCCATTATTTCCTCTCTGGACAGCATCTCCGACATCCTACCCATAATTTGAAATTCCCGCCGAGAGGGACCAGAGCCAATAGGACGTCCCCTCTCCTCCAACTCACGCCGAAGGCTGGCCAATGACTTCCGCACCGACCCAAAGATGTCCTGCTCCCAGCCTTGGAGACTGGACTGCACTCCTCTCAACTTCGCCTGAACGTCATTCAGAGAGCTGCACCCGAGTGTGGGCTCCAAGCGTCCCTGATATGGGCCATATAGGTTGGATCTCTTTGCCACATATTCTCATATCTAAAATTCTTCTTGCGCCTCCTTCTTGAATTGTGCTCAAGGCATTCCACCACCAAGCAACAATGATCTGACAGTGTATTTTGGACATGCCAGATTTTCACTTGTCGAAAGAGGCTGAGAAAGGACGCATTAGCAAGACCATGATCCAATCTCATCTTGACGTTCCTGTTTCCCTCTTGTCTATTGTCCCATGTGTATGGGAGGCCGATGTAGCCTAGGTCTGTAAAGCCACATACTGACACCGCCTCCCTGAAACCATCCATTTGCCTCTCCGCTCTCCCCACACCGCCAAACTGTTCGCTAGCATGCAGCACCTCATTAAAATCACCAACACAAAGCCACGGTAAGGAAGAGCGAGTATTTAGGAATTTCAAACACTCCCAGCTTCTATACCTGAGCTCTCTCTTAGCTTCTCCATAAAAAAGCCTGTAAACCTCCACTTCTCTGCATTAGTTGCCGGATCAGTGATCGAAACATCTATATGCAGTTTATCTAAACTTTGCAGCTTAACAACCAACTCCTCCTTCCAGAGCATCGCGAAGCCACCACCACTCCCTCTAGTTCCAACTCCCAGCCCGCTCGTGAAACCAAGCGACCTCAGAAGTCCATCCACTCTGTCCGAAAAGAAATGTGTCTCTGAGAGAAACACGAGCACGGGCCGGTGTAGCTCACAAAGGCTACGAAGATCACGAACTGCCTCGGGCTGCCCTAGGCCCCGGCAGTTCAGGCACAATATTTTCATTGTGCCCGGCGGGGGCTGCAACTCGCAGCCGCCGCCGATCGTGCATTATGTGAAAACGAACCCCTTCTTTGCTTCTTTAAGGTCTCCTCCAAACTCCCCCCACTACTCTCCGTACCACCATCCAGCTGGGTCACCCTTGAGTTTACCTGCCCTGCCGGCACAATGGCACCGACACCCACCTCCGGAGAGTTTAGGTCCGGTGTCTGCAGGGTCGGTGCTGTCACCTTCGACTTTCTCTTTCGATGTGGCTGCTGCTCGTCCACGGCCATCTGCTCATTCACGGCCATGTCAAGTTTCCGATTAGCCTGCCCTTTTGCCCTCTCCACAGTTTCTGCAGCATCCTTCAGTGGCGACTGGACTTCCAGCTCCTCCTCCTCCTCTCTCGGGTTTGAGGAGGAGTGACAGGAGCCGCCATCTCCCTTCCTCGACCTGGACTGTTCCGATTTGCTGAACTGCGTCCGAGGTGGTCGAGAGCCTGACGACGAACCACTGCCCCATGATTCTGCTACCGCCTCAGCGAAAGACTGCAGCCTCCTCCTCCTCTCTCCAGGCGCTCCTAGTGGTACATCATACGGCAGCTTCCCCAGCTCGTTACGTGGAACCGGGTGCGAGCACTCCACTTCCGAGTGCCCCAAGATGCCACAAGCAAAGCAAAAGAAGGGCAGCCGCTCATATTGTACCCCAAACCATTTAAGATCCTCATTCTTGTTCACCCGAAGTAACACCCCCCTGCGGAGGGGTTTCTCAATCTCAATGGCTACCCGAGCACGTAGGAACGCCCGCTAGCCTTTCCATCTGCATCTACGTCCATTTTGATGCCGATGAGTCCCATTGCCCGGCTCCCCCTCTGTTGGTTCATCCACCCTAGAGGAAGGTTCAGGATCCTCACCCGAATCTCCATACGGTCAAAAACAATTTCAGAAGCACTCAATCTTTCATCATATTGCTGCAAAATCACCGCATGTCTACCCACCATCCATGGGGCGCCCGACAGGATCCTCACCATGTCCATCTTGCTCCCCAGTTCGGCAACAAATAAATTATCACCCTTCTCACCAATGGCGCGAAGCTTCAGCCCACAGGGGTTCCCCCATGCCGGTTTCATGGCCGCACGCACCGTATGCACATGAACGGTTGTAGGGGAGAGAACTTTCCCTACCACCGCCAACTCCACCATCGGGATCTCGACATCGCCCTCATCATCACTGAAGTCCAGGACAGATTCTTCCTCCTCTGTCAAATTCAGCTTCTTCAGGAGATCTGCAATGTTCGGCTTGGAAACTCCATCGCCGGCCACGGTCTCATCTCCCCCTCTTCCACCTCCAGTCGATGCCATAGCGATCAGTCTGGAAGGGAACAAATACGTGATCTGCGAACAAAAGAAGCGCAGACACAAGGCAAAGATCCTAAACTACGACCTAAGCGGCGCTTAGACCCTAGTAGGAAATTAGGGTTTGAAAACTCTTTGGTCGTCGGCGCCAAGAGCAGCCAACCGGCGATATGCGGTGGCCGCCGTCGACTGGGGTCGATGGGCGGGGCTTGGACGTCGGAGACCGGAGTGGCCACCGGTGTTGCTGATCTAGTTCGCCGGAGTAGCGTCCTAGATCGGGAGTGGGATCAGGATCGCCTCTGGAATCGCCCGAGGGAAGCACCGAGTTTCACGGATCGCCTGCATGGCTCGAACCATGGTTTGGTTACCTCGTGAACGCCTCTGTCTTTGATAGTTCTTACTGCTGGCATGTCGCTTATTTAGCTACTCTGACCTGCTTCTCCATGTCCATTGTAGGTATTAACATCTTCGCCATACACTTCTTCTACTGGATGTTGGGCATTGAGGATAACAATTGCCGTCGCTACTGTCTATGGTTTGCCACCGCTTTGCACTTTCTGTTCCTTGTGCCGGTACGTTCCTCAACTACGCTACCATATAATAATACTCATGCTTATACTGGTTTTCCTCTTTGCGATCATAATGATCGGCATACTTTACAATGCAGGCCTGTTGTCGGCGGGACCCTTGAGTCAACGAACCTATTCATGCTATTAGAGATTCGGCTAATTGTAGCCCGCATTTGAAAACATGCTGTTTTCATCATTCAGACTATCATATGCTTGCACATAGAGACTGATACATTTAGCTTTCACATAGAGACTGATACATTTGGCTTTCTCTGGGAATGGTTTCTCCTCTTGTGCTCTGTTATAGGTTCAACTTTCTCTTGGAATAGGTCTGATTTGGCTGCGCAATTGGCTGCCTTTGCTGTAGTTATGTGTGCTCTGCTAATGATGTTGCCATGGGTTGGCTGGAAGATGTTGCAAATTGACTGGAATGTTGGCAAATTGCTACAAATGAAATGTTGGCATGGGTTGGCTGGAAGATGTTGCAAATTGACTGGAATGTTGGCAATTACATGCCTGGACTGGAATGTTGGCAAATTGCTACAAATGAAATTGCTACATCTTCCAGTCAATTTCATTTGCAATATCAGAAATATAATTGCTACAAATGAAATGTTGGCATGCATGCATACATCAGATTGATAATGTTCTTGTTCAAATGTCTTGAGTGGTAGAAAGGTGTGATCCCTGTTCCTCACCTTATTTCACTTAGTAGGGGTGCAAACGGACGGGCCTAATCAAGTAATCAGTGCGGTAGAAAGGTGTGATCCCTGTTCCTCACCTTATTTCACATAGTAGGGGGATGCAAATGGGCGGGCCTAATCAAGTAATCAGTGAACCTGCATTTTCCTGCATAGACCTACAACGCCCGCATCTCCTGCGCCCCGCATCACACCGATTCGGCGTTACAGAAGCTTTGTGTTGCCGTCGCCGTCGCCCGATAGCCTTGATGAGTTCAGCTATCTGTCCACATATTTCCTTCCTTTTTATAGTTGTGTAATCTGCAAATGCAAGAACAACACAGCTAGCAGGCGTTTGGTTGAGCCGTTGCGGAACGCAACAACTCATAATCAGTTCGCTAGTCCTTTCGTGGACATAAAAGTTTCCTGCAGTCTCAAGCACCTAAACAGTTAACACCTTTACTAATGTTCTTGTATACAAGAGGAAACAAGTGTTCATAAACAGCAAGAGATAGCTTCTGATGCTAGCAGGCTCCTGCAGACTTCCCTATTCGCTTGAACTTATCAGCCTATCTTATCAGCTATGGTATAGTTTTTTTCTCTCACAACGAATCAGAAAACAGTATTTTTTAGCTTGGCTTTTCAGCGATGCGGCCGCCAGCGGGCAACCCGCAGGCAGGCCCGCTTACATCCCTTTGATCACTAAACCAGTTCGGCCAACTGGAAGATGTTGCAAACTTGCATTCAACAAAAAGTTAAGACATCACGCAATGATGTAGGCACATTCAGATTTAATTGTATAGCAATAACACATCACAGAGAGCTACTTTTTAGAATGGTTAGATGGAAGTCTCATAAAATTGGAAAAAAAAACGAATGTACAGCCTATCAGTAGTTTAGTAGATCTACTAAAATACTTCCTCCATCCCAAATTATAAGATGTTTGACTTTTTTGAACTCAAGTTTGACCACTCGTCTTTATTCAAAAAATTTGTGTAAATATAGTCAAATTTAAATCATTCTTAAAGAACTTTTATTAATAAACTAAGCCATACAAAAGAAGTGACATTTTGCACAAAATTTTGAATAAGACGAGTGGTCAAACTTGGTGTCAAAATAGTCAAAGACGAGTGGTCAAACTTGATGTCAAAATAGTCAAACGTCTTATAATTTGGGATGGATTAAATAGTAGACATTAAATTATTCAATGGTCTGGTCTCTATATGAAGTCAAAAGTAGTACATACTCAACAAATCTGCCTAGAAACTTCCTTTCTTTGGCTAAACAATTCATTGCTGATTTAAGACAATTCAAAAAAGTGAAGAATTGAAGATACACTACCCTGCAGCAATTTGCCTGCCTAAATCGCTGTCCGTGCCTTGTCTAAAACCCGTGCAGGCAAGCACATGAAGCAGATAGCGGACATCCCGTCAGTGCGAAAGAAGACAGAGTAGATGAGCATCTGCAGAACGTTCAGCCTCGGGTTTGACACAGCACAACTTCAGGTAACTACATCTCCTCAGTCCTCACGATCGACTATAGTTGGTACATATCCAGTTCCCATCACGCCGAGAGCTATGACGGCTTGCGCTATCATCTTATAGGGATCTTGCAATGTAGGATCCTGGTACACGAACCGCGACACAAACAAAGAACCCAGCATCATGATGCCCATGACAGTCGTGCAACTCTGCAGAACACACACACGATAAAGGTATGATGAACACATATGGATCCAATAAAGGTATGATGAACACATATGGATCTAGAAAATAAACTGGCATAAATAAAAGGAGTATGCATGCGTGTGGATCCACGAATACAAGAACCCGCCGGTCATCTGGCTAAAAACATCCACCCACGAATTCAAGAACCCGCCAGTCATCTGGCTATACATATACTATTGAGAGAATTGAGAGAGGAAAGGAGTAATAAGCAGAAAATATATGCCGAGGAGCAAGCATAGGAGCTTTGGTACCATCATTGCGATTTTCACGAATCTCCAGGTGGCCTCGCTCACCCCCCGGACGTTTGGTTGTGGTGAGACGTGCTCTCCTTCCTCCAACCTGCGGCAAGCGTCGGCAGCGGCGGCGGTGCGGCGGGCGCCTATCGACGCAAAGATGGGGATGAAGGCGGCCATTGAGGGCGCGCTGGGTGGCCGGCCGGATCGGACCCTGTGATGTGAGCCGGCAGAAACACGATCCACGGATCCTCTTCCTCGTGGAAGAAGCAAAGCACGGTGCACGAGGGCAAAAATCTTTGCGGGTTTTGCTTGCTTGGAACATCGTGTCTCTATCTAGCACTAGTATATATCTCCATCGCTTGGACGTGTCGTGTCGTACCCGGTTACGATTAAAGGCGTTGCTGCCGACTCGTTTCGGCTGATCATATCGACGTGACAGCATACGCGGACCGACCGCCCTATAGGGCGAGCCCCTCAGGCCGGAAAGCCTGGAGCCCTGGAGTCCGACCGGCGCGACCGTCTGGCTGGGCCAAGCCCATTAAGGCCCTAGACTGTCTCCACCAGCTTACGCAAACGGCGACACAAACCCAAAATGGATAATGCACAGTGTTTTTAGGTGAGGAAAACCGGCTCCAACGGTACTGGCAAATAGATCATTCATTTTGGGTAGAAGACCACCCGAGACGCTTATTTGCGTCGTCTTTCTCCAAGACGCAGTCTTCGCCAGCGAGGCGGGCCCGACGACGACGAAGGCGAGGTGGGGAGGGAGGCGGGCGGCGCTCACCGGATCTCGCAGGGAGGGAGGGAGGCTGTGCAGGGGAGGGAGCCCGGCCGACGCAGCCACGCCAAGCAGCAGCGACGTCGTCCCCGCGCCAGATCGGGCCACTCCGGCGTCCGCGCGCACGGAGTCACCGGAGGAAGACGCAGCAGGTGTCGGGGCTCCTGTCGGCGACGACACCGAAGTGGAGGTGGCGGCGTGTCCACCTGAGTCGGACCCGCGGCCATGCCCCACGGTCGGGGGGCGACGGTGGTGCGGCCTCCTCGGGAGCGGCCGAGGCATCGGTGGTCGCGGGCTCAGAGGCGACGGAGGGAGAGGATGAAGCCGCGGTCGCGGGCTCGGAGCCGACAGAGGAGGAGGAGGGAGCCGCGTCCGCTGGGGCTCCGGCCGTCGACGGCGACGCATCCTCCAGATGTGGACCTGCTGCCTGAGGGACCGATGGAAGCCGGGGGAGGGAGGTGGGCTGTTGGAGAAGGAAGGGAATGGGTGAGTGATTTATTTACTGTGCCGAACTCAAATATCAGAATGGGTCATATGGCCTGTTGGAGATAGTCTTAGCCTTAGGAAAAGAAGAAGCAGAGGCATAGTCGGTCGATTTTTTTTTTAATTTTAACACTTTTTGAAAACTAATTTTAAATCTAATATCTCCGTTTTTTTTAAAACTAACACTTTTGGCCGCGCCTATTGCCCTGGCGTGGCCAAATGCCTGTGCCGCGCCATGCATGGTGGCGCGGCACAGGGCTGACGTGGCGGCGACCAGCAGCGCTGACCGCTGACGGGGCAGGGCCTGCCGCGCCACCGATCATGACGCGGCATTGCCGCGCCCTGATGGGTGGCACGGCAGAGGCAGGTACCGCCCGCGAACCTGGTCACGGCCCTAGTCGCGCTTAACACTTTTTTAATTTTTTTTTTGTTAGTACGGAGGGAGCACAGTACAGGAGCAGCTCCGTCGGCCGTGTTCATACCGTACGCGTAGCGTGCGTAGCTCCGCCGGCCTATGGAGCGTGCCTAGCAAGCCTACCGCACCCTCGGCTGCGTCTGGGATTGCTTCTCAAATACTCCACCACCACCTCCTCCGCGCCCTCGCTCTGCCCATTCATGATAGTCAGCCGAGAGTGCAGTAGGCTTGCTAGGCACGCTCCATAGGCCGGCGGAGCTACGCATGCTACGCGTACGGTATGAACACGGCCGGCGGAGCTGCTCCTGTACTGTGCTCCCTCCGTACTAACAAAAACAAAATTAAAAAAAGTGTTAGGCGCGACCAGGGCCGTGACCAGGCTCGCGGGCGGTACCTGCCTCTGTTGCGCCACCCATCAGGGCGCGGCAGAGACGCGCCAAGATCGGTGGCGCGGCAGGCCCTGCCCCGTCAGCGGTCAGCACTCCTGGTCGCCGCCACGTCAGTCCTGTGCCGCGCCACCATGCATGGCGCGACACATGCATTTGGCCGCGCCAGGGCAATAGGCGCGGCCGAAAGTGTTAGTTTAAAAAAAATCAGAGGTGTTAAATTTAAAATTAGTTTTCAAAAAGTGTTAAAATTAAAAAAATCGCAGTTGCGGCATCGCGCAGAGCACTGTCCCGACTCCAAGCTAGCCCGCCGCATCGGGCACGGGCAGGCTTGGTCGCTGCGGTTGGCCGTGCCGGCGCGCCGGCTCCCTCTCCTAATCTATCGCCTCCCGCCCTCCATGAACTGCGGTTCCACCCGTCGCCGGCCACCGGCTCGCCCCCTCCCGGTCTCCTGCGTGGCCTGCGCACAGCGGGCGGGCAGCGGCCAGGGTAAAGGGCCAGCCGGCCAAGTCCAGAGGTGCCAGGTAGGCCACCAGGCACTGTGGTCTGTGGTGATATCTGATTTTGTGAACTTCGATATTTGGTGAGTGGTGATGGTTGGGCAGGAAATTTAGATAGCTACAGGTGTAATAAAACCAACAGTGATCCTTTTGAAATATTGGTGTGGCGCAAATTTAGATAGCTGTCCTTTAGCTGGTGCTACAACCAAACACTACAAAGTCCTTGATCCAATAATTTGACCAGCCTCGCAAGCCTTATTCCATCAAAATAAAGGACAACGAAGAAACATAAAGTATCAAGTAAATATTTTCTAGATTTAATTCTAGTGTGAATTTACCTCAAATATTTCATCTTTAAAATTAGACATGTCACTAAATTTCATCCTGTTTGATGTTTCACATCAGAACGTAAAAAGGTTTGGACTCATTCCAGTATCATCAAGATTCAAAAAAGGTGTAAACTAGATGAGTTAGAAGGCTATCGGATGCACCAGAAACATTATTAGTTAGTATGGCAGTTGGTGGATCAACAAATTGAAGATCATCTTACCTTCAACAATGCAAAGTACGATACACCACCAGCAACAAGGAAGGTGCAAAAATACTCTGGAAGTGTGTACACACCATAGAGCGGGCTAAATCATGTAGCCAAATAATAAGATTAAATGGCTGTGAGTTTAGTTGGAAAAAGAGGTTTGTCTTAATCAGTATTCACCCTGTGATAATTTTGTAAATAGAAAGAATGTAAGAAACAAACATATTCATTTTCTGAGAACCATATGGGCTTTAGATGTCAGGAGCAAATATTTTATGATCCCTAATAAACACAATGAGCCAACATGGATATCACTACCCTCATCCCTGTTCCTGCTAATGCAAAGTTCTACACTTCTACTCATAATATTGTTGATCAAAGTATGCCTCCAGTTAAAAGAACTAAAATAAAATGCCATTATCTTTCTTTCTTTTTTATTCCATTCTTCGTAGTTTTCTTTACCTAGTGAAATAAATTAAATTGCATTGTTCAAGAAGGAAAGAACAAGCGACCCTGAGATGCAATGTACACTGCCAACAAGTTTATGTAGGTATAAAGTGTGCAGCGTGTAGAGGTAAATGTGAACTTACTGTTAGCTTTTAATGCCTGCTGTTACTTTGTATTAATACATGCCATACTTTGTATCGGCTGCCTCCTGGGTTTCTACCTAGCGTGTTGCCTGAGAACTCTCGAGGCGTGTTGCTTGGGACTTCACCCCTCTTAACTCTCTAGCTTAGCCTCTCTCTATATATCTGTAACCGTACTCCTCTTCATATTATCAAGAAATACAGAAGCATGTTTATGCTCTATTACTTACCAGGAATCATCTTAGAAGATTTTGCCAACACCTGTTAGCACCAACATTAAATCAGCCAGGATCATATTCATGTACTGGAAATTGTGTTACAATCACAAGAAAAGAAACTAATTGTGATTCCTCTTTTCAAGTATCGCTCTAGCTAAATTAGAAAACTTAATTCCACATGAGGGGACACATTAAAGAATTTGGTATTCGGAAAGGAAAGACCCATTTGTTTCCAGTAAATTCGAGGCCACATAATATCTGAGGAATCTCTGCAGGGTCTATCTGCGTTCCAACAAAACCCAGTCCATCTCTACCGATCGGATCGCCATGCTCTGCAGATAATAATAGGGATGAAAGGAACAAATTTAGATCACTTGACAGTGCTCGTTTTGATAGCGAAGCTGAGAGATCTTTGCAAACAATTTACCATCTTGAGCTGTGAAGAAACTTCGGAAGTGCGCGTAACCATTGGCCACGACGTCTAATTCGTCTAGACTGAAGTTGTATCTCTTCACCAGGGCCAAGTATATAACAACAACAACAACATAGCCTTTTAGTCCCAAGCAAGCTGGGTAGCACCTACAAAATGCAAACAAGAATCTTGACTCTTCGTTTTACGAAGGCGCCTTAACTCCAAGACTTTGGGGCTGAATACTGATAGTAGAGTTCGATGGTACCTTCTTAGCACCACTTGACATCAATTTTACATCCAGTAGCTTACACAGTTAAATTCATGTCTTGGGTTCTACTCCCTCCATTCCAAATTATAAGTCATTTTGGCTTTTCTAGATATATTGCTTTTATTTTGTATCTAAACATAATGTGTACATAGCAAAAACTATGCGTTTAAAAAAGCTAAAACGTCTTATAATTTGAAATGGAGGAAGTACCATAGAACAAATGGAATGCAAAGCCATGCTGGAATATTTTGTTTATAAACAGGAAGTTGTAAAGCAACTTATGATCTCATATATATTCAGTCTCCACTTAAAATATAGTTCTTATGGATCACTGTTTTGTGATGCATGATGATCAATGATGAAAGTGAGATGTGTAGAGAAAACCTTGGATCAGAAGGATCATATGTACCCACAGGTGGAGGCCATGATGTTTTCCAGTCCAGTTCCCGTACACAGACTTTAGCTTCATCAAACTTTAGCATACCAGAGTTGGTATGGACATTAGCCAAGCAATTATCTAGGATATCAGTGCCTCTATCTGTTCATCCCCATTGGCAAATAAATTTTGTTAGGATTTAAGGTAGCACAGTGGCTAAACATGAAGGCACAGGGGAGGGGAGGGGAGGGAGCCAAATTGTATCACAGAATGCACAAGATATAAATGTGCATTATTTTCCATTGAAACAAGATAAATGTGAATTCATCCAGTCGTCATATGAATCTACTTATCGGTGTTTCGAGTTACCACCGACGAGTAAATTTGTATTATTGCGCGTCTGACTCGGATGGTGTGCTTAGAGGACACGAAGTTTATACTGGTTCGGACAGAAAATCCCTATGTCCAGTTCGTTGTTGCTGCTTGTGTTACTAGCACTGCAGGTTTGTAATAGGGGGTACAAATGGGCGAGAGAGGGAAATGATCCCAAGTCTCTGTTGGAAAGAGTGAACGGGTGCTGAGAGCTCGATCGCTGCTCAGCCGTGTGTTCGTGTCGTGCTCTTGCGTGTTTATCTCGTGTTCTGATTGGTTCGGGGTGATTCGATCGGTCCTCGATGGGTCGATCCCCCTCCATGGGACGCCCTGCTTTCCCTTTTACAGTCCAAGGGAAAGCACGGGTTACAACGGAGGAAAATAGAAGAATGAGAGGGAGAAGAAGTCCTTCAGGATCACCGGGTCCTTCATCTCCTTCATGCGGGTCCCGCTGACCCCGGACGTCATGGTGAGCTGACGCGCCTGTCTGCGTTCGTACGGGGGTTAGGCAGAACAGCACCAGTAAGCCCGACGCTGTTCCTGATGTGAATCCTTAGGTATGGCCTGTCGTGGCCACAGGTTATATCGGAGCATGCCGGTCTCTTCCTTGCTGTCAAAGTTTTGACCTAGACCCATACGTTTGGACCTGGAGTGGCTGGCGGCGATATGAGCCTCCGTCGGTCGAGACAGAGCCCACGACCTCGGGGTCGGGCGAGGCGGAGCCCGCCCCCAGAGGTTGGGCGAGGCGGAGCACGGACCCAAGGGTCGGGCGAGGCGGAGCCCGCCCTCAGAGGTTGGGCGAGGCGGACCACAAACCCAAGGGTTGGGCGAGGCGGAGCTAGCGCGCCTGGGGGTCGGTTGGAGCTATAGCCGCGCTCTTGACTGCTCGGATGAATCAATGTTGATGGTCATTAGCTCCTCCTCTTCGGGTACCCTAGTATTGGTCCCCAACACCACTAACAGGGATTAACATTTCAACAATACAAATGGCCTCAATATTCTTTTTCTAAAAAATAAATCATATTAAAATTGAGACAATCAGGCAACAGTCAGCCTGTTCGGCAGGCCGTAAACGATCGTTGATTATTTACTGCTGGCTGGTTCGGTGTGAGAGAAAAATACTGTTATAGCTAGAAATTTGCGATCGTTTACGACCAAGCGAACATGTTGAGTATATATGCGGATGTGCCTCTGAATTTCATGAAAGTAATCAAGTAATAAGGACTATAACTGGAATCATACTTCCGCAAGGTATTGAATTTATGATTCCAGCCAAGTTTTCTTATTTCTAGTTGGGACATCTCAAACAAATCTATTTGTCGAACAGAAGTAAAAGGATCAAACTACTATACATATTAGGTTGACATGGAACATGAAATTTATTCAATGAGTAAAATGGGATGCAAACAGTTTAACCAAATTAAACTCTAAAGGAGAGAAAAGTACATATCGGGTTCATAAACCTGGGGTCCCTCGGGGACCGGCTTCCACGCCAAAGCTTGACCCAAGAGTCTAAAAACAACAGGGCAAGAGCGGCCCAGCCACCAACCGGAAGGTCCGGCCCAAGAAGAACAACGCCCGCTCGTTAGCTACTTCGGCCCACCTATCCGACCGGAGCGCTCGCTTTGGGCTCCAGCTGCCTCCGGACGGCCTATCCGATCAGAAGGCCTGCCCCGAGCCCTGCTTTCGACTCCGACCCCGCGTCTCTCCGACCGGGGTACGTAACAACCCTGCTCGCCGCTCTTCTCCGACTGGCACAACCGAAGCCGACTGGGGACACCCGCTCGGAAAGGACCAGGACGAACGGAGAAAGCAGCACGCGAGTCAAACCACGGTACAGGGACCATACCCTGAACACCTGTGGGAACAATGCTCCGCGACCGCCCTGACACAAATAGTATTGTAGGCGCAGACATTTATCCCTACAGTATTGTAGGCGCCGTTGAACTCCCATACGGCAAAAAGCCCCTCACATGCCTCTGGGCATCAATAGTGTTGTGGGCGTCGGGATTCACCATGCTCGGTAAACGTGGTGAAACTCCTCACATGCCTCCGGGCAAACAGTATTTTGTAGGTACCGGCATCAACCCTTCCTGAAGAAGATAATGTAACCTCTCACGTGCACCTGACATTCTACAGTAACATCAACAGTGTTGTGGGCGCCTACCATTATCCAATCCTCATCGGCGTGGGCAATAAGGCTCAAAAGCATCCGTACCCTCTCTCTCACCTATAAAGCCATCCCCTTCATCTATAAAAGGGGATGGACTCCCTCCAACGGGAGGAGGACCGATTCATTCAAGCTCAGTTCCTTTAGATTCATTAGTCCAATAGCTCACAACCACAGAACCGCCAGGTTCGGACCTCAAGCATACGCTTGAACACTTAGCTCATAGCTTAGTTCCAGTCTTTCTCCCTCTCGTTTGTAACCCCACTGCAAACTTCGAGCACCTAGGCTTAGGAATAAAGTCACCGACTGACCCCGACTAGACGTAGGGCTCGTTGCCCGAACTAGTATAAACCCTGTGTCATTGAGTGTTAGGCCACATCCGATCACAACGTACAGCAAAACTACAAATATTCACTAGTTGGTCACTTTCTGTACCGACAGTTGGCGCCGTCCATGGGGAAGACGCTATACGTTCAACACTTTTTTGGTCATCGGATGACCCATTTTTCCACCACCCCCGCCGTGGCTGGCTCAGGCGATACGATTCGCTTCGGCTCACTGGATTTTCCCGCACTCTCACCCACTGGGATGCGGGTTCCACCTGTTTTCGAGCAATCCCAGGCCTTCCTCTTCGGAAGCCTGGACTTCATCGTCGACCGGCTCGGCGTACTCCACCTCCGCAAGGAGACTCACGACACGGCACCCGTCGGAGAGACGTCCTCCATCGACTCCGGGACACGCAACTTCGATGACGCGACATCTGCGCTTCATTCCGAGCAAACTCTCTGCTCAAACCCCATTGTAAGTAATACGCGTATTGTTATTCGCCCTTTATTTACTATCTCCCACCGATCACCCGAAGGGACTGCACTGCCCACACCACAAACACCGTACGATCGGTTCCCCTATGGCCTCGCGTCCTCTGTGGATGCTTACGCTCGGGGGCTCCGAAAGATGCTGGCATCGTCCCCGCTCACATCCAAATTCATAGGAATGGCAGGCTTCGCTCCTGCCGTTTCCGGCAAACTCCCGGATAACGAGGGCGAGAGCGACGGTTCCAGCATCGGCGACGTGGCGCCCCGCCACCGTCCATCCCGGGAGTGCGCTATGTTGGATGCTCTAGGATAGCCACCGGTGGTTGTGGCGTCTGAGCAAACTCACACCCCTCCGGACCCGCGCGCGGGGGCCCTCACGTCTGCGCAAGCACACGCTGAGGAATTGCGACAATGGCAGCAGAACCAGCCACCGCCTGCACCGGTGCCGTCGGTACTGCCCGTCGCGCCCCCTGCGCATGGCCCGACGGGCGATGCCCGAGGTCGTGCTCGTCAGGTCCAATGCAACATCATAAACGAGGGTAACGATCTCCCTCAATTCGCTCGGGCTTGCTAGAACATCACCGCTGCGGCAGTGGTTATGCGTGGTGTTCCCGAGCCCGTCGACCCACAGGAGCTGGCAGTCTACCGGAACCTCCGGGTTCTAGTAGAAGTTGCCGCCGTCCAACAGGCGGAAAGCTCCGTATTGTGACTCCAACCTGCGCCCTCTCTCCTCACCGGGGGGGCTAGGACGCGCCAGACGGTTCGCTCCATTTGCTCGCCGCCACAGCTGTCAGGGCCAGCTCGGGGTGCGACAGTCGCGCAATGGTCCGACCTAGCACCTGCTTCACCCCAACCGCCCGTACATGAGCGGCCCGATCCGCACCAGGACGCTCGTAGCATCATCGGCAATCGGCGTCGGGCCCGACACGATAACGATGTCCACCATACGGCAACGGGCGACACGCACCCCAGCCAACCCATCGAGGGAAGCGGTGAAACGCGCCCCAGGCGCTGTCGCCGGCCAGACGACCGGAGCCCCAGCCCTGAGGGCCTGGGGCCACGGGCCTTCAGCCGGCATATCCGGAGAGCACCGTTCCTGCAGCTTTTCCGGCCACCCACCAACATCACCAAATACACTGAGGAGACAAAACCCAGGCATTTGGCTCGAAGACTTCCTTCTCGCCTGTCGAGCCGGAGGAGTGGATGATGACTATTTCATCATTCAATACCTTCTCATTTGCGTGGGGGAACATGTTCAGGCATGGCTTAAATTCCTTCCGCACGACAGCATCCGTGACTGGACGGACCTCAAGAGGGTCTTCGTCGGCAACTTCCAGGGGACCTATGTCCACCTAGGAAACTCCTGGGACCTCAAGAGCTGTCAGCAGGAGCCCAACGAATCCCTGCAGGATTACATCCGTAGGTTCTCCCAACGATGCAATTCCCTCCCCGATGTCATTGACGCAGACGCCATCAGCGCGTTCCTCTCCAGGACGAACTATGAGTGTAACACCTCTGGTGTTTTAAACCCTAAAATATGCCATGTCATCATATGCATTGCACATCATTCTTGTATGAGGGAAAACTTTGATATGCATTCACTAAAACAAGTTTACTTTTATGATTATATGTGTTGACTTGTATTGGATGAATCAAGTTCAAAACCTTGGTATTGAATTGGAATTCCAAAACCCTAATTTCCAGCATTTAATTCAACCCTGGAAAACCTAATTAAAAATCTAAGCACATTTTGGGGTTGAGCCTAAAAGGAAAAGTGTAGAGCTTGTTAATGTATACAAAGTTGGTTTTTGGAGTTTTCAAAGTTGTCATATAAAATTTGAAGTAATTTGAAAAGGGATAAATTCTTAAAGTGTCCCCTTTTGATTTTAAACTTGCATTTTAAAATGTGGACATAATTTGGGTATGGTTATTAAAGCAAAGTTGTATAACTTTGAATTTAGAGCAACTTTTATTATTGGAGATTTTTGAGTTACCATACAAAATTGGGAGTAATTTGAGAAATAAAGTGAGTGACAATTCGATAAATAGTTGGAACAGCGCAAGCAGGCAGCTGTCACCGTCGGCGAGCTTCCACTGGCTTCTACGCGTGCCCTCAGGTGACACCTTCGGCTTTGACGTCTCTGCACCATCGCTGCGTGTCAAGCGCACCATTCACCGCCGCTCTACGCTCGGCTGATAACCCTGGAAGCGTTCGCCTCTCACTCTTCCCTTCCTCTATTTCCCGTCAGCGCCGCCTTGCTCCGTTGAGCTCGCGCCGGAGCCGTCTCGCCCTCCCAGTCTCAGCTGAGCATGTCACCATGATCGCCATCACCTAGCGCCTCCAGATCACCCACTTTCCTAGCTTCTTTCCCCTTGGTTTGCCCGGCATAACCTCGTCTTCTCCAACCCCGGCAAGGCTCCGCCATGATCCATTCCACCATGGACAGGAGTTCGGGTGGGCTTCTTACTTCATCCTTTGCTGTTTCTTGATCTTCATTCTCTCATGATGCTCATGAGCTTCATCGTTGATCAGTTGGTCACTTGCTTTCCTCAGAACGGAGCTTCACCGTGAGTTCACGCCGCCGCTTTCGTCTCCAACGTCGACGACTTAGCTCCGATTCGCCGTAGCCATCGTTCTCGAACGCATCATCTTCGGGGTGAGCCACTGATCATGTCTGTGTGGTCTTTTTAACCTCTACCACGCTGTAGCCATGGGACCGTGGGACGCCGGTGAGTTTTACTCCGCCGTGCCGCTGTGCGCGTCGCTACCTGCGTTGTGGTGTTTTGTTAGTTCAATTGAGTGCTTGGTTAAATCCGTTAGGAGGTGCTGAGTACGCCGACGACCTTAGTTTCACCGGTGAAGTACTGAATCACCGGGCGCACGTCGGTCGTGCTCCGCTGAGCCACCATCGTCGCCGGCAAGGTCGCTTCAGTGACGTAGAGCTTCAACCCGAGACACCTGTGTGTGCGCAAAGTCATGGAGACCATGTTGGTCCGAGTCCCGCCGCCGGAGACCTCGCCGCCAGCGAGAACGCGTCGGTCAGAGGCTCGATGTCGCGCTGCTCTCACTGACAAGTGCGGTCACTCTGTCAGTGACTGTTTGTTTGAAAATGGATTTTTCTATTTTGCAGAAATGATTAAATAGTATTGTGATTTGTTTATTTTGTGTAGAAGTAAATAGAGGTCCAAAAATTATGAATTTTTTTATGTGACCTCTCTGAGATGTGAACTATTTAGGAAAAATATTAAATGATACTTTTTAGTACATTTTGAATGTGATAAAAATTGCTCAAATTAATTAATAAATGGGATTCCATGATTTTTCTAGGCTTAAATAATTATCCAAAAATTATGAAAATTGTTTTCCACTTAGTTATCATGTGATGAGCTTTCACAAAAATTTGGAGCTCATTTGGAAGAAATTGATTTATTTCATAATTTTGAATTAATTAATTAATTAATTAATTAAAACCAATAGTAAACCTTAATGACTTAGGTTTTGTTTGAATTTGGGATTGAGTGATGACCTTGGGTCATTAGCATAAGATGATCCTTGGCACTATGGTCATTAGTGTTAATCTAAGTAAACCCTAGAGAAGGTTTAGTTAGATGTTGGTTTGCGACTGTACCGCGAAGGAAAGATGTATTCAAGTTACTAACTTGTGCATCCTTCGTCAAGCATCATGTTTTATATCTCGCATCATATTAAACATGACATTATTACTACGTGTAGTGAACGAAAGTGAAAACGTGGTAGTCAACCAAGTCGTTGAGGAAGGGTCAACCCACCGGTTGAGGTCGAGTTTGATATCTGTGGAACATCTCCAAAACCAGACTATTCCGACACTCAAGGAAAGCCCCGGATGCATTTAAACCTACCTTGTGTTTTACAAATTTATCTATCATTTTGTTTTTAAATACTGCATTAAGTGATTAGGAGTTGAGTGGAAACCTAATTGGTGAATTACCAACCTTGTTAACCGTTTCGATCCGAGAATGCCTAATTATGCTTAGCCATGCTTAAAACGATAAAAGTCGGGTGATTACCGGTCACCTACGAGATATAAATGGTTTCTTGGATACATGTGGTTATTTATGTTATCATGAGATATCATCTTATGGAGTAACAAACCTAGACCGAGCGGACTCGGTGTATGAGAGCCACAAGACATGGATGTCTTGTGAGCGGGTTCTTTCCGCCTGTGTCGATTAAGAACCGTCCGTTGTTGAATTGCATGAGGTGAGACTTTGTAGTACTTGCCACATACTCTGGCAGGCCTTAACTCGGCTAGTCTATTACGAGAATGGCTACTCGCGCACTAGGAGTGGAGAGATGACGAGAGTAGCATGTAGCCACGTGGCAATGGGCTGGATTGGTGGAGTACTGTACTTTCGGGTGGCGCGGACCCGTTCTTGTTTTAGAAGATTTGAGGGTAGGTTGGTATATGTAGGTCAGGGACCTGCATATGTCGTGTGGTTGGGAATCCCCAGCTGGGTTATAATCGGTTCGAATCGTCGTTGCTCCTCGGTTATGGAGACTCAACTCACTATTCATCATCGTAGTTAATAAATGAAACTTGAGTAAGATTTGAGAAAGGGTTTGATATGAAGTTCATGATCTCAATACGGATCATGGCAGATTCATATATGATCTTGATGAAGATTTAAATATTGAAAGAAAGCATCTTGTTAGAAAGCTTTTACGCAAAAGAACTTTGATTCTTGATAAAACCTTACCTTGAATCCCCGAGCCTGCATTCCTGAGTTGTCTTCGTTTTTACTTCGGTTAAGTCTTGTTGAGTACTTTTGTACTCAGGGTTCTTTAACCCTTGTTGTAGGTGAGCCTCATGAGCAGGTCTGCTTTGGACCATGCTGCATGACAGTTGTTCAAATTGATGATGACAAGTAAATGTGTGGTCCTTGGGCAGGGCACTTTAATTGTGTGTTATGTTTTATGTTACTAAAGCTACTCCACTACTATGGTTTGTAATAATAATCGCACTTGGTTTGCAAGATTTGAAACAACTGTTTTGTAACTAAGTTAATGTAAGACTTCCGCTATTTTACTCTGATGTAAATTAATGAATAAACTGTTGTAATACTGCTATGACTCTGTAATGGATCCTGCTCGAAAAATCGTGGATGATTCAGGTTTCCCTGAGGACACTCGACAGTCTTCTTAAGTTATCGGGAACATATGCATAGTTGCCAGAGGTCATTGGACAATGACAGGTGCATGTGGGCCCTATAATTTAGAAGGTTCTGCCACAGAATGGTATCGGAGCGACCATTACAAAGATTTTAGTAGTATTGTTTTACAAAAACTTCAAAACGATTTGGGGCAAATAAATTTAACTTGTTAATTTAATCCAAATTGCTTCCGACTTATCTTAATTCATTCTCGCCATTCCTTATTTGAATAAAAAGGCTTTGTATGGTGGAGTAGTAATCTTATTATGCCCTATATAATAAGAACTATTGTTTATGTACCTTAGGAGCTTTGATGTTTAAGTTTCATAAGGACGATTCATGCATCATGATTAATCCACTTGTTAATTACTTTCCCTCGTAGATGGGTTGAGTTGTGTAATTCCTTTCTTAAGACTCTGTAGACTTTTCTCAGATTTTCTTACTATTATTAAATCTTGCTTTCTACAGTATGGCTCGTACCAAGGTAACGCCCCGTAAGTCCGTTGGACCCAAAGGAGTTCCTTGTCATTAGCTTGCCCCTAGGAGTGATGGTGCTAGCAGTAGCAGCTTTAGGCCTAATCCCCAGGCTGAGGTACAGAGGCTTTCAGCAGAATTAGCACATGCTACTAGAGATAGGGCCTTGGATGCCATCCAGGTGGGCAAGTTACATGATCAATTAAGGTGTCATACCCCGCTCATAAGAACTGTGAGCGTATGTTAGTTCGTATGGTGGAAGGAAGAAATGAGGCTTGGCATAGAGAAGATATAGCTAGAGCTCGAGCTCATGAGTTAGAGTTCTATGTAGAAGACTTAGAAGAATATTACACCAATCTGCATGAAGAAGTCCATAGGCTGAACAATCTCTGAATCCAAATCATGAGCCTCAAGCAGATGCAATGGACCTAGGTGTCATCATATCAGATGATGATGAACCTAAAGAGGAAGAAGAAGAGGATCCCGAAGAAGTAGTGATGGTCAATGAAAGTGATGATGAAGGCAGAAATGTTTCTGGAATGGATACCGATCACGAGGCTTGATGTGATCGAGGAGAAGAGTAGAGTTGTAATATAGTGAGTTCTAGTCTAGTTGGTTAGTCTTGCTTAAGTGCAGACTTGTGTATAAATAAGTGAGCCCAGTGTAATGTGTTTGTAGCAAGCTCTTTTAATAGTTCAATAAATGTTGTGAGTAAAGTTTGATTTGTCATGAATAGATGCGTTGTACTCGGGCTTCGAATATTCCTGGTTCTTCACAAGACGAGGATGGTATTCCTGACCCACCACCTGTTTCGCCAACTTTGATTGATGCTATCGCGGCACTGGTTAATGTGACCGTAGATAATGCTCGGTTACTTCAGGAGTTAGCTCAAAGCAATCAAAATATGATGCAAGGGAATCGTGGTCGTAATCATCAAAGGCAAGAAGCTACGTATGTTGACTTCACGGATACACGACCACCAGTATTTACCAAGGCTGATGAACCACTTGAAGCTGATGATTGGCTTCGTACCATAGAGCAGAAGTTTGACCTCATTCCATGCACTAAGTATTAGAAGCCTGTTTTTGCTGCCCAACAGCTTAGAGGTGCAGCAGGTGCTTGGTGGGCGAACCTTGTGGCTATGCAACCAGCTGGTACTCGGTTAACTTGGGCCGAGTTCCGCACTACTTTTCGTGCCCATTATATTCCGAAGGGAGTTATGGCCATGAAGCTTGATGAGTTTCTTGCTTTGAAGCAAGGTGATCAAACAGTCATGCAGTATGTGGGCAAGTTCAATCACCTTTCACAGTACGCACCTGATCATGTTAACATAGATGCCAAGAAGAAGAAGTGGTTCATGTGTGGCCTTAATACCAAACTTTAGACCATGATGACTACCTGCACTAATGTCACGTATCATGAGGCAGTTAACATTGCTATTGCTTCAGAGGAGAAAGATCGGCAGCATAAGGAAATTAAGAAGAAAAAAGCGCATGCCATCTGGGTGTTTTGGTGGCAATCAAAAGAGACAGAAGATAATTTATCATCCGGTGAATCACTACCGTCCACCTTATCGCCTGCCGTAGTTCCAAGCCGGTCAACGACCAAATGTCCATCCTGCCATAACTTACCCGAACTCACAACAGACAAATGTTTCTGGTGTTCGTGCTCCAACACCCCAAGGCCACAATTACCCATGTTTCAATTGTGGGAAGTCTGGTTATTTCTCTAGGGAATGTCCGTATCCTAAGCAGTATAATCCAAATTTTTAGAAGGCTCCTGGAAATCAACAACAGGGTCAAGCTCAGGAGAAGAACAATAACCAAAATGCTCAGAAGGGCAAAAATGAAAAGAAGACAGGGCGGGTTTTCTATACTCAAGCTGGGGAGATTCTAGAAGGGGAACCCGTAATGCTAGGTATGTTTCCTGTCGCCGATCATCCTGCAGCTATGCTTTTTTATTCTGGTGCATCTCATACATTCATCAATAGAACCTTTGTCATAAAGCATGAAATTCCAGTTGGGGAGATAAAGGAAATTTTCTATATACTGTCGCTCGAGGGACGTCTGTGTACTAAGGAAATGGTGTACCAGGTACCCACAAACCTGGGTGGGCACATTTTTCCCACCACCATGATTATTCTAAAGGATCAGGATATAGATGTGATCTTGGGAATGAACTGGATGTATCAGCATAATGCTGTTGTAGATACTTTGAATAGGACAATAAGGTTAAGTTTGCCAGATAGTAATTCTCAACTTCTTATCCAACTTCCAATCTTAAAGAGATCAGTGGAAAAAGTTTGTGCAACTTTCGTCAAGGAAATTAGAGATATTCCTGTAGTTGGCGAATTCCTAGATGTTTTTCCTAAAGATTTACCTGGTCTACCACCTGATAGGGATGTTCAATTTGGAATAGATCTAAAGCCTGGAATAGCTCCGATATCTAGGAGAGCTTATAGGATGCCTCCCAAGGAATTAGCCGAGTTGAAGACTCAATTGCAAGAGTTGATTGATAAAGGTTTTATCCAACCTAGTTCATCACCTTAGAGATGTCCTGCAATTTTTGTGAAAAAGAAAGATGAGACCCTAAGATTGTGTGTTGATTATCGTCCATTGAATGAAGTGACAATTAAAAATAAATATCCCTTACCTCGGATAGATTTACTTTTTGATCAACTGGCTGGAGCCAAGGTTTTCTCCAAGATTGATTTGAGGTTAGGTTACCATCAAATCAAAATTAAGCCTGAAGATATTCCCAAAATGGCATTTACCACCAGATATGGATTATATGAATACCTAGTAATGTCTTTTGGTTTGACGAATGCCCCAGCTCACTTCATGTATCTGATGAATTCAGTATTCATGCCTGAGCTAGACAAGTCTGTAGTAGTCCTCATTGATGACATCTTAATATATTCCAAGAACAAGAAAGAACATGCTGAACATCTCAGAGTTATTCTGACACGCCTAAGAGAACATCAGTTATATGCCAAGTTCAGTAAGTGTGACTTCTGGTTAAAGAAAGTATAGTTTTTAGGACATGTCATGATAGCTAAAGGAGTTGCGGTAGATCCAAGCAAAGTTAAGGATATACTAGATTGGAAACCACCAACCAATGTTCATGAGGTTCGAAGTATTTTGGGAATGGCGGATTATTACCGTCGCTTTATTCTAGATTTCTCTAGAATATCCAAGTCCATCACTGGGTTGTTGAAAAACCAAGCCAAGTTTGTCTGGTCGTCTGACTGTGAAGAAGGTTTCCAGACTTTGAAGAGGTTATTAACTACTGCACCAGTATTAGCACAGCCAGATATCGAGAAGCCGTTCGACGTTTATTGTGATGCTTCTGGTATTGGTATTGGGTGTGTATTGATGCAAGAAAGCCGAGTCATTGCCTATGCTTCCAGACAACTTAAGCGGCATGAAGAACATTATCCAACTCATGATCTGGAGTTAACAGCAGTTGTCCATGCTTTGAAGATTTGGCGGCATTATCTGCTTGGTAATACTTGTAATATTTATACAGATCACAAGAGTTTAAAGTATATCTTTACTCAATCAGAATTGAACATGCGGCAAAGAAGATGGTTGGAATTGATTAAAGATTATGACTTGGAGGTGCACTACCACCCTGGTAAGGCAAATGTGGTTGTAGATGCACTCAGTCGTAAGAGTCATTGCAATTGCCTGACAGTAAAGACAATGGATCTAACTTTATGTCAGGAGATGGAGAAGTTGAATATAAAGGTAATTCAACAAGGTAGTTTGACCAATATAACTATTGAATCAACTATTCGAGACCAAATTATTGCTGCTCAGAAAGAAAACAAGGGTATAGCCCATATCAAAGAAAGAGTCAGGAAGGGAAAAGCAGTATGCTTCAGAATAGATGATGTAGGTGTGCTATGGTTCAGGAATCGCCTAGTGGTACCAAAGGTTCCTGAGTTGTGACAGTCAATTCTTAAAGAGGCACATACCACCACGTTCTCTATTCATCCGGGAAGTAATAAAATGTACCATGACTTGAAACAGAGATTTTGGTGGACCAAGATGAAGATAGAGATTACTCGATATACAGCCAAGTGTGATACTTGTCAAAAAGTAAAAGCTATACATTTGAAGTCCGCTGGAGAATTACAGCCACTGCCTATTCTAGCTTGGAAGTGGGAGGATATTAGTATGGATTTTATTGTCGGTCTACCCAAGACATCAAAAGGTTTTGACTCAATATGGGTTATTATAGATCGACTAACTAAGTCAGCATATTTTCTTCCAGTCAAGAGTATATATCCCACTATCCAATATGCCAAGATGTATTTAGCACGAATCGTGAGCTTACATGGTGTACCAAAGACCATTGTGTCGGATAGAGGTACACAGTTTGTCTCCAACTTTTGGAAACATTTGCATGCTTCGTTGGGTACCAAACTTCTATATAGTACCGCTTATCATCCACAGACTGATGGTCAGACTGAAAGGGTAAATCAAGTACTTGAAGATATGTTAAGGTGTTGTGTCCTTAACTATTCCAATAAGTGGGATGAATGTTTGCCTTTGGCTGAATTCTCGTACAACAATAGTTATCAAGAGAGCATTAAGATGGCTCCGTTTGAAGCACTCCATGGTCGTAGGTGCAGAACCTCATTAAATTGGTCTGAACCCGGGGAAAGATGGTTCTTTGGAGTTGACCTTGTGAAAGAAACAGAAGAGAAGGTTAGGCAGATACAAAATAATTTGAAGATAACTCAGTCTCAACAAAAGAGTTATGTAGATAAACGACGTCGACCATTGGTGTTTAACAAGGGAGATTATGTGTATCTAAAGGTATCACCAATGAAGGGAGTCAACCGTTTTGGTGTTAAAGGCAAGTTGGCACCTCATTATATTGGACCATTTCAAATTTTGGAAAGGTGTGGAAAGGTGGCATATCGCTTGAAGTTACTAGAACATCTCTCAACCATACACGATGTGTTCCATGTTTCCCAATTAAAGAAATGTCTTCAAGTGCCTGATCAAAATGTTGATGTTGAAGGAGTTGAACTTGAATCTGATTTGACTTATTATGAATATCCTATCTGAGTTCTGGATCAGAAAGACCATGTCACTCGAAGGAGGACAATCAAGTTCTATAAGATACAATGGAATCAACATTCTGAAGAAGAAGCTACTTGGGAATCCGAAAATTTCTTGCTAGAACAGTTTCCGGAGTTTCTTGCGTCGATATAGAATAATGTTAGTTGTGCTCTGTCTATACGAACCATGTTTTGTAAAGGGACCTTAGCTGTCTTATGGTCAGGTTTTGAATGTCTTTGCTTGACACATTTCCTTTTCCATTACTTTATTCTAGGACTTTCAATCTTAGGACGAGATTTCTTTTTGGGGGAAAGATTGTAACACTTCTGGTGTTTTAAACCCTAAAATATGTCATGTCATCATATGCATTGTACATCATTCTTGTGAGGGAAAACTTTGATATGCATTCACTAAAACAAGTTTACTTTTATGATTATATGTGTTGACTTGTATGGGATGAATCAAGTTCAAAACCTTGGTATTGAATTGAAATTCCAAAACCCTAATTTCCAGCATTTAATTCTACCCTGGAAAACCTAATTAAAAATCTAAGCACATTTTGGGGTTGAGCCTAAAATGAAAAGTGTAGAGCTTGTTAATGTGTACAAAGTTGGTTTTTGGAGTTTTCAAAGTTGTCATATAAAATTTGAAGTAATTTGAAAAGAGATAAATTCTTAAAGTGTCCCTTTTGATTTTAAACTTGCATTTTAAAATGTAGACATAATTTGGGTATAGTTATTAAAGCAAAGTTGTAGAACTTTGAATTTGGAGCAACTTTTATTTTTGGCGATTTTTGAGTTACCATACAAATTTGGGAGTAATTTGAGAAATAAAGTGAGTGACAATTCGGTAAATAGTTGGAACAGTGCAAGCAAGCAGCTATCACCGCCGGCGAGCTTCCACTGGCTTCTACGCGCACCCTCAGGTGACACCTCTGGCTTCGACGTCTCTGCACCGTCACTGCGTGTCAAGCGCACCATTCACCGCCGCTCTACGCTCGCCTGATAACCCTGGAAGCGCTCGCCTATCACTCTTCCCTTCCTCTGTTTCCCGTTAGCGCCGCCTTGCTCCATTCAGCTCGCGCCGGAGCCGTCTCGCCCTCCCAGTCTCAGCAGAGCATGTCACCATGATCGCCATCACCTAGCGCCTCCAGATCACCCACTTTCCCAGCTTCTTTCCCCTTGGTCTGCCCGATGTAACCTCGTCTTCTCCAACCCCGGCAAGGCTCCGCCGTGATCCATTCCACCGTGGACAGGGAGTTCGGGTGGGCTTCTTACTTCATCCTTTGCTGTTTCTTGATCTTCATTCTCTCATGATGCTCATGAGCTTCATCGTTGATCAATTGGTCACTTGCTTTCCTCAGAACGGAGCTTCACCGTGAGTTCGCGCCGCCGCTTTCGTCTCCAACGTAGACGACTTAGCTCCGATTCGCCGTAGCCATCGTTCTCGAGCGCATCAGCTTCGGGGTGAGCCACTGATCATGTCTATGCGGTCTTTTTAACCTCTACCACATTGTAGCCACGGGACCGCGGGACACCGGCGAGTTTTGCTCCACCGTGCCGCTGCGCGCTCGCTACCCGTGTTGTGGTGTGTCGTTAGTTCAATTGAATGCTTGGTTAAGTCCGTTAGGAGGTGCTGAGTACGCCGATGACCTTAGTTTCACTGGTGAGGTACTGAATCGATGGGCGCACATCGGCCATGCTCCGCTGAGCCGCCATCATCGCCGGCAAGGTCGCTTCAGTGACCTAGAGCTTCAACCCGTGACATCGGTGTGTGCGCAATGTCATGGAGACCATGTTGGTCCGAGTCTCGCCGCTAGAGACCTCGCCACCGACGAGAACACACCGGTCAGAGGCTCGACGTCGCGCTGCTCTCACTGACGAGTGGGGTCACTCTGTCAATGACTGTTTGTTTGAAAATGGATTTTTCTATTTTGCAGAAATGATTAAATAGTGTTGTGATTTGTTTATTTTGTGTAGAAATAAATAGAGCTCCAAAAATTATGAAAATTTTTATGTGATCTCTCTGAGATGTGAACTATTTAGGAAAAATATTAAATGATATTTTTCAGTACACTTTGAATGTGATAAAATGCTCAAATTAATTAATAAATGGGATTCCATGATTTTTCTAAGCTTAAATAATTATCCAAAAATTATGAAAATTGTTTTTTTCACTTAGTTATCATATGATGAGCCTTTACAAAAATTTGGAGCTCATTTGGAAGAAATTGATTTATTTTATAATTTTGAATTAATTAATTAATTAATTAAAACCAATAGTAAACCTTAATGACTTAGGTTTTGTTTGAATTTGGGATTGAGTGATGACCTTGGATCATTAGCATAAGATGATCCTTGGCACTAAGGTCATTAGTGTTAATCTAAGTAAACCCTAGAGAAGGTTTAGTTAGATGTTGGTTTGCGACTATACCGCGAAGGAAAGTTGTATTCAAGTTACTAACTTTTGCATCCTTCATCAAGCATTATGTTTTATATCTTGCATCATATTAAACATGGCATTATTACTATGTGTAGTGAACGAAAGTGAAAACGTGGTAGTTAACCAAGTCGTTGAGGAAGTCAACCCACCGGTTGAGGTCGGGTTTGATATATGTGGAACATCTCCAGAACCTGACTATTCCGACAATCAAGGAAAGCCCCGGATGCATTTAAACCTACCTTGTGTTTTACAAATTTATCTATCGTTTTGTTTTTAAATACTGCATTAAGTGATTAGGAGTTGAGTGGAAACCTAATAGGACTTGAGTAAGATTTGAGAAAGAGTTTGATATGAAGTTCATAATCTCGATACAGATCATGGCAGATTCATATATGATCATGATGAAGATTTAAATGTTGAAAGAAAGCATCTTGTTAGAAAGCTTTTACGCAAAAGAACTTTGATTCTTGATAAAACCTTACCTTGAATCCCCGAGCCTGCATTCCTGAGTTGTCTTCGTTTTTACTTCGGTTAAGTCGTGTTGAGTACTTTTGTACTCAGGGTTCTTTAACCCTTGTTGCAGGTGAGCCTCATGAGCAGGTCTGCTTTGGACCGTGCTGCATGACGGTTGTTCAAATTGATGATGACAAGTAAATGTGTGGTCCTTGGGCAGGGCACTTTAATTGTGTGTTATGTTTTATGTTACTAAAGCTACTCCACTACTATGGTTTGTAATAATAATCGCACTTGGTTTGCAAGATTTGAAACAACTGTTTTGTAACTAAGTTAATGTAATACTTCCGCTATTTTACTCTGATGTAAATTAATAAATAAACTGTTGTAATACTGCTATGACTCTGTAATGGATCCTGCTCGGAAAATCATGGATGATTCGGGTTTCCCGAGGAGACCCGATAGTCTTCTTAAGTTATCGGGAACATATGCATAGTCACCAGAGGTCATTGGATAATGAAAGGTGTATGTGGGCCCTATAATTTAGGAGGTTCTACCACGAGTCCCTGATCCACAAGCTTGGCTGCTTGAAACCCGATACCACCCGTGACCTGCTCGACGTCGCCACCAACCATGCCTCTGGCGAGGAGGCAGTCGGAGCAATCTTCAGCGGAGGCCGGGACAAGGTCAAAGCCAAGCGCGCGGACCCGGACAAAGGCCCCTCCACGCAGAGGGGCAAGAAAAATAGAAAAGATCAACGCCGGTCGGACAGCTCCGCGCTGGTCGACGCAGCTGATCGTATGGCCAAGCAACCCCAACAGGGACTGCCTGACCACTTCAACAAACTCATGGATAGTCCGTGCACCAACCACGCCTACCCCATCAAACACCTCTACAAGGAGTGCGAGCTCCTCAAACATTTCCTCCGACAGACCAGCGAGCCAAAGGAGGGAGACGACAAGGAGGCGGTAGCCAAGAAGGGAGGCACGACAGGCAAGGACGGAGACGGTTTCCCCAAACCTGAGGAGTGCATCATGATCTTCGGCAGGTCAGACGCCATCTGGACTAAACGCCAGTACAAGGTGCGCTACAGGGAGGCATGCGCCGCCAAGATGGTCGTCCCCTCCTTCCTTAGCTAGTCAGAATCCCCAATCACCTTTGATCAGAGGGACCATCCCTCTTGTGTCACAAGATCAAGACGCTACCCACTCGTCGTCGACCCCATCGTCCGCAAGAAGCGCCTCACCAAGGTACTGATGGACGGAGACAGCGGCCTCAACATCCTATACATCGACACCCTCGATGCCATGCGCATCCCCTGATCAGAGATCCGCCTGGTGGGCTCTCCCTTCCATGGGGTAATCTCGGGAGCGTAGGCATACCGCTCGGACAGATCGATTTGCCCGTCACGTTTGGCAGCTGGCCAACTTCTACTCGGAGGTCCTCACCTTCAAAGTGGTGGACTTTCTAGGGTCCTACCACGCCATCTTGGGGCGGCCATGCTACGTAAGATTTATGGCAATCCCCAACTACACCTACCTCAAGCTGAAGATGTCGGGACCAAACGGCGTCATCACCATGAGTAGCGCCTTCTCGCATGCCTTCGCGTGTGACCACGAGCACTACGAGCTCACCACCGCGATCGTCAACTCGTCCGAGCTCCCATGGCTTGAGGAGTCGTCAACCCCAGCAGTCCTAGACTACAACAAACAGACCTCCTTGACGGCCTTCCGCCTACTCGAGGAAACCAAGGCGGTGGGTGTCGACCCCACCGACCCAGGCAAAACGGTGCGAATCGGGACCTAGCTCCCGATCAAATAGGAATGCGAGCTCGTCAACTTCCTACGCGACAATTGCGATGTCTTCGCATGGCAACCTTTTGACATGCCAGGGATACCACGGGAGGTCGCCGAGCACGCACTACGCCTTATCCCGGGCTCAAAGCCCGCCAAGCAACGCCTGCGTCGTTTCGATGATGAGAGGCGCAGGGCTATAGGCGAAGAGATCGCCAAACTCCTAGCAGTCAGATTCATCAGGGAGGTATTTCACTCCGACTGGCTCGCCAATCCTATCCTTGTCAGAAAAAAGATCAGGAAGTGGAGAATGTGCGTTGATTATACTGGACTCAACAAGGCGTGTCCAAAGGATCACTTTCCTTTGCCACGCATAGACCAGATAATCAACTCCACCACGGGTTGTGAGACCCTCTCCTTTTTGGACGCCTACTCAGGCTATCACCAGATCACGATGAAAGAGTCTAATCAACTCGCAACCTCGTTCATCACCCTATATGGTTCGTACTGCTACGTGACCATGCCTTTCGGCTTGAAGAACGCTGGCGCCACCTACCAATGGTGCAAGCAGCAATGCTTCACCGACCAAATCGACCCGCCCGATCAGCCTGATCAGGCCGAATGGCCAAAACCAACGATCGTCGTCTATGTTGCTGACATAGTGGTCAAAACAGCTTAAGCTTGTGACCTGATCGTGAACTTGGCCGTGACGTTCGTGAACCTCCTAAGGTTCAACATCAAGCTGAATCCCAACAAATGTGTTTTTAGGGTTCCAAAGGGGAAGCTGCTCGGATACATCGTATCTGAGCGAGGCATCGAGGCCAACCCCAAAAAGGTCGCAGCCATCTCCAACATGGGTTCCATACGCAACGTCAAGGGTGTACAAAGGCTCACCGGCTGCCTGGCTGCCCTAAGCCGCTTTATCTCTCAGCTCGGCGAACAGGGAATGCCACTCTACAAGCTCCTCAAAAAGACGGATGCCTTCGTCTGGACTGAGGAAGCCCAGCAGGCTCTCGAAAGCCTCAAATTGTCCCTGATGTCGGCCCCAATCCTTGTCGCTCCTGAACGGGGAGAACCCCTCCTCCTTTATGTCGCGGCAAGCAACCATGTGGTGAGCGTCGCCCTGGTCGTTGAGAGGGAGGAACTGGGACACCAGCTCAAGGTACAGCGACCCGTATACTTCGTTGGAGAAGTACTTACTGACCCCAAGGTCCAGTACCCCCAGGTGCAGAAACTCCTATACACCATACTAATGGCGACCAAGAAGCTCCTACACTACTTCACCGAACACGAAGTCACAGTCGTCACTTTGTACCTGATCGGAGACATCATCCGCAACCGCGACGCCGCGGGATGAATCTCGAAGTGGGCACTTGAACTCATGGGCCATGACATCAGATATACCCCCCGCACCGCTATTAAGTCTTAGGCTCTCGTGGATTTTGTCGCCGAATGGACGGAGGTCCAGCTACCGACCCCGGACGTCACCCACGAGTATTGGACAATGTACTTTGATGGGTCCATAATGGCGCCTAGCTCGGGGGCTGGAATGGTTCTGATCTCCCTGGATGGGAGTAAGCTCCACTACGCCATCCGCCTCCACTTCTCAGCTTCAAACAATGCCGCGGAATACGAGGTCCTTATCAACGGACTCTGCGTCGCCATCGAGCTCGGTGCTACGTGACTCTACGTCCACGGCGACTCAGAACTAATCGTTGATCATGTCATGAAGGAGTCCTCCTGCAAAAGCCCCCTCATGACAGCATACTGCCAAGAGGTGCGCAAGCTCAAGGACAAATTCTAGGGGATCGAACTGCATCACGTCCCTCGAAGGGACAACGATGCCGCCGATTTCCTCGCGAAACTGGCCGCCAGGCGAGATCCGTCCCCAAGCGGGGTCTTCATAAACGACATCCACGAGCCGTCCGCCTGCATCCAGGAAGGTCCGACCCGGACACACCCCGACGCCCAGCCGACACTTGGGGGCTCCGATCCTAGTACCTCTACAACGACTTCACCGGCGAACGTCGCCGTACTGGCACTCGATCAACCCGACTGGCGAGTACCGCTACTCGCCTACCTCCTCGAGGAGGTTCTCCCACCTGAAAGTACCGAAGCTCGATGAATCGCTCGACGCGCCAAGACCTTCGTCATGCTCGAAAACAAACTCTACAAATGGAGTCCGTCGGGGGTACTCATGAAGTGCGTCCCCGCCAGCCGGGGGAAACAGATCCTCCTCGAGGTTCATGCCGGGGTCTACGGACATCACGCGGCCCCAAGGTCTCTGGTCAGAAAAACCTTTCGCTAAGGTTTTTACTGGCCCACCGCGCTACGAGATGCGGAGGAGGTCGTCCGCAGGTACGAAGGATGCTAGTTCTACGCACGGCAAACCCATTTACCGGCGTAGGAGCTCCAAACCATCCCGATCACCTGGCCGTTCGCGGTCTGGGGCCTTGACATGGTGGGACCCCTCAAGAAGGGCCCGGGTGGCTTCACTCACCTACTTGTAGCAGTCGACAAGTTTACCAAATGGATAGAGGCCAAGCCCATCACCAACCTCCGCTCGGAAGAGGCGGTCAAATTCTTCCTCGACATCATCTACCGGTTCGACGTTCCCAACTACATCATCACGGACCACGGGACTAACTTCACTGGGAAGAAGTTCCTGGACTTCAGTGATGGGTACGGCATCAGAATCATTTGGGCCTCGGTTGGACACCCGCGTACCAACGGACAGGTCGAACGCGCCAATGGTATGGTCCTCCAAGGACTCAAGTCACGCATCTTCGATCGACTCAAAAAGTATGCCGGGCGATGGGTTGCAGAGGTCCCAGCGATCCTCTAGAGCCTGAGAACGACCCCAAACCGATCCACGGGATTCACACCCTTCTTCCTGGCCTACAGAGCTGAGGCAGTGTTGCCCTCCGACCTCGACCACGGTGCACCAAGAGTGAAGGCTTTCGACCGCGACCGAGCCACGGAGGCTCAACAAGACGTGGTCGACCTACTCGAAGAGGCCCGCGAGACAACCGTCATCCGCTCCGCTCGCTACCAACAAACCCTCCGTAGGTACCACGAAAAGGAAGATCATAGGAAGGATCCTCAAAGTCGGCAATCTCGTACTACGGAGGACCCAATCGATGAAGGAAAAACACAAGCTCTATCCACCATGGGAAGGACCCTACACGGTAACAGAAGTAATCCGACCGGGCACCTACCGACTGGAGGACAACAATGGCAATGCTCTCACCAACACTTGGAACATTGAGCAGCTATGTTGCTTTTTCCCCTAAAAATAGTCTTACAACTCTTTTTAGTCAAATCACTTACCCCGATAGGAGCACCCCGACCCGAACACTCTTTTCGGCTCGGGGTGCCCGGGGGCACCACTAGGGGGCACTACTACCCCTCTGTTTTCGTTTTTACTTTGAGTACTCTTTTACTTTCGTATGGAGAAACTCCTTCCTACCCGAACAAAAGGGCAGTTCGTTCCTTTAATTTGCCTTACGTAGCTTTGCTTCAAAACATTCCGACTGATCGCACCCCGCCTTTTCCGATGGTTACGAGCAGCGGAGCCTCGCGGGCCACGCCCCGGGATCACAAGTTTGCAGCCTATGGGACAAATGGGTAGGTACGAGATAGAAAGAAATAAAAAACAAAATTATGCTAAGGGAAAGCTAAGGAACGAAAGGGAACAAGCTTCCCCGAATGGAGCAACTCCATCACAAAAACAAAATACCATTATAATCGTTAAGCACACAGAAACGTTTACATGGGGGCTCGCCCACAAACTTAACTATTACATTCTCTACTGCTACAAATACTACTGCGGCCGCTCGGCCGCTCGACGACATCGCCTGGAAGCCAAAGAAGAAACTAGACGCAACCACCAGGGACCCGCTCGGTTCTGCTCCTTCGACTTCGGCAAACGCAATGGGTACCTCAAAGGCGTCGCGCCTATAGATGCTCAGCAGAAGAACATGGAGCTCCTAACCTTCTCAAGCAGTCGAGGCAACTCCTGGGTAGGGGCGCTGCTACCGAGGTATGGCCATCATGGCTAGAAGAGATCCCATCAAACTTTATGAACTGGCCGACTTGAGCAGCTGCAGGCATGGAACCCTCCACCAGCACGATCCTGAGTAACCTCCCCTCCAACAAAGCTCGCCCGATGAAGATCCACCAGAGAAAATCCGCACACAGCTCCATCCCAAAGAAGACCTTGTAGATTAAATCCAGCATCACCCACGGCGGCCTCCAGTCCGACATCACGCTCCGGGTTCGCAAAAGGATCAGTAAGTCCTCCCCCTCACTCACCTTCTCTCTCTCACTTAGGAACCGCCGCGGCATACAGGCACTCTCGGTGAGAAAGAAGAAGGAAGAGAAATAATAGTTGGAGAACAGGCAAAGGACTGCGACGGAAAGCCCTCTTCCCCCCCTATTCAAAGGAGAAAGGTAAATAATCAGAGCACAAAACTCTCCACCTACCCCCATTCAAAACGGATAGGAAACGATGGGACACACCCTGACCAAAGGGACGCACACTGACCGACGGAGCAATGCCGGGTCAGACGGAATGTCGCCTGGCAAAATGAAATGTGGCCTGGGTATGGCCCACCACTATCGCACGACCGGGCATGAAAACCAAAGCGTCACCACACGTAGGCAGCTCCCCGCTTCCCCAGGTCAGACCTGGAGAAGCCCAAAAACAAAATCTCTGCAAGGAGAGATCGACCGATCCCCTGAGTCGATCGAATCACTCAGGGCAAAACGCCGAGACACAGATAGGAAGCGAAGGGACGCCCCATGTAGGCCATGCCAGCTCCATCACGAACGACGAGCACGGGTCCCGGTCAGACATTTCCGACTGAAGCTCTCTGAACCCCATCACTCCAGTCGTCAAGGTAAACACTATCAAAACCCCTCTATTTTAATATAAATCATTCATACATCCATACGCGCATTCATTCCATACGCCAACGCCTCCCGGACGATTCGGGCCCTAAACCGCCCGGGGGCTCGGGAACTAAGCATCGCACGTGCAGCGAAATGCATCAGAACGCTCCGTGTTGCGTCATGAAGCGGTGGTTGCCTCATTCGACATGAAGCAACCAACAGAGCCAGGGGAGAAAACTGTAGATGAGCACTGTGCGGCCCTCGCCTGGTCCAGCAGACCGGGTTATCTCAACTTTCTCGTTCGATCCTGAATCTCTCGCCAGGCCCACAGAATCTCCATCGAGAGAAGGCCTTTTAGGCCACCTGGGTCGGTCTACGGAACGACCTAGGCATCTACCGGGTTGCAGGTAAAGGGGTAGTGGAATGTCACAAGAGGGCTATGCCGACCCCTTCACGAACGACGGACCTGGATTCCACTCGATCACACCCGTTAGCGAAATCATAGAGCTAGTCTTCGAGCCCGAGCGATCGGGACAGGCAATGAAACTCAGCCCCTCTAGTTTGTGAGGAACCAAGGATGGGGTAATGCACACAACTCACATCGACCCCCACGAAGGTCCGACAGGGCTCGGGGGCTCAAGACAAACGTCAAGGACGGTGACCCCGAACTCGCTAGATCCACGACTACGACTCCCCCGGTCCCATGGCGCGCACCGACGCTAGGACTCGCGAGCACCGCCTCGTTCGATCTTTAACTAATTAACTACGCTTCATCTACGCTCCAAAAAAACCTTGGGACTGCGACCCCGAACTTGTGTCGATAGGATCTACGACATCCGGCTACGCTTGGGACCACGACTCCATACTCGTGTAACGGCTTCACTTCCGACTGCGCTCCAAAGATAACTAAGGGACCGCGACTCTGAACTCGCGTCAACAGGATCTACGACATCCGGCTACGCTTGGGACCGCAACCCCGAACTCGCATCAATAGGATCTACGACATCCGGCTACGCTTGGGACCGCGACTCCGAACTCGTGTAACGGCTTCACTTCTGACTGCGCTCCAAAAAAATCCAGGGACCGCGACTCCGAACTCGCGTGAAAACTAACTAAACTAACTACCTCAGCTTCCCAGGCTGCGCCGAGGCTAGGGATCCATGACTCCGACCCGCCCGGTCCCACGGCGCGCACCGACACCAGGACCCACGGGCTCGGTCTCGTCTGACCCCTAAACTAACCATTTCAAAACCATGGCATGCACCGACGCCGGGGTTTGTCCCAAACTAACTCCCTCACCCGATCCCACGGCGCGCATCGACGCCAGGATCAGTGAGCTCCCTCATGTCCGAACTAACTTTCTCACCCAATCACACGGCGCGCATCGACACCGGGATCAGTAAGTTCTGTCTCGATCCAATCCCCACGCCTAAAAAGCCTCGGCTGCACAACGACGCCTTAGTTCAACAAAAATCTGTCTCAGACTAAAAACACGCACACATGCCTGCTAAAAACAACACCCCTAGACGGTTCTGCCCGAACCGCCCGGGGGCTCGGGGGCTACACCGGCGGGTGCGCTCGCGCGCACCCGCCGAACAACAAAAAAACTCCCCCCGCTGGCAACACAGAAAACCCCCCAGCCGATTCTGCCCGAACCGCCCGGGCGCTCGGGGGCTACACCCGCGGGTGCGCTCGCGCGCACCCGCCGACAAGACAAAAAATCCCCTGGACAATTCTGCCTGAATCGCCCAGGCGCTCGGGGGCTCCTGTCGGGTTCATAAACCCGGGGTCCCTCGGGGACCGGCTTCCACGCCAAAGCTCGACCCAAGAGTCTAAAAACAACAGGGCAAGAACGGCCCAGCCACCGACTGGAAGGTCCAGCCCAAGAAGAACAATGCCCGCTCGTCAGCTACTTCGTCCCACCTATCCGACCGAAGCGCTCGCTTCGGGCTCTAGCCGCCTCCAGATGGCCTCTCCGATCAGAAGGCCTGCCCCGAGCCCTGCTTCTGACTCCGACCCCGCGTCTCTCCAACCGGGGTACATAACAACCCTGCTCGCCACTCTTCTCCGACTGGCACAACCAAAGCTGACTAGGGCCATCCGATCGGGGACGCCCGCTCAGAAGGGAACAGGACAAACGAAGAAAGCAGCACGCGAGTCAAACCACGGTACAGGGACCATACCCTGAACACCTGCGGGAACAGTGCTCCGCGACCGCCCTGACACAAATAGTATTGTAGGCACCGACATTTATCCCTACAGTATTGTAGGCGTCGTTGAACTCCCATACGGCAAAAAGCCCCTCACATGCCTCTGGACATCAATAGTGTTGTGGGCGTCGGGATTCACCATGCCTGGTAAATGTGGTGAAACTCCTCACATGCCTCCGGGTGTCGGTGTTTTGGGACCGGTGGGTCCTCAACCAACGAGTGAAAATGTACTGCGTGTCCCTAATCCTAGATGGTGATGCAAAGAGACACAAGGTTTATACTGGTTCAGGCAATAGGTGCCCTACATCCAGTCTAAGAGAGCGATCTTGTATTCCTTGCATCGAGGTGCTCGTAGTAGGCGTTTACAAGCTGAGCGAGAGAGGGAGCCGGTCCCAGATCTCTATGAGGAGTAGTGCGGGTTGCTTGAGATGTTGATCTCTTGCAGTGAAGGAGTGTGTGCGTTATAGGGTGTTGTTGTCCGCCGCTTGCATGGGTGTGTCTTCCTCGTGTCTAGGAGCGGCCCTGGTCACTCCCTTTTATAGTCGAAGGGAGCCACAGGGGCGGTACATGTATTTGCTATGTGGCGTTCTTTTTTGGTAGAGGCGGCATGTCCGAGCCCTGCAGCTTGTCACTATGGCGGTATGGTCGGTGGAGTGGTCTTGTCTTCGGTGCACTGGAGCGACGCGTCGGTCACGCCCGATCCTTTGCGACATGGGAGCTCCTATGGTGGCCCGGCAGGCACGCCTTCCTCTGTTGGAGACGTGCTGGTCACTGTAGGTTTGACCGGCGTGGAGAGCCGAGGCCGGGTTGATGCGACGGCGCGGGTACGCTGATTCCAAGGCTACAGGAGCTAGGCCCTATGTACGACGTGGGAGCTCCTGCAGCCTGACGCAGGGCGTGGCGCGTACTGTGGGCGACGTGCCAGTCCCAACGCGTCGTCGATGTAGAGAGCCAAGGCCCAGTCGGTGCAAAGGCTGAACCATTGTGGGGGGCTCGGCAGGCGCAAGCCCCGAGGTTACAGGAACCCGGGAGCGGTTAGCCGAGGCTCGGAGAGAGCAGTTGGCCTTGTACGTCGATTCCGAGGCTACAGGGACCCAGACATGACTTTCCACGCCACGCTGCCCTTAGAACAGGGGTTAGGCAGCACAGCGTAGCACGGGCGTCAGCCGTGGTCACAGTGCCAAGCACAGCGGCCGATAACCCCCGCCCCGTCCTGTCCCAGATGGCAGGGCGTCGATGTGACTTCCGTCTCGTGCCGTCGTGCGGCTGACATTGTGGGAGTGGTAGAACGCTTTAGTTAGATGTGATGTCCCGTCAGAGAAGTCGATCAAAGCGACGGTGACGGGGCTGATGTCGAGCTGGCCTCGAGAGAGTCGATAACTAGGTGCTCGTCCGAGGCCTCATAGCGCGGGGCCTCGAGCGAGTCGGAGAATCGGTGGCTCGTCCGAGGCCTCGTGGCGCGGGGCCTCGGGCGAGTCGGAGAATCGGTGGCTCATCCGAGGCCTTGTGGCGCGGGGCCTCGGGCGAGTCGAAGAATCGGTACCTCGTTCGAGGCCTCGTGGTATGGTTCTAGGCCGAGCCTGCTTCAGTCGTGCCTAGATGTTGTTCGAGGTGGGCCGAGCGATCCAGCCGGGCCTCAGATGAAATGGGGGTTTTTCTGCAGTTGTATTTTGGCTTCGATATTTACAAGTCCTAAGCAATTTTTTCAGTCTTTGCTTAGGGTACCCCTTTTATGGTGCCCGACAGTAGCCCCCGAGCCTCAGGGAAAATGTGAGCGCTCTCCCTGAGGTTTTGACGAGACTTGGCTTGCGGCAACTCCTGTCGGGATTTGTGTTTTGTACTCGAGGCTTCGGTGGGTGCGCGCGAGCGCACCTGCCGGTTGTAGCCCCCGAGGCCCTGGAGGAGTGGATTTATTCCTCCAGAGGCTTTTTCCCTATTGAGTGAGGGGTTTTATCGCGTTTGCTGAGCCCCCGAGTGCGAGTTCGGGTCGCTGGGCCTCGGCCTGGTCATAGGAAGAGCCCTCGAGCCTCTGCCTAGAGCAAGAGAGCGGTCAGGAGTTTTCCTATCTTTTTTGTGCGGCCCTCACGCATCCTTTTCATTCAGAAGGAGGGGTGGAGTATGCCGGCTACCCTCGGTGGGTGAGCAGTGACACCTCCGGTGAGCTGTTATCGGGTAAGTCCAAGTGGAGGCCCGTACCCCATTCGATAGGGGTCGGCTAGCGGTCTAGAGACGTACTCTAAAAGTACCAGAGGGCTTCTCTAGTGGGTCCTAGGGCTGTTCGATTGGCCCTAGGGGCTCGGTGCCTCCCTTCGGTGGGATCCCATTCAGAGACCTCCTGGCCGGTCTCGGACACGACTTAGGGCATCCCAAGCAATTGCTTGCTTGGGCCTCGGCCATGTACGGGCTCGCCCATAGTCATCCATGACTCTATTTGTCCTAGGGCGGCTGTCGAGACCCTCGGGGCCCAGCCTTCGAACCCCTAGACCATAACGGGCTCGGTGCCCAATTCCTTAGTCTGAAAGGAATCGGGTGGGGAATATTCCCTTCCCATCGGCTGACAATGGCGGGTGCGCCTTTTGAGGCGGTTCCTCGTGCAGATGGAACGACGTCTGCCATTGCCATGGGCGGATGTGACGCGATGTTTGCGGAGGGGACATTACTATGCGCGCGGTTAATAAGAAAAAGGTGGACGCGTGGGCGGTTTAGTCGGATCCGCATTAACTGCGCCAAATCTAGGAAATTCTTTCCCAGTTTTGTCGCCCACCCGTTTGCCCTCTCTCCTCCCTTACAGATACGTGACGCGCCGCGCCCCGCCCCTCTTTACCTTTTCCGCCTGCGTTCACCCTCTCTGCCTTCGAACGGTTGCCAAGAACAGAGGAAGAGAGCGCCAGGGAGAAGAAGGGAGAAGGGGGAGGAAAGGAGAGAGAGAGAGAGAGAGAGAGAGAAAAAGCGAGAGCTCGCCTTACCGCCGTAGCCGCATTTTCCACCGCACTCATGGCTGTGGCGCTGTTGTCCTCCAGGCGGATCCTTGGGGTCCGTCCGACGTGTCCGCGGCGATGCTGCAATCGCTCATCAACGACGGTCTCCTCCGCTCGGTCACCGATCCCAACAGGCCGGGGTGGATTACTCTAGGGAATGAGCCGGAGCCGAGGCCATGCGATGGCTACATCGTGAGCTTCATGGCCTTCCACGAGCGCGGCCTCGGCTCGCCGATGGACCGGTTCATGTAGGCGCTTCCACACTACTACGGCGTGGAGCTCCACAACTTCAACCCCAACTCTATCGCACAGGCGGCCATCTTCGTTGCCTTCTGCGAGGGGTACCTAGGCATTGTCCCCCACTGGGAGCTATGGCTCCACTTCTTTCGGGCGGGGCTCACCACCAAGCCGGCGGGTACGACGGGCACACAGAAGGCGTTGAGGGCCGGTGGCTACACTCTCTAAGTGCGCCAAGATCGGCAGCCCTTCTACATCTCGGCCCAGCTCGTGTCATCCAACCGCCGCTGGTACAACATCTGGTTCTACCTCCGCAATGATGATGGTGGGCTTCCCCCTATACCGGGCGGGTCGTGGAGAGCCAGCCAGAGAGGTGGAGGTACGGCGTCCTGTTGGTTGATCAGCCCAAGTTGCAGCTGCTCCTGAGGGCCCTAGAGAGGCTGCGCAGCCGTAGCCTTACGGCGGCCGTGGTCGTGGTGGCCTTCCACCGCCGGAGGGTGCTGCCGCTGATGGCTCGGCAGTGGCGTCTGTTCTATATGACACCGACTGAGCCGATCGATGGCATCCGGATGTCCGCCGTAGCCCTCCCCGACGAGGAGATTCTGCGTCGGGTGAGAGAGATGGTGGAGGGACGGTAGAGGAGCAGTGATCTGACCCCATTCCCGATGCGCCCATCGTGGGGGTATATCTCTCTGGTGAGTTGCGCGTTGCTACAGCCCCCGAGGCCTTCTTGCTCCTTATATTTTCAGTCCGTTTCCTTATTGTGTTTGTCATTCCTACAGGGGATGAGGAATGTGCGAGCCTCCCCGCCGCCCGTTCCCGAGGATGCAGAGCGGCGAGCCGAGAATAGGGCACACGCTGAGGCGTACAAGGAGCGAAAGGATGCCGAGGAGGCAAGGCGCAAGAGGAAGAGCCTCGAGCGCGACAAGCTAGAGAAACGTCACCGGCAACAAGGGCGCGATGGCCTCCAGGAGGAGCTGTCTCCGTCATCGTCGTTGATGGACTTTTCGAGCGACGACGACGACGACAGCGAGGTAGGGTGGGGTCCCCTAGACCACCTCCCTGACGTCAGGGAGACGGCGCCCAGGGCGTCAATGAGCGGCCCAGTGTCTCCGGGAGGAGGAGGAGGAGGAGGAGAGGGCACCTCGGGGCTGGCGATCGCCCGCCCTCGGGACGAGGCCGACACGCCCGAGACATGGGCATTGGGGAAGCGCGCTGTTAGCCCGATGGGCTCGATGGTGGAGATGGAGCGGGCGACGGCGAGGGTGACTCAACCGCCTCCGCAGAGGGCCGAGGGAGCGCCAGAGTCCGGCGAGGGCCGGCCGGTACCGGTGGATACGGAGGCCGTGCCACTGCCACCGCCACCGCCACTGCCAAGGACGAGGGACGCGGTGCGGAAGCTGGTGCTTCCCCGTTCGAGGTAAGTGTTTTACCTAGTGGAGTTTGCAATATCTCCCACTCGTTCTTTGGTCATATGCTAACCTCGTGAGTGGTTTATTTTCAGCCGGAAGCGTCAGGCGGAAGTGCTTGCCCTGGCGCCACTTAAGGCGCTCAAGGTGAGCGCCAGCGCCACCGCCCGATGGGTGGTGCACGCGCAGGCCGCCTTGCAGCGTGGCGCGGCGTCGGCCAGGGCCACCGAGGTGGCCGCGAAGCAGGCGGGGGATGAGGCGCCTACGCCCCTTGAGCCCATGGCCCTCGAGGAAGGTGAGGCCGAGGCACCTACAATCGCCGATGCCACCGAGGGCGAGGCCGGCCCCCCCAGGACCTCCGAGGCCGAGGTGGCGGAGAACGGGGTTTCTAGGACCATTGAGGCCGAGGTGGCGGAGGCCGGTGCTTCTAGGACCACCGAGGCTGAGGTGGCGGAGGTCAGCTTAGGCGCGGCGGAGCCGTCGGCCCAGGATGCAGAGATAGAGGTGGGGCAAGCTCTGGTGCGGCCCCCGGTCCAAGACCCACCGCCGTCGCAGGAGAGCGCCCGGGAGGTGGAGGTTTGGACAATCTCCTTCGACGATACCTCCTGGGGGATGGAGGTGGCGGACGCTGAGGCGGCCAGCACCGCAGAGCAGTCAGCCCTGACTCCAGGCGAGGGGGGCTCGACACTTGTCTGGGTCTGACCCGAGCCCCGTGGGTGGGATAGCCCGCGTGTCTTATGGTGGAGCCAGGACGATCGTGAGGGGGAGCCTCTGTCCGCCCTTGAGGACGTGGATGAGGGGGCACTGGGGCTCCTTTGAGCGATTCCACCTGCTGGCCGAGCGATCGCTGCGGACGGCGCTGTCCGTCGTGGTCGAGGACCTGCCCGGTGTTGCCTGGGTACGTGCTTTCCTTTCTTGCGCCGCGTTGTCCTTCCTCCGAGCCCTCTCGAAGTTCTTTGACGTATGTTCTGCTTATCCAGGAGCTCGAAGCCCGGTCCCTCGAGAAATTGATGTTCCTCCGGTGGGAGAGGGACGTCTAGGACCAGCTCCGGCAGCAGAAGGAGCTGCTTGCCAATGCTAATGGGCTTCTGTCGGCATGGAGCGCGGAGGTGGAGGACCTCCGCCTTCGCTGTGCTGACATGAAGGTCGAAGCGGCCACGGCTCAGGAGCAGGCCGCCCCTCTGGCAGCGCGGGTCCAAGAGCTGGGGGAGGAGCTGACTGGGTGGCCGGCGAGCGGGACACCTCCAAGTCCCGGGCCGAGCAGGAGGCAGCCTCTGCCAAGGTCGTCGCCGAACAGCTGGAGGTGGAGAAGGGCACGCACCTGCTGACGAAGGGCGCGCTGGCGGAGGCTGTAAAGGTGGTCGAGACCTCTCGGGTTGAGGCCTTAGCCTAGAAGGAAAAGGCCGAGGGTGAGTCCTGTTGAGCCGCGCCCCCTGTTTGATCTATCTCTTTCGCGTTCGACCCCTGACACCCCAATGTGACATAGAGCTGGAGCGAGAGGCTTCCAGGGCGGCCGAGGCCACTCGGGTCGAGGTTCAAAGCTGGAAGGAGAAAGCCAAGGGTGAGTCTCATAGGCCTGCACCCTTGCTCGGTTTATTTCCTTTCGCGCTTAACCCCCAACCCGCTTATCTTGGCGCAGGGCTGGAGAAGGAGGCCTCCTAGGTAGCCGAGGCCTCCGTCGTAGTGCAGGCGGTGCTCGAGGCCGAGATCCAGGAGCACAATGTGCTGCAGAGCGCCGCCCGTACCACCTGCGAGGCCCTGGAGGTCGGGGGGTTGAGTCAGGCAGCTCCCTTGGGAGCCGCTTGATCGCATTGAGCGGCCGCGTCCATGAGCGGCTCCAGGGGGGCGCTGCACACGGGCGTTAAGCGCGCCCTGGCCGTCGTCTCCTCGCACTATGCTGGCATCGACCTCGAGGCCATCAGCGATGGTTACGTCATGGCCGAGGACGATGAGAAGGCCGAGGAGGAGGTGATGAAGCTGGTGGAGGCGGCTGAGGTCCCTGGCACGGCGCTGGCCCGGTTGTTCGAAGAGGAGGTGGTTCCGCCTACGCCGCCCATCGACGCTGGCGACCCTGTATTCTGATCTGGGCCAAGGGGGTCATGCAATAGATTATGACTTACATCATTGTACCATAACACTCGTGGTCGTCGAGGCCTTTTCAGTACTTGTGTATATATGTTTTTTAATCGTTTTCTATTATATTTCCGAGCCTTCGCCCTCTGTTTTGTCTCTAGACAAGTCATTTGCAAAAACTTCCTCGGAGCCTAAGCTACCCCTCGGGATGTTGAGGCCACTGCCTCCGTCCATCAACACCTTGGTGAGCCGGGTGTTGCCAATGATCGGGTCGACGATGAGTGGGTACTGCCCGAGGTTTGGAACATAATCGGGGTGGTCACCCCGATCGAAGTTGATCGCCTCCCGAGACCAGTCGAGGTACTGGGGAGTGGCCACCTCAACCGAGAAGACCTCCTGGCGTTCCCTCTTCCGCTGACGCGCCGTGAGGCACGCTGAAGGCCCGCTGAAGATCATGAAGGCATTGTGCACCTCGGGGAACCCGTCGTCCTTGTCATTGTCTCCATCGCCGGCACCCTTGTTCTTGGCATCGTCGTTGGGGAGCCCGAGCTTGGCGTAGTAACGCCGGAGCATGGTGCACTCTTCGAGGGTGTGTTTCACCGGGCCCTGGTGGTAAGGGCATGGCTTCTTAAGCATGTCGTCAAAGAGCCCGGGGCCCCTAGCGGGGCCTCGGGGATTCTTGCGATCCGCGGCTGCGATGAGATCAGCCTCGAAGGCCTCTTGCTTCCCCTGGCGACCCTTTTTCTTCTTCTTGGAGAGACGGGGGGCTGAGGCCCCGGGGGCCTCATCCTCCGCTTCCTCTTGGCGTCGTTGTCGAGGAAGATGGCTCCGACAGCCTCTTCGCCCAAGGCAAAGTTGGTGGCGATGTCGAGCAGCGCGGCCGCCGAGGTCGGTACGTTCCGGCCTAATTCTCGGACCAGGTCTCGGCAGGAGGTGCCGGAGAGGAACGCCTGGACAATTTCTGAGTCGCCGACGCTGGGCAACTCGGTGCATTGCTTGGAGAAGCGTCGGATGAAGTCTCGGAGAGACTTGTCCGGCCTCTGGCGACAACTCTTGAGGTCCCAGGAGTTCCCAGGGTGCACGTATGTGCCCTGGAAATTCCCAACGAAGACCTTTACTAGGTCGCGCCAGCTATTGATCTACAAGGGAGGAAGGTGTTCAAGCCAAGCTCGCGCTGAGTCTGACAGGAACAGGGGGAGGTTGCGGATGATGAGCAGGTCATCGTCTGCGCCGCCTAGAGGTTGGCCAGTTGTCGAAACCGGGCTGGGAAGTGGGCGCTACGGATGGCCTTGCTGAAGACTCGAGGGCCAGGTGGCCCGGGAGAAGGACTGCGGTCCTCCCCACTGTCGTAGCGACCGCCTCAGTGCGGGTGGTAGCCTCGGGCGGGCCCATCGTTGTCGTGGCGCCGTCGCCCGCTAACCACATCGTGGTCGCCTTGCGCCTCGCGTCTGTCGCTGAGGCGGTCGTGCACTGAGGGGGGCCTTGTTAGCTTTCGGTGCCCTAGCAAGCTCGGGATGGACCGAGGCCTCTCTATCTTGCCGAGGTGGCGTCGTGGGCCGTCGCGAGGCATCCCCGCGCCGTCGAGACGCGGAGCTATCATCCTGTTGTACCGCGGTGGTCTCGAGAAGGTCTCGGAGTCCGCCGTGGACTCGTCGCCCCTCCGAGGTAGATGGCTCGGGCATTGTTCGGAGTAGCATCATCGCTGCCACGATGTTCTGGCTAGCGCGACTGAAGATATGGGGTTGCTCGCCCCCTTCGTCGTTGTTGATGCGGTGGCTGACGTCGCGAGCCCTTCGCCAGGCTGCTCCGCCATCACCGCGACCCCGCTGCTCTCGCTCGAGAGTGTCTCGAAGCTGCTGCAGAAGGAGTCGGTCTTGTTCGACCTTGGCCTAAAGCTCACGGAGTTGCTCCAGGTCTAGGCGTCGAAGTTCCTTGGGGGCGGGGACATCGTCCCGCGCTGGCGGGGGCTCGGCGCGTGGCGGTGTGGCGTTGCCTGCCACCACATGGGACGGGAAGCGATTGCCTGCCCCTTCGTCCTCGTCGCCCGCGTTCGGCATCCCGAGTTCGACGTTGAAGCACTCATGAGTCGGGTCGTAAGCATCTTCGTCATCGGAGTCGGAGTAGCCGAAGCAGTAGTCGCTCGCGACCATGAAGCGGCGCATAGCTTCAGGGTCACGAAGCCCGGAGAAGTCGCTAAGAAATTTTTTCGGTCTTTGCTTAGGGTACCCCTTCTATGGTGCCCGACACCGGGCAAACAGTATTTTGCAGGTACCGACATCAACCCTTCCTGAAGAAGACAACGTAACCTCCCACGTGCACCTGACATTCTACAGTAACATCAACGGTGTTGTGGGCGCCTACCATTATCCTATCCTCATCGGCGTGGGCAACAAGGCTCAAAAGCATCTGTACCCTCTCCTTCTCCCCTGTAAAGCCATCCCCTTCATCTATAAAAGGGGATGGACTCCCTCCAACAGGAGGAGGGCCGATTCATTCAAGCTCAGTTCCTTTAGATTCATTAGTCCAATAGCTCACAACCACAGAACTGCCAGGTTCGGACCTCAAGCATATGCTTGAACACTTAGCTCATAGCTTAATTCCAATCGCTCTCGGCCCTTCCGGTCGGAGCCGACCGGGCCTCTTATACACCACATCTTTCTCCCTCTCGTTTGTAACCCCACTACAGACTTTGAGCACCTGGGCTCAGGAATAAAGTCACCGACCGACCCCGACTGGACGTAGGGCTCGTTGCCCGAACCAGTATAAACCCTGTGTCATTGAGTGTTATGCCACCTCCGATCACAACGTACAGCAAAACTACAAATATTCACTAATTGGTAACTTTCTATACCGACAATACATGTAACAAAAAATCCTACTAGCAACCCAAGCTAGTGCTAAACCTACCAAACCTGACAAACATTCCTGAGTTAGGAAAAGAAACATTCTAGAAACATATATCCACAAATTTCATGTCAAACCGTCAATTATCACCTGTTCCAGCACCTATCTCAATGGCAGTAACACTATCAAAGTTGGACGATGAAAATCTTTTATGCAAAACAAAGTCAGCTAATAGTAATGCCGCTTTCCAAACCTGCGCACCAGTAACAACAACGAATCATACACGTACATGACAGAAAAGCACCATCGATCTTTTTTCCAACCTGAAGCCCAACGCTCTTAAGCGAGCTGGTAACACCATGCTGAATGGTGAGCAGATGGCAGTCACTTCTAACTGCAAGCCAAGAAAGCTTAAATGAGAAGCTCGCCAATCACAACACCACGATACGTAGCAACCAGCAATTGATGTACCATATTTGCTTCTTCTTCTCCGGTCCAGAACGAGATCCCCATCCTCATCCACGGCGACTGCGTCAGGCGAATCACCTCCTCAACAGAGTAAAACATGTTACCCCAACGAACAATTGAACACATACCCACCAAACTAACCTCTACGACAACACGAACTAACGCAAAGACACATCCGCTGGTCCACAGTCCCATTCACTTACAAGAACCGCTCGTTGCTGCGGCTAACTCGCTCCCACCGCCACCAACACCATCGTTGTCCCCAGATGGCCCTGAAAACACTGAATCAAAGTTCAGGAGAGTACAAATCATGCCGTGTCCCGACAATGTCTCCTCCGTTAGCACTAAGAGGCAGTGCAAGGAAGGTGTATGACGAAAAGCGCGCAAAAGAGCTCGTGGCGTGACCTGCTGGTACCTATTGGCCGTGAGGAGAAGCTGAAGCGGGAGATGTGGAGGCCGGAGAAGTGCGGCGAGTAGCCCAGGTGCACCTCGCTCATCACCTGCTCCTCCTCGGCTCCGCCACCTCCGGCTTCCATCGTGGTCGGCGCTCGGCGGTCGGCCCTCCGTTAGAGAGAAGCCGAGGAGTGATGCAGGCGGCCTCAAAAGTTGGGCCATACAAGTATGGGCCATGTTTCTTCATGGGCCCAGCTGTGGGCTTTCCCTCTCTGCGCTGGTTTGTGTTAGGTGGACCGGTCATCCATCGCTTGATCGTCCGCCGTCGCATTTGTGCGCGAACTATTCGACGAAATATCGTTCTGGATTGAATGGTTCAAGCAGACGCTAGATCATCCGTGCTCTTGGTTTAGTTACGGTTTTCAAAGCCGGTTTTATTTTTTTATTTTTTATTTATTTTGGCTAAATCTTTGAAAAATAATAGTAAATCACAGAAAATTTATAAAATGGAAAATTCAATTTTGTTGGACTCCACATGAGTAGATCTACACAGTGAACATATAATATGGTATGCTTTAGTATATATTTTGTTGTAACTTTAGATCTATAATTTTTTGTAATTAATTCATAGCTGCAGTTTCTATGGTCCAATTGTGGTGAAATGTTTATAGTGGCCTAACTATTGTATACTTGAACTGTAGTAAAAATTTCATACCCATTGAATCATATATAACTTAGTTATAGATTTACTTAACAAGCAGACACCTAAATAAATCAATAAATAAGTTATACATGATTCAATGAGTATGAAATTTTTACTCCAGTTCAAGCATATAATAATTAGTTCATCATAAAAATTTCACCACAATTGAGCCATAAAAACTGCATCTATGAATTAATTACAGAAAAACATAGATCTAATACCACAACAAAAAAATATACTAAAGCATACCATATTATATGTTCACTGTGTAGATCTACTCATGTGGAATCCAACAAAATTAGATTTTCTATTTTGTGATTTTTATGTGATTTACTATGATTTTTCAAAGATTCAGCCGAAATAAATAAATAAGACAAAACCACCATTGAAAACTGTAAAACGAACGGTTTTAAAAGTTTAAGGAGATGTTTTACCCGGTTTTGGAGTTCAGAGAGAGAAAACAGACTTTTACAAAAGTTAAGAGAGGTAGTGTGGACTTTTCCCATGTTAAAACTGTGAAACCGCACCTCCAATGCGCAATGTTTGAAGACCTACTCTTCGAGTAGGTCAGCTTAATAAGACCCATTAAGTCAATTCAAGTAAGCACATATAACAAAAATATTAATTTAGAATAAAATTAAATGTTCTAGGATAATGTTCAGGAACAATGTTAAATCAAATGTTCCAAATATTTATTTTATTCCAAAAATTATACATATAAAAACATCTAAAATTCAATATTCTATGAAAAATAAAAAAGAAAAAGGGAAGCAAGGCGGTGTGAGGCTGGAGGTGGAGTCAGCGGCGGGAGGCCAGTAGGGAGGAGGCAGTGGCGGTGCCTAGGATTGACAAGGAGGAAGATAAAACTCAGGTTGTTGGATGAGGACGTGCGCACGAATCTTGTTGAAATCGTCCACTCTACAACGATGTATAGGAATCCAGCAGTGTTTTCGGATGAAGGTTGAACAAGTGGGAGCCCCCTATATAGAGACTGGCCGAGCAGAATCACCCCGCTCTAGCAGTCCTCCTGCTGCCTCCGTCTCTCCCGACTCCGTCGTCGCCGCTCGCGACCCTGCTGCCCTTCTCCGGCTCAGCTCTCTCGCCCCACCCTCCTTCATTTCTGGCGGCTACTATAACACCCTCGGTGTTACGTCCTAAACAAACTACTAAATCATATCATGAGCATCATGTTTATATGATAATGTATGTGATGGAATATGTAGATAACATTTTTGTAACTTCAGATGATCAATAAAAATGTTAAATGATAAGTTATTCCATAACTTATGTGTATCAATTAGGGTTTAAAACTAATTTTTATTGAACAAAAATGTTATAGAACATATATGTGGCGCTAAATAAAGTTTGGAATATGAACTTTGTAGATGACAATGAAATACTTGCCGTGGAAAAAAACAGTGCTAGCCAACATTTCTAATAGCCTAGAAATGCAATTTGGAATCAAGTTCAGCTCAAAAATTTGAAATATTTTCAAGTTTGTTGGCAGCTAGACAATGCGATCTTTGCTGATTTATTTTATGAAATCGAGTTAGGAAGTGGTGTCGTGTTTTAGCTTGGGTTGGTAGCCTCATATCCCCTCTGAAGCATGGTGAAGATGGTTTAGGTTCTGGAGCAACTGTTTAGTTTTTATAGGCGCTTTTAAAATTCATGCAAGATGTGATTTCGGGCTAGTTCACCGGGTGAGCGCGGTCACCACATCTTGGGGGCGCGACGTCGCCACGCATGCTCGCTCTACGCTCGCACGCGCGCTGCCACGCATGACCGGCTACGACTACCCTGGCCTGGCCACCACTGGCTCTACGACGTGGAGCCGCTGCTGCTGCTCGCATGGCCGGGCAACGCTGCAGCCTGCCTCACCGCACTGCTGCACTGTAGATCCACCCTGTGCTACGACGCAGCTGCTGCCAGTGCCGTTGCCTCGCCGTCATGTCCGCACCTTCTTCTGCACCACTGCGCCGCTGTCGGCCCAGTTCGATGCCGCCACTACCGCGTGCACGTGGTTGAGCTTGTCGTCGCCTTGTCATTTATGGCACAGCGGCTGCGCAGGACATGCCAATCATGGACGCACATGCTTGTCCATTGCGTCTGCGTGCGCGTCGCACCTAGATCACGCCGACCATGTCCCACCAAGGCAAGACCAAGATGAGCCCACTTGTCGCCTCATCTCTCTCTCCCTCTGTTGCCCCCATCGAGCTGTGCTATCCAATTTGCCAACGAGTGATCACTTCCATTTAATTCAACACGTTTGTGGCTTCACCATCAAGTTCTCTCGCTGCCCGACCCCACCCAGCCATGAAGAAGGCACTACCAAGCTCCAATTTGACGCTTTTTCCCGTCGCCGTGCCGATAAGGCTGCGTTCGACCGTGGACGAGGGCAGCCCTCCTACCGTCCCTCCTAAGCCAATTCACCTGAACCATGAGCTTCGTCTTGTCTCCCTCTCCACCTTGCGCACACTAGTGGAACCGCTACCGCCTTCCCATCGCCACTAACGTGATCGCGCCACCACGGTGTGCCATCGCACGGCTCGGCCGCATGTGGCCACACCTCCTCCGCCATCCCGTCGCCACTAACGTGATCACGCCACCACGGTGTGCCATCGCACGGCTCGACCGCATGTGGCCACACCTCCTCCGCCATCCTCCCCCCAACCGTCACCTCGGCTAGGTCCACGGTAGTCTACTAATGCTTCCTCGCTAGCCAGTTAGGTTCTTAGGTACTCTGGTTCACCAGGGCAGCCGCGCCACCATCGCGGATGGTTGCACGTCGCTGCAGCTCACTCCAGCGCATGTCGCCGCCTCGCGTTGCTGCTTGGTGTAGGTGGTTGGACCGTAGTTGAAGGTTGGCCCGACCGACGGGCCAGCGTGAGCCTCTAGTGGCCGGCGTGGTCGTGCTAAGTCGTCGTCCACCGCGCTGCCATGCATTGAGCCGTCGAGGGTACGCGCGGGTGAATTAGGGAAAGGACGGGGGGTTAAGTGAGAAGGTCTGAGAGAGAGAAAAATAGTGTTAGCATTTAGTTGTGATTTAGAAGTGTGAGGCCTCTTTTGCAAAAGAGCCAACGCGCGTGGGACTCCCCCGCCACGGGTCGCCTCGCGAGCGGGCCAGCCTCGTGTGGGCCGCGCGGGAGATTCGCTTCTCATTTTCATAAGGAATTAGAAATAGTTTTCTATTTTAATTTCTGAGTTGATCTTTGGTAATTAATATAAAATCATGTATGTGTCCAAAAATTGTGAAACAAATTTTGTTAGGTTCCTAAAATTGTTCTCTATCTGTTGGTGTATTTAGTTCATGTTTATATGTGTTGACATTAGGAGCTATTAAATCATTTGAGAATGCTTAATAATATTAAGTTAATTATTGTAGAAATTTTTGTGGTAAATTAGTGATAGCTTTAGTCCTAAAATTTTTATAATAGCCTCATTGTATTATTATGTGATCACTGTAATTTTTGTAGCTTTAGAATAGACTAAGCATTACAATAGTTAAATGCTCTTTGTTTTAATATACATTAAATTATTAGTAGAAATAAAGATATATCTTTAAATTGCCAAGCTAAGGGTTTATTAGTTGAATCCAACACTTTCTCTGATGAAAATGATAGTTAGCTTAGTATCTTAGTTATTAGAGCTATCTTAATAGCTTAGTACGCGTATTCTTATTTTAAGAGTTGATGTTGCCTAAATGCTAAGTGTTGCATCATCATCGCATGCATGTAGAGAACGAGTTGACGGAGATCGTAACCACCAGCGATCATGAGTTCGAGGAGATCATTGAAGAGTATAAGGAGGAGATTCTCGTGCAGAACGAGGTCCCAGAGCCGCCACTGACTGACTCAACTGACACCGCACCTGCCCAAGGCAAGCCCCGTTGCATAACTTCTATTTTATAATTCACCGTATATATATGTGTTGTGTATTTACGTTATAGAAATTTTATGGAAACTACATGCATAGATATACCTGTCCTAAAAGTCTTACTAGTGCAGGTTCGAGTAGATGCTATGCTTAGGTCATTGGTAGCGTGAGTAACCTGTCGTTGCTCATAATAGGGGATTATTATTACTCTCATAATAAATGATGAAAGAAAAAATAGAGACAGGCCAGGGATATGGTATAGGTATTGGTGGGTGTAACAGGTTGTGTCCCGCGGCCAACGGGGCTTAGCTTGGTTACACTGTTTTTCCTGTTCGTGATGATTAAGGACCGTCCGTTGCTGTGGATGGTAGTCTGGTCACAGACTTATTATACTGAGCACGTACTTGCTTATGGGAGCGGGAAGGCTACGACACCCCATCTCGCGTTGAGTCGTGCCATGTCTGCTGCCGCACCAGGCTCCATCCCCCACCGCGCCCACTCCGCCTCGTCGTGCCGTGCCCGATCCACACCCGTAACGCGTCCTGTCGCGTCCCTCGCCGCGTCGAGGTGTTGCCGACACCACCGTTTGTGACAGAACCGCCCAATTTATACAAGATCAAGTATGGTTGTCCCCGCTAACACGTTGACACACCCATACTTTCACTCATATAAACCCGGTAGTCCGCCGAATGTCCCGAAAGACCTCGGTAAATCAACATCACAACCAAGATCGCGTGATTAAGCAAATACACATCACATACATCGGGTTGCAGCGGAAATAATGTTACAAAGGGTTTAACAAATAATAGTACAAATTTGGGTTTCAAAACCGCTTAGTGAAAACAACATAGCTTTCAAATGATTACATTAATATAAGTTCCAAATATATTGCTAGCATAAGTGACATCATCCGACAAAAGCATATAGATGAGAAGTAAATATAGAATCACCGAGCCCACCGGTGGTTAGCCACCATCATCAACAGGTCGAGAACTTCACCTGCAACAAGGTGGGATAAACCCTGAGTACTCGAATGTACTCAAATGGACTTACCCGTCGTAAACCGTAAATAAAGTGACACCAAGGATTATGCAAGGCTTTCTTTAGTGGGCTAGTGACTTATTTGCGAAAAAGCATAAGCTATCATGAAGAAACCATTTTAAGTACTTTGCATCATCTTTATTATGACCTATCCATCTAGGTAAGCACCTGTACTATAGCAATCACTTGATTAACCAATAACATCCAGTTACCAATTTAGATTTAGCATATCCCATACCATCCAGATAACCATCATTGTTCCATAATAATTACTACGATGCAGTAACTCGAGTCAAGTGCTCACTATCCAGGAGCGATGGCGATTCGAATCGATTCCTAACCAGCTGGTGATTTATTCCTTACACAAACCTCACTCACCCGCTAAAGTGAGATATTGATCACCGAGTCAACTTTTCAGGTATCTCGAGTTTGCCAGGAACCACATGTACCCGGGGGCCGACCGACTGCACTTTGGTCTTATCATCCCGCCCCCGTGTCCTACCACACCTGCTCCGGCACAGTGCGCTGCGGGCAATCTACTCGGCCCGAAAAATCTCCCAGCTTCGCGGTCGGAAGGTACTTTATCCGGCCAGCTAAATGTAAGGCATGCGTTCAACATGACTCGAGGCCCAACAACGGTCGGTCCTTAATCGACACAGACGGAAACTAACAGCACCCCAGAACCCTGTCTGGTTGCCTCTAACTTTTCCGTCCGGTCTCCAATTATCCATCACACATGGTTACTTCCAGGATATCATTCTTTCCATAGCTAAATTCTTCCAGTAACCACCTATAATGTAGGTGAACGGATATCACCGATTGCTACCGGTCTAAGCAAGGCTAAGCAGTTATCCGATCCTGATCTAACAGGGAAAAAGGGTAATAAGGTAGGCAAGGATAGTAATAAATGCATCAACGGTTTCGATCAACTCCTACAACTTAATGCAACAATATATAACTCATATATAGAAAAAATTGCTTTTATAAATTAGGAGACTTATAATGCTCCGGGGCTTGCCTGGGATCCGATCCGACACAAGTCAGTTCAGTTAGCTTGCACCGTCCTGGTGATGTCTCGGGTCCTAGCACTTGCTTAGTCCTTCCATCTTTGGGATAGATCCATCAAACACCGTCTTCGGGTTTGGCTCCAACATCACGTCCTTCACGTGGTGCATCTAGCGTACCTAGATGAGATGCAATATGCAAGTGCATAAATATGAAGAATAGTACCATGAGACGCATCACAAAATAGCAAGCAAGACAAGCATAGTTTACACTAACACACTTAACAATATACAAGCAAACACTATAATTGGAATCTGCCAATTTCTGGACATGCAAACAGCAGCTACAAGATTTAGCTATAACTGGGAGTTATACAAATCCAAATGACTTGCAAGAAGACATTATGGAAAGCTTATGAAATTTTCTACAATTCATATTAAATCATCTTAGCATAATTCTCAAGCTAACTAAGTCAAATATATCCATTTACAGAAACTGGTCTACAATTGACAGAAAACAGCCATTTCTGAAACCCAACTTTAAACAGGCATAACTCTTAAACCACAAGGCCAAATACCACCAAATTTTAACAGCAGCTAGATACTTGAATTATCTACAACTTTTGTATAAACAAGTTTCACAACAAGGCACATTATCATAAAGAACTTTGCTAGGTTCCCAGATCTGTCCATAAACCACATCGGCAAGAAAATAATTATTAACTTATGTTGCAAATGCATAATTGGGCAAAACCAACTTTACCAACATTTCACACATGACTAAAGAACACCAGAAAACCTAGTGTCCATGACCAAATAAATTCTTTTAATGCATTTCTTAATTTATTTTAGATAACAAGGTGACTTAATGAACATATACCAAAAGTATACAATAAATTCTACAAAAATTACAGTGGCTCACATATCCTCTCAATAGTCTACTGTACAAATTTAACTCCATTTGAATATGTATAGCAACCTCTATGAAAAGACAAGTTGCTAAAGCAAGAATTCATATGAGAGCAAGATAAACCAATAACTCACTCATACTTCATCCAATACTCATGAAATTTTTACCACACATCAACTATCACATGAGTAGCATGCCACAAAAATTTTCACTTCATTTGGAGCCCTAGATCTACAGTTATGAAAAATAACAAATTCAACTAGCATTACAACCTTCCTGCACAAATCTATTTTTACCGCAAAATATTTAAACTAAAACATGCCATATTATAGATCCAATGCATAGACAATTTCACAAGGATTCCAAAAGTCCTCATTTGCTATTTTACGAATTTCCTATGAATTACTATGAATTTCTAAAGTTCCTGCAAAATAATTACAAACCAGTCCTTACGGTACTATTCACATGAGTCACCGACTTCACAGTTAGGACCCTGAACTTCGTCGAATTCTAGTAGGAGGTCCCTGACGGGATTTTGAGCAGGGGAGGCCGTCGGAGCTCATTGCTCCGGCCGTAGGGAGGCCATGCCGTCCGGGCGGATGAGGGGCGGGGAGCACCAGGGGTCCCCCAGGCGCTGGCACGGTGGTGGTCACGGAGGGCCGAGGTGGCTCGAGGTGGACCGCCATGTGCACCGGCGGTCGGAGGCGACATTTATGGTCGGCGATCATGGTGCTCCCAACGTGGTTTTGGACGGCGAGCACGAGCACGAGATGCAGGAGGTGAAGGCGAAGTTGCTGGTAGTCCTCAGGAGGAGTGGAGAGGCGCGGAGTAGCGGGAACGCAGTGATCATGAGCTTCGGCGGGCGGCGTCCATGGCAACCGCACCATGGCGAGAGCAGAGGAAGTGAGGCGAGTGGGAGGCGAGCAAGTGAGAGCAGGGAGGAGTGGGGAGCGTCTGGCGCGCGTTATGGAGGAGCAGAGCACAAGGAGGCGCGCGGCACGCGGCGGAGAGCAGAGGCGCAGCTCGGGCATGGCTGCCACGCACGGCCACGCGTCGTTCACAGAGGCATATTCCCGAACAGGTGGCGGGCAGCAACGTGGGCACGGTGGGCGCTGTTATTGGGCCATCTCTGGGCTGATTAAGACCTTGGGCCCAAAACGAAGTTTGAAGCCCGCGAACTGCTCTACATTTTTCATTTAGAGACCAAGGTCATTAGAGCTCTTCAACAGCGGGTAATTAAGCCACAAACTGCTAGTGTCGGTAGCCTTGATAACGGTCACGGAAATTCACTTTCGGAGGTCAAAACTCGGTCAAACTCAGTGCAACTTTTTGCATGCTCTTCTCCATAGTATAACCTTCAACTTCTCTTTTTGGACCAACTCAAGTTGCTTAATGAATTTCGGAGAACGCGGAATGCCAACGTCGTTGTTTAGCTTAAACCGACTTAGAATAATTCTAAGTGTTGAAATCAGCAGCAGGTTCCAACTTCAAGCCTCTGTTTGACTTATTTCCAAGTTGATCTAGCTCTTGGTCCAAAAACAAAGTTTGTTCTACATGATATGTACTACAACTTTTATTTAAGGTCCAACCTCAAAATGGTATAGAACCTACTGTTCTACTTTGACCAAAGTAGGATCACGATGATACTTAAATTATCCTTTTTGATCCATTGGAGCATTTTCTTGGTATTTTCTCAACATGAACCCTTCATGACTTTTGTTGTAGAGTTCATCTAGAGTCATTTGGGCAAGGTTGCAAGGTTTGGTGAACAATCTAGAATTCCATTCACTTTATAAAACGATCCAAGCAAGGACATAACTTGTCATTTCATGTGACTTCTTGATTCCAAACTTCATGAAACTTTTCGAGTGCCCAATATAGATGGGTATTGATGTGAGACATATGAAGATATCCCAATCACACCACCCAAGCATATATCTTGAAAAGGGGTCTATAGGCGAGCACAGGTGCCATATCCAAGTTTAGGTTGGGGCTCGTTTCTATAGGTTTGACCTTGACATCTTCATCATCACTTAATATACCATGTTTTAGCTCAACCCCATTGCTTAACTAGTGGCAAACACCTGGGGTGTTACAGCCCTCCCTCCTTAAAAGAATCACGTCCCGAGATTCAAGACGAAAGACTTTTATGGAAGAGAGACATGCTACCAGTTTCCAATATCAGCGATAGCTTTAGGCTACATAGCTTCAAGCATAAGAGAGGCTAATTGGGTCAAGACACTTTCTGATACTTGTCCTTCGTAGTAAGTTTTGTCTGAAGAATTTCCTTCGTTGGCCTTCATGAAGTATTGTTACTTTGGGAGGAATCCAAGATAGCAATGTCCTACGTACTTCGTCCTCGATGTACGAAGAGCGATACAAACATAGACTAAATACTTGCAGCATCTACTTCCCTAGTGGATACAGCACATACCATATGGACTTTGCACTAGATTATAATCTTCTGAAGGATACTCGTTGTAATGGTTCCATGTGTGCAGTTCGCTTTCTCTGATAATAATATTGTATGGTCTGAGTCTGCCGAGTGAGTGGTAAACATAGTAGCTGACTCTATTGGCTCAACGTTCTCGATGATCATTCCTTAGGGAGCCTTTGGATCCAGGTTGCAACAGGGATCTGGGTGGAATCTGATGCAACCTCTTGGGTAAAAACACATATAAGGTACCAAAGGCATGTCAGCATTGGAGAACCATTGATGTAGAAGGATGTTAGCGAGGCTTGGAGGACAAAACAAGTTGCAAGTAATCACAAAACTAGGGACTAGTTCACTACCAAGCAGGTTGAGCACAATTTGCCTTCGTGGTGCAGTTGCACAGTAAGTTGGGTTGACTTGCATCGTAGCAAAACCAGCTTTCTTACTACATTTGTCATCGAGGCTTCCATTCTAAGGCCAATCAATATCTCAAAACCCATAATCCAAAAATCTGCGGTTTAACACCCTTCCAATCTATTTTTGACTTGCAACGGCACAAGTTGACTTGTAGAACATCTTGACTGCTCAACTATTATCGATACGAGAGGACAAAGGTACGGCACAAACATGGGTGCAAGGAGTCTTCTCTAAGGCATGAAGGGTTGTCTAACAGCGATACACCTACAAGTTGTAATTTCTTGGCATGAATTACAAACACAACCGTTTAATGCAAATGATGATCGCAGTCACAGCGAAGTTTCAGATTCTGTACCCTTTTGTTTTCTATTCATATCTCACAAACTACTGCTCCAATATGCACAAATTTTGGTGGGCATGTAGATCCATGGGTCTTCTAACTACTCACCAAAAATCAACTCAAACGAACACCGTTTGACCATCCAAACAATTCATCTACCAAAACTGTTGTGTTCTGAAATGGCAGCAAACCGAGCCGACAAGGTATCTCTCAAATCCGATGTTTTCCTCAGCCAATACTCAAACCAACTTAGGACATTGAAGGGTCCTAAGCAAAGAATGAGATCACCAAGTTTGGGTTCAATCCAGCTCCGTTTGAGTCACTAACCGTCGGCTTGAAGATAACCGGTTGAGTGCCACAAAATCTGGACAGATTTCGTGTCCTCCCTTTTCTTCGCTCCACACGTTGAGGTGTGTGTTTGGCACTCTCTAACCTTTCTCATAGTAGCAGCAGTCTTTCCCTAGCTAAGGATGGAGGCTAGAGTTTTTCCTTACATGCTTCTCTGGTAACACTTCAACCATCGTTCTAGACACCAACTTGACTATGCATAAGCATTGGACTTATGGGCTGTTTTCGCAGGGCACAAAACATTATTCCATATGTAGGGTATTTCTACATTGACAAGGAACCATTCCTATATATCCTTCGGCACTTCATCCAATAGAGTCCGGGCACATGTGTTAGTGGCACCTTGGGGCACAAAGATGCTGACTAAAAACTAGGGACGTGCTTTCGCTAGCTCCTACCTAGCCGATACAACGTCTTGTACTATATACGTGATTGTCCATGATGGAATTGACTTGATAGCACATTTGGAGAAGAAGTAGCACTTGCATTGTAGGGCCAGGTTTGCTGTTTCCTTGATCAACATTGTTCTGTGAGATCCGCCTTCATAGTTACCAAATAGTCGTTACCTAATCGAAGACTAACTTTCCTACTAGTAACAATCAGTTGTCCCTCAACACTAAAAAAGTTCCAAATCTTCAATCTTGATAATAAAAATTGTGGTCAAAGCCTCACAGATGATCGCCATTGAAGTCGGCGAAGGTAGGGTCACACCAAAGAAGGTCGGTTCGTCTCACGTGATCCTTATGCACCTAAAGATTGAGAACTTGGACAGAAACTCATATACACCGGTGACCTATCACAAAGACATAATATCCTCGCCCATTTACCTTTCGATCGATAACTTGTTCAACCTTAAGTGTGGTGCACCTTTCTCGATCCAATGAAAATGACATGAGTTGCTCACTAGATGATCGACGTCATTACAGGACGATCCGTCGCCGAGTAGAGTTACTTGTCTACCCTCTTGTAGTCTGTTTATATTCCTATTAGTGACCTGTTCTTCAAAGGTTAACCGTTGGACGACTTCACAAGGGAGTCCTATTGCATCTAGTTTGACATATAGATCTCTTGACATGATAAGGAGAGATAACCAAGGAAGAGCTCAAGTGAGAATAACATATCGGTGCAGTTCTGCAATGGATCATGACTAGAAACCTCGATACCGGTAAGGTGTCGAAAGCGGCAAAACAACCTTGTGTGCGCCCCACGGAGGCTCTCGGTTTCGTCAAGGGCACCATAGATCGCTAATCGTGGCACCATTACTGAACATACAACCCACAAGAAATCTCACATGGCATAAATTGGGTTGCATAGGAGCAAGCACTATGCGAAGGAGGGATAGCAAACAAAGGTAGTCACAAGGTTAGGAGTCAACAAGCAAGGGATCCGAAAATCAAAACACAACGCAAGAGAGCATAGCTTAATTGCCAAAGACAACTAAGTAGGAGATTCTTGATTAAATTCCACGCACGCCTCGCGTCTACCAAGGTGATTACCAGATGAAAGATTATCATAAGATCCGGTCATGTTGAGCAACAACATGAGACCAAGACTGATAGACATCCCGAGACGTGGGAAGGTTGGAGACAAAATAAACAAGATTCCGTGGACGAGCCAAGGCACCGACTAAGGATTTGGTTGATAAGGCAACGACATGATCTCGCGAGAGAAAAGGTTCTAAAGCAGGGTAGATAGCGATTCGCATTGCACCAGCTCATCAGAAGAAGAAGGAGCAATGAGATCTAACAAGGATTTTTGAGCAATGTCCTCCCACACAGGAGCGGGACAACCACGATACATGCAAGCATTCAAGGGAATCAAGCTTGGGCCTAAGGTCAAGCAAAGGCATGGATAAAGGTCTTCGTAGCACAACGTTCAAGGCTAGCAACCACATGTACAGGCTTAGGCTCTTACGAGAGAACTTAATTGGAGACGACAACCAGGAGATTACCAAAACTTGGACGCGGTTCTAGGATAGCGCTCTTCAACACTCAGATACTTACCGAGGACAAAAGGGTGATAACTATGGCACTAATTAGATAACAAGCATACATACCCACCACTTGGCGAAACTAGAGGACATTATAGGTTTAAGCATGTAACCACAATTATTTCTAGCAAGGCTAAGCACACACTTTTCTCAAGCACTTCCTATTCAAACAACATGGAACAAGGCAATCTTGTTTAACTCCACACAAGGAAGATAGTGCAATACATCGATCACAAGTTACTTAGTACTCAGAACAAAGGAAGGGAAGCATATTTATGCACAAGCACAATCATGATGCATGCTCGTCCTATTCGTCCTCACGAAATTGCCAAATTTAAGGTGGCAATCACGTTCTATGTCGGTGGCATAACACGACTCTCTCGATATATAGCTAGTCGTCACTACATTCAATCTACGCATTTCGTGGTTAGCGTACTGCAGCAAAAATTCATTGCACCCATTCCCATAAGAGATAAATAAGCACATAATGAAAGCGATAAACTAAGATACTTTCCATATATACCTCCCCGATATATATACTTCGGTATCCATAGCTACCCCTAGATATACCCACAATTAAGTACCTTCATATATACATGTGTGTAACATGTAAATATTCCAAGAACCACAGCCTAACTCTCCCTAGACCGATAGTTGGACGGTCATGCTCTCACAACTCACACTTACCTCAGGCGTAGAGACAATTGATCCATACATTACCATTCAAACGAATGACATCCATATAATAGCACGCCCGTATGGACGACGAAAGAAAAATTGCAATAAAGTACATCCCTTAAAGTTAGTACTTAGATAGCCACCTAATAGTCCTTAATCGGGCATAAAAGAAGATGTCGCTAGCATAGTTTTGCAAATAAGTTTTGACAAATTTGCTTCAGCTAGCTAAAGTTTTAGTTAAAATAGACTTTTAAAACCAAAACTTGACTTTTAAAACTATGTACCGACAAGATTATGCTTAATCTCGCTCTCGATACCAAATTGTGATGTAATCCGCCCAATTTATACAAGATCAAGTATGGTTGTCCCCGCTAACACGTTGACACACCCATACTTTCACTCATATAAACCCGGTAGTCCGCCGAGTGTCCCGAAAGACCTCGGTAAATCAACATCACAACCAAGATCGCGTGATTAAGCAAATACACATCACATACATCGGGTTGCGGCGAAATAATGTTACAAAGGGTTTAACAAATAATAGTACAAATTTGGGTTTCAAAACCGCTTAGTGAAAACAACATAGCTTTCAAATGATTACATTAATATAAGTTCCAAATATATTGCTAGCATAAGTGACATCATCCGACAAAAGCATATAGATGAGAAGTAAATATAGAATCACCGAGCCCACCGGTGGTTAGCCACCATCATCAACAAATTCGAGAACTTCACCTCGCAAATAAGGTGGGATAAACCACGAGTACTTTCGAATGTACTCAACTAGACTTACCTGTCAGAAACCGTAAATAAAGTGACACCAAGGATTATGCAAGGCTTTCTTTAGTGGGCTAGCTGACTTATTTGCTAAAAAAGCATAAGCTATCATGAAGAAACCATTTTAAGTACTTTGCATCATCTTTATTATGACCTATCCATCTAGGTAAGCACCTGTACTATAGCAATCACTTGATTAACCAATAACATCCAGCTACCAATTTAGATTTAGCATATCCCATACCATCCAGATAACCATCATTGTTCCATAATAATTACTACGATGCAAGAATTTTCGAGTCAAGTGCTCACTATCCGGGAGCGATGGCGATTCGATTCGAATCGATTCCTAACCACCGGTGATTTATTCCTTACACAAACCTCACTCACCCGCTAAAGTGAGATATTGATCACCGAGTCAACTTTTCAGTATCTCGAGTTTGCCAGAACCACATGTACCGGGGCCGACCGACCGCACTTTGGTCTTATCATCCCGCCCCGTGTCCTACCACACCGCTCTCGCACACGATCTTGCGCTGGGGCAATCTACTCGGCCGAAAATCTCCCGGCTTCCAGCGGTCGGAAGGTACTTTATCCGCCAAGCTAAATGTAAGGCATGCGTTCAACATGACTCGAGGCCCAACAACGGTCGGTCCTTAATCGACACGCAGACGAAACTAACAAAGACCCCGTAACCCCGTCCGGTTGCCTCCAACTTTTCCGTCCGGGTCTCCAATTATCCATCACACATGGTTACTTCCGGGATATCATTCTTTCCATAGCTAAATTCTTCCAAAGAACCACCTATAATGTAGGTGAACGGATATCACCGATTGCTACCGGTCTAAGCAAGGCTAAGCAGTTTATCCGATCCTGATCTAACCGGAAAAAGGGTAATAAGGTAGGCAAGGATAGTAATAAATGCATCAACGGTTTCGATCAACTCCTACAACTTAATGCAACAATATATAACTCATATATAGAAAAAATTGCTTTTATAAATTAGGAGACTTATAATGCTCCGGGGCTTGCCTGGATCCGATCCGACACAAGTCGATTCAGTTAGCTTGCACCGTCCTCGGTGATGTCTCGGTCCTAGCACTTGCTTAGTCCTTCCATCTTTGGGATAGATCCATCAAACACCGTCTTCGGTTTGGCTCCAACATCACGCCCTTCACGTGGTGCATCTAGCGATACCTAGATGAGATGCAATATGCAAGTGCATAAATATGAAGAATAGTACCATGAGACGCATCACAAAATAGCAAGCAAGACAAGCATAGTTTACACTAACACACTTAACAATATACAAGCAAACACTATAATTGGAATCTGCCAATTTCTGGACATGCAAACAGCAGCTACAAGATTTAGCTATAACTGGAGTTATACAAATCCAAATGACTTGCAAGAAGACATTATGGAAAGCTTATGAAATTTTCTACAATTCATATTAAATCATCTTAGCATAATTCTCAAGCTAACTAAGTCAAATATATTCATTTACAGAAACTGGTCTACAATTGACAGAAAACAGCCATTTCTGAAACCCAACTTTAAACAGGCATAACTCTTAAACCACAAGGCCAAATACCACCAAATTTTAACAGCAGCTAGATACTTGAATTATCTACAACTTTTGTATAAACAAGTTTCACAACAAGGCACATTATCATAAAGAACTTTGCTAGGTTCCCAGATCTGTCCATAAACCACATCGGCAAGAAAATAATTATTAACTTATGTTGCAAATGCATAATTGGGCAAAACCAACTTTACCAACATTTCACACATGACTAAAGAACACCAGAAAACCTAGTGTCCATGACCAAATAAATTCTTTTAATGCATTTCTTAATTTATTTTAGATAACAAGGTGACTTAATGAACATATACCAAAAGTATACAATAAATTCTACAAAAATTACAGTGGCTCACATATCCTCTCAATAGTCTACTGTACAAATTTAACTCCATTTGAATATGTATAGCAACCTCTATGAAAAAGACAAGTTGCTAAAGCAAGAATTCATATGAGAGCAAGATAAACCAATAACTCACTCATACTTCATCCAATACTCATGAAATTTTTACCACACATCAACTATCACATGAGTAGCATGCCACAAAATTTCACTTCATTTGGAGCCCTAGATCTACAGTTATGAAAATAACAAATTCAACTAGCATTACAACCTTCCTGCACAAATCTATTTTTACCGCAAAATATTTAAACTAAAACATGCCATATTATAGATCCAATGCATAGACAATTTCACAAGGATTCCAAAAAGTCCTCATTTGCTATTTTACGAATTTCCTATGAATTACTATGAATTTCTAAAGTTCCTGCAAAATAATTACAAACCAGTCCTTACGGTACTATTCACATGAGTCACTGACTTCACAGTTAGGACCCTGAACTTCGTCGAATTCTAGTAGGAGGTCCCTGACGGGATTTTGAGCAGGGGAGGCCGTCGGAGCTCGCTGCTCCGGCCGTAGGAGGCCATGCCGTCGGCGGATGAGGGGCGGGGGAGCACCAGGGGTCCCACACAAGCCACCACTGGCCGGTGGTCACGAGGGCCGAGAGGTGGCCTGAGGTGGACCGCCATGTGCACCCCTGGCCGGTCCGGAGGCGACAGGCGTCATGATCATGCGGTGCTCCCAACGTGGTTTTGGACGGCGAGCACGAGCACGAGATGCAGGAGGTGAAGGCGAAGTTGCTGGTAGTCCTCAGGAGGAGTGGAGAGGCGCGGAGTAGCGGGAACGCAGTGATCATGAGCTTCAGCGGCGGCGCCCATGGCAACCGCACCATGGCGAGAGCAGAGGAAGTGAGGGCGAGTGGGGGCGCGAGCAAGTGAGAGCAGGGAGGAGTGGGGAGCGTCTGGCGCGCGTTATGGAGGAGCAGAGCACAAGGAGGCGCGCAGCGCCACGCGGAGGAGAGCAGAGGCGCAGCTCGGGCATGGCTGCCACGCACGGCCACGCGTCGTTCACAGAGGCATATTCCCGAACAGGTGGCGGGCAGCAACGTGGGCACGGTGGGCGCTGTTATTGGGCCATCTCTGGGCTGATTAAGACCTTGGGCCCAAAACGAAGTTTGAAGCCCGCGAACTGCTCTACATTTTCATTTAGAGACCAAGGTCATTAGAGCTCTTCAACAGCGGGTAATTAAGCCACAAACTGCTAGTGTCGGTAGCCTTGATAACGGGTCCACGGAAATTCACTTTCGGAGGTCAAAACTCGGTCAAACTCAGTGCAACTTTTTGCATGCTCTTCTCCATAGTATAACCTTCAACTTCTCTTTTGGACCAACTCAAGTTGCTTAATGAATTTCGGAGAACGCGGAATGCCAACGTCGTTGTTTAGCTTAAACCGACTTAGAATAATTCTAAGTGTTGAAATCAGCAGCAGGTTCCAACTTCGAGCCTCTGTTTGACTTATTTCCAAGTTGATCTAGCTCTTGGTCCAAAAACAAAGTTTGTTCTACATGATATGTACTACAACTTTTATTTAAGGTCCAACCTCAAAATGGTATAGAACCTACTGTTCTACTTTGACCAAAGTAGGATCACGATGATACTTAAATTATCCTTTTGATCCATTGGAGCATTTTCTTGGTATTTTCTCAACATGAACCCTTCATGACTTTTGTTGTAGAGTTCATCTAGAGTCATTTGGGCAAGGTTGCAAGGTTTGGTGAACAATCTAGAATTCCATTCACTTTATAAAACGATCCAAGCAAGGACATAACTTGTCATTTCATGTGACTTCTTGATTCCAAACTTCATGAAACTTTTCGAGTGCCCAATATAGATGGGTATTGATGTGAGACATATGAAGATATCCCAATCACACCACCCAAGCATATATCTTGAAAAGGGTCTATAAGCGAAACACACAGTGCCATATCCAAGTTTAGGTTGGGGCTCGTTTCTATAGGTTTGACCTTGACATCTTCATCATCACTTAATATACCATGTTTTAGCTCAACCCCATTGCTTAACTAGTGGCAAACACCTGGGGTGTTACAGCCCTCCCTCCTTAAAAAAATCATCACGTCCCCGAGATTCAAGACGAAAAGACTTTTATGGAAGAGAGACATGCTACCGGGCTTCCAATATCAGCGATAGCTTTAGGCTACATAGCTTCAAGCATAAGAGAGGCTAATTGGGTCAAGACACTTTCTGATACTTGTCCTTCGTAGTAAGTTTTGTCTGAAGAATTTCCTTCGTTGGCCTTCATGAAGTATTGTTACTTTGGGAGGAATCCAAGATAGCAATGTCCTCGTGCTTGGCCCTCGATGTACTGAAGAGCGATACAAACATAGACTAAATACTTGCAGCATCTACTTCCCTAGTGGATACAAACACATACCATATGGACTTTGCACTAGATTATAATCTTCAAGGATACTCGTTGTAATGGTTCCATGTGTGCGCTTCGCTTTCTCGATAATAATATTGTATGGTCTGAGTCTCACGAAAGTGAGTGGTAAACATAGTAGTCGACTCTATTGGCTCAACGTTCTCGATGATCATTCCTTAGGGAGCCTTTGGATCCAGGTTGCAACAGGATCCGGGTGGAATCGATGCAACCTCTTGGGTAAAAACACATATAAGGTACCAAAGGCATGTCAGCATTGGAGAACCATTGATGTAGAAGGATGTTAGCGAGGCTTGGAGGACAAAACAAGTTGCAAGTAATCACAAAACTAGGGACTAGTTCACTACCAAGCAGGTTGAGCACAATTTGCCTTCGTGGTGCAGTTGCACAGTAAGTTGGGTTGACTTGCATCGTAGCAAAACCAGCTTTCTTACTACATTTGTCATCGAGGCTTCCATTCTAAGGCCAATCAATATCTCAAAACCCATAATCCAAAAATCTGCGGTTTAACACCCTTCCAATCTATTTTTGACTTGCAACGGCACAAGTTGACTTGTAGAACATCTTGACTGCTCAACTATTATCGATACGAGAGGACAAAGGTACGGCACAAACATGGGTGCAAGGAGTCTTCTCTAAGGCATGAAGGGTTGTCTAACAGCGATACACCTACAAGTTGTAATTTCTTGGCATGAATTACAAACACAACCGTTTAATGCAAATGATGATCGCAGTCACAGCGAAGTTTCAGATTCTGTACCCTTTTGTTTTCTATTCATATCTCACAAACTACTGCTCCAATATGCACAAATTTTGGTGGGCATGTAGATCCATGGGTCTTCTAACTACTCACCAAAAATCAACTCAAACGAACACCGTTTGATCATCCAAACAATTCATCTACCAAAACTGTTGTGTTCTGAAATGGCAGCAAACCGAGCCGACAAGGTATCTCTCAAATCCGATGTTTTCCTCAGCCAATACTCAAACCAACTTAGGACATTGAAGGGTCCTAAGCAAAGAATGAGATCACCAAGTTTGGGTTCAATCCAGCTCCGTTTGAGTCACTAACCGTCGGCTTGAAGATAACCGGTTGAGTGCCACAAAATCTGGACAGATTTCGTGTCCTCCCTTTTCTTCGCTCCACACGTTGAGGTGTGTGTTTGGCACTCTCTAACCTTTCTCATAGTAGCAGCAGTCTTTCCCTAGCTAAGGATGGAGGCTAGAGTTTTTCCTTACATGCTTCTCTGGTAACACTTCAACCATCGTTCTAGACACCAACTTGACTATGCATAAGCATTGGACTTATGGGCTGTTTTCGCAGGGCACAAAACATTATTCCATATGTAGGGTATTTCTACATTGACAAGGAACCATTCCTATATATCCTTCGGCACTTCATCCAATAGAGTCCGGGCACATGTGTTAGTGGCACCTTGGGGCACAAAGATGCTGACTAAAAACTAGGGACGTGCTTTCGCTAGCTCCTACCTAGCCGATACAACGTCTTGTACTATATACGTGATTGTCCATGATGGAATTGACTTGATAGCACATTTGGAGAAGAAGTAGCACTTGCATTGTAGGGCCAGGTTTGCTGTTTCCTTGATCAACATTGTTCTGTGAGATCTGGCCTTCATAGTTACCAAATAGTCGTTACCTAACTGAAGACTAACTTTCCTACTAGTAACAATCAGTTGTCCCTCAACACTAAAAAGGTTCCAAATCTTCACTCTTGATAATAAAAATTGTGGTCAAAGCCTACAGATGATCGCCATTGAAGTCAGCAGAAAAGGGGGTCACACCAAAGAAGGTCGGTTCGTCTACGTGATCCTTATGCACCTAAAGATTGAGAACTTGGACAGGAACTCATATACACCAGGTGACCTATCACAGCACATAATATCCTGGCCCATTTACCTTTCGACTGATAACTTGTTCAACCTTAAGTGTGGTGCACCTTTCTGATCCAATGAAAAATGACATGAGTTGCTCACTAGATGATCGACGTCATTACAGGGACAGTCACGTCGAGTAGAGTTACTTGTCTACCCTCTTGTAGTCTGTTTATATTCCTGTTAGTGACCTGTTCTTCAAAGGTTAACCGTTGGACGACTTCACAAGGGAGTCCTATTGCATCTAGTTTGACATATAGATCTCTTGACATGATAAGGAGAGATAACCAAGGAAGAGCTCAAGTGAGAATAACATATCGGTGCAGTTCTGCAATGGATCATGACTAGAAACCTCGATACCAGCGCGTGCCGAGCAGCACAACCTTGTGTGCGCGCCCACAGGAGGCTCTCGGTTTCGTCGCGGCACCATAGATCGCTAATCGTGGCACCATTACTGAACATACAACCCACAACAAATCTCACATGGCATAAATTGGGTTGCATAGGAGCAAGCACTATGCGAAGGAGGGATAGCAAACAAAGGTAGTCACAAGGTTAGGAGTCAACAAGCAAGGGATCCGAAAATCAAAACACAACGCAAGAGAGCATAGCTTAATTGCCAAAGACAACTAAGTAGGAGATTCTTGATTAAATTCCACGCACGCCTCGCGTCTACCAAGGTGATTACCAGATGAAAGATTATCATAAGATCCGGTCATGTTGAGCAACAACATGAGACCAAGACCGATAGACATCCCGAGACGTGGGAAGGTTGGAGACAAAATAAACAAGATTCCGTGACGAGAGCCAAGGCAATCGACTAAGGATTTGGTTGATAAGGCAACGACATGATCTGCGAGGAAAAGGTTCTAAAGCGTGGTAGATAGGCGATTCGCATTGCACCAAATTTTCATCGTAAGAAGAAGGAGCAATGAGATCTAACAAGGATTTTTGAGCAATGTCCTCCCACACAGAGAGCGGGACAACCACGATACATGCAAGCATTCAAGGGAATCAAGCTTGGGCCTAAGGTCAAGCAAAGGCATGGATAAAGGTCTTCGTAGCACAACGCTTCAAGGCTAGCAACCACATGTACAGCTTAGGCTCTTACGAGAGAACTTAATTGGAGACGACAACCGTGAGATTACCAAAACTTGGGCGCGGTTCTAGGATAGCGCTCTTCAACACTCGTATACTTACCGAGGACAAAAGGGGTGATAACTATGGCACTAATTAGATAACAAGCATACATACCCACCACTTGGCTAAACTAGAGGACATTATAGGTTTAAGCATGTAACCACAATTATTTCTAGCAAGGCTAAGCACACACTTTTCTCAAGCACTTCCTATTCAAACAACATGGAACAAGGCAATCTTGTTTAACTCCACACAAGGAAGATAGTGCAATACATCGATCACAAGTTACTTAGTACTCGTAACAAAAGGAAGGGAAGCATATTTATGCACAAGCACAATCATGATGCATGCTCGTCCTATTCGTCCTCACGAAATTGCCACCCTAAGGTGGCAATCACGTTCTATGTCGGTGGCATAACACGTACTCTCTCGATATATAGCTAGTCGTCACCTACATTCAATCTACGCATTATTGTGGTTAGCGTACTGCAGCAAAATTCATTGCACCCATTCCCATAAGAGATAAATAAGCACATAATGAAAGCGAAAAACTAAGATACTTTCCATATATACCTCCCAGATATATATACTTGGTATCCATAGCTACCCTAGAGATATACCCACAATTAAGTACCTTCATATATACATGTGTGTAACATGTAAATATTCCAATAACTACGCCTAACTCTCTCCCTAGACCGATAGTTGGACGGTCATGCTCTCACAACTCACACTTACACAGGCGTAGAGACAATTGATCCATACATTACCATTCAAACGAATGACATCCATACAATAGCACGCCGTATGGACGACGAAAAGAAAAATTGCAATAAAGTACATCCCTTAAAGTTAGTACTTAGATAGCCACCTAATAGTCCTTAATCGGGCATAAAAGAAGATGTCGCTAGCATAGTTTTGCAAATAAGTTTTGACAAATTTGCTCAGAGCTAAAGTTTTAGTTAAAATAGACTTTTAAAACCAAAACTTGACTTTTAAAACTATGTACTTTTGACAGTATTATGCTTAATCTCGCTCGATACCACCAGTGATGTGAATCCGCCCAATTTATACAAGATCAAGTATGGTTGTCCCCGCTAACACGCTGACACACCCATACTTTCACTCATATAAACCCGGTAGTCCGCCGAAAGTGTCCCGAAAGACCTCGGTAAATCAACATCACAACCAAGATCGCGTGATTAAGCAAATACACATCACATACATCGGGTTGCAAAATGAAATAATGTTACAAAGGGTTTAACAAATAATAGTACAAATTTGGGTTTCAAAACCGCTTAGTGAAAACAACATAGCTTTCAAATGATTACATTAATATAAGTTCCAAATATATTGCTAGCATAAGTGACATCATCCGACAAAAGCATATAGATGAGAAGTAAATATAGAATCACCGAGCCCACCGGTGGTTAGCCACCATCATCAACAATTCGAGAACTTCACCGCAACAAGGTGGGATAAACCCCGAGTACTCGAATGTACTCAAACCGGACTTACCCGTCAGAAACCGTAAATAAAGTGACACCAAGGATTATGCAAGGCTTTCTTTAGTGGGCTAGTCACTTATTTTGCGAAAAAGCATAAGCTATCATGAAGAAACCATTTTAAGTACTTTGCATCATCTTTATTATGACCTATCCATCTAGGTAAGCACCGTGTACTATAGCAATCACTTGATTAACCAATAACATCCAGTTACCAATTTAGATTTAGCATATCCCATACCATCCAGATAACCATCATTGTTCCATAATAATTACTACGATGCAAGAATTTCGAGTCAAGTGCTCACTATCCGGGAGCGATGGCGATTGAATCGATTCCTAACCAGGTGGTGATTTATTCCTTACACAAACCTCACTCACCCGCTAAAGTGAGATATTGATCACCGAGTCAACTTTTCGTGTATCTCGAGTTTGCCAGAACCACATGTACCGGGGGCCGACCGATCGCACTTTTGGTCTTATCATCCCGCCTCGTGTCCTACCACACTGCTCCCGCACACAAAGTCGCGTCTGCGGGCAATCTACTCGCCCGAAAAATCTCCCAACTTTCATGGTCGGAAGGTACTTTATCCGCCACTAAAATGTAAGGCATGCGTTCAACATGACTCGAGGCCCAACAACGGTCGGTCCTTAATCGACCTGAGACGAAACTAACAAAGACCCCGTAACCACCGTGCTGTTTGCCTCCAACTTTTCCGTCCGGTCTCCAATTATCCATCACACATGGTTACTTCCAGGATATCATTCTTTCCATAGCTAAATTCTTCCAGTAACCACCTATAATGTAGGTGAACGGATATCACCGATTGCTACCGGTCTAAGCAAGGCTAAGCAGTTATCCGATCCTGATCTAACAGGGAAAAAGGGTAATAAGGTAGGCAAGGATAGTAATAAATGCATCAACGGTTTCGATCAACTCCTACAACTTAATGCAACAATATATAACTCATATATAGAAAAAATTGCTTTTATAAATTAGGAGACTTATAATGCTCCGGGGCTTGCCTGGGATCCGATCCGACACAAGTCAGTTCAGTTAGCTTGCACCGTCCTGGTGATGTCTCGGGTCCTAGCACTTGCTTAGTCCTTCCATCTTTGGGATAGATCCATCAAACACCGTCTTCGGGTTTGGCTCCAACATCACGTCCTTCACGTGGTGCATCTAGCGTACCTAGATGAGATGCAATATGCAAGTGCATAAATATGAAGAATAGTACCATGAGACGCATCACAAAATAGCAAGCAAGACAAGCATAGTTTACACTAACACACTTAACAATATACAAGCAAACACTATAATTGGAATCTGCCAATTTCTGGACATGCAAACAGCAGCTACAAGATTTAGCTATAACTGGAGTTATACAAATCCAAATGACTTGCAAGAAGACATTATGGAAAGCTTATGAAATTTTCTACAATTCATATTAAATCATCTTAGCATAATTCTCAAGCTAACTAAGTCAAATATATCCATTTACAGAAACTGGTCTACAATTGACAGAAAACAGCCATTTCTGAAACCCAACTTTAAACAGGCATAACTCTTAAACCACAAGGCCAAATACCACCAAATTTTAACAGCAGCTAGATACTTGAATTATCTACAACTTTTGTATAAACAAGTTTCACAACAAGGCACATTATCATAAAGAACTTTGCTAGGTTCCCAGATCTGTCCATAAACCACATCGGCAAGAAAATAATTATTAACTTATGTTGCAAATGCATAATTGGGCAAAACCAACTTTACCAACATTTCACACATGACTAAAGAACACCAGAAAACCTAGTGTCCATGACCAAATAAATTCTTTTAATGCATTTCTTAATTTATTTTAGATAACAAGGTGACTTAATGAACATATACCAAAAAGTATACAATAAATTCTACAAAAATACAGTGGCTCACATATCCTCTCAATAGTCTACTGTACAAATTTAACTCCATTTGAATATGTATAGCAACCTCTATGAAAAAGACAAGTTGCTAAAGCAAGAATTCATATGAGAGCAAGATAAACCAATAACTCACTCATACTTCATCCAATACTCATGAAATTTTTACCACACATCAACTATCACATGAGTAGCATGCCACAAAAATTTCACTTCATTTGGAGCCCTAGATCTACAGTTATGAAAAATAACAAATTCAACTAGCATTACAACCTTCCTGCACAAATCTATTTTTACCGCAAAATATTTAAACTAAAACATGCCATATTATAGATCCAATGCATAGACAATTTCACAAGGATTCCAAAAGTCCTCATTTGCTATTTTACGAATTTCCCTATGAATTACTATGAATTTCTAAAGTTCCTGCAAAATAATTACAAACCAGTCCTTACGGTACTATTCACATGAGTCACTGACTTCACAGTTAGGACCCTGAACTTCGTCGAATTCTAGTAGGAGGTCCCTGACGGGATTTTGAGCAGGGGGCCGCCGCTCAGCTCACCGCCCCGGCCAGGAGGCCATGCCGTCGGCGGATGAGGGGCGGGGAGCACCAGGGGTCCAAGCCGCCCGCTGGTGGTCACGGAGGGCCGAGAGGTGGCCTGAGGTGGACCGGCCATGTGCACCGGCGGTCGGAGGCGACGGCGGTCGGCGACTGCGGTGCTCCCAACGTGGTTTTGGACGGCGAGCACGAGCACGAGATGCAGGAGGTGAAGGCGAAGTTGCTGGTAGTCCTCAGGAGGAGTGGAGAGGCGCGGAGTAGCGGGAACGCAGTGATCATGAGCTTCGCAGCGGCGTCCATGGCAACCGCAACATGGCGAGAGAGCAGAGGAAGTGAGGGCGAGTGGGAGGCGAGCAAGTGAGAGCAGGGAGGAGTGGGGAGCGTCTCAGCGCGTTATGGAGGAGCAGAGCACAAGGAGGCGCTTGGCACGCCAAGGCGGAGAGCAGCAGGCGCAGCTCGGGCATGGCGCCACGCACGGCCACGCGTCGTTCGTTCACGAGGCATATTCCCGAACAGGTGGCGGGCAGCAACGTGGGCACGGTGGGCGCTGTTATTGGGCCATCTCTGGGCTGATTAAGACCTTGGGCCCAAAACGAAGTTTGAAGCCCGCGAACTGCTCTACATTTTCATTTAGAGACCAAGGTCATTAGAGCTCTTCAACAGCGGGTAATTAAGCCACAAACTGCTAGTGTCGGTAGCCTTGATAACGGTCACGGAAATTCACTTTCGGAGGTCAAAACTCGGTCAAACTCAGTGCAACTTTTTGCATGCTCTTCTCCATAGTATAACCTTCAACTTCTCTTTTTGGACCAACTCAAGTTGCTTAATGAATTTCGGAGAACGCGAATGCCAACGCTGTTGCTTAGCTGGCCGACTTTGAATAATTCTAAGTGTTGAAATCAGCAGCAGGTTCCAACTTCGAGCCTCTGTTTGACTTATTTCCAAGTTGATCTAGCTCTTGGTCCAAAAACAAAGTTTGTTCTACATGATATGTACTACAACTTTTATTTAAGGTCCAACCTCAAAAATGGTATAGAACCTACTGTTCTACTTTGACCAAAGTAGGATCACGATGATACTTAAATTATCCTTTTTGATCCATTGGAGCATTTTCTTGGTATTTTCTCAACATGAACCCTTCATGACTTTTGTTGTAGAGTTCATCTAGAGTCATTTGGGCAAGGTTGCAAGGTTTGGTGAACAATCTAGAATTCCATTCACTTTATAAAACGATCCAAGCAAGGACATAACTTGTCATTTCATGTGACTTCTTGATTCCAAACTTCATGAAACTTTTCGAGTGCCCAATATAGATGGGTATTGATGTGAGACATATGAAGATATCCCAATCACACCACCCAAGCATATATCTTGAAAAGGGGTCTATAGGCGAGCACAGGTGCCATATCCAAGTTTAGGTTGGGGCTCGTTTCTATAGGTTTGACCTTGACATCTTCATCATCACTTAATATACCATGTTTTAGCTCAACCCCATTGCTTAACTAGTGGCAAACACCTGGGGTGTTACACCGTTCCCCACTAGAAGGTTGTGGCTACTGTCAATGCCGGTGCTACCGCGACGCTCGACCTCAGCTCATGATATCACGAGATCCGGAGTGGCTAGGCCCGGAGCGAACTTCTCCAGCTGCACCTGGCGCTCCCTTCCTTCCTTGGATGTTTACAAGCGCGTGTTGTAACCGTATGTTTCAAGTGTTTTAGGTGTTTCATATGCATGTTGCAAGTGTTTCATATGGATGTTGTAAAAGTAGATCGGGATGTTAGATATGTTGCAATGGCTATACACGTATGTTGCAAGTGTCTGTTCTAAATGTTTTAGCTGTTTCAGATGGATGTTGCGGTGTTTATATGGGTGTTGCGTATGTTTCACACTTATGTTACAAGTGTTTTATCTAGGTGTTGTATATGTTTCACACTTATGTTGCAAGTGTTTCATTCGGATGTTGCATATATTTTCAACACGTGTTTCCCTCGTGTTTTAGACGTAGGTTGTAAGTGCTTCAAATATTTTCTCTAGACATTGTAAAAGTAGATCTGATATTGCACTTGCTGCAGCTGCTGGGCCTGTCTACGCGTGGGTACGGAGGGGGTGCGATCGACAGGCGTGGAAAACGTGCAGACGCAGATCGAGATGGAGCGGGCGTGGGACACAAAGTTGCGCGGGACACGAAGCGAACATGGGACACGGACTGACACGGGACTCCCACGTGAAGCAGGCATGTGGCATGGACATCAGCCCATGTTTAGTTCCAAAAACTTTTCCTAAAAAGTGCTACAGTAGCTATCACATCGAATCTTGCGATACGTGCATGGAGCATTAAATGTAGACGAAAAAAAACTGATTGCACAGTTTGGTTGGAAATCGCGAGACGAACATTTTGAGCCTAATTAGTCTATGATTGAACACTAATTGCCAAATAAAAACGAAAATACTACAGTAGCCAAATTCACAAATTTCACCCGACTAAGCACGCCCTCGGGTGCCTTTCCCCGTATATATCGATCGCTTGGGCGTGTCGTGTCATGTATTATCCGTCTATGATTACGGTGTTGCTGCGCTGATTCCCTTTCCGATTCGTTTCGGCTGGTCATATCGACGTGACATGCTAACACACATAGGCAGACCGACCTATAGGGCGTGCCCCTCAGGACGGAACCCCTCCTACCCCCAGTTTCGCGGTCCTGCCTTAGGCCCTAGAGTCCTACCGGCGCGAGGTTGAAGAAGACCACAACGACGGCGCACTCACCGAGTTCTGGCTTGGCTGCTTGGTGGTCGTATGCGTATCAACGTATGGGTGTTGGGCTGTTCTTCCGTCTGGCTGGGCCATACAAATATGGGCTAGGTTTCTTCATGGGCCCAATTGTGGGCTTTCCCTTTCTGTGCTGGGTTTGTGTTATCCAGTAGCATTTTATTTTATTCTCTTTTCTTTCCTCATTTGAAAGTGAACTCACAGCGATTCTGCGGTTCCGCCACTGCGGCCGCGGCGATACTCAGTTCTAGGTGCCACGGCCAAGTACGGGCGGCGGAGTCTCGTGATCGCTTGGATGGAGCTCGAGTCGGCTTCTTCCGGCGCAGGTGGGCCACCTCTTCCGTCGCTTGATCATCCGTCGTCCCGCATTTGTGCGCGAACTATTCGACGAAATATCGTTCTGGATTGAATTAGGTTCAAGCTTACGCTAGATCATCTGTGCTCTTGATTTCGTTAGGGTTTCCACGGGAATACGGGATGATCTGATCCTTCAGTCAGACAGTCAGTGGTTTGCGTACTCGCTTCGAAGCGGTGGTGATTTGAGCCTTTGAGATGGCTTCCTCTATAATGGTACGTAGTACAAATTTAGGCTCTGAAATTTGTAGTCCTTGAGTAAATGTGTGCTCTTCGATCCTTGAGAAAATCCAGATTAAAGTTTATTTGAGATAGTTTGTATGTGCTTTAGTATCTAGGGAAATGCAATGTTGCTAGTTCTGTGATTCTTTTATTTGTGCTTAGCAGTTACTACTTCTGAGTTGGATTTTCTAGTCTCCTTTGGCCTTGGCTCGTGCCCTACTGTCCTTAAACATAACAATCACCAAGCGTAAGATACCCCAATCTGATTGTTGATGCATTCATCTTTCAGAATCTGAGAGTTTATTGCTGATAAAAGGGTATGTGATGTTTTCACTTCTGTGTTTCTGTCAGTCATTCATGGACATGAGAAACTTATCTCCGTTCATTCAATCCAAAAAAGAAAAACAGGAACATATTCCTATGTACTTTTTGGTTCTCCCTGACTGTTGTTCATTGTGCTCTTTGTCACTTCTTCCCTGGCTGCTGCCCTCTATTGATGCCCTGTAGGATGTTGAGGTTCCACGACATGAGAGGACCTGAAAAGTTGAAAAACATGTTTCTATTTGGCATGTTTATTGTACTCTGTAACTGGTTCAAAGGGCATAGTGCTGCTCCAGTGTAATTTGGTACTTTCCACAAGACACATTGATTGATTGATTGATATGTGCATCATCTTCATTAATGTGTCTAATTCCTGCTTGATAGCATGTCAGTATATAACTGACGGGGTAACTTAAATCTCATTCAGTTAGTTTTGCAGAGTGACACAGTTGTGAACTGGTGGAGAAATCAAACAAAAAGAGATAGGTGAGTAACCGCAGGCCAGTCAAACCTTCTCGTTTGAATAGGAGTTGTCAAAAGCATTTAAGGTGTTCCTTTGTTTTCTGTGACAAATTTGTTTCTCTTTTGTGCAAAACATAGTACTCATGCTGGTGGTTGCAAATGCGCGTCAGGCCTCAAACTATTTTGCTGAAAGATGTTGGTCCAACACACCACGTGAGAACTCCAATGAGTGCTGCCCTGGAAAGCGGGAAATGCTGGTTCCAAGATCCAGCACAGTCTGAAAGAAAAATGGCAATGGGTGGGCTATATGTCTCCTTTCATAAAAAAAGGATACATCTAAGGGTAGAGTAGCAACTGTCATGACGTGTCATTTTCTGAATCTGATGGTTTGGTTGCTGAATCTATCGTTTGGTGTCAACTCCATTACAGGGGACAACAATGCTGGCCAGTCACACGGTATTTTGGTGCTTTCGACGGGAACGTCTTCAGTTCCATTGTTTGCTGACGCTGAGGTATTTGTGACTCCGAGTATCAAAATATCTCAACCATCATTTCCCTTGTGTGCAGTTGTAACTCCTCGAAATGGTATCTGTATTAGAGTTTTTTGACAGTTCATTTGCTTAGCATATTATGACGCATGTGCTTTGTTTGTCACCTTTATTTATCAGTTCCTGAAAGAACCCATGTTGAGCTGCAAGCGTTTCTTCAACAAAAAACTTTTGCTTTGGTTATCCATAGAGCAAAGAAAGAAAAAACTTTCCCTCTGAACAATAGCTAGTACTTAGCTAGAAACCTTGGTGTAATTTTCTCTCCTTTATTCAGCTTTCCTTTTGGTTTGTAACTCATTTCAGTTTATTTTTGTGTGTCGTAATAAAAAAAATTGCCATGACTCAGCTTGTTTTTCATTTTGGCTTTGTAACTCATGTTGATCTAATGATCTGTCCAGTGTCCAAAGAAAATGTTAACTATAATTCAGCTAATTTAAACGAACAGTATAAGTTTAATACTCGATCGCTATCTACTTGAAGCTGAATCAAATGCTTAACGTCATTTCAGGCCTGCATATTTCCTCTGTTCAAGGTTGGCAAGTGCTGTGGACAATGTTGGATCAAACCTTTGCATCTGCTGAACCAGGTACCAAGCATAGTCCTGAATTTAACTTTGCCCCATACGCACACATGTGGATGTGGTACACTGTGTTTGGTGGGCAAGTATAAAGGGAGAGGGCTTCGTACTGTTGCGTTGGCTACTTCCGTGGAGCTCCTCCCTTCGCAGCATTTGATTCCCGCCTCTCGCGGGCAGCGGTGCTTTTAAAGGCGCGCTGCTCTCCGGTATAATAAGTGCCTGGCAAACTGTTGCCTCCGCTGGTCCTCCACGTTCTGGTTATGAATTCTGATTGGCGTGGAAGATCTGGGGGAGACGGAGAGTCCAGGAAGGCTCGTTTGGTTCTCTCAGCCGAAATGATTGGCTAATTTGTATGGCGTCGTATCATCCGAAATGATTTCTAGGCTCAGTTTGGGCTAACTGAGTGCGCGTTTAGTTCCCCAAAGTTGGATTTTGGGCTACTGTAGCACGTTCGTTTTTATTTGGTAAATAGTATTCAATCATAGACTAATTAGGCTCAAAACGTTCGTCTCGCAATTTCCCACCAAACTGTGCAATTAGTTTTTTTTTCGTCTACATTTAATACTCCATGTACGGACCACAAACATTCGATGTGATAGGTACTGTAGCAATTTTTTAGAATTTGGGGTCCAACTAAACAAGGGCTGAACAAGCCTAAATCCTTCCATACTAGTACATGATATAGGGTACCTAGTCTTGGCAGAATGAATCAGGTTAACAAATTTTCGTCCTGATGAAAACCTGACATACACTTATTCAGATATGTTATGAGTTTACTTGGGAAAACATTGTTTCGAAATGGAAAGGTCCTCAGCGTATCGTTCTTCTGAGAATGATTTTGACCGTTATTTTCTGCCGGGATACCAGTACGGTAGTACCCCTCTGTTTTGTTCACAGTACTTGTTGTTCTATAGGATTTATTCTATTCTCTCTCTTTTTTTTTCAAGGCCTTGTTTAGATTGGCTCAAAGTTCCAAGTTTTTTCACTCTCTCTCCATCACATCAATTTTTGGACGTATGCATGGAGCATTAAATGTAGATAAAAAAAATAACTAATTGCACAGTTTGATTGTAAATTACGAGACGAATCTTTTGAGCCTAGTTAGTCTATGATCGGACAAAGTTTGTCAAATACAAACAAAACGTGTGTCCAGATTGCAAAAATTTACAATCTAAACAAGCCCCAAATTACTTGTCATTCTCACACTCTAAAGTACCATCGGCTTCCTGTCATTCATGATTCATCAATGTAACTGCGACACACAATGTTCCAATCACAGCCCCTGCCCAAATGAATAGGCAAGTGAAGAGGATGCAAGCCATCAAAGGTCACCACTATTTAAACGCAAAACGGATACAAAGCGTATTTTCAGAGACCCATAGAGACCTAAGCGATTTTCAGAGAAGGTTTGGAATGTCTTTGAAAAATAAAATCCAGTGTCTCCTAAAATTGTTTTTTTTTACAGTGAACTACGATACACTTAATTAGGAATCAATTTCTCTTTTTTGTTTTATGTATGAGATTAACAAATTAGGAGTATTGCTAAACTGGTAGTTGTCAGTTGCAGGCGAGCGAGCAAAGGCGGGGGAACAGAACTAAGAGGGGATTGAAGTGACTGTTTGATCACGCTCTGAAACAAGAAAGGGGGCGTGATTGATGAGCAGTAAATACGGGCTGCAGCGACACACTGACAGTAGCCTCAAGAGCAGACAGATAGAGGAGAGAGAGGGAGTGCACTATTTACTAGTACAGCGAGCGAGCGAACGAGAAGCAGGAAAAGGAGGAGCAAGGTCCTACAAGGTACCCGTGGATTGGCCTCTTATGGAAATACTCTGCTCGCTCGCATTTGATTCCCTACCCTCCTTCCCCAGCTGTTCAAGGAATCATGGTGAACAGACACAGCCCTGCTCGGAGATCCAGCACAATAAAAGTCTCGGCGTCGCCATCTCTCTCACGGGGTAAATAACACAGCCTACTCTTTTGCCCGTTTTTACTTGCTGTCAGTTTCTTCATCTTGCAATGTATATATGTGCTGCGTCTCTCTTTGCGTACGAGCCTGTTTGGTTTCTTTGAGGAAGGCTTTGTTCTGCATGCGAAAAGGTGCAGGGGAGTTCATGGCATGCGCTGCCTGATATGATTGTGATTCTAGATCTCTTTGCTGGTCTTTGCCCTGTTCGATTGGCCGTACTTTTTCAGTCAACGAATAATATTTTTCTCTCACAATAAATCAGTCAACGGTACTTTCAGCCATGGCTTATCAGGGCAACCATCTTGGTCGCTTTGGGCTACATTTTTTTTTGGCTTCCGTGGAGAACTGGAGAACATAACTGGAGGCACCTACCGCTGTGTGGGCTTCTAAAGCTAACACAACATCCCAAATGTGCCTTCATGGTTCCCTTTGGCCAACAACTTGGTCAGTGGACAGTAACTGTGATTGATTAGGCAGTCCTCGGATATCCCAAGTCGTACGTTTTGTCTATAATTTGGTAGGGCATCGAGCCAGCTAGCTGTTTGTTAATTCCTCCACTGTCCCAAAACGAAGTTGTTCTCGCTTCCCGAAAAAATAACCTTTTTTTAACTCTGACTAATTGTATATAAATAAATATTAATATTTATAATGTATAATTAGTATAATTAGATTGTTGAAATTAATATTCATAATACATAATTAGTATTATTAGATAGATCGTTGAATATACTTTCATAATTAATTTATTTGGAGATATAAATGTTGCACGTATTTTTTACAAATCTATTCAAAGTTGAGAAAGTTTGACCTGCACGCATCCCATAACGACTTGTATTCTAGGACGGAGGGAGTACTCCCTCAGTACATAAAAGAATACCAAAAGCGATAGTTATTTAGGGACAGAGAGAGTATATAAAAACAACAATACTTATAATATTAAATAAATATTATTTGATTTATTAAAAAAATGGCGTACCCAGTGCAGAGAGCTTCCGCTCTGTGCGGGGTCTGGGGAAGAGTGTCAGTGGCAAACCTTACTCTCGCCTGTTCAATGCGAGGAGACCACGACTCGAACCCGGGACCTTCCGGTCACAGGCGGCAAGACTCTACCGCTTGCACCATGCATTTTTATATTATACTTATTTAGTGTCATAAATGTTAATCTTTAATCTATATATTTGGTCAAACTTTAAATACTTTGACGAAGAATGCACCTAGGATTGTATTTTTTAGGACAGCTTCTAATTATTAGAAGATAAAATAAGTAAGTGGTCTAAAAAATAAGGAAAACCTCTGGTGAGTTGTTAGCTTATTAGGGCAGCATCAACCAAAAAAACTATGGGATATTTTCTATACTTGTTGTGACATGTAGAAACTACACATAAAATCTATACTCTCAGTTTAGTTTATTAGGGCAACTTAAACCAAGAAAACTATAGGATAGTTTCTATACTTGTTACTTCAACCAAGAAAACATTGAGATAGTTTCTATACTTATATTATGACATATAGAAACTACACATACCAATGGATGGTTCTTTCAAAATATTTGTTTAGCTAATCTTTTGTCTTGTTTCTCTGTCATCTATCTATTATCTTCATATTTTGTTTCCAATATAGAGATATTTTATTGTATATTCCTTCTCTCCTTTAGTTTTGATACAATGCCACCATTTTGTTTAGTTGGCATCATAGTTAATGCCATAAAAACTGTCTCAGATATCCTATTGGGACTGCCCTTAGCTATGCACAAGCACAACTACTAACTAATAACAAGAGATAATAGTTCATTGCTAAGGACTTAGATATACATTATCTAGATACATGACAAAACAATATATCTACTCCCTCTATCCTGAAATATTAGGCATCTAAGTAATTTTAGGACATATTATGTAGTAAGACAAATGATGCATATAACCTTCTCTGCTTACTATGTTTCGGTTTGTGATAGATATTAATGGTAGGTATGCAACTGAATATTGTCTTTTTTAGTGTTTGTTCACCCAGAATACCTTATATTCTGGTACAAATTTGAAACTCTCAATTCCTTACACTTCAGGACGGAGTAAAAAAAACAAAACGTCTTATAATTTGGAATGGAGGAGAGTAGACCTGGAAGTGGATTTGGCTCATCCAAAATCCAAATGGGTTTAACCCATTGTGGATTTAGTTGGATGGATGTTGTTTGGATGCGGATATCCATTAACACATGATCCAAACATATGGTAATGGATTGGATACAAAAACATGGATATCTAAAAACCGTTGGATCTCTCGCCCCTTCCCATTCCTCTTCCTGGCGGTACTCGGTGTCGTGCTTCTCCGTCTATACACGCGATGGCCATGACAACTACGTTGAGGCACCGTCACCACCACCGGTGGGGTGCAGAGCAGGAATGGCGACGGGGGCAGCACAACGAGAGCATGATATAGTTGTCAGCGCAATAGTTCGCCACACTAGCCGTGTTGTTCCTGCGGAGGGTGGGGGGTGTTGGTGTTTCGAACAAACACCGGCTATTAAATTTTTAATTGATGCGCGTTAGGCCCGGATGGTGCGCCAAAGGACACAAGGTTTATACTGGTTCGGGCTGAATGTCCCTACGTCCAGTCTGTTGTTGCTCGTGTTATTAGCATCGAAAAAGGTTCGTAGTAGGGGGTACAAATGATCGAGAGAGGGACTGGTCCTAAGTCTCTGATGGAAAAGATCGAAAGGATGCCAAGAGCTTGATCGCTGCTTGGCTGAGTGCGTGATGTGTTGTGCCTATGTCGAACTGGTCTTTGTGTGAGTCGTCCGTCAAAAGTCGGTCCCTCCAGTGGGGAGCCCTGCCCTCCCTTTTATAGACCAAGGGGGGAGCAAGGGTTACAGATGGGAGAAAGAGAAAAACACCAAGGGTACAGAAGGTCCTTCGAAGGATCTAGGTCTTCCTTTTTTCCCGTGCCTGTCCTGCTTAACATGGCAGACCGTGTTAGAAGTGGCGTGTTTGTTGGTCTTCGTAGGCCATGCCCTGGCCCCTTTTAGCAAGTGGGTGCGTCCCATCCCATGCCGGCGGACGGTGCGGCGTGCCGGAGAGCTGAGCGGTGACCCCTTGGAGAGTAATCGGGGAAGCGACCATACGCCCGTTACTATAGATGATGTGAGTTCTATCTTGGACCGTAGCGGTCGTTGTATGCCGGTGTTAGTATCCGCGCCCGAGGACTGAAGGCGGCGCCTACTACACTGTGGGAAAAAAGCCAGCGCCCTCAACACTATTCGAACACTGTTATGATGGAAAGGGCTTTAAAGCGCCCGTCCCATCATGTTCTGACGGTGCCTTCCTGCAGTCACACAAGGCATGTCCCTAAACATCGTGGTTGACCCGCACGTCCTGTCGTACCCCGTGTTTCGTCTTTAGGAAGGATTAGAGTGCAGTCACGGGGTAAGGCGGAGCTAGCCCTTAGTCGTCGAGTGAGGTCGAGCCCGCCCTCGGGCGTCGAGCGAGGCGAAGTCTTGTTTTTAGCCGTCGGGCGAGGCGAAGCCTGGCCCCGGACGTCTGGTGAGGCGGGGCCTGCCCCCAGCCCTCGGGCGAGGCGGAGCTGGCCCACGGGCATCGGGCGAGGCGGAACCAAACTCCTGTCGTTCGGGCCAGAAGCGCAGTAGTGCTCTTGTTCGTCCGGGAGTGTTTTAACGTTCGATGGTTATTAGTTCCACCTCCTTGGGTACCCCGCTATCAGGTCCCCGACAGTAGCCCTCGAGCCCCCGGGTGATTCGGACAGAATCGCCTGGGAGTGTTTTGATTTCGTTGGAGTTAATTCGCCAGAGGGTGCGCGCGAGCGCGCCCGGTGGGTGTAGCCTCTGAGCCCTCGGGTGATTCGAGTAGAATCGCCCGGGGGGTGTTTTGATTTTGTTGGAGTCAATTCGCCGGAGGGTGCACGCGAGCGCACCCGATGGGTGTAGCCCCCGAGCCCTCGGGTGATTCGAGCATAATTGCCTGGGGGGTGTTTTGATTTCGTCGGAGTTAATTCACTAGAGGGTGCGCGCGAGCGCACCCGGTGGGTGTAGCCTCCGAGCCCCCGGGTGATTCGAGTAGAGTCACCCGGGGGGTAGTATCGGACCCTCCGCGGGTAAGGCCGTAAGACTTGGTTTTTCGTCAATTGGATATTTTTAAGGGAATCGTGGTATCCTGTTCGTGGGGATTTCATTCAGGGCCGGCCTGGCTGGGGCTCGACTATGGATCGAGGCCCTGGTGATGCTTGCGTCCTTGAGTCTTGGTCGTTTGCGGGCCCATCCCTTGTCAGAACGACCCTTGGGCTCTGGGGCCCTAGGTGGGCTAGAGAGAAAAGCTTTGTGACCCGTGTTCCCTTGGTGGGAAGAGAGTCCTGGTCCGCCTAGGGAAGGCGAATCGCCCGACGTGACTTTCGTGGGAAGGGATAGGGATCGTGTGTGCGTGTCCCACGACGTGACACGGCGGTGTGTCGTGGCGGGCTCGGATATCGAGGTGGGCGGTTGCCCTTCTCGTATCCGTCGCCCCTATAAAACCACGGGGTTCGCCCCAAGGGTTCCGTACTTTGCCTCCTTGCCCTCGCATTCTCAGCCTTCGCCGCCAATCGCCTGAGCTTCTCGCACCCGTACTGCTCCCGCCGTCAAACTCATCGCTGCCTTCTTCCCCGCGCTGCTCCTGCTGTCTCAATGGACCTAGGGTACAGATCCAACATCTCCCCTCAGCGCCTAGAGGGCCTCATCCGCCGAGGCCTCCTTCGCCCGTTGACCGCCACCGAGGAGTGGCGGCTTCCCGGTGAAGACGATGAGCCGCAGCCGCCCGAAGGGTACGTCGTGTCTTTCACTCACTTCCACGAGCAGGGATTCGCCATGCCCGCCCATCAGTTCCTTCGGGGACTGCTGGACTACTATCAGGTGGAGCTACAGCACCTTACCCCCAATGGGATCCAGCACATTGCAATGTTCGTCGCCCTGTGCAAGGGATTCTTGGGGATCAGTCCCCACTTTGACCTGTGGTGGTATCTCTTCGCCGTCAATCTTCTGAAGAGGCGGGTCGGGAAGCAAGAGCTGCACGCGCCAGTGGGGTGCGCCGGCATCCACCTCCGCAACAACTGGGGAGGAGCGTACCCGCTAATGCGTCTGTCCACCTCCAACAAGGGGTGGCATTCGCAATGGTTCTATGTCAAGAATGACGCCGCCGCCCCCTTGCTAGTTTTCACTGGGCGCTACATCGTGGAGACCCCGGGGTCGTGGGGGTGGGGTGTCAAGGCCAAGGAAAAGAAGCATCTCAACAGCCTTCTGCCGCCCTTCGGACTCTGAAGGACAGGGGCGTGAAGGGCTCGGGGATTATCGGCGCCTACCATGCGAGGAGAGTTGCGCCACTGATGGCGTGTGCACTTCCCCTATATCAGATGGTGCCCGGAGCGTCGTTTGAAGGGACGGCGCTTGCCGACGAAGCGCTCCCTCCCTCCAAAGTGGCGCAGTGCATCAAGGAGGCGATGGAGCCTACGAAGGACTCCGTTGGTGCCGTCCTTGACTTCGTGTATCCGGTGCCGGGGCATCCCCCAATGCGGCTGGAACCGGGGTTCGTTGACTTCGTAAGTTTCCTTGCTCCTCTTTTCACTTGAATTTCTGACCCCCTGATGCTAACCTCGGGATAGCGGGACCAGTCGGGGGGACTGTTCTTCAAGGACAGCCCAGCTCCACTACCGAAGGACCCAACCCGGACGACAGCAAACCACGCCGTGGCCGGTTGGGACAAGAAGACGAGGGGCTCGAGAAGAAAAAGGCGATACGGAAGCAACAAGCCCGAGATCGAGGAGAGGACGCCGCCCTCAACCCTCGGGCGAGGCGGAGCCTAGCCCTCAGCCCTCGGGCGAGGCGGAGCCATCCCTCAGCCGTCGGGGGAGGCAGAGGCGGCCCACGGGCGTCGGGCGAGGCGGAGCCGGCCCTCAACCGTCGGGCGAGGCGGAGCTAGCCCACGGGCGTCGGGCGAGGCGGAACCAAACCCCCGTCGTTCGGGCCAGAAGAGCAGTGGTGCTCTTGTCCGTCCGGAGGTGTTTTAACATTCGATGGTTATTAATTCCACTTTCTTGGGTACCCCGCTATCAGGTCCCCGACAAGGGGCAACTTGGGTGGCGTCCCTGCAGCTCCGTGCATGGCCCTAGGCGTTGGCGCGTTGCCACCACATGGCGCCAACAACTTCCTACGGGCAGCGTAGGGAGGAGCCCGATGACGGTGCCACCGAGGATGGATGGGTCGTGGCCTAGAAGAGCGGCTTCTGGCCATCGACGTGGGCGTCGAGGATGCCCTCCCATCGGTGGTGCAGAGATAGGCATCCGTGGCACATGGTATGGAGTGGCTCCCCGAAAGGGCCGAGCAGCGCGAGCTCACCCGGCTGACATGACGCTGAGTATTTGGATAGTTGGACTGGATTGGATTGACGCAGTAGTGGGCTAGACTGGATTGGATATTTCGCGTATGATGGATTGGATACCTGCCTAATTTTAGTTGGACTCCCTTCCTTCTGGATTAATTGGATGAGGATGTTAATCCATTTTCAGGTCTAGGGAGTAGTAGTATAGAAGCAAAAATCCCTTCTAGTGTTGCAACAACCTAAATTAAACGACGACGTGAGATCATCAAACATACTTTCTGCAGGCAACATAAAATAGCCGTTAGCCATGTACCAATTAGAACGTACGGGGGGAAACATTGGCCCAGACAAGGAATAACCCAACCACTGGCCACCGTAGGATTCGTACCGTTCGCTGCCTCCTGCCGCCCGATTAGCTTGCAATTGCGTACGGTTGGTTGGTTGGTGACTTCGTACGGTTGCTCGTTTATCGCCCGATCGCCCAGAGGCCGTCGTTCGCGCGTGTCGATGCCGGTGTCCCCGTCGACGTCGTGCGGATTGAGTCCAAGACCTTTCTTCCATCTGTAAAGTTGTAAGTTTGTGAATAATTTGATGATATTTGTGAACAATTTGATATATTTTTTCTAGTATCTGAAATCCATAGAAAAAATTTGTCACTTTTTTTTTTGAAAATTTAGCATATATATGTCTGAGATCCTATGTTATCCTCAAATTGCATCACTCTATTTAATAAATTATACTGAAGAAATTATTGTAAATATAGTAATAAGGTGGTGTAAATATAACTATAAGACAATATAAGTGCATGAAAAAAATCTGGTTGTTGGGAGGGGCTAAAACAACCCGTTATTGGTTAGATAGATTCTTTTTCCGATCGACAAACAAACGTCATTCTCTTATTCCTTGTCTGAAAAAAAAACGTTATTATTATTCAGCTTCGTGCTCTTGGTAGTAGTATTCTTTTATCTCTCTCGTCCCTTCAAATTGTTTTCCTACCATCAGCATGGGAAGCTAAGCATGCATTCACCAGCAGCTCGTCACAACGACACACCTTTGAACAGTAGTCGTCGTTTTTCTTTTCGTGACTACGTACTATGAGCCCGTTCGTTCCCTCTATCCTGAATCAAGACATGTTGATTTATTTAGTGTGCATCTAAATACATAGCAAAAGTAATGTATCTTAAAACAACAAAACACTTATAGTTTGAGATGAAGGAAGTAGAAAGCAGCAGTTGCTGTTGTTTTTGCTGCAAGCCTTCTCGTATGCTAACTTCATTCCGAATTATAAGTCATTTTAACTTTCTTAATAGTCAAAGTATCTTAAATTTGATCAAAATTATAAAAAAATATGACATCAAATAGGTATTACTATGAAAATCTAATTATTGAAGAATCTAATGATACTTATTTTGTATCATAAATATTATCATTTTATTTTATTATATAAATTTGGTCAAAGCTGAGATGCTTTGACCCTTCAGGAAAGTATAATTTAAGACAACGGAGGGAGTATTATTCCAGAGACGGTTAAATGCCCAACGCTATAGAGCTCTATCTTTATGATCCAGTATTGCTATCTATCAACCGGTTAATTTAGGAGCTTGCATCATCTGATTTTTGGACCGTTTGTTGTCGTCGGCCGATGGCCTAGGCCATCCGATGTGTCCGTCATTGTTAGGTGTATGCATCCATCATCCGTGCGCGCGTAGTACGTGGCAAAAGTGGAGCAGCGGCCGCCATGCCTGCTGGCTGGGCGCGTGCACGTAGGAGATCCGATCCAGGACACGACGCATGTAGTTCGTCATGCATGCTTCTCGCTATAGAAAAATTTGTAAATTTGTAAGTTTGTGAAAAAATTGATATTATTTGTGAACAATTTGATATATATTTGTGTGATACCTGGAATCCATAGAAAAAATTTGTAATTTTTTTTTTGGAAAAATTGGTATATATTTGTGTTATTCCCAAATTATATCACTCTGTTCAATAAATTACACTGAATAAATCATTGTAAATATAGCAATAAGATAGCGTAAATATAGCTAAAAGACAGTGTAAGTGCCTGAGAAAAATTCACTTGTAGGGAGAGGCCAGAACAACCGAACGTCACCTAGACATATCTACGATCGTTGGTGTTGTATCGCTTTTCAAACCGCCCATGTAAAGTTATTTTAACCGCACCTAGAAATCATTTCTCCACTAGCGTGAACAAACTGCAGAAGTAGTCGTACAAGGCACAGCTGAACGGTGCCATACTTGTACGCCTACGGATGCAAGCGGGGCGGGCTGTGGACAGCCCGCACGTCGCCGCTGGGTGTCCATTTGCTAAAGCAAACAAGCCCGCATGCTTCTGCAGGCTTGGCGGTGGATCCTGCAAAGCCTAGCAGAGCCCGCATGCATGCCTTTGCGGCAGAGACGTACTAGCCTGGTTCGACGACGCGTCCTTCGCCTCCTCGTCCAAGCTGTGGCGTGCGGACAACGGACCTGCTGTTGGCGAATCGCGACACCGCTCTTGCCGAAGACCCGAACTGCATGGGCCAACATGGAGTCGTTGCGAACCGACCGGCGCGGCCTCGCCATCCCCGTCGTGCTGCGAGCGCCTGCCGGGCCGGGCAGAGACGGGGACGGGAGGTCCTGGAGTCTAGGCCCCGCTGCATCGCCTTCCACAAATGTCAACGTCTCTGGCAGTCTGGCAGTCAGTCAATCAATTTTGCGGGGCGGGCAAAGCGGGCCCGCGCCGCTTGCATCCTTACTTGTACTACGTATGCAGCATCACGTTTTTCGTTAGGGGGTGTTTAGTTCCTTCAAATTCCAGAATTTGGCACTATGCAAAAAGAAAATTCTCAATCACATCAAACTTGTGGTACATGCATGGTTTGGTTTTACTTTGCGAGACGAACGTTTTGAGCCTAATTAGTCAACGATTGGACAATTATTACCAAATAAAAACAAAACGACACTGTAGGTTGCTACAGTGTTTCAGGCGGCGCAAACTCGGCGCAACTAAACGTGGCCTAGGAGGGAACGAACACCTTGTGTTCTTCAGCTGTGGTCGGTGGGCACAGTATACTACGTACTCCTGGTACGTACATATATACAGTATTCGTCTCAGCGGCGATTAATAATAAATAACAAGGTGGTAGTAATTATTACGTACGTGCATGCCCGCATTATGATGCATGTCTTCGATCTGGTTCACGTGGGACTCGGAGCCGGAGGTAGCTAGATTGAAGACGACGACGACGACGACGACCATGGTGCTGGTGCCTTGCCTGATTGCCTTCTCGTCTCTCTGTTGGCCCTCCTCGATCTCTGCCTCTGCTTTCTTCATTGCATAGCAGACGCAGACGGCATGCGTTCGTACGTATATCGTATCGATTCGAAAACCAGCGGCAAAACCGGCCTGCCGCTGCCCGCTGCCGACCGGCCGCCGGCCTCTCTAATAACTCTCACCGGCGCATGCGCATGCAATGCCAGCAAGGGCGGGCAAGTGGCCAAGTGAGATAAGCAGCAGGGGTACATAGGTTATTTCGCACGCTTTGTAGGTCTTTTCAGGCTCCCTGTCACGCTGACGTGCCCATCTAGCGTGCCACCTCAGCAAAAATGGCAAAAACGTAGAAAGGTTACCGTTTGCGATGACAAATATATAGGAACGCATATAAAAATAAGAAACGAAGGAGTGCCATCGGTAAGGGTGACAAAAAGTTAAAAATCCCACGTTACATGGATTGGAATAGGCAGGCACTAGTGTTGCTCGGCTGATCCACTGCCAGAAAACTACGACCTAATCTCAACACCTAGGTACCATATGCATGCGAGCTCTGATACCTGCACTTCTAGCTACAGTACTTATATGAAACTTATTAAATACGTCGTACTTAATGTCCAGTTGGAACTTATTCTAAACTTCTACTAGCAGTGCTTCTTCTTTTAGGTCATTCTCACCGAGAGTTTTATATCATTGTTTAACATATTCGCTTGAAAGCTTATCAGCCATAGAACAATGTTTTTCTTTTACAACATATCAGCTTCAGCCGATTTATGAGCCGCAAAAATCATCAGCCGAACAGCTCGTATAAATGAAATCATTAGCAGTAGTTCTTCTTTCGAATCATTCTCAACGGAGAGTTTTATATATCTCATTGCTTCTAATAAGAATATAGAATGCAGTGAGACATAGATGAAACCATCATCTCAATATATAGTTTAATTTTTTTTATTTCATAAACATTTAATTCTATGATGACTCATCCTAAGTTGGTAACCGAGCAAGACAGTTTCATCTCCATAAAAAAAAAAAATTTCTCTAAAACGTTGTCACGTCACTGGAACTATGATAAAAACTTCGGTTGATAATGTGACTGCTTAGACAGAGAAGAGGCCTAGTGTCGTCCGGAGTACGTGACTGCTTATTAAATATAAATAAAACTCTGATAAAACTTTTGCTGATAATGACCTTATACAACTGTATAGTAAGGAACTGACATAGCACTGGTCACCTATTGGAACCGGCGGCATGAATGTCAGCCATATACTACATACATACATATAATATACTCCATCCGTCTCTAAATAACTATCGTTTTCGTTTTCTGTGAAACAACTTTGACTATATATATATATATATATATATATATATATATATATATATATATATATATATATAAAGTATTAATATTTATGGTATAAAACTAACATCATTAGATAGATCGTTGAATCTATTTTCATAATAAATTTATTTGGGGATACAAATGTTGCACATATTTTCTACAAATTCAGTCCAGCTTGGCACGGAAACAAAAAGCGGCAGTTATATACGGAGTATACTACGGAGTACCTGCGATTTGTGCTGTGTAATTGTAAATGTGCACCATGAAGAGACAGATATGATGGATGATGGTTTGGTGACAAGCCCAAAAGCACATAGATAGACAGACAGAGGAGGAGGTGTGTGTTTGGGGGGAGGGGCCGTCTCGCTCGCTTGCCGCTTGTGGCTGGACTGGTGTCCTCCATGCTTCCAGCCCCATAAAAAGACGACGCTTGACATGAACTGATAGCCTTCCTGGTAGCTTGATACTACCCGCAGATTCTTTGACAGACAGCAAAGTGCAAGTGTGCAACGCACACACATCACTCACAGTCTCACAGTGTGTCTGAGAGAGAGAGAGAGAGAGAGAGAGAGAGAGAGAGAGAGAGGACGAGATCAGCTAGCTCAGCTGGTATCATATCATCTAAACTGCATAAAAGGAAAAAAAGTTGCAATGATGCATTCCACCACATAGATAGAGAAGAGCCTCGACCCAAGAACGCCGTGTGCGCATCTCTATCTCCGTTCACGCACGCTCGTACGCACCCGCGGCAGCACGGCCGGCCATGGCCGCCACCAGGAGAGCCTTCTTCCACTGCGGCGTCGACGGCATTGCGCGCGCCGCGCCGGGGGAGGCCGAGCTGCTGCCGCAGGTCGGCGGCCGCCGAGCGGAGGAAGGCGCCAGCAGCATGATCTTCGGCTTCCCCATGCCCGTGGTGCCCGGCCGGCCGGCCGCCGTCACCCAGCAGTTCTTCCCGGCCACTGCGGCAGCGCCGGCGCAGCAGCTGGCGACGGAGGAGCAGTGGCAGTGCCACATGCCCTCTGGTTGTAGCGCGGCGGAGCAGTGGGTCCGGTCGGCGTCGAGGAAGAGCCGGCGCGGCCCGCGGTCCCGGAGCTCGCAGTACCGCGGCGTCACCTTCTACCGCCGCACCGGCCGGTGGGAGTCCCACATCTGGTCAGTCACCTGCTGCACTCCTGCAGTGCAGTGCAGGCCTTTGAATTTGCTTCGTTCTTTGCTGGTGTTTTCGGCTTGTGCAAGCAATCTCCATTTCCTCTTCTATTTCATGCTCGTCTCTGTGTCTCTTGTTTCATTGGCAGGGACTGTGGGAAGCAGGTGTACTTGGGTGAGTTCTTGTCCAATTGAAAAAAAAAACTGAAACTTAAATCACGTACTACTAGCATCATTTCATGGCATTTAATCAGGTGTCCGCATTGCTCTTTTTCTAGGTGGATTTGACACAGCGCAGGCTGCTGCAAGGTTCATAGATTTCTTCCTCACATTTGTTCCATCTTATATATATATACACGTACAAACGAGGAGTAAGAGCCCGTTTGGAGGAGCTCCGAAGGCTCCGGCTCCGGCACTGTTTATGCACTGTAGCGCGAGCCGGCGAAGCTAGAAATCGTGGCTTCGCCGGCTCCTCCTCTTTCCGGCTTTTTTCAGTTCATTTTGTGCCTCGATTTTCGAAACGGCTCCTGCCACAGTGTCGCTACAGTGCCGCATGGAGCCGGAGCCCCCCGGAGCAGCGCCAAACGCGCACTAAATTTCTAAATTTTTGTTTGAACTTTGAACCCTCCCTGTACTTTGACCCATTGTTTGCAGGGCCTATGACCAGGCTGCTATCAAGTTCCGCGGCGTGAATGCAGACATCAACTTCACCCTGGACGACTACAAGGATGAGATGAAAAAGGTGATCCCTTATGACAACTCAAAAGACCTGTAGAAGAACAGCCCACCACCATGAATGAACTGAACTGAACAAAGAAGAAAGAACTGCAGCTGCTCTGTTCATCGTTGTTAACATCTCTCTCTCTCTCTCTCTCATTGTTTGATGCCTTGGTTCTGCTCTTCTTGCCATGGCGGCGGCATTTTCAGATGAAGAGCTTCAGCAAGGAGGAGTTCGTGCAGGTGCTCCGGCGGCAGGGCGCCGGCTTCGTCAGGGGGAGCTCCAGGTTCCGGGGAGTCACTCAGCACAAGTGCGGCAAGTGGGAGGCCAGAATCGGAAAGCTCATGGGCAAGAAGTAATTAATTAACGCTGAACAATTAGTTAGTGCTAGTACGAAAATTTTGGAACTTAATTTGGGAAATTTTTGGCTTGGTTGATCTCCTAGTTGTTACTGCAGGTATGTGTACCTGGGCCTGTTTGATACAGAGACGGAGGCTGCCCAGTAAGTGTTGCGCTGCCGCTGCTCTCCTCTGAATTTCTGTTACGCGCGTCATTGGAGTGTCCCAGAACAGAACGGCATGTGATGTGACAACTTCTGGTTTTGTGCCATGCGTATGCTTGCTAATCAGGGCTTATGACAAGGCTGCCATCAAGTGCTACGGCAAGGAGGCGGTGACCAATTTTGATGCCCAGAGCTACGACAACGAGCTGCAATCGCAGTGTGAGCAGCCTTGATCCGGTCTTGTTGTTGTCGTTGCTGTGTTTTCCTTATACTTTGTCATGAAAGATGCATGCTCTTGAGCTGCTGAGCTGAAATTTTGTTTGTGGAGTGCAGCTTGGGACGGCGGCGAGCTGGATCTCGAGCTCAGTCTGGGCTATGCCGGCAGCGATCCGCCGTCCACGGTCGCCGTCGAGGCGTTCAGCTCCGCGCCGGGCAGCAAGCAGAGGACGATGACCCTGACGGTATGCACAGTACATATATACATGGCCGACGCGCTGAGCCTTTTGCTAACGTCCACTACTGTACCTGACTAAACTTCCTCGGACACTGACACGCAGCTCGATCTGCCGGCGGTGGCGGCGGAGGGGGAGGAGACGAGCGCCAGCTACCCGCACAGGAGCATCCTCAGCAGGCCTCCGCCGCCGACTGCTGCCGCCGGCATGTTCTGGCGCCCGGCTGACGGCCACGTCCACGTCCGACACCGCCGCCACCCCGGCAGCGGCAGCAGGGACGACACGCTGCACATGCAACTCCATATGGTACGCCGCTCGTACTACCATCACTGATGGATCGATCGACACACAGCAAACGATTCGATCCGTGACGATGCACCAGTGATCCATCCATCAGCGCATACTATTGCACATGCTAATCAGCGATCGTTGGTTTTTTTTTTTTGTGAACACAAACACTGGCGGACGACCCGGCAGCACCTGGGCGACGAGCAGGCCCAGATCGACAGCGGTGGGGGCCCGCGCGCGCGCTGGACCAATCCCGGTGGCAACGGCATTAACTGGGCGCCGCCGTACGCCAGCGCCCGCCCCGGCAGCGACGACGACGCCAGCAGCGCCGCTGCCGCAGCATCATCAGGATTCCCTCTGTGGCAGCTGGGCGAGGCGTGCAGGCCCAGCCGCTGAGCCTGAGCCTGTCGTCCAGCGCCAGCGACAGTTGTGACACAGCATGTTCGGCTGGGGTCTAAAGATGGCAACGCACAAAATATCCGTGACTGTGGATAGAAAATCCGATGGGCATGGATATGGATTTAAGTTTGTGCCCACGGGCACGGGCATGGGTGTAATTCTAAATCCGATGGATATTTGCATGTGGGCATGGAAAAATGATATCCGCACCTGCAAACCCGCTAAACCCGCGCCAATAACCCTATAAGTCTATATACGGTTGTATGTCTTTATTCGTGTTAATTTGTGATGACTTGAGATACACTAATGTAGACTTTTGATAACTCTTGTATGGTCAATGTGTAATACTTTATCTAATGTTGAGATATAGACGTTTATTTTTTGATATATTGTTTCTTACTTGCTATTAAGATATGGTAGGGTGCTTTGTTGCTTCATTTTTGCGGGTATACGGGTGTGCCCGTGGGCATGTGATATCCGCGGATAGCGGACACGGGCATGGTTTTCTACCCATGACGGTTAACGGGCGCGGGCGCGGGCACGGATTTTTGCTCGCGGGTATGGATATCTAGGGCTAGTATCCGCACGGATTTTACCCGTTGCCATCTTTAGGTGAAACGGTCGTAAACGATCGTAAATTTTCAGCCGAAACAGTATTTTTTTCTCACACAAACTAGTCAGCAGTACTTCTTCACGAACCAGCAACAAACTAGCCCAGCCAAACGAATAGGTTGTATCGGGAACCGCCATTTGCCTCCGCGGGCCGCCGGCGGGTTCCCTTTTCTGGGTAAGCAGTGGCAGAGGGGGCGAGCAGCAGCAGCTCGTCATCGCTGCGCCGTGGCAGGAGCGCGGCCGGCACGGCAGGAGGCAGGACCAGCTACGTTGCTACAAGAGCGTCTGTACGGAGGCAAGCGGAACGGATCGTCGGGGTGGAAAGATTCGAGCGGTTTTGAGCGTCCGGAGCTCGGAGATTTCCTCCTGCCTTGAAATAGTTATTTCTTCTATTCTTAGCTAACTACTGTAGCTACATGCATGATGCTGCTGCTCTGGTGCTGTTGGATGTGGAATGGTGTGTGTGTGGCCCGTGTCCACAATTATTTCTGCTACTGCTCATTGTGCTCCCCTAATAAATCAAAGTCCTACTAGTGGTTGGTCGGACCGAAATCGAATTAGCAAATGTTAGCTAGCTACTCCATTTGACTAGTACGAAGTAACGAGCCTGTTCGTTGGTTGGTTTCTCGGCTGGTTTAGGCTGGCTGATGCTGGTTTATTGTGAGAGGAAAACACTGTTGACTGGCTGGTTTGGGCTGGCTGAAACCAACAAGCGAACAGGGTGAATAACTAGCTCAAGCCTTGAAGACTTGGCTACAAAAGTCTCACATGTTACTTATTAGTCCTCCTGTTTTGATCGGCTAAGGTTAATTTTTAGTTAGCTAGCAATTAGCTTTTGTATCTAAATAGACCTTAAGTCAAACTTTTTGTAAGTTGGTGGACTTTGTATAAAAAAGTATCAACATCCACGACACCAAATAAATACATAATGAAAAAACTATGTATCTAATTAATGATATTATTTTTCTATCTATAAACTTAGTTAAATTTATAAAGCTTTAACTTACGACAACTCTAGAAGTTGATTTATTCAGGGACAAAAAGAGTATATTATGTTTTGATTTGAGGACACTTTGGGTTGGGTTAGATAATTTGTCGGGTTCATAAACCCAGGGTCCCTCGGGGACCAGCTTCCATGCCAAGGCTCGGCCCAAACAGATAACACGCAACTCATGGGCCGGCCCAAGTACCTAAGCACCAGGCCGGAGGAGTGATCCAATCTCCAACCGGAAGAACAGGCCGAGAAGGAACAGCACCCGTTTTCCGGCTCCATCCCACCTCTCCGACCGGAGCGCTCGATCCGGTCGTCAGCCCGCCTCTGGACGGCCTCTTCGACAGAAAGGCCTGGCAAAAAACACCGCTTCCGACTCCGACCCCGCACTCTCCGACCGGGGATACACCCAGCCCCTGCTCACCGCTCTTCTCCAACTGGCGCGATCAGAGCCAACTGGGATCAATCGACCTGGGACGCCCGCTCGGTAGGGACCAGGAGACGTGCAGAGAAAAGCGGGGCGAGACGCACAAGTCAAACCACGGTATCAGGGACCATACCCTGCATGTAACAGTACTCTGCAACCGCCATGACACAAACAGTGTTGTAGGCGCCTATATTTCCCCTACAGTATTATGGGCGTCATTAAACTCCCATATGGTAAGGCTCCCTCGCATGCCTCTGGGCATCAACAGTGTTGTGGGCGTCGGGATTCACCATACGAGTGCACATGGTAAAACTCCTCACATGCCTCTGGGCATCAACAGTGTATGCAGGTACCAACATCTGCTATACCCAGACAAGGGCGACGGAACCTCCCATGTGTATCTGACATCCAACAGTGTTATGGGCGCCTACCATCATTCTGTGCCCGTCGGCATGGGCAACAAGGATAGAAGCATTCGTACTCTCTCCCTCTCACTTATAAGGCCATCCCCTTCATCTATAAAAGGGGATATGCCCTCTCCCAAAAGACAGAGCCCTTTTTAGTTAATCAACATCGATCAAGTTCACTAGCTCATAACCACAGAACCGTCGGATTCGGACCTTAAGCGCACACTTGAACACTTAGCTCATAGCGTAACTCCTATCGCTCTCGGCCCTTCCGACCAGAGTCGACCGGACCTCTTGTACACTCCATCTTTCTCCTTCTCGTTTGTAACCCCACTGCAAACTTCGGGCACCTGGGCTCAGGAATAAAGTCACTGACCGACTCAAACTGGACGTAGGGCACGTTGCCTGAACCAGTATAAACCCTGTGTCATTGAGTGCTAGGCCACCACCGATCACAACGTACGGCAAAACTACAAATATTTACTAGTTGGTCACTTTCTGTACCGACATAATTACTTACTAATAATTAGTCAGCTCAGCTTGTTAAAGATTTGTTAAGGCTAGTGAGCTAGAAATGACTCCATGTTTTTGGCTCACCAAACTTAGCGTAGTTCAACATCATCGTCAAGTGCTAATAAGAAAAGAGAAATCATGTAACGATGTGTCACACGTGTTATTACAATAGGTAAGGCGTGCTTGGTTGATAGCCTAAGGTTGCTAACATATGTGTCACGGACGTTTTGCCAAACTCATCCGTGTGGTTATCAAATTCGGGTTTATCAACACACACTTAAGTACATTGCATTTCATTGCAATATTTGTATATATTTTTTCTATAAATTAGACCATTGAGAAGTTTTATGGACTACAAATCCACAATACAACATTTAAACATTATTTGTTACCCCTTATAGCAGCTTACATGGAACACTATAATTAATTATAGCACTATGTGTTTCGAATTGCATCGAGAAAGAACCTTGAAAGATGACTAGTTTGACTCTGATCACTTTTTGCTAAGAACATCAAATTTTCTTATCAAATAGGACCATATATATAATATTTATTTATTTATCCATAATGTTGTAGTAAATCATGGGGGGGAGGGGTTACAATAATCCTGTTACTAGTATAGTCATTATGGTAACTCAAAGTGCTAAGAGAGAGAGAATAGAGTGGATCTAGCATGCAAGAACCAATAAGCTGTTGGCTAGCATTAATTAGTCTGGTGCGTTATTTTACTCCGCACCTTCTTCTTGATATATCGTCCGGAGCTATATAGGCCCTGTTCGTTGGGAGGAATTTGGAGGAATCTGGATGAATCTGGAGAAATTTGTGAGAGCGTGAACAGTGATTTTTAGCCATGAACAATAAATTCCGGCTGGTTTTTGCACCAGCCAAATGGCGCCATAGTGCCATGCTGAAAGCTTAAACCCTAAGTGCTAACCTAGTTTATCAAAGTGATCATGAGATAGGTAGCACATTCCAAGTGGTGAAACAAATGAAGATCATAACATGATGACGGTGATGCCATGGTGATGATCAAGTACTTGGACTTGAAAAGAAGAAAGAGAAAAACAAAAAGGCTCAAGGCAAAGGTATAAATGGTAGGCGCCTTTTTGTTTCGGTGATCAAGACACTTAGTGAGTGTGATCACATTTAGGTTCGATAGCCGTACTATTAAGAGGGGTAAAACTCATATCAAAATACGGTTATCAAAGTACCACTAGATGCTCTAACTCATTGCATATACATTTAGGATCTAGTGGAGTGCTAACACCCTTGAAAATGTTTGTGAAAATATGCTAACACATGTGCACAAGGTGATACACTTGGTGGTTGGCACATTTGAGAAAGGGATAGAAACCTCATCGGCGGAGTGTCCGCCCATGAGTGTGGACAGTCCGACGGTGCCACCGGCGCCCTATATAGAGAAGACACGATTTCACAGAGTGACCGGACACTGGTCATGCAGTGATCGGACGTTGGGTTCAGTGTCCGGTCAGTGACAGCAGTGAGCACGTGGTCTCGGTCTTGTGACCGGACGCTCAGGGTCTGAGTCCGGTTAGTGCTGACGTACGCTGACGTGGGACGCACAGAGGAGACATTGAGTGACCGGACGCTGGGTGAGTCCGGTCGGGCATGACCGGACGCATTCGGTCGTGAAATCTCACGTTTGGAACCTTACTGAAAACGACTGGACGCTGGGGTCCAGCGTCCGGTCACTTTCTAACTGACGCGTCCGGTCATCACTTGACCGTTGAGATCGGGCGATCAGCGTTTGAAGCAGGGGACATGTGGCGAAGATCTGAGGACCGGATGCTAGGGTCCTGCGTCCGATCAAAACGACCGGCGCGTCCGGTCACCCCGTGTTATGCCCAGTGAAGGGGTACAACGACTCTATTTCGTGGGGGCTTCTATTTAAGCCCCATGGCCGGCTCAAGCTCACTCTCTTGGCCATTTGCATTGATATAGCAACCTTGTGAGCTTAGCCAAAGCCCTCCCACTCATCTCCATCATTGATCCATCATCATTGTGAGATTGGGAGAGAATCCAAGTGCATTGCTTGAGTGATTGCATCTAGAGGCACTTGGTGTTCGTGTTTTGCTGCGGGTTTCACTTGTTTCTCTTGGTGGTTTTCGCCACCTAGACGGCTTGGAGCAGCGAGGATCATTGAGCGGAGGTTGGTGATTGTCTCCGGCTCCGATCGTGGTGATTATGAGGGGTCTTGTGCCTTCCCCGACGGAGCGCCGAAAGGTAACTCTAGTGGATTGCTTGTGTCATTGAGTTACCTCACTTGTGGGTTGGTTCTTGCGGTGTCCTATTGTGTGGATGAGGTTCGTGCAACACCTCTTAGCCGCCGAACCACCAAGTGTTGATCGACACAACGGGGACTAGCGTGCCGGCAAGCACGTGAACCTCGGGAGAAAAATTAGTTGTCTCTTGCCCTTTGGTATTCTCCCGGTGATTGATTAAGTATTAATATTGTGATTGGTTCACTCCTCTATACGACAGTATAATCACCCTACTCACTCATTTATATTCTTGCAAACTAGTTGTAGCAAGCTCTTTAGTGCAACTAGAATTGAGAGCTTGCTTTGTAGTTTAAGTTTATCTAGTGTAGCAAGTGTGAGAGCTCTTAGTGAGTAGTGAAATAGCAAATTGTGTGTTTAGTGATCATAGCAACTAGAATTGTTGGATAGGTGGCTTATAACCCTTGTAGAGCTAGAGCAAGTTTGCATTTCGCTATTTGTTATACTAATCAAATTGCTCTAGTTGATTTGTAGATTTTTAAATAGGCTATTCACCCCCTCTAGCCATATTAAGACCTTTCACATGCTCTTTGTGATAGTCGAACAATCCATGGCACCATTCTTCACCATCGCCAGATCATCCAATGGGCTATCATGAACAATTGTCATGTTTGCAAGACACCATCGAACAGCCTACCACTCACCGTTGATTGTTCAATAGATCATCACGCGGGGTATGTTCTCCTAGGATCTTTGAAAGCCCTAATTTGGTTTTGGTTAATTAATGAAATCTATTTAGACTAATTCTTTCATCTAAGTGTGTGACTAGATAGGATAGTCCAATCCAAGTGGTGGAGCAAGATGAAGTCCATGGTGATGTTGGTTGACATGTGATGATGGTGATCAAGCTCCGAGACTTGGAAAAGAAGAAAGAGAAAAATAAAAAGGGCTCAAGGCAAATGTGATATCAATAAGGCCTTTTTGTTTCGGTGATCAAGACACTATAGAGATTGTGATCACATTTAGGATAGATGGTCGTACTATTAAGAGAGGAGCTCTTATCGGATAACTCGATCATCTAGTGCCATTAGGTGTTGAAATACCTGCATTGCATTTTAGGCCTAGTGCACATTCGGTGAGAAAGTGATTAACCTTTGAAAAATGATTGTGAAAATGCTAAAACACTTGCACGTGATGGAAAAACACTTGGAGTGTTAGCACATTTGCAAAGGTGGTGAGAAAGGTGAAGAAACGGAGGTGAAAATAGGCTCTAGGTGCTGCCCTAGGGGCACCGCCATGCCAAGTCTGGTGCACCGTCACCCCTGCGGCGGTGACCACTTGGCCTCGACCGAGAGCAGCTATGAGGGACCCACCGCGTTAATTCGCCTAAATCGAGTGTCATCCACTTGAATAGCTCAATTTAAGCAAACCAACCTCGACGACTCCCCTAGGAGCGCACTTGGCAACTCCTCTTCAGGATCAGGTTGAGTATCATACCACAATAGCCTCCACAACTCAATGTAACATCTCATCATCGAAGTACATAATAATTCAATGGAAAACATATATTACAAGTCTTATTTAATTTAACAAGTTAATTATACAATATTAAAGAAGACATTGATTCAATGCAATCATATGTAGTGAAGACCAACTACTATCTTACCAACACCGCTATGCTACGGATCACTCATATAGCTAATAATTAGTGGTCGCCTTGCCCATGGGTGTCGCCACCATAATCTGGACGGCTCCTGCCATTCACCCACTTTGTCACCAACGATGGGGTGAGATGGCCGCCAATGTCCTTTACCTGCAAAACAACTTAACGGCAGCACCGTGAGTACATTGCGTACTCGTAGGATTTAATTCCAACACATAAATACCTGGTGGATGCAAAGGGATTAGTAGGCATTTGTACATTTGCATAAAAGCATAAGGTTCATTAAAAGAATGACATGCTCATGATTCATAATTAAACATCAGCATTAGAGTTCATGATAACAACGTAAATGATCATCATAGGTAAGCCATATCATCATCAACACTACAATGGGTATAGAAGAAGGAACAATCGGTTCCATCCCAAAGGACTTCAGGCTTTCAAACTCTGTAGAGGTGTACAACTGTACCCACATGGAGACCAGGACGAACCACCATACCCGTGCTCAGGTAAGGGTTGCCTCACGTTCTCCAACCTTTCCATAATCTAGCCAGGATATCCGACAAAAGGTTCGACTTGTTTCTCGGTCAATGTCCCGGATATTCCCAACCGACGCTAACCCCCTTGCCAGTTTCATGGATAAACCGGTCGTAATTAGTTTCTTGGCTTGTCGACCCCATCCGTGACATGTAGTCTGTACGGGTGGTTACTCGGACTCACTATCCCAATGAATGGTCCTTAGCTGCTCCGTAAGCTATGTCACTTGAGATCCCACACTCACAGTGACCTTACCCCTCGCAAGATTAGAGAGTAACAGGGTGACCATTAGATTATATCTCAAGTTAAGGTTGGTCCCTTGAGGCAGGCTTGGGAAACCAAAGTCTTTCGTAAAAACCCTTTGTTTAGTGAAACAAGATGTTTTCAGAAAGGAGTTCAAATCAAAAGGTTTTGATACTTGTTTTGAAGACAGTTTGAAATCAAGTCTCTTTTGAAGGGTAAAGCCTTTGCAAAGCAAAATGGGGGTTTTCAAAGCATTTTCAAGGCGACACCCTTTGAAGCTAGAAGAGGTCAAGAGTTTATAAAACAAAACCCTTTCGCAATCGTTTTGTTTGATAAATTGTTTATAAATCATTTTGGAAACAAATCGATTTTCGAAGAAGGTTCAGACTCTCTTTTAAATAGGGAAGGACCTGCCAAAAGGAATTATAGTTAACCTAGTCATATTTGATTACCTATGAATCAAGTTAATCCCCTCATTCATTTTAGTAATTAATTAACCCAGTGTAGCATCCTACTCGTGCAAGCATGAGTTCCCTTCTCATACTCGACTTCTACCGTTGCTAAGCAAGTAAGCAATTAAGCGTTCCAAACCCCGTGGATTAAGTGAAGGCTCTAATTAGTCAATGAGTAGTTCTAACTTAGTGAAGCATCATTAAGTTGTTAACCAAAGCTACATGAAATGCATAACTCATAATGAAACACAATATGTTCCAAAATATGGTTCATAGTAGTGGGGTGCCTGCCTGTTGGAAGAGCAAGGTTCCCTTAGCTTGGAACATCTCTTGGCGTCTCTCCGATACCGTGTACCTATATGTATTCACTTGTATGAGATGTGTATGTATGCATGACATATATGAAGTATGCAAGAGAGATGAGGGATGCTTGTGTGGTTCAACTCCTATGAATGCAAGGTGAAACAAGTTTCATGATCCTTAGACACCTAGAGAATAAGTTGTCTATTTATTAGACTAAGAATGCATTAGGTTAAGTCAATATTAAAATTTACTTTTTGGTGTCAAGATCATGCCTATATGATAGAGAATATCCTAAAGAACACAGCAAAACTTGTTTCACAATTTTTGGAGTTCAAATGCATCTTCTATGACCTTTACAAGTTGGGGTTGTGCTGTTGTGGTACAGCGGTCAGTTCGCCAGGGATGAACACGTGTGCCAGAGCGTTCCGCTGGGATGAACACTGGAGTCGACAGACAGTCCGTGAGAACGACGGACCATCCGGTAAAATGACGAATAGCTCGGGTGTAAAAACGTTGGAGATGATTCACGTGGCATCCGGGCTCTAAATCGAGTGCGGTTTGTTTCTGTCTTACTAGTGATGTAGGAAAGCTTCTACAAGTGATGGATGTGACATGCATGGGCTGTGATGAGCTCGACCTCATCCATGGTGGTGGTGGTCATGGATTGAGCAAGAACTCCATGGGTTGGCCAAGGGGATTGGGGAAGATGACATTGGGCTTTGGGAATGTGCTCACCATGTCAAGGAGGGTCTCCAACTGCAGCAGCTTGTACCAGAATAGCTTGGGGAAGTAGATCGACCTTAGGGCACCTCCATGGCTTGAGCTTGAAGAAGATGAAGCTTGGGGCTGCCTCCTTCATCTCCGGTGAGGTTGATGGCGTGGGGAAGTAGCAGCTCACCGGTGGGCGCCATCCTCCTCTTCCTCTCCTTCTTCCTCCACTTCCTCTCTTCTTCTCCCTTCCCTTCTCCTTCTCTTCTTTCTTTCCTTTCTCTGGTGCTTGTGCATGAGCGTGAGAGGGAATGAGGGAGAGAGCTAGTAGAGAGAGTAGATATTTGTGAGTTGTGTGAATGACAGGTGGGGCTGGGCTGACATGTGGGACCAAAGAGAGTGAGAGATGGACAACAAGGCAAATTGCATGTTACAAGTGTCGCTGCGATCTGATGGACAGTCCATCGTGAATGACGGACGCTCCATCAGCGCACGAGCGCGTCTGTGTGTGACAACGCAACACCTGCATGGGACATGTGTCAACATGTGTTGACGGACAGTTCGTAGTGGGTGACGGACAATCCGGTACAAACTGGGTACTCTTGGGTTGCCGGGTGACTACTCTTTATAATTCAACGGACGCTCCGCTGTAAGTGACGGACGCTCCGGTATGGGATAGGTGCTCTCGAGTTCACTGCTATAAGTCCTTATAATTTAGGGACACTCCACGGGATATCATGGACACTCCATCAGTGCATGGGTTGGCTAAGATTATCCTAAGTCTATGAGATGTCTTGACGGACGATCAGGTAGTGATGTCAGACGATCCGCCAAAACAAGCAGTGCTCGGTCTTGGCTAGGCTAAGCATAGGTCAGATTCTAATTTGGATTAAAAAGGCACACTGGGAAGGTCAGAAATGACTACCTACATTATAACATTTTTCAGGTCGTTACAACAGCAGTGATGAAGGTGAACCACCGGAGCGACCGGTGTGCACCGCCATGCGCAGGGCGGTGCACCGCCCCTGGCACCCCCATGTGTGTTCGGTGACACCGCCATAAAAGTCCAGAGAGGTGGTTTTCTAGGTAGTTGGTCGGGTGGTCACCGCCACCCTAGGGGCGGTGCCACCGCCGCCTATCCGGTGACTGCCTGACCAGTCAACTAGCCATTGGATTCGACCATTGGGGGGTGGCACCGCCCTATGCCACCACCGCTGTGTCCGGTGCCCTCATAGAAAGCTGCTCCAAAGTTTGCTTGTGGGCTTATAAATAGAGCTAGTGGCCGGCCTTGGCCACTCTTTTGGCACTTCTAACAGCTGCATACACCCTTTGAGAGCTAAACACACCACTCCACTCACCTTCACACTTGATTTCATCATCTTGAGTGAGATTGGAGAGCCTCTAGTGCATTGCTTAGTGTTCTAGCATCTTGTGGCACTAGTTGGGCGATTTGGGATGGTGGAGATCTTGTGCGGTAGAACCGCCTAATCTAATGCCTCCTAGGAGTGCTTGTCTTCCATTAGACACTAAGCACCCAAAGGAGAACACTAAATTACTCGGTTCCGTCGGGCACACCCTGTGGGAGAACCCAAAAATCCACATTTTCGCCATCAGGATCACAAATGAGAGAATAAAGCTTACATCGTTCTTAACCATTTCTTACATCACTTTACATGTACATCAAAGTATAACATTTATTGTTATGACAGCAGAATGAAATCATATTATCAGAGTTATGAATAATTTAATTGAACAGCGGAATATAAATATGTGAACAGAGTTACAGCGGAAATAAACATCTATTAATGGCATGATGAAGTATTAATATGTAAACTATGACAACAGGTTATAAACTTTCATTTATAAAAACATTTGGTAAGAGTTATAAATAAAAACTACGATCGCAATGTAAAGGAAATCCTCGCTGAACCCACCAGGAGGTATCCACACACAAGAGTCAGCTCTAGCATCCACCTGTCACCTGCAACAGGGGGGTTAAAACCTTGAGTACTCAATTGTACTAAGCAAGACTTACCCGACTGGAGGAAAGAAAAGACTCCAAGGATATGCAAGGCTATCTGGCTTGTGGGTTTATTGCATATGTAGGAAGCATTACTAAGTGTGCGTCCTTATATTCGATTTTTATTAATAGCCGCATTGGTTCATTAACCAACCATTCTATGTAAGCACTTGTACTACTTTCAAGCATGTGGTAAGCAATCAGAGTTCTTTTTCTATCTTCCATCTTTTAGTTCTTACTACGATGCTAAACCGTAGACAAGCCGTACCGGATCGCCCGGCGATTTGCGAATCAATGCCCCTAGCTGGGTACCCCGAAAACACACGCCCCACTTGTACCCCAGGCACAAGCAGGACCAACCCATCACTCTTCTATCTCGGGTGTCCAGGTCCCCGTCCAAACTGGGACTCCAAGGCCCCACCCCTGAGTCCCGGACTCAGTGCGGTGCAAGGACCTCCTCCACCAAAAAAAAACCCTAACAGTCGGTCCGGAAAGAGCCGGATCCACGATAAGAGAGCAACAAGTCTTCTAAGCGCCCATACACAAGTATGTGCTCAGGATAATAAGTCTGTGACCTAACTAGAGTCTTATGCAACGAACGGTCCTTAACCGACCAGACAGGGAAAGAAGTGTAACCAAGATATGCCCCGTGTCCACGGCGACACAACTTCTTACACCCACCAATACCCAAACTATATCCCTGTCCGGTCACCATTTTCCTTTTTCCAAGTGATGATAATCCAATAATATATTTCCTATATCTCGCGAGTGACAGGCAATCACTCGACTTCTACCGAGTCCTGTAGCATAGCAATCTACATGATCATGGCATACTAGTAAGACTCATAAGATAAAGATATATATGCAAGTGGGTTTCATTCAACTCCTTAAAAACTTAATGCACAAATATAATTTAAACTGTGAAAAAGTCGGGGTTATGCACCGGGGCTTGCCTGGGTAAGATATAACAAAAAGTTAGTATTTACATCTTCAGATCATCCACCATCAGCTGTATAACAAGCCCATTGTATCATCTCCTGGAGAGAATACCACTACACCATCTTCGGATTCCCAACCATCCTTCACTTGATCCATTGATCCATCATCGTACCTATATCATATGTAATACGATGCAATGCAAGAAGTAATTAATTAACTGCAACCGTGATTCGTACAATACGATTTACGCCTTTCAAGTTAATGGGCTAATTCTAACGACAACCGTACTTAGGATACATATACACGTTGTCGGATAAGGCGTTATTTCCCAACAATAATTTTAGTTATATAAACCAAGGTGTTTCTTTATTTTACTCTATCGATTTAATCATTATTTAGAATAGGGCATTATTATCTATCTAGCAAACTAATTATCCTGGAGCTACCAAACTTACAGTGAGCAACTAATGATATTAGTAATTTACTATAAAATTTTTAGTGTTAATACTATCACCGATTTATCACGGAAATTCCTACAAGTTCTCCTTTTAACCATATTAAGCATGTTAAAATAATTAGGGCAACCTAAAAAGCATACCAAACATATGTGAACAAAATACATTACTCGGTAAACCATGATTTTAGAAACTCGATGAAACTGATTTGGCATTTTTATAATTTTTTTTCTACTATTTATCTTGAATTTCCAAGCACGCAGCCGGTTATTAAAATTGCAAAACACCGGAAAAGAAAGCTAAAACTCCTTGGGCCCGAAACGGCCTAGCTCGGCCAGGCCCAGCGAGCAAGCAGCCCAGGCGGGCAGCACCAGCCGGCTCAGCAGTGCGGCCCGTGGCTGGCCAGAGGGCGCGCAAGCGGCCCAGGAGTGGTGCGGGCAGCGGCCCAGGAGCAGGCAGTGGCCCGGACAGCCCAGGTGCGCAGTGGCGCGGCCCAGCAAGCTCAGTAGCCAACAACAGGCCGGCCCAGCGCCTGGCTTTTCCCGAACCGGCCAGCGATTATGCAAAAACCTCCCTACGTTTACCTCTATTCCACTCAAGGTCCACAGGCACTATTTAGTCGAGTCATGTATTTTGCAATAGGAACCCCGTATAAACTTCTTCTTGGACTTCTCACCTCGGCTCCTCCACAACATAGAGCACAGTAGAGGAGGGGCACCATGACCGGTGAGGCAGCTCCGGCACCGGCGGCATGGCCAGCAACGGCCCATAGCAACCTGGCCACGCGCACGCGCGGCCTCCGTGGGCGCGACGGTGGGGCTGCGTGGCTCCGGTGAACAAACGACGGCGGTGCTGGGCACAGGAGGAGCCATGCGCAGATGCCGATGAGCTATGGTGTGGTGCAGCGGCTGACTTGGCGGCAGGAGTGGGCGGTCGCGGCCTTGGTGGGGTGGAGCAGCGTGGCCGGGCTGACAACGGCATTTCCTTGGCACCGGCGACCTGCCACGCTCGCGCGCGGGCAGAGGGACGCGGCACGCGCGGGGAATGCATGGCGACGGCTAAAGGGATGCGCGTGAGGGCTCAGCGCGATGGCAGCGAGGCTGAGGCGGTTCCGATGGCGCGGCCACGGACGACGGAGCGGCGCAGAGGAGGCTCGAGGTGAGCTGCATGTGGCAAAGGCATACTGGCGCGGACGGGCAGCGCCACAGGAGCTGCAGGCCGGCACGAGGCCATGAGGGTGCACACGCGCTCACAAGACACCGGGCCACAGACCACGATGGACGGCGCGGGCACGGCGTCCACGCGGTGGTGCGGCGACTCCAGCGCGAGACCAAGGGTGTCCACGCGGGGAGCATGCCAAGGTGGCACGGTTGTGCCATGGCAGGTGCTACGGCTCGGTACGGTGGTGATGAGCTCGAAGAGATGCAGCGACGGCGGGACCGCTGCGGGACCAAGGGGCGCGGGCAACGTGGCCAGGCGCGCGCTCGCGCGAGAGAGAGGGGAGGAGCCGGCGTCGAGCAAGCCGAGAGAGGCAAGGGAAGCGGAGTAGCTCGGTCCTCTGCTTAAGGCGCTTGAGGCAGCAAAGAAGCGCACAAGGCAGCACGTGGACTGCTGGGGCTTCCCTGTGCGGTGTAGCGAAATGAGAGAGAGAGAGAAGATAGTGCACAGGTTCGGCTGAACTTGGCAGCAGCGGCGGCACGAGATGACCCGGCACAGACATGTCGGCAGAGGCACACAAAAGAAATCAAGGCGGGCAGAGATGAGCCAGGCAGGCCAGGACGTGCAACGGAGATAAGAAAAGACCGACAGAGATATTCATGATGCCGCAGAGTGAAACGACGGAACCGGCAGTGAGTGAGGGAAAGCAACAAATCAGTATACGACAGCAGCAGCAGCAGCTAGACCTCGGCACAGAAATAGACAGAGCTAGGCTCAGCTTTCGGCATAAGACGCACGAGGGCAGCATGTTAGGGGCACTAATTCAACAGGACAACGGAGGCAGGCGAGGATGAGACCGCGCAAGACAGGCAAAGAGACAATGAGAGACATTGAAAACAGGCGCGCGAGAGAGAGCGGGAAAAGAAAAAGGACCTGTTGTTGCTCAAACGCTCAGTGCGACAGCCGCTCACATAAAATATCGGACGCGATAGATCCCACTCATACCAAGCTTATGGAAAAAAAATATTAAAGCATTATGTAATTCTTTTGCGCAAAACAAGTCGCCACAGCACCCTTTTTCTGAATTTTTACCATTGATGTGAAAGTTGGTTTTTAAATTTTTAAAATCCGAGAAAAATCGTTTCGGTAATTTTTACTTAGGCCTAAATTACGGTGCTAAACGAGATCGTAACACTGGGGTGTTACAACCAACCCCCCTTAAAAAGAATCTCATCCCAAGAATCGAAGCAAGAACCAAAAGGGGAAAACACGATTACATTTCGTAGATCAGGTATTACACGAACGATTACACGACTTCGAATACTAAACCACACGGGGATCTAGGGATACATGGTTAAGAGCAACTTGGTACAACCGAGACCTACTCTAGAAGTCGAGATAAACGAGGACAATGGAGAAACAACAAGAAGATGATTATCCAAAACATGGCATAGCACCATATGATCCAGAAACAGGACTCCCAGAACTCAAACATCGTGAACCCTAAGACCAACTAACCAAAGGAAACTTGAACTTCTTCGACAAACCAGATCCTTTCTTCTCCTCGGATTACACCATCACCTCAAACTGACAATTCTAGCTTCACAATGGCGACTAGATCTCGTAGCTCTACTCCGAATGAGCGGGGGAATGGGGATGAAGGAGAAGAGCAAGGAGCAAGGGCATTTTATAGAGGCGAACGGAGGTGGGGCACAACACACCGGAGGCGGATGCGGCGGGGATGGGATACATAGACGGTGCATGCTATGGAGATAAGGTCGGAGACATGGTGCGCTTCCTGCGTGAGCGGCAGAGGGGAAATAAAGGAGTGGGGAAATAAAGGAGAAGAGAGGGGGTCCGCTCGACGAGGCAGGCGTGCGGGCGGTCGTGTCCACAAAAAGAAGAAAGAAAGGAGAGGGAAGGGGAAGGGGGTCCGGTACGGGGATGAGGCGTGAGAGTCTAGAGCCGACCGGATGCTAGGGAAAAGGAAAAGCGCATAGTGCATAAGGACGACGAGTGCGGCACGATGCTGTGGCCACGTGGAAATGGGGAGCTAAGGACCCGATACAGACAGCGTTCGTAGGGCACGCAGCGAAATAACCCAGCACGCGTAGCGCGGTCAACTAAGCACAGGGCTTGGGACAAGATGTCTACTCAGACTTTTACGACTACCCACGGCTAACCTTCCTTACTACTCTTCTTTTTCTTTTCTTCACTCGACCAGATCCATCCTTCATGTAGACTGAGACCATGTCATACTTTCTTCCTCCAAAACCATCTCCTCTTGGTTACTAGAGAGAACACTTCTGCATCAACCCGTTGTGGATTTCCCGTCTAAACACCCGAATATTTCCAAGGAGAATTTTTTAAAACAAAACGGTACGGCGGTGCAACTTGGTAAAGGTACTTGGTTAATAACCTCGATACCAGCGCGTGCCGAGCAGCGTCATATGTAGCAGCTGTTCCACACAGAGCCCTCGGTGTCATCGCGGCACCATAAGCTATTAACCAGGCAACCACTACCAACTTACACGCCATGAAGGCGGTGGGGTCATAGACCACAGAGTAAGGGGAGTATTGCAAGGAAAAAATTCAAACAATAAAAGTTCCCTTCACAACAAGGGATAAGGAATTCAAATCAATGGCGGATTTGTTTTAAAGGGACGCAAGTGTTCTGTTGGGACATCCACAATTAGTCGATACAATGTCCAATATTATCCAATCACGGCTGATCTACTGGCATCTGAATGACAACTTCTCTTGTAATCCACCTAACATCGCCCTTGAAAACTTTAAGCACCTCTAACGAAACTTAAGGTAGATGAACGCAATGAACATAGCGAAATAAACAAAATGCACATTCCAACGGTCTTATACGGGTACATCATACAGGCATTTAGGCTCCCATTCATGACACAGCATTCACCTACGGTCGAACGAGCTCAACAACTACGGACGACAACAACGGCAAGAATACAATACCAGAGAACAGCGACAACAAGCACTACTACTATGGGTACAACATCCCAAGGCAACTAATCTACATCTTCTCGTGGCAATGGCTGAGTGAGAGGAATCAAGGACTCAACTTCTGACACTTCCGAGGGCGGAGGTGCTGGCGATGCTGCAACACCAGTTCTTCTTCTTTCTGGCGGGTGGATAGGGATCCCTTCCAAGATCGGGGCATCCTGCCTTCCATCCACCAGTGACCTCCGCTTGGCCCTAGTGAACAGATAGGGCTCACCCAGCTGATAGACATGTCGATCCTCAGCCTCCTTTAGAGCTTCCTCCATGGCAGCCTCTCGGCTCTTAGTAGCTGCAACGCTGGCATGCGCTTCGGCGAGCTGCACCTAGAGCATCCGGTTGAAGAGCTCGGCTTCCTCGGCACGCCGAAGGCACGCCCTCAGCTCCAAGGCTTGCTAATCATACTACTCATCCAGAGCAAGCAGGTACGTGGTCAAGTACACCACGGTTGGACTGTCCTCTTGCGCATCCCGCCCTTGCAAAGCCTCCATGCGAGCCTTCCATGCCCGCCAATTCTTGTCCAAAGGTGGAAAGAACCTCATGGGGGTACGGGCAATGGACTCCTTATAGATCTGGTAGAGATGCCGCAAGGCTTTGCGGGCCACAACCTGGTAGGTGTTGACGAAGCTACACCTGGTTGCGGTCACACTCCAGGCTTCAGTGACGTCGGGGAACTCTTCACTCTTCCCGAAGTAGACAGTAACCTCACACCGCTCGGTGCCATGCTCCTCATACTCATGGCCCTCATACTCGGGACAATCTCTAACTCTGAGCTTTTGTAGGGTGGCATGCAGGATTCTAGGAAAACCCTCAATATTTAGGCAGTAGGTACTAACCCAGGCTCCTACCATTTTTGGCGATGGTTGCAAGGAAGGCTGAGCGAAAAGCTGGCTCAAGGAAAAGCTAAGCGAGCTAAAGTGCGCCGAGTGGTGGTACCAATGGCTAAGCCAAGCTCTACTTATAAAGGCGGAATGTTCAGCGGTCCTGGCGCGGTTCACCAGGGTTCCTGCGTGGGATCACTATGATGAATTGACCAAATTCCGTGCGTTTGAGGCGAGCGACGTGTGATGCCATTACTGACTAGTACGACTACAGGGTAAGGGTTCGACAAGAGCGTAGAAAAGAGATATGGGGAGACGTGGGTCACGACCGGTGTGAACCATGGGCGAACGCGAAACACGAAGCCACAGTGCAGACCCAAACTCTAGAATAGGAACGAGTCGTTCGTGCACAATACGACACGCGTGACACCTATGGAGGGCGTGTCTACAAGCAATACGAGCACTACAATGCATAAACAGGATATGCATGAATGCACGTCCTATACGTCTTTCCACTGTTGCTAACATATAGGGCAACTGTTCTCAGATTTTTGGCACATCGTTCTCTCGCTGTAATTAGTCGATACTATCGGACTATGCTCGAGTCAGTGTACCTACAGAAAACTTGATTAAGCCTATCTAAGTCAGCAGAGTGCCATCTATCCTGGATACATAACCATAGTAATAGGGTTACTTATATAACTTCTCATACAAACGTCCTAACTTTTTTAAAGAAATTTGTTGTCAAATTTTAGTTTAGAAAAGGTTTTTGAAGCCTTATTTCCTCATTTGCGCTCTGATACCACCTGTGGCAGAACCGCCTAATCTAATGCCTCCCAAGAGTGCTTGTCTTACATTAGACACTAAGCACGCAAAGGAGAACACTAAATTACTCGGTTTCGTCGGGCACACCCTGTGGGAGAACCCAAAAATCCACATTTTCGCCATCAAGATCACAAATAAGAGAATAAAGCTTACATCGTTCTTAACCATTTCTTACATCACTTTACATGTACATCAGAGTATAACATTTATTGTTATGACAGCGGAATAAAATCATATTATCAGAGTTATGAATAATTTAATTGAATAGCGGAATATAAACATGTGAGCAGAGTTACAGCGGAAATAAACATCTATTAATGACATGATGAAGAATTAATATGTAAACTATGACAACAGGTTATAAACTTTCATTTATAAAAACATTTGATAAGAGTTATAAATAAAAACTACGATCGCAGCGTAAAGGAAATCCTCGCTGAGCCCACTAGGAGGTATCCACACACAGGAGTCAGCTCTAGCATCCACCTATCACCTGCAACAGGGGAAATAAAACCCTGAGTACTCAATTGTACTCAGCAAGACTTACCCGACCGGAGGAAAGAAAAGACTCTAAGGATATGCAAGGCTATCTGGCTTGTGGGTTTAGTGCATTTGCAGAAAGCATTACTAAGCGTGCGTCCTTATATTCGATTTTTATTAATAGCCGCATTGGTTCATTAACCAACCATTCTATGTAAGCACCTGTACTACTTTTAAGCAGGTGGTAAGCAATCAGAGTTCTTTTTCCATCTTTCAGTTCTTACTACGATGCTAAACCGTAGACAAGTCGTACCGGATCGCCCGGCGATTCGTGAATCAATGCCCCCAGCTGGGTACCCCGAAAACACATGCCCCGCTTGTACCCCAGGCACAAGCAGGACCAACCCATCACTCTCCTGTCCCGGGTGTCTAGGTCCCCGTCCAAACTGGGACTCCAAGCCCCCGCCCCTGAGTCTCGGACTCAGTGTGGTGCAAGGACCTCCTCCACCAAAAAGAAACCCTAACAGTCGGTCTGGAAAGAGCCGGATCCGGGACAAGAGAGCAACAAGTCTTCCAAACGCCCATACACAAGTATGTGCTCGGGATAAAAAGTCTGTGACCTGCCTAGAGTCTTATGCAATGAACTGTCCTTAACCGACCAAACATGGAAAGCAGTGTAACCAAGATATGCCCTGTGTCCACGGCGACACAACTTCTTACACCCACCAATACCCAAACCATATCCCTGTCCGGTCACCATTTTCCTTTTTCCAAGTGATGATAATCCAATAATATATTTCCTATATCTCGCGAGTGACAGGCAATCACTCGACTTCTACCGGAGTCCTATAGCATAGCAATCTACACGATCCTGTCATACTAGTAAGACTCATAGGATAAAGATATATATGCAAGTGGGTTTCATTCAACTCCTTAAAAACTTAATGCACAAATATAATTTAAACTGTAGAAAAGTAGGGGTTATGCACCGGGGCTTGTCTGGGTAAGATATAACAAAAAGTTAGTATCTGCATCTTCAGATCATCCACCATCAGCTGTATAACAAGCCCATTGCATCATTTCGTGGAGAGAATACCATTACACCATCTTCGGATTCCCAACCTTCCTTCACTTGATCCGTTGATCCATCATCGTACCTATATGATATGTAATACGATGCAATGCAAGAAGTAATTAATTAACTGCAATCGTGATTCGTATAATACGATTTACACCTTTCGAGTTAATGGGCTAATTCTAACGATGACCGTACTTAGGCTACATATACATGTTGTCGGATAAGGCGTTATTTCCCAACAATAATTTTAGTTATATAAACCAAGGCGTTTCTTTATTTTACTCTATCGATTTAATCATTATTTAGAATAGGGCATTATTATCTATCTAGCAAACTAATTATCCTGGAGCTACCAAACTTACAGTGAGTAGCTAATGATTTAGTAATTTACTATAAAATTTTTAGTGTTAATACTATCACTGATTTATCATGAAAATTCCTACAAGTTCTCCTTTTAACCATATTAAGCATGTTAAAATAATTAGGGCAACCTAAAAAGCATACCAAACCTATGTGAACAAAATACATTACTCGGTAGACCATGATTTTAGAAACTCAATGAAACTGATTTGGTATTTTTATAAATAAAATTTCTACTATTTATCTTGAATTTCCAAGCACGCAGCTGGTTATTAAAATTGCAAAACACCGAAAAAGAAAGCTCAAACTCCTTGGCCCTGAAACGGCCCAGCTTGGCCAGGCCCAGCGAGCAAGCAGCCCAGGCGGGCAGCACCAGCCGGCTCAGCAGTGCGGCCCACGGCCGGCCAGAGGGCGCGCAGGCGGCCCAGGAGTGGCGCGGGCAGCGGCCCAGGAGGCACCAGGCCGGCCCAGGTGCAGGCAGTGGCCCAGACGGCCCTGGTGCGCAGTGGCACGGCCCAGCAAGCTCAGTAGCCAGCAACAGGCCGGCCCAACGCCTGGCTTTTCCCGAACCGGCCAGCGATTATGCAAAAACCTCCCTACGTTTACCTCGATTCCACTCAAGGTCCACAGGCACTATTTTGTCGAGTCATGTATTTTGCAATAGGAACCCCGTATAAACTTCTTCTTGGACTTCTCACCTCGGCTCCTCCACAACACAGAGCACAGCAGAGGAGGGGCACCATGACCGACGAGGTAGCTCTGGCACCGGCGGAATGGCCAGCGACGGCCTACAGCACCCCGGCCACACGCGCGTGCGGCAGCCGCGGGGCGACGGCGGGGCTACACGGCTCCGGTGAACAAACGGCGGCGGTGCTGGGCACAGGAGGAGCCGCGCGCGGACGCCGATGAGCTACGGCATGGTGCAGCGGCTAACTCGGCAGCAGGAGCGGGCGGTCGCGGCCTTGGTAGGGTGGAGCAGCGCGGCCAGGCTGACAACGACATTTCCTCGGCACCGGCGACCTGCCACGCTCACGCGCGGGCAGAGGGACGCGGCACGCGCGGGGAATGCAGGGCGACGGCGAAAGGGAGGCGCGCGAGGGCTCGGCGCGACGGCAACGAGGCTGGGGCGATTCCGACGGCGCGGCCACGGACGACGGAGCGGCGCAGAGGAGGCTCGAGGTGAGCTGCGTGCGGCAAAGGCGTACTGGCGCAGACAAGATGACCCGGCACAGACGTGTCGGCAGAGGCAGACAAAAGAAATCAAGGCGAGCAGAGACGAGCCAGGCAGGCCAGGACGTGCAACGGAGACAAGAAAAGACCGACAGAGATATTCATGACGTCGCAGAGTGAAACGACGGAACCAGCAGTGAGTGAGGGAAAGCAACAAATCAATATATGACAACAGTAGCAGCAGCTGGACCTCGGCACAGAAATAGACAGAGCTAGGCTCAGCTTTCGGCATAGGACGCACGAGGGCAGCACGTCAGGATCACTAATTCAATGGGACAATGGAGGCAGGCGAGGATGAGACCGCGCAAGACAGGCAAAGAGACAATAAGAGACATTGAAAACAGGCGTGCGAGAGAGAGCGGGAAAAGAAAAAGGACCTGTTGTTGCTCGAACGCTCGGTGCGACAGCCGCTCACATAAAATATCGGACGTGATAGCTCCCACTCGTACCAAGCTTATGGAAAAAATATTAAAGCATTATGTAATTCTTTTGCGCAAAACAAATCGCCACTGCACCCCTTTTCCGAATTTTTACCATTGACGCGAAAGTTGGTTTTTAAAATTTTAAAATCCGAGAAAAATCATTTTGGTAATTTTTACTTAGGCCTAAATCGCGGTGCTACGTCTTGTTACTCTTGGTGTTTGCTGACACCTAGACGGTCCGGTGATTGGTGGATCGTCGAGCGGAGGAAGGTGATTGTCTCTGGCTTTCATCATTGTGATTGTGAGGGATTCTTGTAACTTCCATGGTGGAGCGCCAAAGGCAACTCTAGTGGATTGCGCGTGTCTTGTGTGATCCTCATCTTGTGTTGGTTGTGTGGCATTCGGTTACGGGTTTTGCGTGTGACGTCAATTAGCGCGTGAACCTTCAAGTGAGTGAATCGCCACAACAAGAACTAGCTTACCGGCAAGCAAGTGAACCTCGGTAAAAAATCTTGTGTCACATTGTCTAAGGAGATTTCATTGATTATCTTATGGTTGATTGATTGACTCCATCTTGTGATTGGCTCAATTCCTCGATACAGCGGTATAATCATCACATCCCCTCTCTTGTATTTACATTTCTAGTGTTGCTACGCTCTTTAGTGTAATTAGATTTAAGAGCTAGTTTGTGTCGGGGTCTAGTGGTTAGTGAGGCTCTTTAGTTAGCCTTTGAGAGCTCAATAACTTAGTGTAGTGACGTAGCCTTTGTGTGGATAGAGACTATAAATACTAGAATTATGGTAGGTGGCTTGCATTTTTAGTACGCTAGCCATTTTTAGTACGCTAGCGCAACACTCGCTTCGTCATTTAATTATCTAACCTCTTTACTAAGTATTGTTGTAGAAATTTTCAATAGGCTATTCACCCCCTCTAGCCATTAGGACATTTCAATCTTGACACTATTCACTGCCCAATTGTTGTTAGTTTGTCCGGCGTGTTCAATTGCATAGTGCCATCAGACCATCTGGTAGGTGCATCTGCACAGTGCTACCAGCACTGGTGATTGCCGAATAGTATGTTGATTGTTAAGCACGTTCAAAACCCTAGTTGCCATATCGTCCAGCGTGTGTTGTTGTTTTGCACACTTGGTCATTTGAATTCATTTTTCCGCTGCTTTTGTGCTATTTCTTCTTTTCATCCCTAGGAAATATTGAGCCCGCCTAACACATCTTAACAGTTAACACACATGTTACTCCCGGTGTTTGCATTGTGATATAAATCACCAAAAACAAATATGATCATGCACAACAGGTCGTAGGCCCAATAGACCAATACGATAACAAATCTAGAAGATGATTCGATCGACATCAAAATTGTCCAGTACGTCATTGTCCTTCCTCTTGGCTTTTGTTTTCCATTTCGGTTCCATGGTTCCACGATTCCATTCATATCCTTATTAGAAGCATCTTTTGTGGCCACCGATGCCAAAGGGGAAGAAGTTTCAGAACAAAGATATGATTGCAAAAATATGGATGGGGAGAGAATGAAACAAAGACATGAAGGATATGCCAAAGGGAGAGATGAATGAAGGGTCGAAGAATAGAAAGTGATCAAAATTTTTGAACAAGATCAAGCACACAAGTAGGGGAGCAAGTGCATGGACGTGGATTGTTTTAAGCATTTGGATGTGCATAATATATGATTGTTTGCATTTAAAGTTTCAAAATTCGAATATATATGCTTGTGTGATATTTCCTAGACCATAGGCTTCAATTTCATCACCAAGCACGAACACCATCGTCACTCCGACATTCAGTGGAGGCGACGATCAAGAGAAACTTAATGTTTGCTTCAACCACACGCCAATAAACCTTTGTGTTTCTTCGGTCAATAATTTAAGTGTGAAACACATCTACTATGCATCATCAGTATATAAGCATCACCGTACATGCTCATCCCTTATCTTGCATTGCAGAAAATATATAAAAAACAGCACAGAAAAAATACAGATATAAAACAACAACAGTGTCATCATAGAGCAAATTAATAATAAGGATATGCTAAAATAATGCCCCAAACAACTACATCCACTGTGGTAAGAGAATTCTGAAAAAAAAGACATTCATGTTTGAATGCATTGTAATGCGCTATAAATATTTATGCTTTTCTTAATTATGCTTAATATGATTTATTAATTATAGATCGTTGACACATCATTTGCCATTTATATTTATATTCCGGCAATCAAGATTTTAAATGAGGCTATGAGAGAGATAAGAGAAACTAGTTTATGAGAATGCATTTTTGTACCCTTCGACACTAGAGTATGAAGTTACAACATTAGAAGAAGGAGATGGAAAAAATGGAAGTAGCTATAAAAGAGCTACCTTTGCTAGCAAGTGACACATCTGGAATTCAATAAGTTGCACACTCAGCTATAGTTGACATACACAAAATAGTTGACAAGTACGATGAATGCATTAGTGTTGCATCTAGTAAGAAAGCTCATCAAAACTATGGATATTTTTTTGAGACGATCAAAACTATGGATATTGAGAGATTAGCTTTAAATGTCAAAGATACACTTGGATCTAGTATTTAATTATTTTATGAATTTTATAAGAGATAGTGAGAACTCTGTCATAGTTTTATATTGATATATAGTTCGAACAACATATAAAAAGATTGTTTACGAAAGTTTATCTATCGACACTTACGTTACGTGTCCTGAAGGTCATTGAGTAATCTTTTGTCTAACGATAATACTCACGGGCGTCCTCCCTTATCCGAAAGTTGCGCGCTCACGCACCCGCCTCACGGCTGTCTTTCTCTGTGGCTCGTTCCTACCCGCGACGCACGAGCCCACCGACGATGCACGGCTGCCCATTCTCGTGTTGCGCTCCATCCTGAGCCGCATCGCACGCCCCATCTCCTCCCCACCCACACACGCGCTGCCGCGTCCTGTCCCCCATGTCATCGCTGCTTGGCCGGCTCCGATGGGGTATGTGCTGTCGGCGGTGGTGAGAGTGCCGTAGCAGCCCACGGCGTCGGGGGTGACCTGGGAGATGGCTCTCCTCGCGGGCCCCTCTGGGCAGCGGCCTGGCTTGGCCTCCCTGCTCGGCTAGGGCTCGCCATTGCCACTCCAGCGCCTCCCAGGGTGGCCTCCATCCGCTCCCTGTACTCCTCGCCAATCTACTCATTTCGCCACCAGGTAGGCCGTGGCCTCGCAAGCGAACGCTGTGTTTCAATTATTTCAGGCGTTTCAAACTTTTGTGTTTCATATGTATGTTGCAACAGTATATCTAGGATGTTGCATTTGTTGTAATGATAAAATACACATGTTGCAAGCTTATGTTTCAAGTGTTTCAGGTGTTTTTGACGTATGTTGAAAATATTTCATCTGGATGTTTCAAAAGTAGTTCTTGGTGTTGCACATGTTGCAATGGCTACACTTCACATGTTTCAAGAGCATATTTCAAGTGTTTAATCTGTTTCAGACTTATGTTGCAATTTTTCATCTGGATGTTTTAAAAATAGATTTGGTGTTGCACATATTGCAATGGTGCCGGTGGCTGGCGGACAACGGCTTGTGCGCAGGGCTTCGGCTCCTACCTCGTGCGGCACGCCTCGGCCTTTCCTTTCCTCTACCTTCCCTCCCCTCCCTTCCCTTAGTCTTGCCGTGACAGTTCGAGCTTGGGTGGGGAAACCCTACCTGACGAGCGCACGAACGCGGGGTAGGCGTAATAGCATGTGCGAGCGGGCGGGAAGCACAACATGCATGGACAGGTGCAGTAGCGTGCACAACAGGCGGGGCAGGCGCAGGTGTTCGGATGGGGGGTTAGTGTGCGGACGTTTGGACGCTGGACATGCCATTTGTCTAACTATAAAGTTAGAACATTAATTTATATGAAAAAGTAAATAAGAAAAGTATACTAGATACTATTCATAATCATAAAGGATAAAAAATGAACCATACTTGAAACAAAAAGATATTTTTCTTTGTATAAGTCGATCGTTTTGGAACGTTTTCATCCCGATAATATAGTCGTTCACTTGGAAAATGATTGTCTATGTGAAAAAAAACCCTACACTTGCTCCGTATTTTTCTTTTAAAAAAAGCGGTGTAGACCCAATAGGCTGGGCTTGATAAATTGAACACTGTAGAGAAATTCGGATCTCCAAACCGGTCATCGGCCTGTTCGTTTGGTTTGACGTGTCGTAAACGATCGTAAATTTTCAGTCGGAATAATATTTTTCTCTCACATAAACCAGGCAGCGGTACTTTTTCACGAACCAGCGACGAAACGAACCGGTCAATATCCGTCCCATCGAGACCCGTTAAGCTGACCGCCATCACCAGCGCGTCATTAACGAGGCTACGAAAAAAAACCCACGTTTTTTCTTCCTCTTTTCGCTGCAACTTCCCACCACCGCCTTCATCCCCTATCCGCGTTCCCCCCGGGCGATCGATCGAACGCGGCTAACCTCGCCGCCGCCCCATCGAGGCAGCCATGGCGGAGATCGCCGAGCGGGCCGTCGCGGGCGAGCTGCCGGAGGAGCCGCGGCCGCCGCACGGGGAGGAGGAGGAGGAGGAGGAGGAGGAGGGGGACGTGTGCCGGATCTGCCGCAACCGCGGCGACGAGGACCACCCGCTGCGGTACCCGTGCGCCTGCAGCGGAAGCATCAAGTTCGTGCACCAGGACTGCCTCCTCCAGTGGCTCGACCATAGCAACTCGCGCCAGTGCGAGGTAATAAAACCGCCCCCGCCCCTGCCCTCACCCCGCGGATGGGGCGCCGCTGGGTCGTTGCTTTAGGGATTGATTAGTTCGATTGCGGGGTGGAATCGATTAATTGAATGTTGAGCTGGTGCTATGGGTGCTGTTTCTTTGTTATGACGTGTAGATTGGGTCAAAACTATGTTAATAGGCGTTCATAATGGATAGGGCTATTATTTATGCCTTTTTAGTTGCTAGAATTAGGGGATTAGGGTTGAGAATCAGGACAATTGGATGGTTTTAATGATTATTCAGCTAGCAAAGGTATTTTCATAATGCTCCGCTGCTGTTGTGGGTTCAGAGTATTTTCAGAATTCAGAGGTGTAATAATTTTGTTAACCTGCAGCGTCTGCTTGTGCTTCTTAGCAGTGAGACTATTGACGACTGATTTGCAGTTTCGGTTGCCTTGTCTTCTCTTAGGCCCCCTACGGAACAAATGAAAAATTGGAGGAATTCTAGAGGCTTGGAATCATTAGAACGAACCTCCTTTTGAATAATTCATTTTGTTAGTCTAGGGCAAATGAGTGAACAAGTTTTAGTTGGGGGTTCCAAGCACAACTCTACGGCTGGGTAGTAATGTCTTGTATTGCAAAGGAAAAAAATATGCTCATGACGATGATGATGTGCGTGTCTTGTTTGTCTTCACCCCATTTTCTCTAGATAATTTCTGATTTATGCATATGTGCACTGCAGGTCTGTAAACACGCATTCTCCTTCTCACCCGTGTACGCTGAGAATGCTCCAACAAGACTTCCTTTCCAGGAACTGATAGTTGGTGTTGGAATGAAAGCATGCCATGTGTTCCAATTCATCCTTCGGCTTGCCTTTGTTCTCTCAGTTTGGCTCATGATTATCCCATTCATTACCTATTGGATATGGCGGTTAACATTTGTGAGAAGTCTTGGTGAAGCGCAAAGGCTGTTCCTCAGTCACATTAGTGCTCAGTTGATCCTTAGTGATTGCCTTCATGGGTTCCTTCTCTCAGCTATCATTGTCCTTATATTTCTCGGAGCCACCTCATTACGGGACTACATAAGGCATTTGCGTGAACTTGGTGGACATGATGCTGAGAGGGATGATGGAGGCCGTGAAAGGCATGGCGCTCGGGCTGTCAGGAGGCTAGCTGGGCCTAATAATAGGGTTCCTGCAGATGGAAATATTGATGAATTAGCAGAAGCCCAAGGAATTGGTCCCGGTGAACTTCTGAGGAGAAATGCTGAAAATGTTGCTGCTCGATTAGAACGACTTGAGGCTCAGGTTGAGCAGATGCTTGATGGTCTGGATGATGCAGATGGTGCAGAGGACGTTCCTTTTGATGAACTTGTTGGCATGCAAGGCCCTGTCTTCCACTTGGTTGAGAACGCAATAACAGTGAGTACTATTTTTCCCTACAATACTTTTTTTTTGTAGATCTACATGTGTTGGCATAACTATTTTGAGTTTCAGAGTTGTGTTGCCATGCTACTGCAAAACACTGAGAACTCTTCCACTCCCTCTGTTCCAAATTGCAGGTCATTTTTGTTTTGTCCTAAGTCAAACTTCTATAACTTTGACCAAGTTTACAGAAAGATATGTTAACATCTACAACACCAAATAAATGCACCATAAAGACATTTCATTTTGGATCTAATGAAAGTAATTTGATGTTTTATATGTTGGTGCACTTTTTTTTTCTAACAATACAGTCAAAGTTGGAGAAATTTGACTACAGAATTTTATAACTACAACATTTGGAATGGAGGAAATAATTATCATGTCCAATTTAGTGATAAGTAGTCTTACTAGTAGGGCCCTTTGAAATAGAGTTTCAAGGAGCTTTTATGTTGAATATCATATTGTTGATATTCTTAAGATCATTTACCCAAGTTTTGGTTTTAAAAAATTTCATATCAAACACGAAATGAAAGTGGCTGGCACGAGAGCAGCTTGATAAAATTTTGTTACACTGTATCATCAGATTCATAGTTGAATGTACTTTCATATGGTTATTACCATAAAAATTTTATTATTTTTTTTCTAGTAAGTTGCATGTTCTTTTCCAACCTTTATTACAGTTGCATCTCTTATATTTCAAAACACTGATAGGAATGACTTTTCTCCAGGTTTTGGCCAGCAATGCTATATTCCTCATTGTTGTGATCTTTGTTCCATTCTCATTGGGAAGGATTGTCCTGTACTATCTATCATGGTTTTTCTCTTCGGCTTCTACTCCTATGCTGGCAAAAATGATGCCCTTCACAGAAACAGCTATTTCTATAGCTAATGATACATTGAAGAGCGCACTTAATGTTGTGAAGAATTTTTCTTCTGACAGTAATAATGAAGGTGTTATCGGGCATGTGATTGAGGTTGTTACTCAATCCTTGAAGATAAATGCCACTGGTCTTAGTGTAATTCAAGGCACTGGGAAGAGCAGTCTGATGAAAGGAACAACAATTGGCTCATCTTATCTTTCGGATTTGACAACTCTTGCTGTTGGATATATGTTCATCTTCTGCCTTGTATTTTTGTACATTGGATCACTGGCTTTACTTCGATATGCCAGGGGAGAACGTTTCACCATTGGAAGACTCTATGGTATAACTACCATATTAGAGGCCATCCCTTCTCTATGCAGGCAGTTCTTTGCTGGAATGAAGCACCTTATGACTATGGTCAAAGTTGCATTCCTTCTGGTCATTGAGCTTGGTGTATTTCCTCTTATGTGTGGTTGGTGGCTTGATGTTTGCACTCTAAAGATGCTGGGCACAACAATTGCGCAGAGAGTTGAATTCTTTACAATGTCACCCTTGGCGAGCTCATCTATCCATTGGCTAGTTGGGATTGTGTATATGCTTCAAATAAGCATATTTGTCAGCCTTCTTCGAGGGGTATTGCTCAGCCACTTGATATTTTGAGCAACAGCACTCAAACATTTAAATTCTCCTAGGTCGCACTGATCTCACTTTCTTTTTACCTTATTGTGGTAGGTGCTGCGCAATGGAGTTCTTTACTTTCTGCGGGACCCTGCTGATCCAAATTACAATCCATTTAGGGATTTGATTGACGATCCTGTGCATAAGCATGCCCGGCGAGTTCTTTTGTCAGTTGCAGTGTATGGAAGTTTGATTGTGATGTTGGTCTTCTTACCTGTAAAACTGGCCATGAGAGTAGCTCCTTCAATTTTTCCTCTGGACATCACGTGAGTTAGCTTACCCAACATATATTCTGCTTCTTTTTGTCATTTGTAATTCCAATCCTAATTATTGTTTGCCTCCTGTGGAATTGCAGCATATTTGACCCATTTACTGAGATTCCAGTTGATGTCCTTCTGTTCCAAATATGCATACCATTCGCTATTGAGCATTTCAAGCCTCGTGCAACCATTAAATCTCTTTTACATCATTGGTTTGCTGCGGTTGGTTGGGCCCTTGGCTTAACCGATTTCTTACTGCCAAAACATGAAGAAAACGGTGAGCAGGAAAATTGGAATGGCAGGGCAGAAAGAAGAGACAGGGGACATGGTGGGCGGGAAATGGTTGCCCCACAGGTTGAACAACGCATGATACAACATGTTGCCGCAGAAGATAATGGCAGGGGAAATGCAAATGCAAATGATGCCACTGAAGAATCTGATGTAGATGATCAGGGAGACTCTGAGTAAGTATAATCGCTAGATTTGTGGAAAAGAAGTACCTATGGCCTATCTTTCCATATATTTTGCAAACTATACAGATTACACTATCAAAATAACCGAACAGCTTTGAACATAAGTACATAACTGAGTTTGTTTAGGAAAAAAAAAACTGAAAACAACTGTGGTTCAATTATCTGCACCAATTTTCTGAATCAAATTTGGCACATAGATTATATATCAACATAATTGAGTAATGATCCATTTTTACAACAAATACTCGAGTGTATTTTACTGAGTATATCAACATAATAAACTATGGTTTTGTTATCTGACTTTTTTCCCATCTTTAAGGTATGGCTTTGTGCTTCGTATCGTGCTCTTGCTTGTACTGGCATGGGTGACATTACTGATCTTCAATGCTGGAATAATAGTTATTCCTATCTCGCTTGGCCGTCTGGTTTTTGAGGCTGTTCCCCGCCTGCCAATCACACATGGCATCAAGTGCAATGGTAATTTACATATGATTCTGTTATCTGAATTGATGTTATATAACCTCATGTTTACGAATAACGAGATCAGTTGTATAACAAGTTTGCTGACACCTTTTGGAATTCTATCAGATCTGTTCTCCTTTAGCATTGGGTGCTATATTCTTTGGAGTGTGGCGGCTGGGATCAGATATGCGATTGATTACATCAGATCACGACAGCTGGGATTTCTGGTACAACAGGTCTGCAAGTGGTGCTCAGTTGTTTTGAAGAGCTCTTTTCTCTTGTCAATATGGGTAATTCTTCTAAACTGAACTTCTACTGTTTCAACTATCCCCATTTTGAACTTGTGGGAGTTCTCTGATTTGCGGTAGTACTGTTTTCTATGTAACTCATTGTTATTATGGATCTAACCAGCAGCGTTAATCTTTTCTTTCAGATATTTGTTATTCCTGTGCTGATTGGACTCCTTTTTGAGCTGCTGGTCATCGTACCCATGAGGGTGCCTATTGATGAGAGCCCTGTCTTCCTGTTGTACCAGGATTGGGCACTGGGGTTAATATTCTTGAAAATATGGACTAGACTGGTAAGATTATAGATCTCTGATTCTTGTGTCCTCACTATTCATTTGCCAGCTACTTATCAATCTTGTTCCTATAAGTTAGTTACCTATTTGGATATTTGCATAGAATAGGATTGAGTAGATTGACCAACCTACTATGAGACTTTCCAGGTTATGTTGGATCAGATGGCACCTTTGGTTGATGAAAGCTGGAGGTCAAAGTTTGAGAGAGTTAGAGATGATGGCTTCTCCCGTTTAAGGGGTCTATGGGTCCTCCATGAAATTATAGTGCCCATTGTCACCAAGCTCCTTACCGCTCTCTGTGTCCCATACGTCCTTGCAAGGGGCATCTTCCCGGTGCTGGGTTACCCACTCATCGTGAACTCAGCAGTGTACCGCTTTGCCTGGCTTGGATGCCTGATCTTCAGCGCACTCTTCTTTTGTGGCAAGAGATTCCATGTCTGGTTCACCAACCTCCACAACTCCATCAGGGATGACCGCTATCTGATTGGCCGGAGGCTGCACAACTTTGGCGAGGACTCACACTCACCCGAGCCAAGTGAATCTGGAGCAACTATAGGGTCAGATGACCAGGACCGAGCTCTTGTCCTGCGAGATCAGGAAGAGGACGTGGGGTTGAGGATGAGGCGCAATAATATGCGTGCAAACCAACAACCCAGGCTGGCTTTATAAGCAGGAAGTAGTTTTGGATAAAAGGAGCTCATAATCATGGTATAAGCTGGTATGCAGCTTTGGGCGTTGTAGAGTGAGTTTGTGTTAGTGATAGGGAAGAATCTAAAGACTGTTCTACGACGAAGCCTGGGAGAAAGATAAAGTGGTTGGTGACTATAAGACTAGTGGCAAACTCCCTTTCCTGTGGGTAGTCTTGGCTGACTGTAAATATCGTTTGATAGAGCATTACCAGGCCAACTCAGTTTGTTGTGATCCTCTTGTAATGACTAATGAATTAAGTTGAACTGTTGGGTAGATACGAGATACTAGGTTATATCGCTTTCACCATTTTTTTTTGGGTGCAATCTTTGTTTCTTGGCCACTGCAATATTGCATTCTGTTTGAGCATGCCAGCGGCTTGAAATGAACTAAGCTCGGATGTGGGTTGCTGGCTGCATCACGGAATAGGAACAAGTTGATCTGGGAACCAATTGGTTGGTGGTAATTGAAAGCAGGAAAAGGATTTCTGAGCTAGAAGTTTAAAAGTATTTTGTTTGTTTTGATAATAGAAGTTTTGGTGGGAAGGGAAGAGGGTCAACTCCCTGCTACCAATCACTTCCTAGGGAAATGACGGGTAATATTGAGTTGGAATTGTATGTTTAGTGGAACATGAATGTATCTGCTACCAATCAATTCCTAGGGAAATGGCGGGTAATTGAGTGGGAATCGTATTTTTAGTGGAATATGAATGTATCTTTATAGTTCGTTATGACCTATACTACCTTTTTTTACTTAAAAATAAAATAAAAACTCGCCTCTAAACAGGATATTTTAAATGTACCTTCATAGTTCATCATGACTTATCTTATAAATTTTCACTAGACGAGAGATGTATTTTCTCTTCAACCTCCCTTTTTATTTACGTCCATGAATCAGACAAGTGATCGTAACTAAAATCAAATTTCCACATTGTTTTCCCTATAAACTTTCACCATTGGTTCTTATGTCTCTTCCTAGTTCCACGTAGTTGCCAACGCATTGTGACTTGTGAGGATCAGACCATCAATCAAATGGACGAGGTGCAGGAGGTCCATCTCCCTTCCCCAACCAAAATGTACCTGGATTATATTAGTAATACTCACAGCACGTAATGGCGGACTTAGCCCGGGCTAATCTATCTGCGATGTGTGCTTAGGGCAGTCCCAATGCTAAAAACTACATATAGTTTCTATACCTATTAATTTTAATAGACACTATATATATATATAGAAACTATAGTCCTAATAGATAGTTTCTACATAACAATTTTTTACCCAATCACATACATTCTCTCTCAATTCTCTACCAATCGCATCCCTTCATGTTTTGGTTCTCGTGTAGACATGGTTTCTAACTTAGACCCGGTTTCTATGATTTTTGTTCTCTCTCTTCAATAACTACATTGTCGCATCAATAAAACGCTTAGGTTGAAGTATAATTAATGTCCATAAAAACTATGATGGTTTCTTCATTGGGAGTGCCCTTATACTAAAAAATTTCAATTTAGGTTAAGAGTCAGAACTGAGGTAAGAGGGGTGCTAAAAACACTCTCACCTCGGCATGATTAACAGCTACATCAAGCAACCGAAGCTGCTCGGTTTGTCTCTGTCCTAAATTTTCAGTCCTTCGTACAACACCAGAAATCTAGAATTTCCATTACGTGTTTGTCGAGGAACATGGGCGGCCGACCATAGACAGTAGATTATAGTAATACAGAATATAAGACACAAATAGAACGGATTCACTGAGAAAACCCTAACTAAGGGAGCTAGGGAAGCAAGCGAAGTATGTACCCGTTTATTTAATTAGAGTCCCAAGAACGCTTGAGATCTTTTTTCCGATAACAAGAACGCGTGAGATTATACCTTTTGAGCTAGATAACCTTGTATGGGTACAAAACCAAAACATGCATAGAGTAAATCCAGTAGAAGCTCTCAAATCAGGCCTCTCTACTTTTAATTTGAGAGTTCCTCCTATTTTTGAGGGCTTAGGTTTTTTTACATCTACTCTAACAGTAGGTCTCAAATCAAATCCCTCAAATTTATTCAAGTAGACAATGACATACAAGATCCACTCGTCAATCTAATCAACTGAGCTATGAACTACGCAGATCTCGCCGGTAGATCCCAGACGCTAGGAGGAGCCACGCCGAGAAGCAGCCGCACCGGACCGACGACCTCACTTGTTACCCTCTTGTCGCTCCTGGTACCGCCCGCGCCCTGCTCCTTCGACAGGATGTTGACAAGGGGTGACACGATCAAGAGAGGGGCGCTGGAGGGAGGAGCGGTCGCGTCAAGGGCACAACAAGAAGGGAAGAGGAGGAGGAAGCTGCAGGATTTGAGCCGGGGCTGCCCGAGGGAAGGGAAGTGTGGACGCGGGAGCAAGAGAACGGCGAACCAACCGATAGGCCACGATTGATGTCCGTGAGAACGAGGACCGGGTGCGATTTGAGAGGTTGCTCAGCCCGTTCGCTTGTTCGTAAACGATCGTAAATTTCCAGCCGAGAATAGTGTTTTTCTCTCACACCAAACCAGTCAGCAGTAAATAATCCACAATACGATATGGCCTCCCGAACAGGTAGGGAGCTTGGTGGAACTGAATTTTTTTAGCTGACTTTTTAAATTTTAGTTTAGGGGGCTTGTCTGAAAGCTTTGTTGAATTGCTTTGCAAATACTACTCGCCCGTCCAAAGGGTATTGGGATTGCCTGCGACCTAGACCTTGTTTCCATTTTTTTTTTAACGAAAGACCTCGACCTTGTTGACCTGGGGAAGACACCAAGGCAGTCGTCGAACCTGCGACTGCGACGCTCGCCATAGGCCCACAGTCAGGCAGCACCTCCACCTCCAGGCTCCAGCTCTGTGGTGGATCCATCGATTGGTGGCCACTCGCCACCATTCGCCAATGGATACAACGGCTCACCCGCTGAAGACGTGTGGTCCGTTGGTTCCCGCGGTTTGCACGAATTTATTCCGCCCAACAGCCAAGGTGCGTTTGGATTCTCTGTGACTTAGGAATCGATTCTGGTCAATCATCTGATCCTCATCGATAATCCGAGCCTCGTCGAGAGCATTGCAAGTTCGCAACGGCAGTGGGCACGAACATGCGGTGCAAGTTGAGCATCCTTTACAAACACACGTGCATACATTTGGAACTTGGAAGGATGGATGCAGGTTGGGTTGGTGCTGGATAGTTGGAGACGTCTCTGCGCTGCCGTGGGCGCTGTAAAGCGAAGCGCGGCGGCAATGGCGATCGAACGAAGTAGCAGCTGGAGCTAGATTTGGGCCATGCATGTGAAATCGGTACGTCTTCAGGCATCTGAGAACATGGAGCGCAATTGCCAACGGTTTGTTGCACATGAGACGCGGCTTGACCTACGTAGAGTCCTGCACTCCTGCATTATTAGTATTAGCCAGCATTATTAGTATTAGCCAAGCGCACTGTTCATTGACATTATTGGTTTGGTTTCAAACCAACCAAATTAACAAAGATTTTTCTCTAAAAAAACCAACACCAAAGATCAAAGACTAATCAAATTGAACAGGGCCAAGACTGTACCCTGTGGTGTGGTCGTGTGGCTCTCTTGAAAACCTTCCTGTTTTTCTAATTAAAAAAATGAACAAAAAGAAAAAAACGCTGGGCAACGGTCAGTCCTGCCCCCTTCTTTATCAATACAAGTTCCGACCGTTTCAAAAAAAAAAAACGGTCAGTCCTGCCGCGTTTGTGAGTACTGTTAAAATTGCCTCGAGGCACCACGCGTTTGTCTACACATGCTTCCGTGAGAAAGCCGTTTATGAAGCATCGATCACGTGCGTCATCATTATTACGTGCAGAACGAGCAACGGAGCCATGATCGAACACTGCTCCTGCTATTGCTAGGTAATTTACGACAATCAATATACTCACTGTTACGATCAATTATATTAATGGAGAAGCTAATTTCTAATTGCTAGACTTATGCAAAGTATATAGACTTTTAAATTTTATTTCAATATATTAAATATATACTACGTACTATATACACCATTCGTCCGTCAAGGAAAGTTTCAGCCAACCAAGGGGGGCTCCGTCTGGCTAGGGTTGCCGGCGGCTATGACCTCCTCAGAGTTGACCTCAAGGAAGAGTCGAACACATAAGATAGGGCGGCGCATGAAGGGGCGGAGCGCGGGAGGAGTGACGTGCGCAGCAGATAGGGTGTGAGGGAAAGGAAGAGCAACGTGCAGGAGATAGGGTGTGCGGGAAGGGAGGAGCTACCCTAGATGGCGAGCGACGGAACTCGCCTTTTCTTGCGAGCGAAAATTGCGGGATGAAGGATTGGAAAAGCTGGAGAAGTAGATGAAGAGGCTGTTGGAGGCCCACATGTAAATAGCTAAATCAAAAATCAAGGAGAGCTATAGAACATCTCTTGGAGATGCTCTAGCCAATATGTCTGTATTCGTGATAGCAAGTGAGAATTTTTAGAGAACGGACGTCAACTCTGTTGTAATGATTTCCCCCCTCTAAAATAGTCAAATTGGATTCTTCAAAAAAAAAAGGTCAACTTGGGCAACACGGTGCTTACGAGGTAGCCGTTGCTCTAAGTTATGGGAACATTCATCGTGTTTTAGTAGTTCACGACACGACAAGACGTGGAACGCAAACACGCAATTTAAGTGTATTTCCGAGTATTTCCAAAAAATTATTTTTAAACCCATTCTAAATCACCATTTGAAAAGTTATTTAAATAAAAATCGTTCTTTATATTTTTCTATCTTCCAACAACTTCTTTATATCTTGTGTGGACCCTAAAGATCTAGACCGTGTTTGGTAGAGCCTCTCCTCAAGGCTCTTTAGAAGTTGCCGAAACCGTTTTGGAGGGGCTATAATTTGTGGCTCCTTTCAAAATGGCTCTTGCTCCTCTTTTTTCAATGAAAAATAACTTTAAACAACTCCTTCTACTAAACCGTTTGGTAGGGCTCTTTCGTAGGAGCTGAAGCCGGAGAGAAGTCCTATCAAACGGTGCCCAAACATTGCTATTTATCTTTAGCTAGTGAAAAATTTAGAATAGAGAATGATAATATTTAAAAATCTAATTAAAAAACTGTTGACCGAATTTTTTTTATTCCTAACCATAAGAAAAGATATAAAAAGATTTTGGAGTTGCTTATAAACTATATAAATAGTATAGTAGGTCTAACCTTATCAAAGAAGACGACTCAATTAGAGTACGACGCAAATAACTTGGTCAAGCAGCCCCAGCCCCAGCCCAGCCCACAGGACTCCAATATCCAACCAATATAAAGACGGCACCAGCAGGCAGGTTACCGGGCCGAGATCATCGTCATCGACCGACTCATCGTGCAACCGTCGCATCAACATCAGACCCCCGCTCCCTCCACGGTCTCCTTCCCAGACGAGATCCCTCTTCTCCTCCCGGCTCCCGCCCGCTCCTGCTCCCTCCCCAGTCCCCACTCCGGTCACCTCCACATGTCAATCCATGGGCTGATACTCGAAGTCAGAGGTGCCTTGCCTCCCCCTCCTCCCCAATCCGTCTCTCTCGTCCCTACTGGTAGCTGAATTTTGATTTTTCCTCATGTAATGCAGTCACCGGGTGCCGGAAGCTGCGGGACACGGAGTTCTTCACCCGCCAGGACCCCTACGTCGTCCTCGAGTACGCCACCACCAAGCTCCGCACCCGCACCTGCACCGGTCCGTAATCCCCCCTTCCTCCCCCCTCGGCCGCTCCGGGTCTTCGCTGTACTAAACTACTAACTAATGGCACCAGTTTGTTTGCGACTTGCGTGCACTGCTTAATTTGTTTTCTTTTTGTTATTATATAACATGTCGACATCGAACCGGCGTCAGACAATTTCGCATACCCACCAACCCATCCCAATTCACACAGTGAAGAGGGAGGGAATTCGCCGGCCTACGATGTTGATTAAACGTTTAGGACATACTCGTTCAAGGTTCGCTAGGTTTATTTGGCTTCAGCCATTGGGCAAACTCTCGGTATTAACGACCTATTAGGTCGGTAGGTGAATGGCCCAGCTGCCGCCGCTTCTCGTTCATCTCGATGTGGGGTTTGCTCCTTCCTACCTTGTTGCTCACTCTGTAAGACTCGGTAAGAAAAAGAGAAAGAAATCAGGGAACAAAGGCGCTAGAAAACCATTAGCAAGACAGCCAAAACAAACGGTCACATAAGAGACGGCAAAGGAAAACAACAACTAATGGGAGAACCCACAGCTAATGTGCTTTGGCCCATAGGTAATGACTAATACGCGAACGAATACCACTGAGGGTACACAGCTTAGATACCGACAACGCCAGCCGACCAGCTGGGCTGATTCTTTCCAACTTTGCATAATGCCTTTATGCCTAATTTATGTATGTGGTCGATACTCTAGATGCCCCTAGTGGAATCTTGGCACCTTCCAATCAGCATATTATGCTTGACTTTCGTTCATTTAGGACTAAATTATGTTGGAACAAGTACCACTCATGCCATTTTGTTTGTGTAATCTTTTTTAATCATTAATGGCTAATAACTACCGTGAAAACATGAACATACCCCGCTGCTACTAATGCGAGTATTCACAGCTAATGTGCTTTGTCCCATAGGTAATGAACGAATACCGCTGATGGTACACAGCTTAGATACAGACACCGCCAGCCGACCAGCTGGGCTGATTCTTTCTAACTTTGCATAGTGTCTTTATGCCTGATTTATGTATGCGGTCGATACTCTATATGCCCCTAGTGGAATCTTGGGACCTTCCAATCAGCATATTATGCTTGACTTTCGTTCGTTTAGGACTAAAATATGTTGGAACAAGTACCACTCACGCCATTTTGTTTGTGTTAATCTTTTTTAATCATTAATGGCTGACAACTAATGTGAAAACATGAACATACCCTGCTGCAACTAAATCACTTACTTTGGGTACTAAAAGTGCTTGTTCCTTTTTTTTCCTTGTGTCTACTATGTGGAATCTAGCTATATGACTGGGTTGTGATTCCAAGGTTTTGAGAGACTAATTGCATTTGCGCACTTAACAGTAAAGAAGGAAGTAGAGAAATTTATGTAGATTATGCTTTCAATTTGCTTTGGAACTTGAATGGACCACCATTCTCTGTCTGGTCATTGCCAATTCATCTTGGGCTGTACAAATTTATGAGCAATTAGCACAAACTTGATTTCGATTATTTCTTCGTGAAAAGGCAGCTCCTAAAACTCTAGGTGAATAAAAGCTGAGTGCTGGGGCAGAGGACGGTCATCAATAGGAGTGGACCTAGAACTGTTTTAACTTTCACCAGCTTGTTGCAACCAGGATTCTTCAATCAAAACCTCATTGATTTACCAAGTATTGTTATAAAAGCCTCGTAATACAGTCTTGGGTATTCAACTGTCTGCCGTGGCACTGAACTTTTCTGAACACTGAGACATAATACTTTAATTGGTTCCAGCATCAAATAAGGTTCTTACTTATCTACTAATGGACGAGATCAATCGCTTCTCGAACTCTAAGCAAGGAAGTTTCCACACATTATGAACATTGATGATACGTTCATTTCACCAATTATTTACCTCCAGAAACTAAGGGTCCGTTTGGATGTAGATATTGGAGACTCTGGAATTGAATTGGTACCATTACCAAATCAGGCTAGTATTGGAAATGGACTAAATACCAAATCTGTTGTTTGGATGTAGATGAATTTGCTAGCTGGAATCGAGTGACACATCAAATACCATTTCATGTTTGGATGTACACCTCCAGGAATTCACTGTCTTCTTCCCCAATCCCCACCGCTCGCACGACGACCTCGAGCGCAGAGGTGGAGGCGGCCTTGGCCCCAGCCATGGGCACTCGCAGGTGGAGGCGGAGGTGGCCCCGGCCCCGGCCTCGGCTTCGAGCACGCAGGGGGAGGCGGAGGCGGCCCCGGCCCCGGCCCCGGCTGCGACGAGCTCGGGCGCGAAGGCGGCCCCAACCTCGGCCGCGACGAGCTCGGGCACGGAGGCGGAGGTGGCCACGGCCCTGGGCCTGGCCCCGGCGGGTGTGGTGGTGTGCCGCGCCGTTGGGCGTGGGGCCATCGGCCATGGGGAACAGAAACGGAGCTCGCGTCGCCGGCCATGGGGAAGAAGGGGAGGTGCGCCGCCGGCCATGGGGAAGAAGAAGGGGAGGTGCGCCGCCGGCCATGGGGAAGAAGGGGAGCTCGCGTCGGATGGGGAGGATCTCGGCCATGGAGGAGCTCGGCCCCGGTCCGGCCATAGGGGAGCTCGACCCTACCAGCCATGGGGGAGCTCAACCCTGCCGGCCATGGAGCCCACCTCCATGACCGCTTGCACTGGTTGGGGAGGAGCTCGACCACGGAGGAGCTCAGCCCTGGCCCGACCATGGGGGAGCTCGACCCCGCCGGCCATGGAGGAGCCCGCCTTCATGACCGCTCGCTCGACCCCGGTCACGGATGCGCTCATCTCCAATTCCGCCCAATACGGAGGGTGCAGGCTCTGTATTGGGGGTGACTGGGTGCAATTGTAGCCAATACCTCTTGTCATTGAAGGTGATTTCCAATTCCAATACCTAAGACATCCAAACAGCGGCATTTGGTGCTACCAATACCAATGCCAATTCCAGAGCCTCAATGTCTACATCCTAACGCAACCTAAGAGTTTTCTGTACAATCAGGTTTCTACAGAAATTTGCTAATTATATAAGGTTAAATTTATGATAATTTCCCCTTTGTGATCTCTTAGTATATTTCTCCTTTCTTCAACCTAAAATGTGATATTGATGCTAGATGGGGGAAGAAACCCAACTTTCGATGAGAAGTTCCATATACCCCTCATTGAAGGACTCCGCGAGTTGAATGTTATCGTATGGAACAGCAACACATTAACCCATGATGACTTCGTTGGCAGTGGCAGGTTTGTGGCTCTTACCATTCATCATCAATATGGTAAATGGCTTCTACTTTTTAGTGAGTAACCTTTCGGCTGTGCTTTTGTGTAGAGTATATCTGCACAAGGTGCTCACAAATGGCTATGATGACTCCTCATGGCCACTTCAAACACGCCACATGAGGTATTCCTATCTCATATAACTTGAGTGCACTGGTCTCGTGAACTTTCTGACAGTGGGAAATTTTCAGATCTGCTGGGGAAGTGAAGCTCATTATGCATGTTGATGTCTCAGCAATGGTGAGAGACTGATTACTATTCTTTGTTGTTTTCTTAGCCCTGTCTTGTGCCTGATTCTATTGTGTCTGACAGAAGAACAAGATGGGTAGAAGTGTCGCCGCACCAAGTGCACATCCTGTTCCAGCACTTTCAATGCCAGTCCCAACCCCAGCTCCAGCTCCGGCCCCTGCCCCTGCCCCAGCCCCTGCTCCAGCACCAGCACTAGCATCAGCGATTCCATACACAGGAGTCACACCTTCATATCCACCTGTTTCAGCGTATCCTGCTGCAGCCGCATACCCTGCTTACCCTACTCCTAGCCATGCACCATATACCACTGCAGAATATCCACCACCTCCGCAGCAACCATACCAACCCCCACCCGCTGGATACCCTCCATCCTATCCACCGCAACCATATGAGCAATCTTACCCACCGCAACCATATGGGCAACAACCATACCCGCCCCCGCCGGCAGCACAGTCCCTGTATCCACCTGGTGAGATGCAATTGAGCAGAGATAAATCCATTCTTTTTCATGATATCAGTCAGTGTTCTAACTGGATCACCTCCCTTTGCCTCGTTTGATCTTTGCAGCACCTTACCCTGGTACTTATCCACCAAGACCCTATTGATATAGCAGCTTCAGTAATGATCTCAGGTAGAGGCATCAAAAGCAACAAACAACAGCCTTGATGCTATGTGATATGCTGCACCCCAGTGTGGATTCTTTATTTCTAGTTATTTGGTAGCTTGCAGATTGTGTCAATCAAACCCATCCTATATTGCTTCGCTGTTGGTTTGGCTTAGACAGACCCAGCTTCCTTATATCTTGGAATCACGTCTGACTGTTCTGTGACCACACAATTGTACATAGCAGCGTAACCTGTGAAGTCTGCTTTTCCAAAACAACAATAAATTTGCTTCGGTGAAGGACACCTTTGTGCTGAAACTTTGAATGTATTTGTAACAGTCAATAAATTTGTTTCGGTGATGAAAGCTGTTAACGTGTGGTGGTTCGAGAAGTGGTCTTTCCATGCCTTTTCTTTTCTCTGCCACATGGATTTATCGATGCTGAACTTTGCTGTGGTGGTGGTGGTAGCATTGTACTATGTTTTAGGCCTTTGAAAGTTTCAAGTACGTTGTGCATAGTACGTATGTTATCAGTACTTCACCATCGATACATGCTTAATGCTTTACATCTGTGCATAGTATAGCACGTCACATGCCATTAGATCCCTAATCCCTATAGCACGGCATCAGTTTGTTCACATTTTTTTCCCGCTGAACTGCGTACTTTGTTGATGGCCGACGGCGAGGTCGGCGGTGGCGCTCCCCGGTCGTCGGCAAGGGGCGGACTCGATGCATCCATCGTCTGGGTCCATACCGATGATGCCACCGACGCATCACCAACCAGCGTCAGCAATTCTGCTAAATTAAGGGAAATATTTGTTGGAAATTAGAGGGGGTTTTCCCTGAATTTCTTATTTAAATTTGTGTTCAGATTTAAAATAAAATAAATTCCAATTTTTTTTAAAAAAACAAGAAGGGCTCATCGTGCTGGGCCACAACTTGGCCCACGGTTTGTGCAGCCCAGCCGGCAGTGCATCTCCCCATCGGGAGAGCAGAGGAAGGGGCAGAGGGCTCGCTCGCTCGGACTGTCGGACGAGCGGCGGCGCTCGCCTGCCACTCTGCCCTTCCCGGGCGTGACGCAGTCTGCGCATGCGCGTGCGTGTGCGAAAGCTGCGGAGGGTGGTGGCGCTCGCCTCTCCCTCAGCTGATCCGATAAAACAGACCGGGAGCTCCTCTTCCTAGTACGCAGAAGAAAAAAAAACTCATCTTCCACCTCTGAAAACTCTGGTGACTGAGGATTCGTCGAGTGTTCATCCTGCTTGTTTGACCCAAGAGAAATCCACTGGTGTGGTAGCACCCGTGTTGCCATCCCGTGCCTCCCTTGGCCCTTGCGGAGGTGTGGTCGATCGTGTGGGGCTCCGCCGGCGGCTACTCCGACGAACCGGGAAGCAGGCTGCTACTTGCGTCGGCGATCATGGAGTGCTGTGGTGTCTGGTTCTGTAAACTGAACATCGCGGCAGACCACAGTGCGGAGGCCGGTTGTGAACGTGTCTACGCACGTTGCCGGTTCTGTGTTGCCTTGCCGGTTACCGCACCACGTGCGTGAGGGCTTCTTGCTGCTGCAGCATCCTACTGTGCCTCGGGCGTAGGTCACAATGTGCCCTGTGATTTGTGCAACGGCATTGTATCTCCGGAAACATCACCTCGCGACCTCAGCAATAGAGGAGGTGAATCTGTTTTTTTTGGGCAACGCCTTAGCGTGCCTTGCCTTGTGACTACTTCGTCTACACCGGATGTAAGATCGATTTAACTCTCTTCCGTACTTGTTGCAATTCTATTCTGGGCACTTTATTTATTGTAGTGTAAGAGATGAATTGCAATGTTGGTAGGATATGATTGCTCGATGATGATTAAATCCCATATTAAGGCCAGACTAGCCAAAGATTACAATATAGACTTAACTCAAATATTTTGGGAACAATTCATGTGATCTGAATTCAATAGAACTAATAGCTTTATTGATTGCATTGAATTCCTATGTGTGTATGTTTTTTTGAAATTCTAAGAGCATCCATGTAGTATACTTGCTGCTAAGTAAACAACCTATTGGTTGCTTATTTACTTTAATACTCATTGTCATATGGTTGTGCTTTTATGCAATCTCTATAAACTCTGCTATTGAAATGTTTCAGATCTTACATCCCGTGCTCCGGCTCCCCTACGGCGAGACCTTCTTCCACCCTCGCCACCGGCCGCTTCACCGATGGCCGCATCGTCCTCGACTTCATCGGTACGTACGCCATCAGCCACAATGCCCCCTGCTACTGCTATCCATCCACCAGTCAATTTGATCCACCAGCCATCGTGGTTCATTCAAAATAAATCTGCAGCTGATGCGCTGGGGCTTCAGTTCGTGCCGCCCGAGCGGGCGGCGCGCCGAGGACTTCTTGCATGGGCTAACTTCGTGCTGCAAGGACATTTATAGGCATGACTTGGTAAAAAAGAAAAAAAAGGGCAGCGGCGGCGTCCGCATGCTACACGCGCGTGTTCAGCTTCGGCGACTTGTTGGCGGACACGGGCAACTTCCTGTTCGTCTACAGCGACGACGACTCCGACCCCGTGCTCCGGCTCCCCTACGGCGAGACCTTCTTCCACCGCGCCAGCGGCCGCTTCACCGACGGCCGCATCGTCCTCGACTTCATCGGTACGCCAGCCAGGGCCAGCCACAACCACAAATACCCCTGCTATCCATCCACTGACCAATTTCGATTTTGGAGTAGTGGTGGTTCTGATTTTTGTGGCTCATTCAAAATAAATCTGCAGCTGATGCGCTGGGGCTTCCGTTCGTGCCGCCCTACCTGAGCGGGCGGCGCGCCGAGGACTTCTTGCACGGGGCCAACTTCGCGGTGGATCGCGCCACGGCGCTCGCCCCGGACTTCTTCCGGGACAGGGGTTTTGACGTCGGCGACGTAGTGCACCTCGATATGGAGCTGGAGTGGTTCCGGGACATGCTCAGCCTCCTCTGCCCCGCCGACCTCTCACTCTCAGGTATGTCACTGTTTCTTGCCGTGAGCATCAGCTGCAGATATTTTTGTAGCGTATGATGAACTCTTGTTTTAGTGGGATCATAATTCAGAAGTCAGCGGGAACTGGCTAACGTTTCTTTTCTTGCCGTGAGCATTTGATGAACACAAAACCAGTATGATATATGGACATATTCATATGAGGTACAACTAGTTGTTGATTCAACTGGTATAGATGTGACCTATGCTTAAGAAAATCTCAGTAACCTCACCATCAACCGATCATAGTTCCTCTTTGGTACTAATTCAGAAAACAGAGCCATGTTGATATTGCACAGGTTGCTCGGACATGATTGAACCAATCCCTTTTCATAGTTGGAGAAATTGGAGGCAATAACTACAACCTACCCCTTCTGGAAAGAGTTCCATTTGAGAATGTTCTCACTTTCGCTCCAGCTGTTAAGCCAAAATCTCTTCATCTATCACAGTGAGTAGTATTTGTTTTCTATATCCATCGTACATTATCACTAACATTGTACAGATAGCAGTGCAAATGCATCCGATTTTTTCAGGAGTTGATCAGGCTAGGAGCCAAGACTCTGGTGGTTCCAGGGAATCTCCCGATTGGATGCATCCCAGTGTATCTGTTGGCATTCCAGAGTGACGAGAAAGAAGATTACGAGCCAGGGACAGGTTGCGTTAAATGGCTGAACGAGTTTGCACGGTATCATAACAAGCTTCTCATCGAGGAATTGGAGAAGTTGCGTAAGCTCCATCCTCGCGTGACCATCATCTATGCTGATTACTATGGAGCCGCTATGGAGGTTTTTGTTTCCCCGCAACAATACGGTGAGTTCAAATATATCTCTTTTACTTTTTTGACAAAAAACATAGTACAGGCCTCTAAAATAATTTTTGACCGTCTCCACAGATGTTTCAAAAATAATTCAGCTCACAACATTTCATAGTAGAAAGTGAAATGACCAATTGCATTTAATTTGGGATATAAGATAAAGTAGTCTAAAAGTTTTTATCTTATATCTCTGATGCAATCATAGTATATATATGATATCAATAGTATTAGCATCATGCCACTTGCATTGAGCTCTAGGTTAACAGATTAGTTGGTTTCAGTGGATACTGTTTAGAACCTTATTAGAAATTAAGATAAATCATATGTTTCCTAAAAATTTACTTTCATACTTACATTGTGGTTAACATTGTAACGATTGAGGTTCAGGAATCGAATATCCCTTGGTGGCTTGTTGTGGTGGAGGAGGACGCTATGGTGTGTCCCAGGATGTAAGATGTGGACGTGGAGAATACAAATTATGTCATAACCCAGAAACGCATGGATCATGGGATGGTCTGCATCCTTCAGAACTGTATACATGGCGATTGCGATGAGCCTTCTACGAGGCTCTCATACACAACCACCAATTGCTACCACCGCCAGTTCATGCACACAACTAAGTGAGACTGGAATATCTGTTGAAGACAAGTCCTTTTGAGACGTAATTGTACAACTACATTCCCTTAGTTGTATTCTTATATAATAAAAGAAGTATGGTTGAAGATCAAATGTTTGTCTCCTCACCGATAAAAGTGAAATTTTTGCATTTTGGTTCCTTTTTAAAACATTTTTTACAAAAAGACCTCTGCCAAAACTTTTGCTACAAATAGACCATTTTTAAGCGTCTTAGGAAATCACGCCGATGTATGAAGGTCGGCGTCGACTGACACGACGCCGAGTCCTTGCCACGTCACCGACGACTCCGGGGCTGGCGCATGGGGCCCAGTACGTCGGCGTCGTGTCAGCCAACGCCACAGGCCTAACTTCGGCGCGGTGGGGAGTCACGCCGAGCTCTTGGCACCATCCGGCGCGCGGCCCAGGCGGGCCAACTACGCTTCGTGGGCCAAGATGTTGGCGTGCGATCAGATGATGCCAAGACGCTAACCTCAGCGCGGCCCGACTCAACGCCGAGGTTCGGTCAGTTGAGGCCGCGCCGCGGCCCCCTTCTTCCTCCTCCCTCCATTCAGAACCAACAGGTGGCCATTTCCCACTCCCTCTCTCTTCCCACGAACCCTAAATCCTAAATCCAGCTCTTGGGAGGCCAGATCGAGGGTTTTGATGTTTTTCCAAGGTACTCCTCTTTTCCCTCTTTCATTTCATCCATTTAGATTCGGTTGTTTGTGTTTTTTTAACTTGGCATTATAGGTTTGGTTCATGTTCATGTCATTTGTGCAATGTATGGTGGTTCAAATGATTGAATGACCCAAATGTATGGTTGTTGTTGTTGTATATGTTTTGGTTTATAATCATTGAGTTAAATTTTGTATTTGTTGGGATTCAAATTTGCTTAGGGTTTGTAATGAAAAGCTTATTTGGGAGGTATGGTAATTTAGTGTTAGTAGCTTTACATTCGTTGCAAGGTACTTTGGATTGATTTTTTTTTCTACGTAATGTTAGGATGCCAAGACGTGGTAAAGCTCGTATTCCAAGGTAATCCCAATGTTTATTCATTATTTGTGCAACAAATAGAAAACCCTAGGTTTAGGTTTGGTTCTCCGTTAATATGACTAAATTCTTTCAATTGTAGCTATGGTCGTCAGAGGGCAAATCCCTACGACCTAAAGCCTCTCCCTGAAGGTGTTCCTCGACCCATGTGCTTTTGTGGTGATCCTTGCAAGGTAGACATCTCTGAAGATGAGGAAACATATAGACAGAGGTACTGGATGTGTAACAATTATACATGGGAACCTACAAAGCAACAGCGCCGTGCATCAATTGTGAGGAATTTTTATTGTGTGTTAATTAATTTTCTTGTGATATTAAGTATTGCTTATTTATTTGTTTTGTAATAATTTATTTTTCTTGCAGACCGTTCCACCACTATGTGACTTTGAGCAGTGGATTGACACTGAGATCAAGGAGTTGGACAAGCAGCATCTAGAAGGCCTGAAGGAGTGGGATGCGGAGGTTAAGGAGAGGTTTGAGCAGAGACGCAAACAGGAGGCTATAGAAAAGGAGCATAAGGAAGAGGAGGAAAGGAGGCGTGTTGCTGCGTACAGGGCGGAGAGGGAGAAGAAGCTTGAGCGTGTGCGCCGAGCGAAGGCAGCGATGGAGGAGAATCCCGATGCTCAGAGGAAGGGAAAGTGGCATCGTTGCACTCAGTAGGTATTTGGTTTATTCATGAGCGATGTCGTGTAGCCCTGGACTTTTTTTACTATGTTGTAATGCACTCTACTTTTATTTCAGATGAACTTATTACCTGGACTTTTTTTTTATTATGTTGTAATGCACTATGCTTTTATTTCAGATGGTCTTATGCCCTGTACTTCGTTAATTATCCTAGACTGTAGTGCTACTGTTTGTATCACTGAAAAGGCTACTTGTGCTGTTGCAGTCACTGAAAGGGCATCAAGTACTATTGCAGTCAATGAAAAGTCTATTTGAAAACTCACTGAAAAGCCTAGATTCGTTTACTGTTGTATCCGTATAAGCAATGAATTAATATCAGAGTGATGTACTGCATTTAGATGAAGTGACAAAATACATGTGTAGCCTTTTCAGATGAAATGACCAGTCATGGTTGTAGGCTTTTCAGATGAAGCATCTAGCCTTTGCAGATTCAATAAATGAGTACGCACACAAGTTTTTTGTCAAGTAGCATTCATGGTAAACCTGCCTTCATCTCTATATATAGTGCTACATGTCTTGCTCCACATCCACACAACTTGTTTTCTGGTTTAGTTTTAGCAAATGTCGAGCGGAGGTTCCTCGAGTGGAAAGGGTTTCGGCGGAGGGAGAGGAAAGGGGGTGAGGAAGGGACCTCCGATTGTGTTGGAGAGGAAGAGTGACTTCACCCGTGAGAGACCTCTTAGATCATACGACAAGCGCATTGAAGATTGGCCAAAATGCCGCCGCGGTTTGGATTGCGTTGTGCAGATGTACAACAACTGTGAAGGTGGAGGCCGTCGTTTCTTCAGATGCCCGCGAGGATTTGTATTTCCTTTGAACTCTCTCCTTTTTTAGATTTGCATTTGGTTTGTAGTAGTACTTATTGGTAGATGGGTTTTCAGGATTCAAGCTGTCCAGATAACTGTGGCTTCACTAGATGGGTCGACCCTCCTCCTATCTATCCCCATCAACAGTACATCACATATCTATAGGGACACATCTTTGACCTAGAGTATGGCCCTGAAAGTGGTAACAGGGACAAGTCGGATGACGACAACAGCAATGATACAGAGGAGGCACTATGCAATAATCCGTACTGCCAGTGCCCGTACCATAAGAAGCACGGGCCTCTTTCTCCACCGCCACCGCCACCGCCGCCGTCAACTGGAGGATACTATGGGGAAGGCGCAACTCAATTCAATATGTGGGAGCATTATTAGGACCAACCTTTGTTAGTCAATCCAAATGTGGAATGCTTGTATGAGTTGTTCTTTTCAATCTCCTAAGGCATGCTAGGTTTAGTTTGCAACATGCCATTGTTAGTTTTCATGTGAGTGTGTAATCGTAGTACCTTTGCAACGTCTGTATCACTTGTTTCTTTCAATCCCCTAAGGCATGCTAGGTTTAGTTTGCGGCATGCCATTGTTAGTTTTGATGTGAGTGTAATCGTTGTGCATTCGCTATTTCATAAATTGCAGTTTACCTATCTCTAAGTTTCATGTACTATGGTTGATTCCCAAACTGAAAAAAGATTTGACTCTCTCTAAAAATAGGGGATTGAAATAGAACCAACCTTCGGGTTTTCCTGCAGGAACAAACATAAATATAGCATGTCTACTCTTATTAGTATAACTCGTGTTAGCAGAAGAGGAATCGTTGAGAAAGATTTTTCATTTGAATCATGCAAATAGGATTTCAACCTATACCAAAGGTTTAGAAGACCTCTGTCTTTAATACTTTATTCTTTCTTTTTTATGATTTATAGGCTCGGCGTCAAGTCGGACGACGCCAAGGTAGAAGACCATGGCATTGATTCGGCCCACGCCAACCCTAGGGTTTGGCTCGGCCGTTTACGTGAAGTGTTGGGCTAAGGCTCGATGTCGAGTCGGCCCACGCCAACCCTAGGGTTTAGATCACCACAGCCCATGCCAGGTTTGGGCCGAACCTCGGCGCTGAGTCGGCCCACGCCGAGATCGGACAGCTAGGCGCCGAGTCGAGCCACGCTGACGTTTGGGCCACGGGCGTCGTCGGGTCAGCCCACACGCCTACCTCGGCGTTTAATATTTTCATGCCGAGATTAACGGCTCGGCGTCAATTTACGGAACGCCGAGCTTGGGCACCTCGTCGCTTCGAGGCAAATGATTCCAGTATGCACCAGGGGTCGGCGTCAATTGACTAAACGCCGAGGTGCCCACCCTCGGCGTGTGTTCAATTGACGCCGAGCTCCTGGTTCACCAAAAAACAATGAACTGAGCATACACATAACACATAATACACAGAATACATGACAGAATACATGAGCATACAGAATTTCACATAACAAATGACCACACCGACATACACATTCATTCAACATCCATACATACATAAGGTCCAACACATTCAACATCCAACATAGTCCAACACATTCAACATCCATACATAGTCCATACATATGCTTCATCAATCATCCAACATAGTCCAAACATAGTACAAGGTCCATACATAGTGCATTACATAAGGTCCAATGCATACATAGTCCATGCACAAAAGAAGCATATGAAGTCTTTGGATCTTTTAGCTCGCTCCTTGTCTAATGCTCCATCATTTTCTCCTTGTCTCTCTTTTTTCCTACAGTAGTCTATTTTCACAACTTTTAGCGGATATTGAGCTAAGTTAGAAACCATTAATGAGACTACCTTCACATAGCTATTTGGTGTTTGCTAAAATCTGAGCCAAGTATCATGATTACCATATCAAAAGATGTACCTTAACGTGGACGGCGAGCGTAACGCTTTCCCCTCCCAAACGGATAGGTACCTAGAGTGTACCTGTCCACTGGTCTGAGCGTCCTCTGTGGACGTCCAGAACCGGAGGGGCCTTGAGTTCCTTGGGGTGCATCTTCAAGCTGGGACATGCCAATCTCATCATACTCATGCTCATAGTACTCTCCCTGTCCTTCATCATCTTCTCCCTGGTGTTCTCCTTCATCATCATAAGGACCATGTCCTTGACCACCCTCTGCACTAGTTGCTGCACCATGTGAAGAAGAAGTCCCGCCAACATGTGCACCATGTGAAGATGAAGTCCCTCCAACATGTGCAGTAGAAGGTCCATCACCAAGCTGTTGTGGGACTGCCACATCCAGGGCACGTCTACATCCAAGGCGTGCAGCTACCTTTCGGAGGCGATGCATGGCACGCTGCATTTTGAAAGCACTATTAGTAAGTGGGGTTGGTCGCAAAACTATATAAAGATGTAACATCAACTGAATGACAGGAGACTACCTGAATGTGCTGTCATAACATGGAGGCCTCATCAGGATCACCCATAGGAATCATCAATGCCCTTCCTTGCTCGGCCACTGTCCTCATTATCTCTGTGCTCTATGCAACAAAAACAAGAATTTAAGTCTCCATCACAGTAAAGACCTCAGAGATGGAAATAGTTGTATCACTTACAGCTCTGGCTAACGCAGGGGCGATCTCAACTTGTCTGCCTTCTCGGGTAGCTTGGTCATATGGGTTGTTGCCCTCATCCTCGCTCGCAATGTCAGTAATGTCTTGCTCCGTCCAAGCGGGCCTCAATTGAAGCCTTGTTCGTTGACCAAGCCAAACAAGGTAATCATCGAATGCTTTGTCATGATGGACGGCGTGGATGCCCATGTTGTTCTGCTCCATCAACATCCACTCATCAATGTAGCATTGGTGCTCCAGCTGCCAGTTGGTGATCTTCTTCTTTTTTTGTCTGCTGAACCTGCAAATTTTACACCATAGTGGTAATATGAAGGCCTACTCAATGATTCATTCATGTGAAACGAACAAAATATTGCATGTTACGTACTTGTGGAGCTGCCAACCAGTGGAGAAATCCTCGGGCGGAGAAGGTTGTAGCCTACCAAACTGCCGTGCTACACGGTGAGGGAGATGGTACTCCACTGCATAGAAACAAATAAGGGGGGTCCTCATCGTCCAGACGTCCTCATCTGCCGTGCACAAGGAGCTCAAGTTGAGATCCGTGACTTGCCTCCGTCGATATGGGCACCATTCAACCTGTACACAACGTCATCATCAACTAGTCGACGCTCAATTTGTGCACATATCCTCGATTAGGCCAAAAGGGTGGGAAACTTACATGCTGTGGCAAAAGGGTGTCCAGCTCGTTGGTGAAGCTGATGTACGCGTGGCGTGACACGTGGTAAGTTATGTGGGCTCGCTCGTAGAGGTGTGCCACGGTAGGGGCGACAACTACATCTCCTTGAGGAAACCAAGATTGTGGGGGATCAAGCTGATGCGGTCTCCCAACTGGAAGCCTCTCCCACATCCAAATCTGCAAAAAAGAGTGGAAACTTGCATGTTAATCACTTTTGTTAAGAAAAAACATTGAATTGTAGTGGAAACTTGTACAACTTTGCTTTATTACCTGCAACAGTGTGATGCACCCTGACATTGTAGCGTGCGCGCCTCTAGGATGATGGCAAGCCTCGCAAAGCTGACGGTACAGGAAGGCAAGTATAGCCGAGCCCTAACTCCTATTGCCGGCATCCTCCCAGTTCCAAAGGCACGGGATGTACATCCAGGACGCCGTGTCTCTAGTGCTGTCAGGGAAGAGAACCGTACCAAACATGTGTAGGACGTAGGCCCGACAGTAGTATGTCACAGTCTGGGCGTCTACGTTGGGTGGGCACTCCCGAAACTGCTGATGAAGCCACCTCAGGGACACCCCATTGCTGCGCCGTTTCTTGCCAGCCTCAACTGCCGCTAGGGGATGTCCCAAGAAGTGCTCAACCCGCTGCTGCCATCCTTCAGACTCCGTGTCTCCTGTCACTGGGAATCCTCGGATTTTGACTCTAAGGATCATGGCAACGTCCTCGAGAGTGATCGTCATCTCCTCGCACGGTAGGTGAAAGTTGTGTGTCTCTGGACGCCACCGATCTATCAACGCCGTCAGCGCCGCTGGGTTGAAAGGTGGCGTGCCTCGACGACAAACACGAGCAACGGTAGCAAGGTTCGCCAGCTTTAGGAGGGGCGTGTACCTCTCGTCGTAGACCATGGTCGTAGAGGCCTCATGTGTCATTGGCCTCAGCACATTCAAAACCTGCAAAAAAAGACAAGCATGAAAAAGTATTAGTTCATGTCACTTTATAAAGAGCATGGACTATAGAGCAAAAGATGAACAATGCACTGTTTCATACGAATTATTCAATATACCTCTCCGTTCTCGATTCTCCGAGCCCGGTGGTGCTCATCGAACCTTGGATCAAGAAGGGGGAACCGATCCATCCTGCAACATAAGGAATGCCAAAGCATTAGTATAAGTTAAAGCATGTATATGTGGTACGAAGTAACATAACAATAAAAAAAACAAAAGTAAACCAATGCACTATTACACAAAGCAATTCAAGTAGCTAGCTTGGTGGATACCTGTTGTCTAAGTAGTTCAGGACATTTTCTCTTATTGTGGCCCGTCTTATGGCAACCAGAGCAACGGCTCTTTTGGGTGTCCTCTACAAAATGTGTCCCAACCTTACTCGTGGTTGATCTACCTTTCGTGGCTCGGTCCATGTCCATCCTGAACCGCTTCTACCGCCTAGGTCCTCTACTCTTCCAGAGTAAACCAAGATCAGCCACATACTTGGGGCCATCATAAGTAGGCCATTGACTCTCGTCAAGAAATGGCTCGAACTGAGGATTCCAGGTGCTCATTAGGTTCCTCAAAGAGAACTCCACGGCCATACAGGGAGGGACCTCAGCGTCAACACGTCTAAGGCGACAGGCTATAATCATGTGGGAGCAAGGCCTATGGTATATGGTCGGTTTTCCACACGTACACTTGTTCTCATTGATCACTACTTTATGTTTTCGAGCACCCCGGTCTTCACCACCAATGTTAGTTCCACCACCCTCTAGAATCTCATATCCATGGTTGATCAGATCGAAACATGAACCCTTCTATTGTTTAGACTTTTTCTTTGAGAAAGCTAGTTCCTGAGATGCTAAAAGTGGCCAAGCTTTGCCTGCTGTCCATAGAGACCTCGCATGCTTCTTCCTCAAAACGAACCAAGCATTCAACTTGTAGAAGGTGAATGAGGCAATAGCAGTCACAGGCAGACCACGACAACCTCTTAGAAGGCTATTGAACATCTCTGCCATGTTACTAGTCATGAAGCCCCATCTCCAACCTCCGATGTCATATGCAAGTGACCACTTATCCTTCGACGCCATCAACTCGCTCAAGAATTGCCTGCCATCAACATTTGTGGCTAACTTCAGGGCATCTAGCTTGTCTTTGAATAATTGAACCTCTTGCTGCCTGCAAACCCCCTCAAATAATTTAAAGTTGTCCTTTGTGTGATCACGCCTTATAAGATTCTGAGCAAGGTGTCTGGTGCACCACCGATGATGTATTTGGCCGCAACCAGGAATCTCTTGTTCTACGGCATTCAGAATGCCAGCATGCCTATCGGATATCACACAAACATCATGTCCCAGACCAATTACCACTTGTCTTACTAGCCTGAGAAACCAACACCAACTATCCGTGTCCTCCTTCCGAACAATCGCAAAGGCCAATGGCACAAGCTGGTCTTCTGCATCTGTCCCAATACAAACAAGCATTGTGCCTTCAAATTTCCCTATAAGAAAGGTCCCATCAATTGAGACGACGGGCCTGCAATGCTTGAATGCTTCGATGCTCTGCCCGAACACCCAAAAGGCCCTTCCAAATACCTGGCTACCATTCCTTGTTTCACCCTCCTTAGGTAAATACTCGAAGTGCATCCCATGATTTACAGCCCTCATTGCGTTCAACATTAAAGGGAGGCGCTCATAAGCTTCTTCCCAATTTTCAAATATTATTTCTAGTGCACGCTGCTTTGCCCTCCATGCTTTTCCATACTTGACATAGTAATTGTACCGTTGGAAGATGATCTCAACCAACGCGGACACCGTAATGGTTGGCATATGCTTCACCATGGGGCATAACTGCCTTGCAATGAACCTAGAATTGAGTTGTAGATGGTTCTCTTTTACCTCAGCAGTGGCACAAACATGTGGTTGCTTCATTGAGGTAATCTTCCATTTGCCTGCCTTCGTCTTCCTAGCACATACTCTCCAACCACACTGTTGTTCTTCACAAGCAACAGTGTACCTCTTCTCCTTGAATGAATTGATGGCCCTAAAAGGTCGGTTGTGTACAATGGAGTACTCTTGCAACCATGTTTTTAACTCATCCATGGTAGCAAACAATATGTCCTTCCGTATGATGAGGCAACCGCTAACATCAGGCACTGTTGTATCACTTGGCCCACCATCAGCTACTCCCTGTGACCATGGCTAAGGTCCTCAAAATCACCAACTAGTGGATCTCTCCAAGGCAAGACCCTAGACAATATCTCTATTTCCCTAAAATTGAGACGACCAACAGGGCGATCGTCATCAGAGTCTTCGGCTATCTCCTCTACGAAGGATTCATCATCTCCAGCTATCTCCATGTCAAAACAGTTCGTAGCCCTAGCATCACCAAAGTCTTCTTCACCACTAAGATCATCTTCGTCGCTAAGCTCATCCTCAATAGAAAAGTCTCTGCTAGCGTCGTCCAAACCTTCTTCTGCATCACCAATTACATAATCATCATCCTCTTCATCACTATCATGATTGCCCTCACCATCGACAACCGCATTCTCCTCCTCATCTCCACCGCCCTCAAACCAACCTCCATCACGCTCGAGCGATCCAAACCCTTCACCACCATCGTAGCCTAGTTGTGTGACAAGTATTTCTTCTTCAGACAAAGGACCATAACCTATGTGAGCGGGGGAAGATGGGCATGCTTCGAAGTTATCATTTCCTAAGCCGGACTCCTTACTTACTACTAAATCCAAAGATCGCACTTCTGAGACCAATACAACTGCCTTGTAATCATTCCATTCAGACTCGTTTGTAATTTTGAGCAACCGCTTGATCCGAGGACCCTTCGATGACCCAACATCTATGACACCTTCAAACTGAACATGCACGTCTCCTTCATTCCAGCCTAACTTAACCTTCACTCACTCCACTAACTGGGTCAAAGATGGTGTTTCAGAAAAAATCAACAACTCCTCACACATGTCTAGAAATTCCAAACTATCATCTCTTGTCCTAACAATACGGCCTCCATGATGCAACCTCACTAATTTATCCATCTACAGCCATCATACAACAAGTAGTGTCACATATCAATATATCATTGCGAGTTTTAATCCAATAAGTAGAAACTAAAATATATCATTTCATCTTTTTCAACCCCAACAACATAATCATTTCTAGTCATAAAAAATTGAAATCTAATAACCAACAAATAACTAAAATACATACTAACCCTAATGACCAACAAATAACTAACTCTAATGACACCTACAATAAACAAAGAACCCTAATGACCAAAATAACTAGAAACCAAACTAACCTAACATGTTCAGCACATAAAACAGTTAAACAACAATGCACTCAATCAACCTAAGCCATACATTTTGCAAATGCAAATACACATATATCAAAACACCATACACCCATGATTCCACATGATTAGAGACAATGCAAGCACATCTACGCGGATAGATTGGAGGAGGAGAGGGACCATTACCTTGAGGAAGCTTCGGGAAACGAGATCCGGACACCTAGGGTCGCATTTGAGGGTTAGGGTTTCGTGGGGGCCGTGGGGGGAGACGTTCGGGGCATCCGGCGCTTTCCGAATGGAGGGAGGAAGAAGAAGAAGGGGGCCGCGGCGCGGCTTCAAGAGTCCAAACCTCGGCGTTGAGTCGGGCCACGCCGAGTCTGGTGGCTCGGCGTTAAGTGAACCCGCGCCGAGCTATTGGGCCACGAAGCGTTGTTGGGCCGCCTGAGCCGCGCGCCAGATGGTGCCAATAGCTCGGCGTGTAGTCCCACCGCGCCGAGGTTGGGCTTGTGGCGTTGGCTGACACAACGCCGACGTGTCGGACCCCATGCGCCACCGTGTCGCCGTCGACCGGGATCGTCCTTGACGTGGCAAGACCTCGGCGTCGTGTCAGTCGACGCCGACCCTCATACCTTGACGTCATGTTCTAAGACGCCTAAAAATGGTCTATTTTCATCAAATGTTTTGGTATAGGTCTTTTTGTAAAAAATGTTTTCAAAAGGAACCAAAATGCAAAAATTTCACCCGATAAAAGGGTGTAAGGAGTGTGTCACTTCTCTGAAAGTAATTTCACACGCACGCGCGGGGATCCTGAAATTGATAATTTTACTTGAATGCCACTCTTTCAAATTTATAATCCCTTGGTTGTCACTTTCATCAAATTCATGCGTACCTTGCTTTAGCTGGATTCATTATGGTGGAGCCTATCCATCCTGGTTTAAGTTTTGACTTGACGCAGGTGCTCATATTTTCTTAGATTTATTCTAAGATTTAATAGCGTTGTTCTTCCAATGGTAGACGTTGTAATCGTTGACAGCGAGGCGGTTTAGTCTCAGGACCTCTTTGGTACAGATTCTCTTGGCTTTGAGCACGGTTCATTGGAGCCAAATACTGGCTGTATGAGAGGGAGAGAGAAGAGAGAAATTTAACTTCAATGAACCGTGCTCAACAGTGAAATGGCAGGTGGGAGCCAGAGCCAGAAGAATTTGTACCAAGAGGCCCTCAGTTTTTCAGTGGTAGGGTGCAGCCTCGTTGAGGCCATGTTTAGTTTCACCGAAATCCAAAATTTGGCACTACGTAAAAAGAAGATTTCTCGTCACATCAAACTTACGGTACATGCATGGAGTACTAAATATAGATGAAATCAAAAACTATTTGTACAGTTTGGTTGAACTTTACAAGACGAATCTTTTGAGCCTAATTAGTCAATATTTGAACAATAATTCATAAATACAAACGAGATTGCTACAGTGTTCGCCGTCACATCGAACACTGTGCAAATGCCGAATCGGCAACGAACTAAACGCGGCCTGAGATGAAATTGGGCGTTTGCTCCCCTTGCCACTGACAAAAGAAGAGTGAGTTTACAAATCCGTGAGGCTATTTAGGGCGCGTTTAGATGCAAATTTTTTTGGAGTTTTGACAACTGTAGCACTTTTATTTGTATTTGACAATTAGTGTCTAATTATGGACTAATTAGATTCGAAAGTTTCGTCTCGCGATTTCTCACCCAACTGTGTAATTAGTTTTTTTTCGTCTACATTTAATACTCCATACATATGCCATAAAATTCGATATGATGGTACTGCGCAAAAAAAATTGGGAACTAAACACCCTTAGTGCAACAAGGAAAGACAGGGATCGTGATTTGCACAGAGAGGATAAAAGACAGGACTGGTGCAGTAGGGCATAGCCGCATAGCACTCTAGGTGACTAGGTCTCTAGCTATGACTGACGGCAGGGAAGGAGAAAAAGGCAGGCGATGGAGAGTCGTGCCTGCCTGCCTGCCAGCCATTTAAGGATGGCAACGGATCCGGTTTGAGTTGGATATCTGCGAGTTTTGGGTTCTGCGAGTTTAGATTTGGGGTTGGTTTTTCACTCACGATTTTCGGGTTCGGGGCCCCGAAACCATTCGGGTTTGGTTTTCCACCCGTGGATATCCAATGGATATCCGAAATAAATCATTTAGAATTAAAACTCATATTTTATAATATACTAATAATAATTTGTTTACTTAGATTATTAAATTTATTTAAAGTTGACTCATGAAAATATTTATTATTTGTTGCCTCTTGTTTATACATGTGAATATGTGTATATATATCCGTAGATTTGGATATCCATTCGGGTTTCGGGTATCCGTTCGGGTTTTGGGTATCCGCGGGTTTGGTTTTGGTGATAGATTTCCACCCGAATCGGTTTTCGGGGCGGATTCGGGTTTTGATTTCGGGTTTCGGTTTTGGATGCACGGAGACTCTACCTGATCCGAACCCGATCCGTTGCCATCCTTACAGCCATTGGCAATAGCTACAGTTGCACCTTTTAAAATTATCTCCCTACCCCAAAATCCGATTCACCCTCCGACTGGTACGGTGCATATGATTGTTGTATTCATATAGCTGAGTGTGTATGTGCATATATATATATATATATATATATATATATATATATATATATATATATATATATATATATATATATGTATGTGTATCGGCACATCTAGTGTGATTCGCAAAAGAAATCCTACTAAGCGCGCGTTTAGTTTCAGGAAGTTAGAATTTTGAGTTATTGTAGCACTTTCGTTTTTATTTGATAATTAGTGTTCAAACATGGACTAATTAGGCTCAAAACGTTCGCCTCGCAATTTCCCACCAAACTGTGCAATTAGTTTTTTTCGTCTACATTTAATGCTCCATGCACGGGCCATAAACATTCGATGTGATGGCTACTGTAGCACTTTTTGGGATTTTAAGTTGGAATTAAACATGGGCTAACTAGATGAGTGCTAGCTTAGAATATCCTACTAACTAGTGCTAGCTTAGTCTCAGTCTTTGCGATGCTTATAGAGTCGGTGTGTGTCAACAGAGATGAGTGTGTGTGTGCGCGTGTACAAGATATGCATATGCGAAGTGATTCCCACAAATAAAGCCCTATGTAACTAGGTATATGTTCTCGTGTGTTTCGAGCGCCAAAATTGCCCCTCCTCTAATAACAAACTAGGCCCACAACCACTATCATGCATTTTACTTCCTCTGTCTTAAAATAAATCCATACCTTGTATTTCTAAGTCAACAGATTTTCAAATTTAAGTAGATTTGTAGAAAGATAATATCAATATTTATATCTCTAAATAGATTTGCTATAAAATGTATATTGCGATTGATTTAATAATACTTATTATTTAGTATAATGTCACAAAAATATAATGTTTTTATATATTTGATTAAACTTGAGGTTGGTTAGTTTGTTGAAATACGAGACATGTATTTATTTTAGCACAGAGAAAATATAGAGTTGCGCCCTTGTGCCATTGTCCATTTACGGATCGGTCGGACAAAACTACCATTCAACTGCTTTTTAACACACACATACACACCACTCGTGTGTGTAGACGTGTGGTGTACTGGTGTAGGCAAGCGCAGGCGCTGGCCTACCCTTTTTTTTTAGGGGAGCTAGGCTGGCCTACCATGTAGCCATGTAGGCGAGATGCGCTGGCCAGCCCAGCTTCATGTTGGGGAGCACCATTGCACCAGTAGTGTCCAGTGAGACTTCACTTGAGTATTGCCCCGGCAAGCCATTGCGACAGAGCCAGAGAGCTGTGTGCTGGGTTTGGACGATTGGAGAAGAAGCAAAATTGGTGACTTGGTGGCCTGAAACATGTGCGTAGGCCCACGGGCCCAATACAGCAGGAGCTCACGGCCCGCCCGTTCAGTTAATACTGCTGCTATTCTAAAAAAACGATAAGGCTACTTTGCGGGCGTCCATCCCGCGTCGGACGCGGCTAGCTAGGCTTGCCACCGGCCCACATACAGAGTTCCTCAACGAATAAAATAGAGTGACGTCGTTCCACATTTCGCATCGCTGCTGTGAGCTCCTCCACCGCACATCGCTTCTTCTTCACCGCTGTGGCCGTGACCCTCTCTCCCTACTCCATGACGGCCGCTCCCCCCACTCCATGGCGGCTCGAGCAAGCCTCCTCCTCTCCCCTCCCCTCCATGGATCCAGCCACCCTCCTCCACGTGCATCTTCCTTCAAGTCCGGCGCCCTCCATGGCGTCCCCTCCCCCCACTCCATGGCGGCGTTGGCGGCTCCAACGAGGTAGGTCGTTCCTCCTCTAGGTCTGAGCCCTCCTCATCCTCCTCATGTGGATCTGAATTTGAGCCCTCCTCCTCCTCATGTGGATCTGAGAGACGCGGCGGTGGTTAGGGTTCCGGCGAGCTCTGGGTCCTATTTCCCTCCTCCCTCAGGCGAGCTCGAAGGTGATGGGCCAGGAGCTGGAGCAGCCTGCACCTCGAACCCATCCCTTGCTGTTTTTGTACGTCATTTTTGCTGTTTCTCTGTGTTGCAATAGGTTTTTTGGGTTGTTGCAACAGATGGTTTCCGAATGTTGCAATAGGTGATTCATGTGTTGTAGAAAGGGAGTTCTAATGTTTGGATTGTTGCAATAGGGGATTTTAATTGTTGGAATTACCTTTTTCAAATGTTGCAGCACTAAAAAGTGATTTGAAGATGTTTCCATTTCCATGTTTCATGGTTGATTTTGCGATGTTGCAGTTCTGCTGTTTGAGATGTTGTAGTACATAATTTTCGATGTTGCAGTACATAATTTTCGATGTTGCAGTACATTTTTTTCGATGTTGCACTATATAGTTTTGCGATGTTGCAGTATTTATATTCCGATGTTGCACTACATAGTTTTCCTATAATTTGCGATGTTGCGCTCGAAGTGTTTCGTGCTCTTGGGACAGGACGCGGTGGGGAACGGGGCACGGTGGATGAATGGGGCGTGGTGGGGAACGGGGGCGCCGTGGAGGGAACGGGACGCGGTGGGGGAACGGGGGACAGGGGCACGGTGGGGAACGGAGATAGGAGCGCGGTGGGGGATAGGGCGCTATCTGGGAACTGCGTCCGGACGCCGTAAGGGGGCCGGACGTCCGGGCGCTAGGTATACCAACAAAAAAAATGTTAATACTGCTGCTCCAGCTGAAGTTGAAGTCAAGACACAAACACAATCACTCCTGCAGTCCTGCTCCAGCTGAGCACATGGACAAGCAGCGGTCCAATTCAGCTCTGTCGTTGCTGGGCTGAGCAGGGCTTGTCCCTGTCGCGCATTCCAGCATCCAAGCACGACGAAGTGCTCCCTAATGCAATGCAACGTCTTGGGATGCTGGAGACAACGCACCAGTGACGACGTCCACGAACAGGGCTTGGCGATGAGATCTACTACCTCATTGACCTCAATCCCAGTCATTGTAGGGTGATCACTGATCAAGGAGTTTTTCCCATTGGACGAAGCTGCACCAGCTACTAGAAACCTATGCGTCGACAGGGTGGGAGCGTCGAAGTTGATGGGTTACTCCAGAAGATGTTAGTATAAAGTATAATCAGTAAACATGTATACAACTCTACTCTTATGATCCGGCATTGTTGTTCCATGTAACCATGTTGCTTTACTTTTGGCTTTCTAATTAACCAGTTGATAAAATTGGCAACAAAGTACTGTTTGAGGTACAAGATTTTAAACCGACTGTTGTAGATTATCTTTGACGTAAATGAAAAAGGTTATTCAGTGTTGACAACCAAAATTGTCCATTTTGTGAAGTTGTCAAAATATAAATGGACCTCACCATTGCGTTCCTCTAGTCGAGATGATAAAAAATATATATGAAACGTCTAATTCAGAGTCCAGATGAAGGAGTTATGCTTTCGGAAAAAATAGTCCAGCATCGGAAGTTTCGACAATCACCGGAACTTCCGACAAATCTGCGCGAAGTGCCCGCAGTCATCTCTGTGTCGGAAGTCCCGACAAGTGTTGGAAGTTCCGACAGACTAAAAAAGACTTTGTTTGGATTTGGGCTTATGGATTCCGATCCGAACTCTTCCAAACTTGTGGAAAACTTAGAAAATGAGTTTTGGGAGGGTTTTCTACTGGGATTTGACCATCCCGCCCTATATATATATATATATGAGAGGATCATGGCTGATTGAGTACATCCAACAATCTATCATTTTTTTACATCTACAACTCCTTTACGTCTTTTTCCAACCTCATGCTACTCAGCCTGTTCGCTTGCTCGTATACGATCGTGGATTATAAGCTGGAACAGTATTTTTCTCTCACACCAAACCAGCCAGCAGTAAATAATCCACGATCGTTTACGGCCTGCCGAACAGGCTGACTGTTCATCGCTTGATCCGACGACCAAGGATGATGTCCTAGGCTTGCCGGCCGACCTAGGGCTACCTGGCGACGTCCTTGCCCCCACGGAGTCCGTCCCGGACGAGAGCTTCGACGGTTCCTTTGCTATGGTTTGCTCGAAAACTAGTTGTTTTTCATCACGTAAGCGCAATAGCTATTCTTTGGCGGTTTGCTCATAAACCTCTCGTGACGACTCACCACGTAAGTGTGATATCCTCGCTGTGTTCTTCGTTCTTCGGTCCGTGGCAGCCCGAGCGACATAGCCCTAGACGGCGTGTGATCTGGGATCAATCTAACGTGAACACAAGAGATCTTACATGGAAAAGGCAAATTAGTAGTCAATCCCTGTGATGTCCATGTGTTTGTGAATTCAAGTTAAATAGGAGTATGCATGTATTTAATTTGTTTTTATGAGAGAATAAGGAACATGTTTTCGTTAGTGCAGGAGACACTTTGGGCCTTTAGACGGGAAAGATCTGATAATGTTCATGACAAGCTTCCTGAACAAATTAAATAATGATGTGATGCGAACTTTGAGTCTTTGACAAGCTTCTTTGTACTTTTCCCTTTCACTTTAGTAGAATCGTAGTGCTAACTTTTTCTAGTGGTTGTGGTTCTGTAAAAACGTTACACCATCAATTTGTGTGGGTGATACAGAACTTAAAGCATATACAATACCTTGCAATTACAGGAAAAAAACAATAGCATGCGCTGCCTGATTCGCTCCTTTTTTTTCCTTCGGGAAACTGTAATTGCCAAATTTCTGAATGGAACTAGATGGTCTTCAGCCATGTTGCGTGTATTTTCAAAATAGGCTCCTGATTCGGATCGTGATTATTTATTGCGATCAGGATATTTTATAGTTGAACACTATTTTAGGTTGTTTGCTAACCGTATCCTAATATTTGCAAAACGGCCCCCTAATTTGGGTCAGACTATTAATCGCTCCATTAAAAGAACCATAAATAAACTCGCCCAGATCGTCTCTCTCGCCCCGCCGCCACCCTCCCCAGCCCCCACGTTTCGTTTCAGCCAGAACCCAGAAGCGCAAAGCCGGCGCGATTCACCTCACCCACGCAGTCCACCATGGCCATGGGCCATGGCGGCCGCTCTTTCCCTTTCAGAGTCAGATACGATGCCAATCGCTTGGGAGGTATAATTAATCCCTAGGAGATTGATCTGATCAAAGTATTTATCATTCTAATATTTTGTTGTATTTTCAGAGGATTGCACAAAACTGCTGGTGCTGGTTAATAGCACCAGTGTCAGGATTTTGAACTGTAAGTAATCTCGGCGCAGGACATCCTTCGTAATTGATTTGGTGCAAGTGTTTTTGTTCGGTTTATGTGTTAGTTTGATTGATGTGCACATGTTATATTGGCTGTCTCTGTACGGGTGGATTATCTACCAGCTACCTGCACATGTGGTCATTTCTTTTGACTTTCTCTATTAACTCTATATAAAAAAACTTGTGTGCAGTACGAAATTCTCTTATTTTCTCTCGTTGTTCTACTGTACTCCCTCTGTTCCAAATTATAAGTTGTTTTGACTTTTTTGGTTCATCTATTTTGCTATATATCTAGACATATTATTTATCTAAATGCATAGCAAAAATGGATATACCAAAAAAGTCAAAGCGATTTATAATTTGGAATGGATGGAGTAGTTAATAACTGTGAACTGCAGAAAAGTTCAGTAACAAGCATTGCTTTGTTGAATTACTATGAAATGAAAATGTTAGCTCTAAAAGAACCCTTCAGAAACATTTGTTTGTTTTTCTCATTTTTGTATTGGGTATAAACCATGGTTACTCGGTTACTTCATCAAAATTTCCCTAAAATTTTAAGCTATTAGGTGAACTGCCCACTCATAAAATTCAACATGCTATGGGTATTGAAAGAATGATATGTCTACCAGCTAAAGAGAATGGTTTCTATCAACATGTGTCAGACTGTCAGCTGCAGATCACACCTACAGATTTCAGAAATCATAAGGATTTGTGGCAGCAAGAAGTTTTAACTGACACTTTATGTTTTGATTAAAAAAATCAGAAGAGAAGCCCTTGCAAAAGTTGTCCAAACATCAGCACATCAATCAAATGGCTCTTGTGTATCCGGTAGTGACAGGCCATTTGTCATATTTGCAACAAGTTGGCAATAGTTACTCTTCAACCGATAAGCGGTTTTCTTTTTGTGCCGCTACCTATTTTAAACTCTCTATGGAATAAGATAGCTCCTGCTACATTTCTTTGGAAACACCATAGAATTTTGTAGTAGTTCAAAGGTACTAAGATGAGACCAGAGGTCACAGAAACAGGTTGTATCAAGTCTAGGGTTGGTTGAACCTAGATGTAACTTTTGAAGGGAAGTTGACACGATGTGGCAAAGTTGCTCATATTTCTTAATTAACACCTTAAAATTTTCGTTGGATTGGGAGGGCGTGAATTTCAACTATTTTGATCTCTCTGTATTGCTAATTTCTTCTTTCTGACTAACCAGTTGACGAAAGGTGTTATTTAGATGTGATTTCTGCTATTTGAGTTTCAAGGCTTCACACTGTCTTGAATACTACTCTTGATATCAATGAAAAGGTACCCAGATTGTGGAGGTTTTACATGTACAAAGCAAATCAGCATTTAATCATTGCAATGCTGATTGGTTGATGAATTTGTTTTAAATAAATTTGTCTTTGTTTTTTCAAGAACAGCAAACACGCCTTTGATTGTGTGAGAGACACTTTGAGCTTTTAGACTAGAAATATTATACTGATAATGTTTCTGACAAGCTTAGCAATAATGATTCTGCTTACTTTAGTCTGCTCTTTTGGTAGTTAACTTTTATCTTGTGGACCTGGGAAGAACATTACATTATTTGTGTCGGTGATATAGATCTTAGAAGTATACTACTCCATCCGTTCCAAATTATAAGTCGCTTTGACTTTTTTGGTACATCCATTTTGTTATGCATCTAGATAAATAATATGTCTAGATACATAGCAAAATGGATGAACCAAAAAAGTCAAACCGACTTATAATTTGGAACGGAGGGAGTACTTTGCAAGATGGTAAAATATGCTTTTATGCTCTGATTGATTAGGCTGTTTTCCTTTTTCAGGAAATTATATTGTTGCCAAAGCTCTGAAACTGGATGATCTTGAAGAAGGCTGCTAGATGTTGAATTGCTTACCTATAAGGTTGGTTTGGAGCTGAGGGTTTTCCAGCCAGGTGCATCCTTATCAAATGACAGTCTTTTCCCCTCTAGATGACTACTTCTTTGTGAACCGTTTAGGCTGATGCACTAATCTATTTTATGGTGCTTTTTTTCTAAAGTTGATCACTTAGCATTTCCTGTCACTCAATATTCCCCCCTAAATTATGTTGTGCTGCAATAAACTACGTTCTACTTTCTGCACCTATTTTCACCTGTTTTTGAAATACGCAGTGCCTACTCAAGTTATTTGCTGAATTTTATAGTTTGGCTGCATCCATGTCTTTTAGGCCTACTTTGGCAGCCCAAATTCCCGGCGGGATCCCGGCCTTTTCCCTGGGCTAATCTGCCCCGTGCCATTCTTACCCGGGCCAAATTTGTGCGCCCTTTGGCAGCCCACCAAGGCGCGGATCGCAGCCCGCTTCCCAGCGTTTTCCGCAAGGAAGAAATCCACGACTCGTTAGGCCGGGAGGGTTTCCCCGTGCGACTTGCGAGCCACCGCAGCATCCGGCCGCCCAGTCGCGAGGCCGCGAGGGTTCCCTGACCCTGTCGTCGACTCGTTCGCTTTCGCTCGCGCAGTTTGCGAGTCGCGAGGCCTCCGCCGCCGCCACCCCAGCATCTCGTGGTCGGCGCATACCCGGTGGCCGGCGACTAGCGGCGATCTCTCCCTACGGCGGCGACGCATCTCCCAAATAGCTTCGGCGGTGACGTTCCTCCCGAAATTCACGGCTCCACGCCGATCTCTAGAAATCACATTGGCGGCTGTCTCACCCACACCGCCGCCTCCTCGCTCCTCCACCCGCCGTCGCTATCGCCATCCGTCTCTGCAGGTCGGGTCCTCCTCCACCGCATCTCCTTCCCCAACCGTAGTTTCTCGATCGCTAGAGTTTGACCCAGATTTCCATTGTTTCTTGTAGATCTTGGAGGTACCGGTCCGTGAGCCAAGACATCGCTTCACCTCCCATTGTCCCGTCCGGCAACAACACGATGCCGCGGAGATACAGAGTTAGTTCTCCGCTGCCATCGATTCGTTGCATTCTGCTTTTGATGGTCGGTCATGGATTCATGGTGGTTTGATGTGTTCTGCTGTAGGTTTCGTGTTTGTAGCTTCATGTGCGATGTAGGAGATGGTCAATTTGTTTGTAGATGTAATACTTGTCTTGTTATGCAATCGTGTTGGATCTGAAGCCTCTCAAGAGGCAACTTGAAGAGTGTGAGATGATTTGACTTGGTTATGAGCAGGCGAATGATTTTTTTAGCTTAGCTGTGCTATTCTCTGAATATTGTAGTCTTGGTTTGTTCAGCTGGTGTGCTAGCCTGCTAGATGGTGACTAGAGGTAGATTTCAGATTTTACTTTTTGATCGGAGGTGACTAACTGACAGAGTACGACTTGGCTTAATACAATGCTCGCTTCAATAAGAGTACACACGTCAATCTCCACTCAATTGAGTGAATTTCACCGCCTTAATCATCGGTTCTTGATGATTTTGTTGACATGTATCGATTATCTTTACCTTTCAAACCGAGTTCAAGCTCGCCCATATTATTGGGCCACGCCACTTGCTAGTCTCGCTAAACGCCGATCAGCTCTCCGTGCAAGATTAACCGTCGATACATACAGATTAGTTCGAACTCGTCACCACGACGCCTCGCGAATCATCACGAACTCGGGCTACTCGACGGTAGAGGTCCTCATCCCCACCTCCGCATGTCGCGCCGCCACGTCCCGCCAGAGCGGAGAACACCAACGTTCCTCCCCACGCGCGCCGCCGCCAGCAAACCCAGGTCTCGCAAATTCTCGGTCGTCCGTTCACGTGCTAACGCTCGGATTTCATCTGTTGCTTCTGAGCGGGGTGGCGAGGATTGAGCCGCCGCCACCCCCGCACCCCCGCTCAAGCCGCCGTCGCTGCCATGCGTGTTGGCGCTCCGCTGGAGCTGCCGTACGCCGCCCCCATGCGCGCCCGCCCGTCCACCTTCGCAGCGCCGTGACGCGGAGCTGCCAGTGCCAAGGGTGCGATGCCTCGGTGGTGATCGCACGCCACACGCGCAGCCATGGCGGCTACTAGCTGGGCGAGCGCGACTGACGGGCAGGGATGGGGCGGATACCCTACTGGTGCAAGCAGAGGCGAGCGGCATGTTGGAATTAGTGGGAGAAACCACCTAGGCATTGGGTACACCGTACACAAATGCAGAATCATCCCACGCTTGCAGCATGTTCTTGTCTTCAAGACGTCCATTGAACTTGGATTAGCCAGCTGAGTGCTTGGGTGGAAATTTAAAGGGACGTCCACCAACTTCTCGACGAAATGCTAAGGCGTCTGGTCCATGGACTGTGGCTATGGAAGAGACTGACATTCCATCAGCAAGGTTTGGTTTTATCCTGTTCGTTCAGTCTCTCGACAGCTCCGTCAGTCCTTGTTATGCTGCTCTGTTTCTTTGTTCTGCTATTAGAGTTCAATTATTTCTGCATTTTGTGACGAGGTCCTGTTTGGGGTAAAGAAATCTGCTATCGTACAGTTGATCTCAGTGTAGAATAGTGTCATAGTGATCAGTCCCATACAGTTGTCCTCTGCTCGTTATTCAGGTAGTAGTAACTTATTTTATATTTTTATTTCTACTATATCTGACACATTGCTTTCTTGTTGTCTGCTATGGCATTCCAGTTTTTCTTTTTCTTTTTAAGTCTCCATTCAGTTTTTCATAATAGTGATTCAGTTTTTTTAACTTGTTGGCCATCAGGGTTGCTGTATGTAGCCTTAATAACAAGTGAATTACGAAAACAAAAATGCATATTTATTTACCCTCTGTTAGTTATTGAATAGATATTTAACTTAATCTAGAAAGACAAGTATACAACTTGCTACTTAGCATACTCATTTGGTTTGGTCCTCACCGATTATTTTGGTTGATGTATTTGGATGAAGACAAGTAGCATTGAGCATGAAGCTAGTTGTGTATTTCATTTATCTTAGTCTCGACTGATAGATAGCCATAGACATCATGAGAACAATCTCCTTTTACCTATATGTATTTTGGCCATATACAAGTGCGCTTTCGAGCCGACGTGTCATGAGAGATCACCATTTTCATTAATTTTGTGTTATCGCAGATGTCTTAGTGGAAGCAGTGCATGATTTGAAATAAGTCTGGTAACTTTGGATAGTACTTGGCTAGATGCCAGAAGACATTGGATGTAAGGATGGTCAATTTAGAGATGATTGTAGTATATGATTATGACTTCCCCATTTTCTATTGGATGTAAGGATGTAGAACAATCTGTATGAATGCTACTAGTAGTTGGTCAGATGTCAGATAATACTTTTGTGTTTATTAGATTTGGTTTAAGGTCCGAGATATGTCTGTATTTGTATGGTGAGAGACTTGTACCTGAGATTTTTCATGATTTTGTGGCTATGACATTGATATGTAGTGACTATTTATATTATTCACCTCTTTTTATTTTTCTTGATTTTTGGTGATTTTCCTGATTTTTTAAGACATGGTTTCTCAATTATTTGTACTGAAGTTGTCCAAAATAGCTGAAAAAGGTAAAAGCGCGGTTCTCTTCCCTGGAAAAAGTCTGTCAAACAACGGCAGGGCAGCTTCCCCGTACGTGGATGTCTTCCCAGAGGTGACGAGGGGAATGGACGATCCAAAAAAAATTCTCCCTCGGGGCTACAGTCCCTGGCTTTATTTCCCCGTACTGCCAAAGTTGCCCTTAGAAGTGGGAGACACAAAGTAGCCCGGGAAAAGCGTCGCCGCTTGTGTATGTGGCCGTATGGGCTATCCTGACCGTCCATCTCGGCTGCGGGACCCACAATGTTAGTTGGTACAGTTGGAGAGTTTAATAGTTTCTGTTCCTACCCGATCAGCTGGTCGGGGTATTTTAGGTATAGAAAGAGTTTGGCGTCTACCTGCTATCTTCTTCCTGCGACACTTTCTCTTCTCCGGCACCTCCTGTTCACGGAGCTCAGATGGTTGGCTATTTCGAGTTCCTACAACATAGTTCGAGATGGATCTGTCCAATGAAGGTGCTGCTGATGGATTACCTTCGATTGATCTGTTTTCCGGTAACCGTTGTGCATTCTCTTGGTATTGTTTGATGTGGTTAGGATGGGATTTTCCGAGGTTCTCTTGATCTGTCCTCATGGTGGGGTGGAGGGGGATGGCGGTCACCGCGAACGTGGTGGGGTCCACACCCTACCGCGCCGTGGCGGGGCGGTGGTGGCGCTTGGCGATGTTTTACTACATATTTAACGCAAGAAAATGTTTTCCGAACACTCGATTTCTCCTTGCTCGCACGTCCTTTCTCTCCGGGCTCTCCCTCTCTTCTTCTCCAAATCCGGCTGCCTTAGAAGGGGAAATCGGGGGAGGTAGGCCGTCATGCACGCCTGCCACCGTTCCATGTTTTAGCATAGAAAAAACTACTTCTCTCAGCAACTTTAACATTTCTTATTCACATAATTTGATGCAGATGCCAATGGTACCAGTGGTAGTACTAAAAAATCGCGAGATGGGACCAGCAAGCAGGTAATCTCTATATCCAGTTCCAGTTTTTGTGTAAGTTGCCTCTACATTTTTAGCAACTTATCATCGACCAACTGGTTGCTGCAGAATGCATCTATGCATTTAACACATTCACATGTGAGATTTGCAAAAGTCGTACACCATTTAAAGCAACCGCACAAGGTTGCTATTGAGGCTATGGGATTTTGGGGGGCTGCTTCATATGCCAGAGACATGTCTCAGGAGAAACATGATACTTGACCTTGTTGACGCATACCAAGTCAGCAACCAAAGTTTCAATATATGTGATCAAAATATTATTATTCATCCGGGCGATGTAAGTAATATAATGAGACTACTAATTGAAGGTTATGATGTAGACAAATATGTAAAGAAAACAATGCGGAGTGAAGAGAAAATTGTGAACATTGAATTGTATAAGAGGTATGACGATGCAAGACACAAGCTCAAGCTAAGCAGGCTGGAACAAATGATTTCTACATCAAAAACTTCGGATGATGACTTCAAATGAGCCTTTGTCTTGTTCACAATTGGTGTCATTCTAGCACCAACTACACAGACCCATGTCCATTGGAGTTATTATATACAAGTTGTTCAAGAAGTATCAGTCATTCCAAAATTGAATTGGGGCCAATTCACTTTGACCCATATATTAGACTCATGCCATAATTACAAGATACGTAAACAAAGCCACCCTGCAGGGCAATTTGGCTCTGCTACAGGTCAGTTCTATATAGTATAACCAACACCTATAAACAATGTTTATTTTCGGTCTTACATATTTTCTTTATTTTGTTCATAGTTTTGGTACTAGGAGCACGTCATTGCGGTCAGCAAATATGGGGTCAAGTACGACAAGACAATCCAACAACCACTGATTGTGTTCTGGAATGAAACCAATGCTATTGCTCGAATGAATGGTTTTCTGAAGGAGGTGATAAATGGAGGAACTGTAAGTTTCCAAACATAGCAACAATATGGTGATGTTCTTACGCATACAATCTAACTATCTTAATTGTTTGCAGCTTATGGTGCCCCCTGTTGGTCACACCACCCAGCAAAAAAAATGAACCAACGATTAGGGATCGAACACTTCACCTTCTTCACAAACTCATCCTCCGCCTCCACATTTACCTCGCCTAATCCTCTTCCGCTGTCTCCTCATTCATCTCCCATCCTCCTCCTCCGCCTCCTCTATCGCCGTCCGAGATGATGAAGCCAGGAAAGTTAGCCACCACAAAGCCATCATCCTCGGCCGCGAAGAAGAAGTCGACAGCCTCTTTCTCGGCCGCGGAGTATTGGCACCATCGTCCACCGTCGGGGGTGCGAAGAAGCCCGTGAAAAAGCACGAGCCGCAGGAGATTACCGCGCGGCAAGAATACCTCATCGGGGAGCGATTGCGCCGCGATGTGCCGCAACTGCTAGAACGGACTATGTCTGAACTGGTTGGATGGTGCAGCTCATGTTGTTGTCACGGCTGGTATGTTTCTTGTCAACAAGTGTCCTGCTGTTGTTTTATTTGATTCGGGAGCTTCTCATTCATTTATGAGTCAAGCATTTGCATCTAGACATGGTCAAGAAATAATTGAAGTAAACAAAGGGGGTTTTAACATAAGTTCAGTAGGGGGTACTGTTATTACCAAAAAGATAGTCAAAAATGTACTCATCGTGATACAAGGGAGGGAGTACACCACGGATTTGATAATATTGCCGGGGTTGTCAATAAGTGTAATCTTAGGCATGAATTGGATGAAGTATCATGGTGCTCTTATTGACACTAGCACCTGCACTATCCTGTTGAGAGAACCCACGGGAGGGAATGCTTTTCTAGTCCCACTCTCCCGCGATTTCAAACCCCAACATTTAGCTCATGTATATCCAAGCCACCACGATATGTGATATCCCAATGGTTTGTGAGTTTCGGATGTATTTCGGAGGAATTACCAGTCTACCACCGGATAGGGACGTGGAATTTAAGATTGAATTAGTGCCGTGCCGCGCACCCATATCCAGAAGGCCATATAGAATGCCACCCAATGAGTTAGCCGAACTTAAGGTCCAATTGCAAGATCTATTGGACAAGGGTCTTATCCAACCTAGCTCATCTCCGTCGGGATGTCCAAAGATTGTTTGTGAAAAAGAAGGATAAGTCACCGAGAATGTGTGTAGATTACGACCACTCAATGCAGTGACCATCAAAAACAAATATCCATTGCCCGCATCGACATCTTGTTCGATCAGTTAGCGAAGGCAAAGGTATTCTCCAAAATTGATTTGAGATCAGGTTACCATCAGATAAAGATCAGACCAGAGGATATATCTAAAACTGCTTTCTCTACTAGGTACGGCTTATACGAGTATTTGGTTATGTCTTTCGGACTAACAAATGCTCCAAATTTATTTCATGTACCGATGAACTCGGATTCATGCCCTAACTTGACAAGTTCGTGGTCGTGTTTATTGATGATATATTGATTTATTCGTAAAATGAGACCGATCATGAGGAGCATCCGAGGATTGTCCTATCCAGATCGAGGGAGCATAAGCTATATGCCAAGTTTAGCAAATGTGAATTTTGGATGAGCAAAGTACCTTTCTTAGGTCACATTTTATCAAGAGATGGAATCTCAGTAGACCCATCCAAAGTACAAGAGGTCATGGATTGGAAAGCCCCAACTTCGGTTAATGAAGTTCGGAGTTTTCTAGGGTTAGCTGGATACTATCGTCGGTTTATTCCAGATTTCTCAAAGATAGCTAAGCCTATGACCGACTACTTCGTAAAGATGAGAAGTACAAATGGACACCGAGAATGTGAAACGACTTTTCACACCCTCGTAACTTTGTTGACTACAAAGACTGTGTTAGCACAACCGGACATTGAAAAGCCTTTTGATGTATTTTGTGATGCATCGTGAATAGGTTTGGGATGTGTGCTTATGCAAGAAGGAGAGTAATTGCATATGCCTCACGGCAATTGAGAAAACATGAAGTCAACTACCCTACACATGATTTGGAACTTGCAGCCGTTGTCCATGCACTAAAGATATGGAGACATTACTTGTTGGGCAATGTATGTCATATCTTTACTGACCACAAAAGCCTCAAGTATATCTTTACCCAGCCAGAGCTGAACATGAGACAACGAAGATGGTTAGAATTGATTAAGGACTATAATTTGGAGGTGCATTACCATCCGGGTAAAGCAAACGTAGTAGCCGATGCACTTAGTCGGAAGTCCCATTGTAACACTGTGGAAGCATTGCTGGAAGATGGATTCAACTTGTTACATCCTGCTGTACTACACAATATCACAATCAGTTGTTCACTTGAGGGCAAAATCATAGAGCTACAAAGCAGATGATGTGGGAATAAGTCACATCAAGAGAAAATGCAAGAGCAAGAAACCAAACATTTTAGATTGGACGAAAGAGGTGTATTATGGTTCGAGGACCGACTAGTGGTACCAAAAGACCGTGAGCTAAGGAGTCAAATTTTAGAAGAAGCTCACTCATCAAAATTGTCTATCCATCTGGGTAGTAGTAAAATGTATCAAGATTTAAGAACCCGTTTTTGGTGGACTAAGATGAAGAAAGAGATCGCAGCCTACGTTGCTAGGTGTGATAACTGCATGAGAGAGTAAAAGCATCCATATGAAAACTGGCCGGATTACTTCAGCCATTGCCTATTCCAGATGGAAATGGGAGGAAATCAAATGGACTTTATCACAGTGCCTTCCAACGACACCACAAGGGTCATGATTCAATATGGGTTATTATTGATCGTCTCACCAAATCAAAGCACATTTTGTACCAGTTCATACCACATATCACGTGGGGAATATACTGAAGTTATATGTTTCCCGGATCGTGAGATTGCATGGAGTACCCCGGACTATAATCTCGGATCGAGGACCACAGCTTCATAGCTCGTTTCGGGAGCACTTACACCGAGCCTTGGGAACCAAGCTAATCGGAAGTTCAACTTATCACCCGCAAACTTCGATGATGACAGAAGCGAGTAAACCAGATCCTAGAAGATTTACTTAGAGCTTGTGTTATATCTTCAAAAGGTTCATGGGAGAAATGATTACCTTTAGCTGAATTCTCCTATAACAACAGCTTATCAAGCGAGTATCAAAATGGCTCCATTTGAAGCCTTGTATGGCGTAGTGTGAGAACTCCCTTGAACTGGATTGAGCCCAAAGAAAGGAGATACTTTGGTATTGATTTTGTAAATGAAGTCAAGAGCAAGTACGTATCATCCAACACCACATGAAGGCAAAATCAATCAAGACAGTAAAAGTTATGCCGATGTAAGAAGAAGACCACTAACTTTTGAAGTGGGTGACTATGTATACTTGAGAGTATCACCCATGAAAGGCGTGAAAAGATTTGGGATGAAAAAGAAGCTTTCACCAAGATATGTAGGGCCATACAAAATTTTGGAACGAAAAGGGAAGGTTGCATATAAGTTACAACTTCCACCAGAGATGAGTGCAATCTTTGATGTGTTCCATGTTTCTCAGCTAAAGAAATGTCTTCGAGTACCGGAAGAAGCTATTGCACCCGCCAACGTGCAGCTTCAATCGGATTTGACCTATGAAGAAAAGCCAATTCGAGTATTAGAAGAGATGGAGAGAGTGACAAGGAGTAAGATTATTAAGTTCTATAAGGTGGTGTGGAACAATCATAGTGAACAAGATGCTACGTGGGAAAGAGAGGATTATCTGCAAGAAGTTTATCCCGCCTTTTTCCAAGAATGGTAGGTCTTGTAAATCTCGGGACGAGATTTTTATAAGGGGGAGGGGCTGTAACACCTCGGGTGTTAGCCTTGCATAACTTGACTTGCATAACATGATCATGAGCATCAAGCATTCATAAATCATCATTTATAATTGAAACATTTGATCGAAACATATGAAACATTGCTTGTTATCTCGTGTTTCTTGTAACATGTGCATATGATCATGTGCAACTGAATGCAAGTGGGTAGTGCTAGTCACTAAAACACCTTAGCTACACTTAGGTTAACAAAAGGAACCTTGTTCATGAAGGCCACATTTCATGATCAAGCACTTAAGTGATATTTCAAGTGTTGACCTGAATAGCTATATGAGTGACTACTACATGAAATGCTTAAATGACCTTGAAAATTGTTTAAACATGCTTAGGATATCATTAGGAACAACTTTGCTATTTAGTGCTAAGGCTAGTCTGGTCATTTAGCCATGGTTTGTGTATGTATCATGTTTTCAAAGTGACATGTTTGACTAAAGTTGAACTAGGTGTTAGAGACCTTGCATGGAGGAGTTCACTAAAGCAAAGTTGTAGTGTTTGACATAAGGAACAACTTTTATTTTTATGTCATGGACTGATTTAGCTTCTAACATGTTTGAATTGGACTCACAAAAATCAGCTTTTCACTGTTTTCAGCACTTCAAAAATTTTCTAAGTCTTGGTTCGACTGACAGCCTGACAGGCCCATCTTGGGGATGACATTACTTGTTTTTGGTTGCGAATTTGAACATACTCCCTTAACCAAAGTTGAAGCTGGTACATAGGGCTATAAATTTTGTTTAGACGTCTTATGCTTTGGAGTGACGGATTAGCGGGAAAATCAGCGACAAAACTCGTCGTCAGGCACTGCACCGATTCACTGATGAACTGAACGACGCGTTCAAAGGCGATAACCAACGGCAGAACCAGCGCGCCGCGTGTCCCGGCGGCGACGACCGCGTCGCCTCGCCTTTTTCTGCCCGAGCCAAAGCACGACGCGCTGGCGGCGCCTTCATCACGCCAACGTCCGCCCGGGTTGCCCGCGCCCATTTTCGCCGCCTCGGCCTCCTTCGCCGCAGCAGCAAGGCGCCTCGCTCCGCCATCGCCATAGCCAGCTCCAGCTGAAGCGCCGAGCCGCCCGGCCGCCACCGCAATCGCATCACCGCTGCCCCGCAACTCCTGCGTCCCCTAGTGCCGTGGTTCAAGCATTGGTAAGCCACCGCGCCGCGCAGCGTGCACAAAGATCGCCGAGCTCCGCCGCTAGCTCCGCTCTCGTAGCACGCCGCCACCGTCCCACCCCAGCCGCGATAGAGCGTTAGCTAGGTCCGCCGTGGCTCGGTGATGCTCGGCGTAGCATTCTATCGGGTTGCCGTAGCCTCCACCGGCGTTTTGCCGTGGTCCAGCCCGCCGCTCCGCCATTGCCGCCCGCCGCCGCCCTTACCGCCGATGCGTACGATAGGGCCGCCAAGTGGGCAAATAGATGCGCTTAGGTCGCTAAGAGCACGTCGTGATGACCTCACCGCGGCAAACCTCGCCGTCGGCGAGCTCCGCCTGCTTCCACGCCATTCCCGCGCCGCTGCTGCTTCGCTCCGCCTCAAGACATGTGGGCCCAACTGGCTGGAGGGTCCCGCCTGTCAGTGTCGGTTAAATAGAAAGCTAGCTCATTTTTACAGATTTGAACCCTGATTTCATGTATCTTGTTATTTTTGTATCTTTAGTTTGATAGCTCCAAAAATTGTGACATAAATTTGTGAGTGTTCCTTAGGAAATGTAGTATTTAGGAAAAATATGTTCTTAGCTTCAACAGTAGAAATTAATGGAGATTTAAATCAGGATTTGAAATGTGCTTCTGAATGTATTTAAATTTGTTTATTTTATATCTAGAGTTCCTGTGCTCCAAAAATTATGAAATTTTTGTGGTAGGCTATTCTTGTTATATATGAGCTTGGATAAAAATTTGAAGACCAGTGCATGTGTAGATCTATAGTTATAGATTTTTCTTTTATAAATAGTTGATCCTTGCATGAATTTTTATAAATTAATTATGAGTCCAAAATTCATGAAATTTGTTGGAGGTGATACTAGTACCATATGGATGTTAGGAAAAATAAGAAATCTGTTGCTTGACACTTTTCAATAGGATTTTCCATTTATGCTATTTCAAGCCTTGCTTCCTTATCATTTTGTATAGGATGTTCTACTTAGTAAAATGATATGAAATTTTATAGTAGTCCTTTGATATCATTAGTAAGGCTCTGTAAATTTTTGAGAATTTATTCAGCACATTTAATATATATTTATTATTTAACCTAGATAGCTAAATAAAATAATAAAGGCAATTTAATAAATAGTTTGGGCTTTGCCATTATATTATCTTAACTATATTTGGTATGCTTAAACTGTTGGTAGGTTCTAGGTTGTCAAATTGTGAATGATTACATGAAGTAGAGGTGTTATTACTTTATATTGCATGTTAAGTCATTTCCGGACTGATTCTAGAGTGTGAGGATTTGCATGTTGAAACTGATGTGTACTGTAAAAATAGTTAATAACAAAGTTGTAGAAAATTTGATAAGCTTTCCAGAAAGTCCAGGATCACTGGATTTGGATTTGTAGAACTCCAGTTATGAGCGAAACAAGTAGCTACTGTTTGTGGCATAGTCGATGCATTGTAGAAGTAGTTAAGTAATAATCGAGAAGAGATATGCACCTACTCAAACAACGTGATGCACTTGTTAACATATATATGCATTCGTAATACTTATACCATACTCATGCATCTAGGATCGGAGGAAGAGATCACGTTGCTGGAATTCAAGAAGCGAGAGGAAGGAACCCGCAGAGGATCCGCAGCAAGCGCAGCTCTCAAGGCGTGGAGCGAGAACCTCAAGAGCTTCCGGAGTGCCCCGACCATCGCCTCTTTCCTTTCTCATGGGCAAGCCCCTGAGCATTATAAGTCTCCCAAAAAAATTATAAATGTTTATTTAAGTACTTATGATTGCTGCATTAGGTTATAAGAGTTGAATGAAACCACTTGATGCATGTACATTCCTTGTCCGGATATTACACCTTTAACCGGTATAGGTCCGTGGATCGAATATATGCTTAGCCATGCTTAGACCGGTAGAAGTTGGGTGATTTCTGTCACCGCGAGATATAGGTGGATACCGAGCACGGTTGGTTATAATTGCTATCGTGGAAAAGAACCATGGTTAATGTAAATGGAGACCCAAGGCGGGATGTCGATAGAGAAGCAACAAGACATGGAGGTCTTGGGTGTGAATCTATCCCGTCTGTGGTCGATCAAGGACCGCACTGTTGTTGGAACTTCGACAAGATTGAACGCATGCCTCTCACTTAGCTGGCCGGATAATTCGCTCCGACCGCTGGCCGAGTAATTCAACTCGGGCCGGAATCGTTTCATTGTCGCCTTCCGGGAACGATCGACCGAGCCCAAGGGCGAAGCTTGGCTCGAGCATCCCGGCATCTGGTGTTCCAGACTGTGCGGCGCAGTACGGACCCGCGAAATGTGTACCGGAGTTGTACCAAAGGTGACCTAAGGTGACCGTTGATCTGGTCTCTGCTGGGTTTGTGTTAGGAATAAATTCCCAAATGGTTGAAATCGATTCAATCGCCGCCTCCCGGATAGTGAGAAACTTGGCTAGCTCCAACATCGTAGTAATCGTATTATGGAACATGATGGTTCGGATGAAAATGGAATTTCAATACACCGCTATGGTTACTATTGTATGCTTCTAAATGATACCACATGTTTGGCACAGGATAGTTGCTAACCTAGAAATGAATAGTTATAATTAACTTGGTAAAGAATTAGTAATCGTACCATGATTTAATTGCTTTTACGCAAAAATGTTGTCAAGTTACGTCCCACTTATACAAACCTTGCATACTCCTTGGAGTCATTTTATTTCTGTTCATGATGGGTAAGTCTAGCTGAGTACCTTCTCGTACTCGTGGTTTATTTTCCCAATGTTGCGATGGCACTTGTGTATCATGGTTATTGCAAGAGTTGCTTCTATCCCGCTGTGGATGAGGAGTAAGCCTTGGGCAGGCTTCTTTAGTAATTCCTATCCTTGCTTTTGTGGACCGTGATCTAGCTTGGCACTGTATCAAACTATGTTGGAAACTTTATCTTCGAACTTATTTGCTTCCGCTTTATTTATCAAACTCGGTTTGTAATAACTGTTATTCGTACTCTGATGATGAAAAGTATCTGTGAACTTTATGTAATATGTGGCATGTATGTTGAATCCTGTACGATCTTGGTTGTTGTAAATCGTTTATCGAGACCCGTCGTGGTACTCGATGGACTACCGGGTTTATATGGGTTCAAGTATGACAGTGCGACCGCTTGCGGATTGCCATTGTACTTGTATTCTTATAAATTGGTCAGTTCTGCGACAGCTGGTATCAGAGCATGTTGTTCCGCTGTTGTATTGATAAGGAAGCAGAGCAAGATTCAACGTTAATTGTCACAAGTGTATTTAAAACAAAAGTTTTTGTTTTCCGAAAACCCTTTTCTAGCAACTAATAGTTATATAATAGGTATTTGAAATCTAAAGTGTGCCAATGATCACTTTCCTTATGCCCAAATTAAGGACTTTTAGGTGGCTATTTAAGTACTAACATGGGGGTTTTTACTTCGTCGTCCATACGGCGTGCTATTGTATGGATGCCATTCACTTGAATGGTAATGTATGGATCAAATGCCTCTACGCCAAGGTAAGATGAGTGTATGACCGCAAGATGTGAGCATGCGGTCGGGAAGAGTAGCTTTGGTACGGCTATGTATGCATGCTTGCATGTGTATATGGTACGTATTTAATTGTGGGTTTAAATTATTGTCGGGTAGATTGATACGGAAGTATATGTATGGGTATACATATATGGAAGTATTTACAATTACATTATGCATATTCATTATGGGTTTAAGGGCTGAAATGAGATCTTATGCGGTACACTAACAAATGTAAACGTGTAGCTCGACTAGTTACGCTATTTATGAGAGAACGATGTGTATGCCACCGTGTCTACCGCTAGAAACAAATTTTTCCTAAGTTTGTGAGGACGCACGGAACGAGCATGCATCATGATAATTACCATTCACATAATTACATTGTTCCTCCCTTATAAAATTCTTACTCGGTTATGTAACTCTTATCCATTATGGCATTGTCTCACCAAGGGGTACATGTTAATGGTGCGAGATGGCACGCACAAAGCGGCATCACTTTCGCAAGTCCACCGGAGGAGAGCTCCCCGCCGTCGCCTTGCTCCACGTGCCCTGGCCAACGCCACACGCCCTTGGAGAGTTTGGGATGCCTACACTCTTGTGGAGAGTGCTCGATTATGTAGGCTATCCCGATGGAATGGAACCCCGCTATTTCGGGCGAATGAGCAGTTGGGGAAGGTCTCTTAGTTCTTGTGGAGGCCGTTGTTCGTCCCCGAGGTGACGATTCCGAGTGGACAGTGGTGTTATGAGTCAACTGGCAGGATCTGCTGAAGAAGCGCGGTGGCGGCAGCCTTTGGGATCCCGAGGGACATCATGGATCGTTTTCCTCGAGTCGGCAGCCGCTTTGGTTGGAGTCTTTCCAAGAGGTAACCCTCCAATCGACTCATGGCGGCAGACAAGAGGAAAATCTTTATAGATTGGTGCGGCGGAAAGGCGTAATGTTGATAACCCTTCCATGAGCGCCATGTTCGCAATGATGAGAGTGTTGGATGGAGTTGAAGGTAGCCTCGGGCGTGTGTGCGGTGCTCTTGGTCATGCCGCATGAGGACCGACGTCGACCTTCGGAGGGAGCACGACGCCGAGATTGAAAGGCTCACCAAGAGATGACTCGGTTAACTCACCAAATGAAATGCAGCTTGGACAAGGGAAGATGTCCTAAGAGCTCGACAGTTTGAGCTAGGACAGCAGCTGGCTAATGCGGAAGAATACAACGATAATCTGCATGAAGAGGTTCATCTTCTGAACAATCAGCTCCACCCTTATGTCCCACCTGGAGCCGCAGAAATGGATCTAGAAGGATACGAGGAAGGAGAAGAAGAAGTGGAGCCTGAAGAAGAAGTAGAACCGGAGGAAGGAGATGATCTTGTGTCTGACCTCGATAGTGATCACGATGAGGATTAGATCGCTTAGCACTTAGTGGAAGGACTAATGTATCACCTATTCTTCATGTAATGGACCTGTAGCTCGAATTTGGCATTTGTAACCAGACTATCATGTAATGTTGATTAAGTGCACCTTTGGTTGAACATCAATGCCATTCCGTTCCTTGTTGGTGATCACGATTTAACTTTGCATGCGTTATGAGAGCGATAAGTGGTCAAATTGGGGATGCCATGTTGCGAGAATGAATTGTTATGCCTCTATTTTTATTGTGAATTTGGAAATTTCTCCAGTAATTTCAGTTTGGCATGATTATGATTCATCTGCAATCTCTCGACATCGACCAATAATCGCTTATTGTTGCAACTTCGCAGATGACGCGTACCCGTGCTGGAGCCGGTAGCAGTCACGATGACAATGGTGATGACTTACCACCACCGCCGCCGCCGTCTGCTCAGGAGTTCTTTGCTCAGTTCTTGGGGACCAAAGGACAATGGAAGAAGCTTTGCGCCTTATCGCGCAAAACACTGCTCGTGGCCACCCACAGCAACCAGGGGCCGAGCCAAATCAGCATAGTACATTCAAGGAGTTTCTGGACACGAAGCCTCCAATCTTCAAGGTGGCTGAGGAACCACTACAGGCCGATGAGTGGCTGAATACCATTGAGCAGAAATTTCGTTTGCTAAGGGTCACAGAGCATCTGAAAGCAGAGTATGCTTCTCATCAATTGCAAGGACCAAAGCAGGATCCGGTGGACACACTTCCTGCCGTCTCTTGCAATGCTAATGCGCGAGTGACACAGGAACAATTCAAGCTGGCTTTTAGGGACACCATATTCCCGGGCCTGATGCGCGCATGAAAGCAACCGAATTTATGAGGCTCACTCAGAGGAACAAAATCACTCATCGAGTATATGCACGCATTCAACAACTTGTCAAGATATGCTCCCGGTTTTGTGGATACCAAGAGAAAAAGATAGAGAGTTTCAAGCGAGGGTTGGGTACCAAACCGATGAAGACTATGGCAAATTCTCGATGTACCACGTACAACGAGTTTATTAGTGATGCCTTGACCCAAGAAAACCACAACAACATGCATGCAGTTGCTAAAAAGGTCGCAAGAGGGCCTATGAGGCGGTGCATCCGGATCTTTCCATCAAAAGCGCCTATCGCAGCTAGGGCCACAATTCCGTCCACCGCACCCAAGTTTAGGCCTCCACCACCGAAAGCTCGTAATAACAGCCCACGAAACCGTTCCGTATATGCGTTCACTATTGCCTTACCAAAAGGAAATGGCAATCGTGACAGCTCCACCGGATTCGAAGTAATCAACCATGTTTCAAGCGCAACCAATCGGGTCATTGGTCCAAGGAATGTCCCCACCCAAGAGAGGAATGGCAACCCAAATCGAAACAATCGAGAGGCGGTGAATGCCGTGGCACGTCGAGGGACAAGTGCATTATACCATTTGAAAGAGGTGCCCACGGGAGAAGTTGTCACTGGCTGGTATGTTTTCTTGTCAACAAGTGTCCTGCTGTTGTTTTATTTGATTCGGGAGCTTCTCATTCATTTATGAGTCAAGCATTTGCATCTAGACATGGTCAAGAAATAATTGAAGTAAACAAAGGGGGTTTTAACATAAGTTCAGTAGGGGGTACTGTTATTACCAAAAAGATAGTCAAAAATGTACTCATCGTGATACAAGGGAGGGAGTACACCACGGATTTGATAATATTGCCGGGGTTGTCAATAAGTGTAATCTTAGGCATGAATTGGATGAAGTATCATGGTGCTCTTATTGACACTAGCACCCGCACTATCCTGTTGAGAGAACCCACGGGAGGGAATGCTTTTCTAGTCCCACTCTCCCGCGATTTCAAACCCCAACATTTAGCCTGTGCTATCCAAGCCACCACGATATGTGATATCCCAGTGGTTTGTGAGTTTCCGGATGTATTTCCAGAGGAATTACCAGGTCTACCACCGGATAGGGACGTGGAATTTAAGATTGAATTAGTGCCAGGTACCGCACCCATATCCAGAAGGCCATATAGAATGCCACCCAATGAGTTAGCCGAACTTAAGGTCCAATTGCAAGATCTATTGGACAAGGGTCTTATCCAACCTAGCTCATCTCCGTCGGGATGTCCAGCATTGTTTGTGAAAAAGAAGGATAAGTCACTGAGAATGTGTGTAGATTACAGACCACTCAATGCTGTGACCATCAAAAACAAATATCCATTGCCCGGCATCGACATCTTGTTCGATCAGTTAGCGAAGGCAAAGGTATTCTCCAAAATTGATTTGAGATCAGGTTACCATCAGATAAAGATCAGACCAGAGGATATATCTAAAACTGCTTTCTCTACTAGGTACGGCTTATACGAGTATTTGGTTATGTCTTTCGGACTAACAAATGCTCCAGCCTATTTCATGTACCTGATGAACTCGGTATTCATGCCCGAACTTGACAAGTTTGTGGTCGTGTTTATTGATGATATATTGATTTATTCAGAAAATGAGACCGATCATGAGGAGCATCTGAGGATTGTCCTATCCAGACTGAGGGAGCATAAGCTATATGCCAAGTTTAGCAAATGTGAATTTTGGATGAGCAAAGTACCTTTCTTAGGTCACATTTTATCAAGAGATGGAATCTCAGTAGACCCATCCAAAGTACAAGAGGTCATGGATTGGAAAGCCCCAACTTCGGTTCATGAAGTTCGGAGTTTTCTAGGGTTAACTGGATACTATCGTCGGTTTATTCCAGATTTCTCAAAGATAGCTAAGCCTATGACCGACTACTTCGTAAAGATGAGAAGTACAAATGGACACCGAATGTGAAACAACTTTTCACACCCTCGAACTTTGTTGACTACAAAGACTGTGTTAGCACAACCCGGACATTGAAAAGCCTTTTGATGTATTTTGTGATGCATCGTGAATAGGTTTGGGATGTGTGCTTATGCAAGAAGGAGAGTAATTGCATATGCCTCACGGCAATTGAGAAAACATGAAGTCAACTACCCTACACATGATTTGGAACTTGCGTGTTGTCCATGCACTAAAGATATGGAGACATTACTTGTTGGGCAATGTATGTCATATCTTTATCGACCACAAAAGCCTCAAGTATATCTTTACCTAGCCGTAGCTAAACATGAGACAACGAAGATGGTTAGAATTGATTAAGGACTATAATTTGGAGGTGCATTACCATCCGGGTAAAGCAAAGCGTAGTAGCCGATGCACTTAGTCGGAAGTCCCATTGTAACATTGTGGAAGCAATCTTTGAAGATGGATTCAACTTGTTACATCCTGTTTGCACTACACAATATCACAATCGTTGTTCACTTGAGGGCAAAATCATAGAGCTACAATGAGCAGATGATGTGGGAATAAGTCACATCAAGAGAAAATGCAAGGGCAAGAAACCAAACATTTTAGATTGGACGAAAGAGGTGTATTATGGTTCGAGGACCGACTAGTGGTGCCAAAAGACCATGAGCTAAGGAATCAAATTTTAGAAGAAGCTCACTCGTCCAAATTGTCTATCCATCCGGTAGTAGTAAAATGTATCAAGATTTAAGAACCCGTTTTTGGTGGACTAAGATGAAGAAAGAGATCGCACCCTCACGTTGCTAGGTGTGATAACTGCAGAGAGTAAAAAAGTCATCCATATGAAAACTGCCGGATTACTTCACCATTGCCTATTCCAGGATGGAAATGGGTGGAAATCAGCATGGACTTTATCACAGCCTTCCAACGACACCACAAGGTCATGATTCAATATGGGTTATTATTGATCGTCTCACCAAATCAAAGCACATTTTGTACCAGTTCACACCACATATCACGTGGGGAAATACTACGAGTTATATGTTTCCCGGATCGTGAGATTGCATGGAGTACCCCGGACTATAATCTCAGATCGAGGACCATAGTTCATAGCTCGTTTCTGGGAGCACTTACACCAGGCCTTGGGAACCAAGCTAATCGAAGTTCAACTTATCACCCGCAAACTTCGTGATGATGAGCGCGAGTAAACCCGATCCTAGAAGATTTACTTAGAGCTTGTGTTATATCTTCAAAAGGTTCATGGGAGAAATGGTTACCTTTAGCTGAATTCTCCTATAACAACAGTTATCAAGCGAGTATCAAAATGGCTCCATTTGAAGCCTTGTATGGCAGAAAGTGCAGAACTCCCTTGAACTGGATTGAGCCCGGTGAAAGGAGATACTTTGGTATTGATTTTGTAAATGAAGTCAAGAGCAAGTACGTATCATCCAACACCACATGAAGGCAGCTCAATCAAGACAAAAAAGTTTGCCGACAGGGAAGAAGAAGACCACTAACTTTTGAAGTGGGTGACTATGTATACTTAGAGTATCACCCATGAAAGGCGTGAAAAGATTTGGGATGAAAAAGAAGCTTTCACCAAGATATGTAGGGCCATACAAAATTTTGGAACGAAAAGGGAAGGTTGCATATAAGTTACAACTTCCACCAGAGATGAGTGCAATCTTTGATGTGTTCCATGTTTCTCGACTAAAGAAATGTCTTGATGTACCTAAGAAGCTATTGCACCCGCCAACGTGCAGCTTCAATCGGATTTGACCTATGAAGAAAAGCCAATTCGAGTATTAGAAGAGATGGAGAGAGTGACAAGGAGTAAGATTATTAAGTTCTATAAGGTGGTGTGGAACAATCATAGTGAACAAGATGCTACGTGGGAAAGAGAGGATTATCTGCAAGAAGTTTATCCCGCCTTTTTCCAAGAATGGTAGGTCTTGCAAATCTCGGGACGAGATTTTTATAAGGGGGAGGGGCTGTAACACCTCGGGTGTTAGCCTTGCATAACTTGACTTGCATAACATGATCATGAGCATCAAGCATTCATAAATCATCATTTATAATTGAAACATTTGATCGAAACATATGAAACATTGCTTGTTATCTCGTGTTTCTTGTAACATGTGCATATGATCATGTGCAACTGAATGCAAGTGGGTAGTGCTAGTCACTAAAACACCTTAGCTACACTTAGGTTAACAAAAGGAACCTTGTTCATGAAGGCCACATTTCATGATCAAGCACTTAAGTGATATTTCAAGTGTTGACCTGAATAGCTATATGAGTGACTACTACATGAAATGCTTAAATGACCTTGAAAATTGTTTAAACATGCTTAGGATATCATTAGGAACAACTTTGCTATTTAGTGCTAAGGCTAGTTTGGTCATTTAGCCATGGTTTGTGTATGTATCATGTTTTCAAAGTGACATGTTTGACTAAAGTTGAACTAGGTGTTAGAGACCTTGCATGGAGGAGTTCACTAAAGCAAAGTTGTAGTGTTTGACATAAGGAACAACTTTTATTTTTATGTCATGGACTGATTTAGCTTCTAACATGTTTGAATTGGACTCACAAAATCAGCTTTTCACTTGCTTTCAAAGACTTCAAAAATTTTCTAAGTCTTGGTTCATTGACACCGACAGGCCCATCTTGGGGATGACATTACTTTGTTTTTGGTTGCGAATTTGAACATACTCCCTTAACCAAAGTTGAAGCTGGTACATAGGGCTATAAATTTTGTTTAGACGTCTTATGCTTTGGAGTGACGGATTAGCGGGAAAATCAGCGACAAAACTCGTCGTCAGGCACTGCACCGATTCACTAATGAACTGAACGACGCGTTCAGGGCACCGATAACGGCAGAACCAGCGCGCGCGTGTCCCGGGCGACGACGCCGTCGCCTCTCTCGCTTCTGCCCAGCAAAGCCACGCGCGCTGGCGCGCCTTCATCACGCCAAATTCGCCGAGTTGCCCCACGCTCCATTTTCGCCGCCTCGGCCTCCTTTTTCGCCGCGCGAGCGGCAAGCGCCTCCTCGCTCGCCATCGCCATAGCTGGCTCAATTAGCGCCGAGCCGCCCGATCGCCACCGCAGAATCGCATCACCATCATCCTCCAACTCCCTGCGTCCCCTAGTGCCGTGGTTCAAGCATTGGTAAGCCACCGCGCCGATGCACACATCATCGCCGAGAGTTCGCCGCTAGCTCGCTCTCCGTACACGCCGCCACCGTCCCACCCCAGTGCGCGATAGAGCGTTAGCTAGGTCCGCCGTAGCTCGGTGATGCTCGGCATAGCATTCTATCGGGTTGCCGTAGCCTCCACCGGCGTTTTGCCGTGGTCCAGCCCCGCCGCTCCGCCATTGCTGCCGCCGTCGTCCTTACCGTCGACGATAGGGCCGGCCAAGTGGCTCAATAGATGCGCTAGGTCGCTAAGAGCACGTCGTGATGACCTCACCGCCGGCAACCTCGCCGTCGGCGAGCTCCGCCATTCCCACGTCATTCCCGCGCCATTGCTCTGTTCCGTCTCAATGACATGTGGGCCCAACTGGCTGGAGGGTCCCGCCTGTCAGTGTCGGTTAAATAGAAAGCTAGCTCATTTTCTGATTTGAACCCTGATTTCATGTATCTTGTTATTTTTGTATCTTTAGTTTGATAGCTCCAAAAATTGTGACATAAATTTGTGAGTGTTCCTTAGGAAATGTAGTATTTAGGAAAAATATGTTCTTAGCTTCAACAGTAGAAATTAATGGAGATTTAAATCAGGATTTGAAATGTGCTTCTGAATGTATTTAAATTTGTTTATTTTATATCTAGAGTTCCTGTGCTCCAAAAATTATGAAATTTTTGTGGTAGGCTATTCTTGTTATATATGAGCTTGGATAAAAATTTGAAGACCAGTGCATGTGTAGATCTATAGTTATAGATTTTTCTTTTATAAATAGTTGATCCTTGCATGAATTTTTATAAATTAATTATGAGTCCAAAATTCATGAAATTTGTTGGAGGTGATACTAGTACCATATGGATGTTAGGAAAAATAAGAAATCTGTTGCTTGACACTTTTCAATAGGATTTTCCATTTATGCTATTTCAAGCCTTGCTTCCTTATCATTTTTGTATAGGATGTTCTACTTAGTAAAATGATATGAAATTTTTATAGTAGTCCTTTGATATCATTAGTAAGGCTCTGTAAATTTTTGAGAATTTATTCAGCACATTTAATATATATTTATTATTTAACCTAGATAGCTAAATAAAATAATAAAGGCAATTTAATAAATAGTTTGGGCTTTGCCATTATATTATCTTAACTATATTTGGTATGCTTAAACTGTTGGTAGGTTCTAGGTTGTCAAATTGTGAATGATTACATGAAGTAGAGGTGTTATTACTTTATATTGCATGTTAAGTCATTTCCGGACTGATTCTAGAGTGTGAGGATTTGCATGTTGAAACTGATGTGTACTGTAAAAATGGTTAATAACAAAGTTGTAGAAATTTGATAAGCTTTCCAGAAAGTCTAGGATCACTGGATTTGGATTTGTAGAACTCCAGTTATGAGCGAAACAAGTAGCTCTTGTTTGTGGCATAGTCGATGCATTGTAGAAGTAGTTAAGTAATAATCGAGAAGAGATAAGCACCTACTCAAACAACGTGATGCACTTGTTAACATATATGCATTCGTAATACTTATACCATACTCATGCATCTAGGATCGGAGGAAGAGATCACGTTGCTGGAATTCAAGAAGCGGAGGAAGGAACCCGCAGGAGGATCCGCAAGCCGCAGCCTCCCGGGCGTGCGTGCGCAGAACCTCAAGAGCTTCCGAGTGCCCCGACCATCGCCTACTTCCTTTCATGAGGCAAGACCCGGAGCATTATAAGTCTCCCATAAATTATAAATGTTTATTTAAGTACTTATGATTGCTGCATTAGGTTATAAGAGTTGAATGAAACCACTTGATGCATGTACATTCCTTGTCCGGATATTACCCTTTAACCCGGTATAGGTCCGAGGATCGAATATATGCTTAGCCATGCTTAGACCGGTAGAAGTCGGGTGATTTCACACACCACGAGATATATGTGGATACTGGAGCACGGTTGGTTATCATTGCTATCGTGGAAAGAACCATGGTTAATGTAAATGGAGACCGGGCGGGATGTCGATAGAAAAGCAACAAGGCATGGAGGTCGTGGGTGTGGATCTATCCCCGTCTGTGTCGATCAAGGACCGTACCGTTGTTGGAACTTCTGACAAGATTGAACGCATGCCTCTCACTTAGCTGGCCGGATAATTCGTTCCGACCGCGAAGCCGAGTAATTCAACTCGGTAGGGAATCGTTTCATTGCGCGCTTCTTCCGGGAACGATCGATCGAGCCCAAGGGCGGGCTTGGCTCGAGCATCCCGGCATCTGGTGTTCCAGACAGCGGCGCAAGATCGGACCCGCGAAATGTGTACCGGAGTTGTACCAAAGGTGACCTAAGGTGACCGTTGATCTGGTCTGCCTGGGTTTGTGTTAGGAATAAATTCCCAGCTGGTTGAAATCGATTCGAATCGCCGTCTCTCCCGGATAGTGAGAAACTTGGCTAGCTCCAACATCGTAGTAACTGTATTATGGAACATGATGGTTCGGATGAAAATGGAATTTCAATACCTGCTATGGTTACTATTGTATGCTTCTAAATGATACCACATGTTTGGCACATGATAGTTGCTAATCTAGAAATGGATAGTTATAATTAACTTGGTAAAGGAATCATAATTGTACAACGGATCAATTGCCTTTTTCGCAAAATGTTGTCAAGTTACGTCCACTTATACAGCCTTGCATACTCCTTGGAGTCATTTTATTTCTGGTTCATGACGGGTAAGTCTAGCTGAGTACCTTCTCGTACTCGGGGTTATTTTCCCAATGTTGCGATGATGCACTTTGTATATCATGGTTATTGCAAGAGTTGCTTCTATCCCGCTGTGGATGAGGAGTAAGCCTTGGGCAGGCTTCTTTAGTAATTCCTATCCTTGCTTTTGTGGACCGTGATCTAGCTTGGCACTGTATCAAACTATGTTGGAAACTTTATCTTCGAACTTATTTGCTTCCGCTTTGTTTATCAAACTCGGTTTGTAATAACTTTTATTCGTACTCTAATGATGAAAAGTATCTGTGAACTTTATGTAATATGTGGCATGTATGTTGAATCCTGTACGATCTTGGTTGTTGTAAATCGTTTATCGAGACCCGTCGTGGTACTCGACGGACTACCGGGTTTATATGGGTTCAAGTATGACAGTGCGACCGCTTGTGGATTGCCATTGTACTTGTATTCTTATAAATTGGTCGGTTCTGCGACAGCTGGCATCAGAGCAAGATTCAACGTTAATTGTCACAAGTGTATTTAAAACAAAAGTTTTTGTTTTCCGAAAACCCTTTTCTAGCAACTAATAGTTATATAATAAGTATTTGAAATCTAAAGTGTGCCAATGATCACTTTCCTTATGCCCAAATTAAGGACTTTTAGGTGGCTATTTAAGTACTAACATGGGGGTTTTTACTTCGTCGTCCATACGGCGTGCTATTGTATGGATGCCATTCACTTGAATGGTAATGTATGGATCAAATGCCTCTACGCCAAGGTAAGATGAGTGTATGACCGCAAGATGTGAGCATGCGGTCGGGAAGAGTAGCTTTGGTACGGCTATGTATGCATGCTTGCATGTGTATATGGTACGTATTTAATTGTGGGTTAAATTATTGTCGGGTAGATTGATACGGAAGTATATGTATGGGTATACATATATGGAAGTATTTACAATTACATTCTGCATATTCATTATGGGTTTAAGGGCTGAAATGAGATCTTATGCAGGTACACTAACAGCGAAACGTGTAGCTCGACTAGTTACGCTATTTATGAGAGAACGTATGTATGCCACCATGTCTACCGCTAGAAACAAATTTTTCCTAAGTTTGTGAGGACGTACGAACGAGCATGCATCATGATAATTACCATTCACATAATTACATTGTTCCTCCCTTATAAAATTCTTACTTACTCGTTATGTAACTCTTATCCATTATGGCATTGTCTCACCAAGGGGTACATGTTAATGGTGCAGATGGCACGCACACAAAGCGCACTCGCCAAAGTCCACCGGAGGCGAGCTCCCCGCCGTCCGCCTTGCTCCACGTACACGTCCAACGTCACACGCCCTTGGAGAGTTTGGGATGCCTACACTCTTGTGGAGAGTGCTCGATTATGTAGGCTATCCCGATGGAATGGAACCCCGCTATTTCGGGCGAATGAGCAGTTGGGGAAGGTCTCTTAGTTACCGTGGAGGCCGCTTGTTCGTCCCCGAGGTGACGATTACGAGTGGACAGTGGTGTTATGAGTCAACTGGCAGGATCACTGAAGAAGCAACCGGCAGGCAGCCTTTGGGATCCCGAGGGACATCATGGATCGCTTTCTCTCGAGCCGGCAGCCGCTTTGGTTGGAGTCTTTCCAAGAGGTAACCCCTCCACTGACTCATGGCAGCAGACAAGAGGAAAATCTTTGGAGATTGGTGCAGCGGAAAGGCAGAACAGTGATAACCCTTCCATGAGCGCCATAGTCTCAGGACACTTAGTACGTGGTACATCGAGAATTTGCCATAGTCTTCATCAGTTTGGTACCCAACCCTCGCTTGAAACTCTCTATCTTTTTCTCTTCAGTATCCACAAAACCGGGAGCATATCTTGATAAGTTGTTGAATGCGTGCATATACTCAGTGAGTGACTTTGTTCACAGAGTTTCTCATAAATTCGGCTGCTTTCATGCGCATCAGGCCCGGGGGAATATGATGTCCCCTAAAAGCCAGCTTGAATTGTTCCCAGGTCACTCGTGCATTAGCAGGCAGAGACGACAGGAAGTGTGTCCACCAGATCCCTGCTGGTCCTTGCAATTGATGAGAAGCATACTCTGCTTTCAGATGCTCTGTGACCCTTAGCAAACGAAATTTCTGCTCAATGGTATTCAGCCACTCATCGGCCTGCAGTGGTTCCTCAGCCACCTTGAAGATTGGAGGCTTCGTGTCTAGAAACTCCTTGAATGTATTGTGCTGATTTGGCTCGGCCCCTGGTTGCTGTGGGTGGCCACGAGCGGTGTTTTGCGCGATAAGGCGCAAAGCTTCTTCCATTGTCCTTTGGCTCCCCAAGAATCGAGCAAAAAGAACTCCCCGAAAGCGGGGCGGCGGGCGGTGGTGGTAAGTCATCACCATTGCCATCGTGGATCGCTACTACCTCCAAAGACGGTGCGCGTCATCTCTGCTGAAGTTGCAACAATAAGCGATTATTGGTTGATGTCAAGAGATTGCGATGAATCATAATCATGCCAAACTGAAATCACCGGAGAAATTCTCAAATTCACAATAAAAACAGAGGCATAACAATTCATTATCGCAACATGGCATCCCCAATTTGACCACTTATCGCTACCATAACGCATGCAAAGTTAAATCGTGATCACCAACAAGGAACGGAATGGCATTGATGTTCAACCAAAGGTGCACTTAATCAACATTACATGATAGTCCGTTACAAATGCCAAATTCGAGCTACAGGTCCATTACATGAAGAATAGGTGATACATTAGTCCTTCCACTAAGTGCTAAGCGATCTAATCCTCATCGTGATCACTATCGAGGTCGACGCAAGATCATCTCCTTCCTCCGGTTCTACTTCTTCTTCGTGCTCCACTTCTTCTTCTCCTTCCTCGTATCCTTCTAGATCCATTTCGCGGCTCCGTGTGGGACATAAGGGTGGAGCCGATTGTTCGAAGAAGATGAACCTCTTCATGCAGATTATCGTTGTATTCTTCCGCATTAGCTACCGCCGTCCCTAGCTCAAACCGTCGAGCTCTTAGGACATCTTCCCTTGTCCAAGCTGCATTTCACCGGGTGAGTTAACCGAGTCATCTCTTCAAAGGAGCCTTTCAATCTCGGCATCGTGCTCCCTCCGAAGTCGACGTCGGTCCTCGCGGCATGACCAAGAGCACCGCACACACGTCCGAGGCTACCTTCAACTCCATCCAACACTCTCATCATTGCGAACATGGCGCTCATGGAAGGGGGTTATCACCGCTTACGCTTTCCGCCGCACCAATCTCCAAAGATTTTCCTCTTGTCTCTTGCCCATGAGTCGCTGGAGGGGTTACCTCTTGGAAAGACTCCAACCAAAGCGGCTGCCGGCTCCCGAGGAAAACGATCCATGATGTCCTCAGATCCCAAAGGCGCCCCTCGCCACCGCTTCTTCAAAGAGCCCCGCCAGCTTGACTCATAACACCAGCCTGTCCACTCGTAATCGTCACCTCGGGGGACGAACAACGCCTCCACAAAGAATTCAAGAGACCTTCCCCAACCGCTCATTCGCCCGTAAATAGCGGGGTTCCATTCCATCGTGATAGCCTACATAATCGAGCACTCTCCACAAGAGTGTAGGCATCCCAAACTCTCCAAGGAACGTGTGGCGTTGACGGGTACGTGGAGCAAGCCGACGGTGGGGAGCTCGCCTCCGGTGGACTTATGAGAGCGGTCCGCTTTTGTGTGCGTGCCATCTGCACCATTAACATGTACCCCTTGGTGAGACAATGCCATAATGGATAAGAGTTACATAACCGAGTAAGAATTTTATAAGGGAGGAACAATGTAATTATGTGAATGGTAATTATCATGATGCATGCTCGTTCGCACGCCCTCACAAACTTAGGAAAAATTTGTTTCTAGCGTAGACACACGGTGGCATACATACGTTCTCTCATAAATAGCGTAACTAGTCGAGCTACACGTTTCGCTGTTAGTGTACCTGCATAAGATCTCATTTCAGCCCTTAAACCCATAATGAATATGCAGAATGTAATTGTAAATACTTCCATATATGTATACCCATACATATACTTCCGTATCAATCTACCCGACAATAATTTAACCCACAATTAAATACGTACCATATACACACATGCAAGCATGCATACATAGCCGCACTAAAGCTACTCTTCCCGACCGCATGCTCACATCTTGCGGTCATACACTCATCTTACCTTGGCGTGAGAGGCATTTGATCCATACATTACCATTCAAGTGAATGGCATCCATACAATAGCACGCCGTATGGACGACGGCTAAAAACCCCATGTTAGTACTTAAATAGCCACCTAAAAGTCCTTAATTTGGGCATAAGGAAAGTGATCATTGGCACACTTTAGATTTCAAATACTTATTATATAACTATTAGTTGCTAGAAAAGGGTTTTCGGAAAACAAAAACTTTTGTTTTAAATACACTTGTGACAATTAACGTTGAATCTTGCTTTCACGATGCCACCGTCATAGAATCCCACCAATTTATAAGAATACAAGTACAATGGCAATCCACAAGCGGTCGACCATCATACTTGAACCCATATAAACCCGGTAGTCCGTCGAGTACCACGACGGGTCTCGATAAACGATTTACAACAACCAAGATCGTATGAGATTCAACATACATGCCACATATTACATAAAGTTCACGATACTTTTCATCATTAGAGTACGAATAAAAGTTATTACAAACCGAGTTTGATAAACAAAGCGGAAGCAAATAAGTTCAAGATAAAGTTTCCAACATAGTTTGATACAAAGTGCCAAGCTAGATCACGGTCCACAAAAGCAAGGATAGGAATTACTAAAGAAGCTCTGCCCAAGGCTTACTCCTCATCCACAAAGGATAGAAGCAACTCTTGCAATAACCATGATACACAAAGTACCATCTCGCAACATTGGGAAAATAAACCCCGAGTACGAGAAGGTACTCACTAGACTTACCCGTCATGAACCGAAATAAAATGACTCCAAGGAGTATGCAAGGTCAGTATAAGTGGACGAACTTGACAACATTTTTTGCGAAAAAGGCAATTGATCCGTTGTACAATTATGATTCCTTTACCAAGTTAATTATAACTATCCATTTCTAGATTAGCAACTATCATGTGCCAAACATGTGGTATCATTTAGAAGCATACAATAGTAACCATAGCAGGTATTGAAATTCCATTTTCATCCGAACCATCATGTTCCATAATACAGTTACTACGATGTTGGAGCTAGCCAAGTTTCTCACTATCCGGGAGAGACGGCGATTCAATCGATTTCAACCACCGAATTTATTCCTAACACAAACCCAGTGCAGACTCAGATCAACGGTCACCTTAGGTCACCTTTGGTACAACTCCGGTACACATTTCATGGGTCCAGATCACACCGCATGTCTGGAACACCAGATGCCAGGATGCTCAAAGCCAAGCCTCGCCTTGGGCTCTCGGCGATCGTTTCCGGAAGGGGCGCACAATGAAACGATTCCCGGCCGAGTTGAATTACTCGGCCATGGGTCGGAATGAATTATCCGCCAGCTAAGTGAGAGGCATGCGTTCAATCTTGTCGAAGTTCCAACAACGGTACGGTCCTTGATCGACACGACGGGGATAGATCCACACCCACGACCTCCATGCCTTGTTGCTTTTCTATCGACATCCCGCCTTGGGTCTCCATTTACATTAACCTTGGTTCTTTCCACGATAGCAATGATAACCAACCGTGCTCCGGTATCCACCTATATCTCACAGGTGACAGGAAATCACCCGACTTCTACCGGTCTAAGCATGGCTAAGCATATATTCGATCCTGGACCTATACCGGTTAAAGGGGTAATATCTGGACAAGGAATGTACATGCATCAAGTGGTTTCATTCAACTCTTATAACCTAATGCAGCAATCATAAGTACTTAAATAAACATTTATAATTTCTTCGAGACTTATAATGCTCCGGGCTTGCCTCACGTAAAGGAAGTAGGGCGATGGTCGTGGCACTCGGAAGCTCTTCACGGTTCTCGCTCCACGCCTTCGAGTCTGCGGCTTGCGGATCCTCCTGCGGGTTCCTTCCTCTCGCTTCTTCAATTCTAGCAACGTGATCTCTTCCTCCGATCCTAGATGCATGAGTATGGTATAAGTATTACGAATGCATATATGTTAACAAGTGCATCACGTTGTTTGAGTAGGTGCATATCTCTTCTCGATTATTACTTAACTACTTCTACAATGCATCGACTATGCCACAAACAGTAGCTACTTGTTTCGCTCATAACTGGAGTTCTACAAATCCAAATCCAGTGATCCTGGACTTTCTGGAAAGCTTATCAAATTTTCTACAACTTTGTTATTAACCATTTTTACATTACACATCAGTTTCAACATGCAAATCCTCACACTCTAGAATCAGTCCGGAAATGACTTAACATGCAATATAAAGTAATAACACCTCTACTTCATGTAATCATTCACAATTTGACAACCTAGAACCTACCAATAGTTTAAGCATACCAAATATAGTTAAGATAATATAATGGCAAAGCCCAAACTATTTATTAAATTGCCTTTATTATTTTATTTAGCTATCTAGGTTAAATAATAAATATATATTAAATGTGCTGAATAAATTCTCAAAAATTTACAGAGCCTTACTAATGATATCAAAGGACTACTATAAAAATTTCATATCATTTTACTAAGTAGAACATCCTATACAAAATGATAAGGAAGCAAGGCTTGAAATAGCATAAATGGAAAATCCTATTGAAAAGTGTCAAGCAACAGATTTCTTATTTTTCCTAACATCCATATGGTACTAGTATCACCTCCAACAAATTTCATGAATTTTGGACTCATAATTAATTTATAAAAATTCATGCAAGGATCAACTATTTATAAAAGAAAAATCTATAACTATAGATCTACACATGCACTGGTCTTCAAATTTTTATCCAAGCTCATATATAACAAGAATAGCCTACCACAAAAATTTCATAATTTTTGGAGCACAGGAACTCTAGATATAAAATAAACAAATTTAAATACATTCAGAAGCACATTTCAAATCCTGATTTAAATCTCCATTAATTTCTACTGTTGAAGCTAAGAACATATTTTTCCTAAATACTACATTTCCTAAGGAACACTCACAAATTTATGTCACAATTTTTTGGAGCTATCAAACTAAAGATACAAAAATAACAAGATACATGAAATCGTGGTTCAAATCAGAAAAATGAGCTAGCTTTCTATTTAACCGACACTGACAGGCGGGACCCTCCAGCCAGTTGGGCCCACATGTCACTGAGACGGAACAGAGCAACGGCGCGGGAATGACGTGGGAATGGCGGAGCTCGCCGACGGCGAGGTTGCTTGGCGGTGAGGTCATCACGACGTGCTTCTTAGCGACCTAAGCGCATCTATTGAGCCACTTGGTCGCCTTATCGCCGACGGTAGGGACGACGGCGCAAAAAATGGCGGAGCGGCGGGCGGACCACGGCAAAAACGCCGGTGGAGGCTACGGCAACCCGATAGAATGCTATGCCGAGCATCACCGAGCTACGGCGGACCTAGCTAACGCTCTATCGCGGCCTGGGATGGACGGTGGCGACGTGGCCACGGAGACAGAGCTAGCGGCGGAGCTCCGGCGATGTTGCATAATCGCGGGTGGTGGCTTACCAATGCTTGAACCACGGCACTAGGGGACGCAGGGAGTTGCGGGGACGATGGTGATGCGATTCGCGGGCGATCGGGGGTGGCTCGGCGCTAGCCGGAGCCGGGCTATGGCGATGGCGGAGCGAGGAGGCGCTCGCCGCCGCTGCGCGCGAAGAAGGAGGCCGAGGCGGCGAAAATGGAGCGCTGGGCGACTTCGGGCGACGCCGGCGTGATGAAGGCGCGCCAGCGCGCCGTGGCTCGCTGGCTGGCAGCGAGCAGAGGCGACGCGCGCCGCCGCCGGGACACGCGGCGCTGGTTCTGCCGTTATTCGCCATCGAACGCGCTGTTCAGCTTCATCGATGAACCGGTGCAAAGGTTCGACGACGAGTTTTGTCGCTGATTTTCCCGCTAATCCGTCGCTCCAAAGCATAAGACGCCTAAACAAAATTTATAGCCCTATGTACCAGCTTCAACTTTGGTTAAGGGAGTATGTTCAAATTCGCAACCAAAAAAACAAGTAATGTCATCCCCAAGATGGGCCTGTCAAATTTGTCAATCGAACCAAGACTTAGAAAATTTTTGAAGTGTTTGAAAACAAAGGAAAAGCTGATTTTGTGAGTCCAATTCAAACATGTTAGAAGCTAAATCAGTCCATGACATAAAAATAAAAGTTGTTCCTTATGTCAAACACTACAACTTTGCTTTAGTGAACTCCTCCATGCAAGGTCTCTAACACCTAGTTCAACTTTAGTCAAACATGTCACTTTGAAAACATGATACATACACAAACCATGGCTAAATGACCAAACTAGCCTTAGCACTAAATACCAAAGTTGTTCCTAATGATATCCTAAGCATGTTTAAACAATTTGCAAGGTCATTTAAGCATTTCATGTAGTAGTCACTCATATAGCTATTCAGGTCAACACATGAAATATCACTTAAGTGCTTGATCATGAAATGTGGCCTTCATGAACAAGGTTCCTTTTGTTAACCTAAGTGTAGCTAAGGTGTTTTAGTGACTAGCACTACCCACTTGCATTCATTTGCACATGATCATATGCATATGTTCCAAGAAACACGGAATAACAAGCAATGTTTCATATGTTTCGATCAAATGTTTCAATTATAAATGATGATTTATGAATGCTTGATGCTCATGATCATGTTATGCAAGGCTAACACCCGAGGTGTTACAGCCCCTCCCCCTTATAAAAATCTCGTCCCGAGATTTGCAAGACCTACCATTCTTGGAAAAAGGCGGGATAAACTTCTTGCAGATAATCCTCTCTTTCCCACGTAGCATCTTGTTCACTATGATTGTTCCACACCACCTTATAGAACTTAATAATCTTACTCCTTGTCACTCTCTCCATCTCTTCTAATACTCGAATTAGCTTTTCTTCATAGGTCAAATCCGATTGAAGCTGCACGTTGGCGGGTGCAATAGCTTCTTCCGGTACTCGAAGACATTTCTTTAGCTGAGAAACATGGAACACATCAAAGATTGCACTCATCTCTGGTGGAAGTTGTAACTTATATGCAACCTTCCCTTTTTGTTCCAAAATTTTGTATGGCCCTACATATCTTGGTGAAAGCTTCTTTTTCATCCCAAATCTTTTCACGCCTTTCATGGGTGATACTCTCAAGTATACATAGTCACCCACTTCAAAAGTTAGTGGTCTTCTTCTTCCGCTTCAAGATAACTTTTCTGTCTTGATTGAGCCGCCTTCATGTGGTGTTGGATGATACGTACTTGCTCTTCGCTTCATTTACAAAATCAATACCAAAGTATCTCCTTTCACCGGCTCAATCCAGCTTCAAGGGAGTTCTGCACTTTCGCCATACAAGGCTTCAAATGGAGCCATTTTGATACTCGCTTGATAATCTGTTGTTATAGGAGAATTCAGCTAAAGGTAACCATTTCTCCCATGAACCTTTTGAAGATATAACACAAGCTCTAAGTAAATCTTCTAGGATCCGGTTACTACTCGCTCATGTCATCCGAAGTTTGCGGGTGATAAGTCAACTTCCGATTAGCTTGGTTCCCAAGGCCTGGTGTAAGTGCTCCCGAAACGAGCTATGAACTGTGGTCCTCGATCCGAGATTATAGTCCGGGTACTCCATGCAATCTCACGATCTGGGAAACATATAACTCGTAGTATTTCCCCACGTGATATGTGGTGTGAACTGGTACAAAATGTGCTTGATTTGGTGAGACGATCAATAATAACCCATATTGAATCATGACCTTGTGGTGTCGTTGGAAGGCCTCGTGATAAAGTCCATGCTGATTTCCTCCCATTTCCATCCTGAATAGGCAATGGTCAAGTAATCCAAATAGCTTTCATATGGACAGCTTTTACTTCATCAAGCAGCTTATCACACCTAGCAACGTAGGGTGCGATCTCTTTCTTCATCTTAGTCCACCAAAACGGGTTCTTAAATCTTGATACATTTTACTACTACCCGGATGGATAGACAATTTGGACGAGTGAGCTTCTTCTAAAATTTGATTCCTTAGCTCACGGTCTTTTGGCACCACTAGTCGGTCCTCGAACCATAATACACCTCTTTCGTCCAATCTAAAATGTTTGGTTTCTTGCTCTTGCATTTTTCTCTTGATGTGACTTATTCCCACATCTCGCTGCACAGCTCTATGATTTTGCCCTCAAGTGAACAACTGATTGTGATATTGTGTAGTACAAACAGGATGTAACAAGTTGAATCCATCTTCCAAAGAATGCTTCCACAAGGTGTTACAATGGGACTTCCGACTAAGTGCATCGGCTACTACGCTTGCTTTACCCGATGGTAATGCACCTCCAAATTATAGTCCTTAATCAATTCTAACCATCTTCATTGTCTCATGTTCACTCTGGTGGGTAAAGATATACTTGAGGCTTTTGTGGTCGATAAAGATATGACATACATTGCCCAACAAGTAATGTCTCCATATCTTTAGTGCATGGACAACTACCGTAAGTTCCAAATCATGTGTAGGGTAGTTGACTTCATGTTTTCTCAATTGCCGTGAGGCATATGCAATTACTCTCCTTCTTGCATAAGCACACATCCCAAACCTATTCCGATGCATCACAAAATACATCAAAAGGCTTTTCAATGTTTGGTTGTGCTAACACAAAAAGTCAGAGTCAACAAAGTTCTGAGGGTGTGAAAAGCTGTTTCACATTCTGGTGTCCATTTGTACTTCTCATCTTTCTGAAGTAGTCTGGTCATAGGCTTAGCTATCTTTGAGAAATCTGGAATAAACCGACGATAGTATCCAGCTAACCCTAGAAAACTCCGAACTTCATGAACCGAAGTTGGGGCTTTCCAATCCATGACCTCTTGTACTTTGGATGGGTCTACTGAGATTCCATCTCTTGATAAAATGTGACCTAAGAAAGGTACTTTGCTCATCCAAAATTCACATTTGCTAAACTTGGCATATAGCTTATGCTCCCTCGGTCCGATAGGACAATCCTCGATGCTCCTCATGATCGGTCTCATTTTCTCTAATAAATCAATATATCATCAATAAACACGACCACGAACTTGTCAAGTTCGGGCATGAATACCGAGTTCATCGTGTACATGAAATAGGTTGGAGCATTTGTTAGTCCGAAAGACATAACCAAATACTCAGATAAGCCGTACCTCGTAGAAAAGCGCTTTAGGTATATCCTCCTATCTGATCTTTATCTCGATGATAACCTGATCTCAAATCAATTTTGGAGAATACCTTTGCCTTCGCTAACCGATCGAACAAGATGTCGATGCGGGGCAATGGATATTTGTTTTGATGGTCACAACATTGAGTGGTCTCAGTAATCTACACACATTCTCGTTGACTTATCCTTCTTTTTCACAAACAATGCTTTGGACATCCCCACGGAGATGAGCTAGGTTGGATAAGACCCTTGTCCAATAGATCTTGCAATTGGACCTTAAGTTCGCGCTAACTCATTGGGTGGCATTCTATAGGGCCTTCTGGATATGGGTGCAGTCCCTGGCACTAATTCAATCTTAAATTCCACGTCCCTATCCGGTGGTAGACCTGGTAATTCCTCTAGAAATACATCCGGAAACTCACAAACCACTCGGGATATCACATATCGTGGTGGCTTGGATAGCACAAAGCTAAATGTTGGGGTTTGAAATCGCGGGAGAGTGGGACTAGAAAAGCATTCCCTCCCGTGGGTTCTCTCAACATGATAGTCAGTGTGCTAGTGTCAATAAGAGCACCATGATACTTCATCCAATTCATGCCTAAGATTACACTTATTGACAACCCCGCAATATTATCAAATCCGTGGTGTACTCCTCCCTTGTATCACGATGAGTACATTTTTGACTATCTTTTGGTAATAATAAACCTCTACTTGAACTTATGTTAAAACCCCCTTTGTTTACTTCAATTATTTCTTGACCATGTCTAGATGCAAATGCTTGACTCATAAATGAATGAGAAGCTACCGAATCAAATAAAACAACAGCAGGACACTTGTTAACAAGAAACATACCAGCCGTGACAACTTCTCCGGCGGGCACCTCTTCTACAGCGGTATAATGCACTTGTCCCTGACGTGCCCTGGCATTCACCTGCCTCTGATTGTTCTGATTTGGGTTGTCATTCCTCTTGGGGTGGGGACATTCCTTGGACCAATGACCCAGTTGGTTGCAGTTGAAACATGGTTGATTGCTTCTGAATCCGGTGGAGCTGTCCTGATTGCCATTTCATTTTGGTAAGGCAATAGTGAACGCCTTACGGAACGGTTTCTGTGGCCTGTTATTCTGAGCTTTCGGTGGTGGAGGCCTAAACTTGGGTGCAGGTGGACGGAATTGTGGCCTAGCTGCGATAGGCGCTTTTGACTGGAAAGATCCGGATGCACCGGCCTCATAGGCCCTCTTGCGACCTTTAGCAACTGCATGCATGTTGTTGTGGTTTTCTTGGGTCAAGGCATCACTAATACATAATGGATGATGCAGACAAGCTCCTTAGACACGAGCTCTAACGCGTCGACCTACAATGATGTAATGTCTCTGAATTCTCTGATTGAGTGAGTAGGGTTAATTACTATGCTGAAACATGGAACGACGGCGGGCGTGCATGGCTTGGACTTTGGCTTCCAAATGAGTCAGCATAAGCAAATGAATGTGGCAACTTTGAGCTTAAGTTTTAACCTACAGCCCTTTTGGTATGGAACTTGCTATCTTGTAACAGAGTTAAAACTTAAGCCCAAAGTTACCACATTCATTTGGTTCTGCGGACTCATTTGGAAGTCAAGGTCCAAGCCATGCACGCCCGGTGCCGTTCCATAATTGAGCACAGTAATTAACCCTACTCTCTCAATCAGATAATTCAGAGACATTACATTGTTGTAGGTTGACGCGTCGGAGCTCGTCTCCGAGGAGCTTGTCTGCATGCATTTCTCGGCACCATTCAACCAGTTCAAACACATCAAATCTTCATTCAAGCAGTTGTGGCACATCGCGACGCAGTCGCTCCCCCATGAGGTATCCCCGCCGCCGGTAATCTCTTGCGGCTCGCGCTTCTTCACGGGCTTCTTGGTGCCCCCGGCGGTGGATGAGGGCGCCGGCTTCGTTACGGTCTTATAGGGCTTATACTTCGCGGCCGAGAAAGAGGCTACGGGTTTCTTCTTTGTGGCCGAGGAAGAGGGCTTCTTCTTCGCAGCCAAGGAGGATGACTTCGTGGCGACTAACTTTGCTGACTTTGTCATCTCAGACAGCGGCGGAGGAGGAGGACGACGAGGAGGGGAGATGAATAAGGAGGCGGAGGAGGATTAGGCGAGGTAAATGTGGAGGCGAAGGATGCGGTTTGTGAAGAAGGTGAAGTGTTCGATCCATAATCGTTGGTTCATTTTTTGTTAGGTGGTGTGACCAACAGGGGGCACCATAAGATGCAAACAATTAAGATAGTTAGATTGTACGCGTAAGAACTAAGAACAACACCATATTGATGTTATGTTTGGAAACTTATAGTTCCTCCATTTATCCCCTCCTTTCAGAAAAGCATTAATTCGAGCAATAGCATTGGTTTCGTTCAAGATCACCATCAGTGGTGGTTGGATTATCTTGTTGTACTTGACCCCGTATTTGCTGGCCGCAATGACACGCTCGCAGTACCAAAACTATGAAGAAAATACGTAAGACCGAAAATAAACACTATTTATATGTATTGGTTATACCATATAGAACTGACTTGTACAAGAGCCAAATTTCCCTATAGGGTGGCTTGTTTACGTGTCTTGTAATTATAGCATGAGTCTAATAAATGGGTCAGAGTGAATTGGCCCCAATTCAATTTTGAAAACTGATACTTTTCGAACAATTTGTATATAACTCCAATGAACATAAGTTTGTATAGTTGGTGCTAGAATGACACCGACTGTGAACAAGGTAAAGGCTCTTTTGAAGTCATCATCCAGAGTGCTCTGGATCTGGCACTCGGCAAAGTTGTGTTTGCCGAGTGTCCTAGATCTGACACTCGGCAAATGATTTTTTTTTTATTTTTTATTTATTTTTCTTTTTTTATGGAGAGACACGTGGCGCGATGTTTGCCGGGTGCCGTAATTTGCCGAGTGTTTTCCCTATATTTGCCGAGTGCCGGAGTTTGCTGAGTGTTTTTCAGTATAATTGCCGAGTGTCAAAATCTTTGCCGAGTGTTTTCTATTAAGGCACTCGGCAAAACAGAGTTTGCCGAGTGTCAGAATCTTTGCCAAGTGTTTTTAATTTGACATTCAGCAAAGAGATGATTTACCGAGTGTCCGATAAAATACACACGACAAATAATACGACACTCGGCAAGGCCCGGTAGTGACGTGGTGCTGACCGAACGATCGATGATCCGCCGAGGCTTCTGCGAGCGGAGCTCGATAGCCACGGGACGATCGTCGTCGCTTGAGGCCAGCGGGGACGCATCATCGCCATCCTCCCTGGAGTGGGAGGGGGAAGGATTTTGACCAGCGCCATTGCCTGCTGAACGGCGACGGCGCACCCGACGCCGTCTTCCACGGCCCCGCCCCTCGACTGCCTCACCGGAAGGAGCAGCCATGTTCGCTGGGGGAGCCGTCCCGGTCACAGGTGCCGTAGAGACCGGACGCCAGACCATCCTCGATCTTGGCGGAGGATCCGCGTAGGGGCGACGGAGCGGGCAGACGTACGAGCGGTGTCCAGAGTTGTGGCACAGGAAACAGCGGGGGCTCGATCGGCAGCTTGCAGCCCGATGCGCTATGGAGAAGCAGTTGAAGCACCTCCCTCGGAGGTCCGATGGGACCGGTCGTCGGGGAGGACGGTCGAGGCACCGCCGCTTCTGCCGGGCGCGCCGTCCCTCTACCACGACGAAACCATCAGCGTCAGGGTCGCGCGCTGGCGGCGGGGGCCCGCCCGCGTCTCTTCGATAGCAGGACAATCCGCGGTAAAGCCTGGCGAGCAGCCTGCGAGGCCGCGGTCGAGGCCACCTGGTGAGCAGCGCCACCAGGCGCCGTCAAGACCGTAGCCGAGGCCGCACCCGCGAGGAGGACTTCTTTGAAGGATAGCGATGAGCCGCCGCTAGAGCCACCTGAGGAAGGGGTGTCGTCACGCCACCGCAGTCGCACTAGGAGACGGGGTGAGAGGAGTTTCTCCCGGCGCCGGGAAGGTGGCCGCCGGGCCTGGAGTAGGCGCCGGCGTGGGGCTAGTGGTGGTGGTGGCCGCCGGGCCTGGAGCAGACGCCGGCGTGGGGCTGGTGGGAGGGGACGCCTGGAGAGGGACGGGGAGGGGAGAGGACGCAAGCCATGGTGTGTCAACAGTAATACAGTTTTGTTTGCTTGTATGACATAAAATAGATATATAAAAAATAACATGGTATAGAATATATATGCATACATGTGTATTAGAAATAAAAATAAAAATAGTATATAAAATAACTTGGTTTATGAGTTGCTCTTCCTTCCATCTTCGTCGGCCCAACAAGGCCCATTGTCTCAACTTCCTCCAAAATGCATTGGCCGGTATTTTGGTTCTTCATTAGATGATGAGGAAATAAAACATTTGTTTGTGAATCATCAAAAGGCCTAGAAGCTCACAGCTAGCAGGCCCATTCAGTAATGTAATGAAGCCGCAGTTCTTCTATATTTGAGAGAGAGAGAGAGAGCCTCAAATAGTTCCATGCTGCTTATTTTTAGCTTTTTAATTAACCGAATGATAAAACTGGTAATAAAGTACTGTGAGGTACAAGATTTCAAACCAATTGCTGTAGATTATCCTTGATACAAATGAAAAAGGTTAATCATATTCGAGAGATCTTACATGGAAAAGGCAAATTATTACTTATAATCATTGCGATGTTCATTTGTTGGTGAATTCATGTTAATAAACATGCTCGATCGTCGTATTTGTTTTCATGAGAATAAGGAACATGTCTTTTAGACGGGAAAAGATCTGATAATGTTCTTGACAAGCTTTCTGAACAAATAATGATGTGATGCGAACTTTGACAAGCTTCTTTGTACTTTTCCCTTTCACTTTCGTAGAATCGTAGTGCTAACTTTTTCTAGTGGTTGTGGTTCCTGTAAAAACATTACACTGATATTTGCTGTCTCTGTACGGGAGGATTATCTACCAGTTAACTGCACATGTGGTCATTCTTTTTTTTTTAAAAAAAAAGTAGTATAGACTAGACTCTTGAGTCTCTCTTGTAATCGTCGACCTTATTGACCTTCTCTATTAACTCTATATAAAAAAAAAACTCTCTGCGCGGCCTGAAATTCTCTTATTTTTTCTCATTGTTCGAGATAATAACCGTGAACTGCAGAAAAGTTCAGTATCAAGCATTGCTTTGTTGAAAATGTTAGCTCTAAAAGAACGCTTAAGAAGCAATTGTCTGCTTTTCTCATTTTTTTTATTGGCTAAACCATGGTTATACTCGGTTGCTTTATCAAAATTTCCCTAAAATTTTAAGCTGTTAGGTGAACTGCCCACTCATAAAATTCAACATGCTATGGGTATCGAAAGAATGATATGTCTACCAGCTAAAGAGAATGGTTTCTATCAACATGTGCCAGCCTGCAGATCACACCTGCAGATTTCAGAAATCATTAGGATTTGTGGCAGCAACAAATTTTAACTGACACTTTATGTTTGATTAAAAAAGTCAGAAGAGAAGCCCTTGCAAAAGTTGTCCAAACATCAATTACTATTTCTCATTTACGAGCACATCAGTCAAATGGCTCTTGTGTCTCCGGTAGTGGCACGCCATTTGTCATATTTGCAACAAGTTGGCAATAATTACTCTTCAACCGACAAGTGGTTTATTTCCCTTTTGTGCCACTACCTATTTTAAACTCTCTATGGAATAAGATAGCTCCTGCTACATTTCTTTGGAAACATCATAGAATGTTGTAGTAGTTAAAAGGTACTGAGATGAGACCAGAGGTCACAGCCTCAGGTTGTATCAAGTCTAGGGTTGGTTGAACCTATAGATGTAACTTTTGAAGGGAAGGTTGACACAACGTGGCAAAGTTGCTCATCTTTCTTAACGCCTTAAAATTTTCGTTGGATTGGGAGGGCGTGAATTTCAACTATTTTGATATCTCTGTATTGCAAATTTCTTCTTTCTGACTAACCAGTTGACGAAAGGTGTTATTTAGATGTGATTTCTGCTATTTGAGTTTCAAGGCTTCACACCGTCTTGAATACTACTATTGATATCAATGAAAAGGTACCCAGATTGTGGAGGTTTTACATGGACAAAGCAAATCAGCAGTTAATCATTACAATGCTGATTGGTTGATGAATTTGTTTAAATAAATTTGTCTTCGTTTTTCAAGAACAGGAGACACGCCTTTGGTTAGTGCGAGAGACACTTTGAGCTTTTAGACTAGAAATATTATACTGATAATGTTGTTGACAAGCTTAGCGATAACGATTCTGCTTACTTTAGTCTGCTCTTTTGGTAGTAACTTTAATCTTGTGGACCTGGGAAGAACATTACATTATTTGTGTCGGTGATATAGATCTTAGAAGTATACTACTTTGCAAGATGGTAAAATATGCTTTTATGTTCTGGTTGATTAGGCTGTTTTCCTTTTTCAGGAAATTATTGTTGTCAAAGCTCTGAAACTGGACGATCTTGAAGAAGGCTACTAGATGTTGAATTGCTTACCTATAAGGTTGTTTTTTTTTCCGAAGAACCAGCGACAAGAGCATGCCGGGTATGTATTAATAGAGAAGAAGTTTTACAAAAATTAATAAAAAGACAAAGCAAAACCTCACGAAGGAGGCAACAGTAAAATCTACCGCTGCAAGAGACACAAAACCAACGATCCTCATAAGCATCACCCGTCAAACGTCACTCTACACGCCAAGGAGACAAGCAATGTAAGCTAGAAGAGGGAGTAGGTTTCCACGGCGATGCCTACAAGGAGGAGAATGACATCCAAAGATGCCGTCAAGGCCGAATGAGGAACCAAGGTTTTTCAACCTTACTCCTATAGGGTAGGCGGAGCCTCACGGCAATGCCTCCAACGAGGGACGTGACACCAAAGGCGTCACCATTGTCGGCCAAAGCCAAGGGACTAGCAGGGCCTTCACCCAACAACCCCGACACCCAACTCAAACCAGCCACATCGTGGACGACCACAGCCAACCGCCGCTAGCAGGTGATCGCTGCGGCACCGACGAGGTCACAGGCATGCGTGACCTGCCGCCGCCACGCCAGCCAAAAGAGCCGCTGCCATCCTACATGACACCGGCCACCGTGGAAAGCCACATCTTGTTCCTGCAGCATGGAAAGAGCACCGCCAACGCCGTTGCACAAAGACGCACCACAAGCATGTATAGAAACAACGTGCATCTCCGCAAGAGCCGCCGTCTTCAACGAGCCGCCATCTGCTAGTTGTCGCAGCGGTGGCGAGCCGGCAACTGGCAAGCGTGGCCCGTTGCAACCGCGCCGGTCAACAGACCGCTGCCAACTAATAGACACCAACCCACTGAAGATCGCTCCTGAAGGAAGCACGCGCGCCACTATCCACTTGTGCCAAGCGTCGCAACGGAACCTTTCCACTACACTCCACCGATTGCAGTAGTTGCGTAATGTTGCCACCAACGTAACCATTATACCTCACCAAGCATAGGAGCCACCGCAACCTCACCGAAACTAACCGTCGCAAAGCGAGACCATTCGTCGTGGCCATAGCCACGGTGAGCCGCCACAGGTCAGTTGCCACTGCCGCACCAAAGATGTTGCAGCGTCGATCGAGAACCGTTGTCACCATGACTAATGCCAGCCACCACGGGATGCCGCCAGAGCAGCAGCACCACCACCCGCCGCCGTCGCCGAGCTCGCAGAGAACTAGCACTGCGCTCTTGCACACTTGCACAGACAGCAGCAGTAGGAGGCCGTGGGCTGGCCGCCGCCCTAGGCGCGGGCCCCATGCTGTCCACCGGCTATCGCCTGATGCACAAGCCGGCTCGGCCGGCCGCCGTGAAAGCTCTAGTTTGGTTTTGGTTAATCGATGAAACCCTAAGTGCTAACCTAGTTTATCAAAGTGATTATGAGATAGGTAGCACTACTCCAAGTGATGAAGCAATGGCGAAGATCATGATGATGGTGATGCTCAAATGCTTAAACTTGGAAAAGAAGAAAGAAAAAAACAAAAGGCTCAAGGCAAAGGTATAAATTGTAGGAGCCATTTTGTTTTAGTGATCGAGACACTTAGCGAGTGTGATCATATTTAGGATCAATAGCCGTACTATTAAGAGAGGTGAAACTCGTATCGAAATGCGGTTATCAAAGTGCCACTAGATGCTCTAACTCATTGCATATGCATTTAGGATCTAGTGGAATGCTAACACCCTTGAAAATGTTTGTGAAAATAAGCTAACACATGTGCACAAGGTGATACATTTGGTGGTTAGCACATTTGAGCAAGGGTAGGAAACTTCACCGGCGGAGTGTCCACCCGTAGAGTGCGGACAGTCCGACGGTGCCATCGGCGCCCTAAACAAAAAAGACGGAGGTCACTGTAAGTGACCGGACGCTAGTCTCGGTTGGACCGGCACGTCCGGTCAGTGGCAGCAGAGGGCGCGCGTCTCGGTCTTCGACCGGACACTGGCGCTAAAAGTGACCGGACGCTGGCAGGGTGCGTCCGATCAGTGCTGACGTACGCTGACGTGGGACGCACAGAGGAGACATTGAGTGACCGGACGCTGGGTGAGTCCGGTCAGGCATGACCGGACGCGTCCGGTCGTAAAATATCGCATTTGGAACCTTACTGGAAATGACCGGACCAGCGTCCGGTCACTTTCTAATTGACGCATCCGGTCATCACTTGACCGTTGAAATCGGGCGATCGGCGTTTGAAGCCGATGACACGTGGCGCACATCGCACGATCGGACGCTGAGGTCCAGCGTCCGGTCAATATGACCGGAGCGTCCGGTCGGCCCGTGTTCAGTGCAGTGAGGAGCCCAACGGCTCTATTTCGAGGGGCTTCTATTTAAGCCCCATGGCCGGCTCAAGCTCACTCTCTTGACCATTTGCATTGATATAGCAACCTTGTGAGCTTAGCCAAAGTCCTCCCACTCATCTCCATCATTGATTCATCATCTTTGTGAGATTGGGAGAGAATCTAAGTGCATTGCTTGAGTGATTGCATCTAGAGGCACTTAGTATTCATGTTTCGCTGCGGGATTCGCTTGTTGCTCTTGGTGATTGCCACCACCTAGACGGCTTGGTGTAGCGGTGGAGGATTGGCACGAGTTGGTGATTGTTTGTGGCCATCTCCGGTGATTGTGAGGGGATTTGTACCTTCTCCGGCGGAGCACCGAAAGATAACTCTAGTGGATTGCTCTTGTCATTGAGTTACCTCACTTGCGGGTAGGTTCTTGCGGTGTCCAATCGTGTGGACGAGGTTTGTGCAATACCTCTTAGCCGCCGAACCACCAAGCGTTGGTCGACACAACGGGGACGTAGCGTGTTGGCAAGCACGTGAACGTTGGAAGAAAATCAGTTGTCTCTTGCCATTTGGTATTCTCTCAGTGATTGATTTAATATTCACCTTGTGATTGGTTCACTCCTCTACACGGCGGTATAATCACCTTACTCACTCATTTATATTCTTGCAAACTAGTTGTGGCAAGCTCTTTAGTGTAATTAGAATTGAGAGCTTGCTTTGTTATTTTAAGTTCATCTAGTGGAGCTCTTTAGAGTAGCAAGATTGAGAGCTCTTAGTGAGTAGTAACTTTACAAGTTGTGTGCTTAGGAATCATTGTAACTAGAATTGTTGGATAGGTGGCTTGCAACCCTTGTAGAGCTAGAGCAAGTTTGCTTTTCGCTATTTGTCATACTAATCAAATTGCTCTAGTTGATTTGTAGATTTTTAAATAGGCTATTCACCCCCCTCTAGCCATATTAGGACCTTTCACGCCGCCGCCGTAGGCTCCCCGAGCTCCCCACCTTCGCCGGATCTATCCACGGGCCCGAGCACCGCGTCTCCTCGGCCATATCCAAAGAGGCGGCGCCGGATCTAGCCGCAGGAGAACCGGAGCCGCTGGTGCCGCGGATCCGAGCTCTAGCCGCTGGAGTAGGCACCATCACCGCCGGAGAGAGCCGCCATCTGGAGAGCCGCCATCGGGGGAAAGGAGGAGGGAAGGATGGAAGAAGTGCCCCGCCGCCGCTATCCTCGCGGCTGCGCGGTCTCCGGCAGCAGGCTCCGGCGGTGGCGAGGAGGCACGGGGAGGGAGGGAGGAGGAGCTGGCGCTGGCGGCGTCGCCGCCCATGTCGCCTAGACGGGGCGACGCGGGGGCCGAGAGCGCCGTTCCTTTTTTTCTCGCAGCGAAAACACTAAGGCATTGTTTAGATGTGCATGTATTCATCTCAATCCACATGTGTTGAAGTGGATTGGAGTGGAATTAAACTAAGTTCCATTCCATTCCACTCCAACACATGTGGATTGAAATGGATACACATGCATCCAAACAAGGCCTAAGGTGGGTTTGGAGATGAGGGTTTTCCAGCCAGGTGCATCCTTATCAAATGACTGCCTTTTCCCCTCTAGATGACTATTAAGTTAGCTAAATGTTCACATGTTTTCCAGAGTTCCAGGGTTAAACCCCAGTCCTTGGCGTTGCAATAGGACCGAATGCTCATTGGTATACTGTATCCACATCTTATTATCTTGAAGACATGGTTGTGCTCCAGTATATGTGTTTGCATTGCATACTGGTTACTGAATCTTTTGATGCATGGAGAACTCTGCAATGTAAAGTTCTTTCAGGCATTTAATCCTCTCAGATAGTGAACCGTTTAGGCTGATGCACTAATCTATTTAATGGTTTTTTTTTTACTTCTAAAGTTGATAACTTAGCATTTTCTGTCACTCAATGTTCCTCCCTAAATTATGCTGAGCTGCATCAAACTACGTTCCACTTTCTGCGCCTATTTTCACCTGTTTTTGAAATACGCAGTGCCTACTCAAGTGATTTGTTGAATTTTATAGTTTGGCTGCATCCATGTCTTTTAGAAGTGGGAGACACAAAGTAGCCCCAGCATCTCAAGGTCCAGTTGCATGCACACACATCTACAGAGTTAAAAGGAGGACCCTCAACAGTTCAGGTCTTGTTTAGTTCGTGAAAAGTTTTCTCAAAAAGTGCTACAGTACTCATCGAATCTTGCGATACGTGTATGGAGCATTAAATGTAGACGAAAAAAAACTAATTGCACAGTTTGGTTGGAAATTACGAGACGAACGTTTTGAACTTAATTAGTCCATGATTGAAGACTAATTGTCAAATAAAAACGAAAATGCTACCGTAGCCAAATTTACCGCTTCTCACCAACTAAACACGGGCTCACAAATGTAATTGTTCATACTGGCTGGTCCGTCAATCATTACTGGTCAGCCTTTCTCAAAGCATATGCACCTTTGACCTTTCCGTGCAGGTTTTCCTTGGCTGCTTTTCTGATCTCTGGCTGAGTGCCCGCAGCCATTGCAGTGCACAGTCAGTCAATCAATCACTCACTCACTCGCAAGTCGCACCGGAGGACAGAATGACAAACTGCACTACATTCAGAGCTGCACACAGCAAACGAAACAAAGCTGTGGTTGTTATAACAATGCCAAGGCAGACTTGGCATAATGGCCATGCTTGCAGCCAGTGTCCTTACCCTGAAGATGAACTGATGCTGAAGCTTGTAGACCTAACTAGCCTTTGAGCAGGTGAAAATAATTCCAATAAACATCACTAGCTGGGGCCGTGTGTTAAAAGTATTGAAGCCTGGATTGGTTAATGATGAGTTGATGCAATTGCTTGGGTGTTTACACACTGTTTCTTGTGTTCTGATTACAAAGTCGCTAGGTGATTCCTGACAGGTGCTAGCAAATCTGGGTAGGTTCTTAGGTGGTGCTGAGTTGTTATATATGACAAATATATTGGTCTAACCTGATTGTCCGAACCTGCCTGGCTATCAGGCTATGTACTTTGTCCTTCCTATCTTTTTTTAGGGGTTAATAGATGAAGAAATGGTAGTACCGTATCACTGTATGATTCCAATCATTTTAGGTAAGGACGAAATAGTAGGCTAATTTGATTCCTGGGTACCGGTTCTAGTTAGTCCTATATTTTGATCCCTTGAAAACCATACGGCGGCATCTGTCAAACCGGAGCAGTACTGGCTGGTTCCCAGATGGGAAGGATATAAAAGTAGATCTGTAGATGGATGAACTTGTACGTTGTACCCATCAATTTAACTCCTTGCAAGGTTTCAGTGTTTCACCAGCTGGGTCAGTTGTTACTGTTGTGTTACTGAATAATCCATGACCGTTGCATTATTGTTTGAACATGCATGATGCATGGTTGGGTAGTGGGTACTACTCTAGTAAGTACGTTACTAACCAAACACATGTGATGGAATGTAGATCATTAGATCAGGAACCAGGTCCTTGGAACTCTCAGCATTATGTGTGAACTAGACTGACTTTGAGGGTGATCAAAATTCTAATCACCAAGTTGGGGAATCTTTGGCCATCCACTTGGCAAGAGGACATCCTCAACTGGAACTTTGATAATGTCAGTTGACACTAACCATGCATGCAGCTAGCTTTGGAGGCAGGTTGCACAGCAAAGCACAAGCAAGCCGGGGGCGGGCGGACGACGCGGTTGGGAGCAAAAGGCGGGGGCTTTTCGCTGTGCTCCTTGTCCATTGCGCTTGGATGCTCGCTGGTGCCGTTTGCAAGGCTGATCAGATGCTGCAGTAGGCGAAAGGTCAAGGAGACCACGCACGTTTCAGTTCGACGATTCGATCGATCGGCACCATCCATCCATCCATATCCAGTGTTGTGTGTTCATTCCTAACAATGACCTTTTGGCTTAGTATCTACTGGCACTTGCACTGAACTTTGCCTTTAGCGTTTCATGGTTGTTGGCATGAAGCTTCGGTCAGGCCCATGGTCGGCCATGGCTCATGGTTTTTGGCAGTGCATGTTACTGGCCAGAGATGACCACAGGATAGGCCATAGACCCATAGTGCCATACAGGTAGACGTAGTAGGTGAAAAAAGGACGGTGGGGTTATTTTACAAAGTAACCCCGCAACTAAGGCCTGGTTTAGTTTCTAAAAATTTTCGTCCTAAACTATTATATCAAATCTTACGACACATACATGGAGTATTAAATATAAATAAAAAAAATTAATTGCACAGTTTGATTGGAAATCACGAGACGAATGTTTTAAGACTAATTAGTCCATGATTAGCCATAAGTGCTACAGTAATTAACATGCGCTAATAATAGATTAATTATGCTTAATAGATTCGTCTCGCAGTTTCTAGGCGAGCTATGTAATTAATTTTTTTATTAGTATCTAAAAACCTCTTTCAACGTTTCCAAAACATCTAATGTGACGTCCAAAAATTTTCATTTCGCGAATTAAACACAGCCTAACACGTAATACTATCTCGTCTCTCTCATAGCCTAGGATTTGCTGTCCACAGGGGGGAAATGGTGGCGTTGACGGACGGACGTGTGCCGTGCTGCGTGCATATTTACGCGCGCGGCTGCATACGCCACACGGCAATGCAATGCCCAGGAGGCCACCAACCAGGATGGGCACGCCATGGCCTCCGTCATCACTGAAGGTCTGAAGCGAGAGCAGGTGCCATTCATGGCTAGGGTTTAGGCCTTGTTTAGGGCCTGTTTGGTTCCTTTCCCTCCTTCTAAAATTCCTGTCACATCGAATGTTTGACACATATATGGAGTATTAAATATAGACTAATTACGAAACTAATTACACAACTTGCGATTAATTTACGAGACGAATTTTTTAAGCCTAATTAGTCCATGATTTGACAACGTGTTGCTACAGTAAACATATGCTAATGATAGATTAATTAGGCTTAAAAAATTCGTCTAGGAAATTAGCCTCCATCTATGTAATTGGTTTTATAATTAATTTATATTTAATGTTTCTTATTAGCCTCTAAACATTTGATGTGACATAAATTTTAGGAGCGACTAAAGAACCAAACACCCCCTTAGTTCCCCCAATTTCAGAATTTGGCACTATGTAAAAAGAAGATTCCCCGTCACATCAAACTTGCGGTACATGCATGGAGTACTAAATGTTGACGAAATCAAAAACTAATTGCACAGTTTGGTTGTACTTTGCGAGACGAACGTTTTAAGCCTAATTAGTCAACGATCGGGCAATTATTACCACATAAAAACAAAACGCTACTGTACCTACAGTGGCGCCAGGAAATCCGGCGGCGCCGATTCGGTGGCCAACTAAACACGGCCTTATTGTTTTTGGAAAGGGTGGGTGGATGCCTGTGCAGGTGAAGCCAGGAGCAGTTAGGCCCTGTTAGTTCCAAAAAATTTCACCCTAAAGTGTCACGACGAAATTTACGGCACATGGAGTACTAAATATAGACGAAAAACAAAACTAATTGCACAGTTGGATGAGAAATCGCGAGACAAAACTTTCGAACCTAATTAGTCCATAATTAGACACTAATTGCTAAATACAAACGAAAGTGCTATAGTAGCCAAAACCAAAAATTTTCGCCATATAGACGCACCCTTAGCTGCATGCTGTGCAAGCAATGGAGGGCACTAGCCAAGCCAGCAGCGCAACGCATGCGCACTGCAGAGAGAGAGAAGGCCAGGTATAAATAAACTATGTAATAATGCAGGCGGCGACGGTAGCCCAGTCGCCAGACGCCGACGACGGCGACGGGGCCGCCGGGGACGAACGGCCGGACGCGGACGGGGGACCATTGCCATGCGCGTGTGTGTACGCTAGCCTGGAGGGAGAAATGGCTAAGCGACGGGGAGGCCGCATGTCTTACCGGCAGCGGCAGGGATGGATCGGAGGACCACTGAGCACTGAGCAGTGCAGGGAGATTTAAATTTCCCGCAGGAGATGCTGAAGATCCAGAAGCTCAGGGCGGGGCAGCTGGCACGGCCCCCCTGCCGGAACCCTGTGCAAGTCCTCGTCGTCGTCGGCCGATAGGCGATAGATAGGGACATGTACGTGCTGCTGTGGTTTCTACAGCGTCTGTCTCCTGCACTGCACTGTGGTGGTCAATGCACAGTTACACACCCACCAACCGGGTGGTAGTACTGGTAGATCGCGGCAAGGTTACGTCCGGCCCGGCAAGGTAGATACTCCGTAAACCTTTACGTACCCCGGTACGGCGCCGGCAGTGAATTCCTGGTTCCGGACAGCCGGCGGCGCCAAAGCACGAAAGGTCTCGTCACAGACGGCGAGGAGGCGGACGCGGCCGGATCGGATTCCTGGCAGGCACACAGGCACACAGGGAGGATCCAAGCGCAACGGGGCAGGTGGCGCGCGGTGGCCTTTGTCGATTCCCCTGGCTCGGCGCGGCGTGGCATGGCGTTGGCGTCTGCCTGTCGGTCGCGGGCTCGCGCGCGTCCAAGCGAGAGCAGCGGGACATGTGACCGCGTGACGGGCGTGAGGGGAGGCCGACCACGTACGCGGGCGAGCGTGTGGCCGGGCTCATGTGACCTGGCTAGCTTTTTCACTGTAACGGCCGTGTCGTAATCTTGCATCACACTCTACTTGGCACTGTCGTTTATGCTTGTCTATCTCTAGCGCGCGCTCTCTCTCTCTAGGTTTGCTTTGCAGCTAGTACTAGAGATCTGAATGGACCGGTACCGAGTGTTGGTGGTGACTTTGTACGGGGGTGTCAGCGTTAATGTGATTCAAGACCAGGCCAGCTAGTACATACTGCAGCTCTAGGTCTCCTTTAGATTGCAAATTTTTGTAATTTGGACACTGTAGCACGTTTCGTTTGTATTTGACAAACTTTGTTCGATCATGGACTAACTAGGCTCAAAAGATTCGTCTCGTGATTTACAACCAAACTGTGTAATTAGTTATTTTTTTTTACCTACATTTAATACTCCATGCATGTATCTAAAAATTGATGTGACCGAGAAAAAGTGAAAAAACTTAGAATTTGGCAATCTAAACAAGACCCAGAGATCTGAATGGACCGGTACCCAGTGTTGGTGGTGACTTTGTACGGGGGTGTCAGCGTTAATGTGATTCAAGACCAGGCCAGCTAGTACATACTACAGCTCTAGTCAAGTGTAAACTTTTTTGTTTCCACTATGGTAACAGTAAAAACATCAAGACCAGCGTGCTTTAACTTTTGACAGTGGTACAAGTAACCACTGAAACAAAGTTAACAGGACCAGGCCCTTTTTGCATACTCCACTAAAACTAGTTTACTTATAAGATCTTAGCAATTCATTAGCAACTTTAATTTTACCCTGCTTACTTTTGCTAGTAGTTACTGTATCACTTGCCTGTTTGGATCTAACACTTCTAGCTATCACTGTTAGTACACACCGGATCCAAACATGGCCTCAAACATAACACAACATGCATTCCAATTGAAGGATACAATGTGTTGGGTTAAAGACCCTTTTAACCCTTGCAGGTCCAGCAAAGAAGATGGACTTTTGGATAAAGTAGGGATACAGTAGTAAAAAAATTATCTTTTTACCCTGATGCTTGTTTAGAGAGTAGTAGCGTCAACGCACACATTAATTAACCCAGATTCCGCTAGCATTGAGCAACCAACATCACCAGAGCCAAAAAAAAATTCACCGTACGTACCAGTCGCGTACGCAGAGATCTGTCTGTATCGTATATACTAATGTAATCTTGCATCACACTTTACTCACTTGGCACTGTCTGAATGTAACAACCAGTACAAGTGTTGGTGATATCTTTATTTGTACGGCGGTCTCACCGTTAATGTGTGATGCAAGGTCATTGCTTGCTATCGGAGTGACGGAGTTCGTACTAGTAATATCCAAAGTTGGTACAAAGTACTGAAGCAAAGAAAGTTACCAGCACTAATAACACACAGCACTGCCTTTCAACTGAAGTGTTGGGTTAAAGACCCTTTTAACTCCTGCAGGTCCAGCAAAGAAAGGTGGACTTTTGGATACAGTAGAAGAAGAATTATCTTATTACCCTTATCCTCATGCCTGTTTAGGCCATGTTTGGTTCCAGGTGATTAAGGTTTTAGTTATCTGGTTTTGACCCCTTTTAGTCACCAAATTGCCAAACAAGGTGACTAAAAAGTGGCTAAACTAGTTTAGTCCTGTAGTCCCTTGAGGGTGACGGGGACTAAACCAGCCAAAAGACACCCTTCTCCCCCTCATTAATGCACATTAATGCATAGAAGGAGATAAGAATGGGGTGGGAGGGGGAAGAAGAAGATAAGAAGAGCATTTTGGTCTTTGTATATAGTAGCTTTAATGGCTTTTAGTTCTAGATCAAACAGATAGGGACTAAGTTAGTCCCTGGACTCTAAATGGAACCAAACATGCCCTCAGAGTACCTCTTAGCTACAACCCACACATTAATTAACTATAATCCAGATTCCGCTCACTACTGGAAATAGGGCCTTTGCCGAGTGCAAACTGTTTTGCCGAGTGTCAAAAATCGGGCACTCGACAAAAAAGGGCACTCGGCAAAGGACTTCTTTGCCGAGTGCCAGGCTCTCGGCAAAAGCGCGGCACTCGTCATAGGCTGCCCCGTGTAACGGTGTTCGGCCACGTCCTTCTTTGCTGAGTGTCTGCTATTAGGCACTCGGCAAAGATTTGTTTTTTTGGAAAATACTTTGCCGAGTGCACCTGACACGGCGCTCGGCAAAGATTCAATATTTTTTTTTTTGAAATGTCTTTGCCGAGTGCCTAACAGCTTCGACACTCGACAAAGGGAGGAATTAAACAATTTTTTTTTTGAAATATCTTTGCTAGGTGCCCCTGTGAAGGCACTCGCCAAAGAGGAAATTTCTAAAAAAAATCAAAAATCCTCTTTGTCGAGCGCTTTATTCTTGGCACTCGGCAAAGACCCCCTTTGCCGAGTGCCATGCCCCGGCGCTCGGCAAAATTTTTTTTTTGTTTTTGGCCTCCAAATTTTTTGTGCAGCCCTTTTAAAGTACCAAGAACTCCTGGTTTGTAAGCATCGTACGTGACAACGTGCACGAAATCTTCTAAATTTTTATCATAGCCTCCACATACGATATCACAACATCTCAACAAGTTTCATGATTTTCAAACTTCGTTTGCTTTTTATAGAATTTAAAAACACTTCGCACGCAAGTTCGCGGTCATGTTTCATGAACAAGATGTCCGAAATTTCAGGCCCGTTTCTGTATATGGCCTCACACTGCACTCAGTAACATGACTATCATTTTTTAAATCATTAAATTCCATTATTCGTACCACGTGCAGTTCAAATTTATATTTTTTGAAAAAAATCAAGTAAATGAAATAAAGTAACTAAATATATCAAAAAGCCACAAAAAATCCCTAAATTCTAACGAGGAGTTCTTGTTACTTTAAAAGGGCCGCACAAGAAATTTGGAGGCCAAAAACAGAAAAAACTTTGCCGAGCGTCGGGGCATGGCACTCGACAAAGGGGGTCTTTGCCGAGTGCCAAGAATAAGACGCTCGGCAAAGAGGTTTTTTGATTTTTTTTAGAAATTTCCTCTTTGCCGAGTGCCTTCAGAGAGTGCCTTTAGAGGGGCACTCGGCAAAGTTGCCTCCTTTAGAGAAAGTGCCTCCCCGATCCGGCGCTTTCAAAAAAAGCGGGCAAAACACTTAAGCGACCCGGCCAGGCGGTTCAAGCCACACAGACAGACAGACCTCCACATGCCTCCTCCTCCCAACGCCCCGCGCCCGCTTGCATTGCTCGCTCGTCGCCATGCATGCATGCTTAACGCGTCGGCCGCCCAGCCGCCCTCCTCAGCCACCACCACACCCACCACACCCCCAGGTGGCACGGCACACACCACACCGCTTCTCTTCCTCTGTCATGCACATGATCCCCATCCTCGTCACGTCGCTGCCGCCTGCCACAGCCAGTTCGGCTTCACGCTCACAGTGGCCGAAGCGTGGCTGGCTTCATACGTCGGCCCACCAACGCCGGCGGTGGTGGAGGAGGAAGAGGAGGGGAGGAGGAGGAGAGGAGGAGCCTGCCTCCGCCCCGGCCACCACTGGACCGCCCGCCTGACGCCGCCTGGTGTTCCCTGCCTGCCCGACTCTGTGACCCCGACCAGACCAGACGCCGCCCCCCCCTACCCCCCCCGACGCCTGGTCGTATGCCCTCTCTCTTGTTGTTATCGTGGTAGTGATAGTTGTAGTAGTATTAGTTGTAGTAGTAGTGCTAGTGGTAGTAGTAGTATTAGAAGTAGTGGTAGTAGTAGTAGAACTAGTGGCAGTAGTAGTAATAGAACTAGTGGTAGTAGTAGTGGTGGTGGTAGTAGTAGTAGTAGAACTAGTGGTAGTAGTAGTAGTAGCAATAGTGGTAGTAGTAGTAGTAGAACTAGTGGTAGTAGTAGTAGCAATAGTGGAAGTAGTAGTAGAAGTAGTGGTACTACTTGGATATATTCTTCTGCATGGATTGATATCCAAACTACATGGCTTCTCTTGAGACATATGTGCTTGTCGGCCATCGTGCCGTTGTTTTTTGCAGGTTTTGGAAACCTCACCGTGCGAGGGAGAGTTCTCACCAAATTTTTTAAATGATGATATTTTGTTCCATTTTTGTAGAGAAGAGCCTGTCTTGAGCCGAGTCGGAGTTCCTGTCGCCGTGTGTCGGTCTGCACTGCTGCGTCGCCTCGCCACATCGTGACCGACCATACGGCCCCGCTAGCCTGACTCCACCGCCACCCTAGGTATAACCCCTCTTTCCGTATCATGGTCGTAGATCGCGTAACCCAGTTAGGCGTCTCTCGTTCGAAAGAGATACGGTTGGAGGTATGCAGATCTTTGCATATCTATGATCGTATCTGTTTTGGATTGTCCATATTTTTTTGACAGGCCGCGGATGCGTAGATGGGTTAGTTTCCATGGTCTGCTCCGGTCCGAGACAGAGTTTTGGCATCACCTCCCTGTTGTTCTCCGGATACGCACTCTTCTTTGGCAGGACGTGTATCTGGAGAACAACGGGGAGGTGCTACCGAAATTCTGTCTCGGATAGGAGTAGAGCATGAAAACTAACCTCATCTATGCATCCACGGGTGGGATTAGGACTTATCCTCACCTATTAGACAGTAGGAACACCATGTAGATGCAATTGATGGTTACATTACTCGCTAATACATATGTTAGATGATGGATGACCGTCAGTGGATGTACACGGGCTGGAGAAGTCAGAGTGATTACACCACGGAATGGATGAACAAGACCGATGCTTTCTTGAACAGTGCATTTGGCAAGGTTGCTAAAGGACATTGCCTAGTTTTGTGTCCCTGCAGCAAATGTGGAAGCAGGAGAAGGGTAAACAAGGTGGAAATGGGTAAACATCTTGTGAAGAATGGATTTACGCCGGACTACACCCGGTGGGTCCACCATGGTGAAGCCCATCGTATGAGAGAGGAGGTGGTGAGACCACGGGTAGAGGCTTTTGATGCTGATGCGGGGGTAGCAGACATGTTAGATGACTTTCACCAAGGACAGTTCGATGAGGGACGTGAGAAGGAGGAGATGGAGGCAGCCGCACAGGCGTTCTACGACATGATGAACTCGGCACAGAAACCCCTTCACGACCAGTCAACGGTGTCTCAACTAGATGCCATTGGACGCTTAATGGGGTTGAAGTCCGAGTTAAACTTGAGTCAAGAAGGCTTCGATAAGATGTTGGCCATGATTGGCACCCTGCTTTCGGAGGGCCGTATTCTGCCAAAGAGCACGTATGAGTCACAGAAACTCCTTCGTGCACTTAAGATGCCGTATGAGCAGATACATGCTTGTCCGAAGGGGTGCGTCCTATTTAGGAAAGAACATGAGCATGCAAAGTTCTGTCCAAAGTGTAAATCCTCCAGGTACCTGGAGGTAGACTTTGATGATGGCCAGAAGAGGCAACTTACGACCCCCGTGAAAATCCTGATGACCATGGTACTAAACTTTGCCAAGTGCCGACCAGAGGGCACTCGACAAAGAATTTTTTTAAAAAAAATTCAAACTTTGCCGAGCGCCAGCCAGGGACACTCGGCAAAGAATTTTTAGAAAAAAATTAAAAAATCTTTGCCGAGTGCCTGCAGGGTTGGCACTCGGCAAAGCGACCGTCAACGGGGCCGGCACCATGACGGTCGCTTTTCTTTGCCGAGTGCCCCCGAGGCTCTCGGCAAAGCCTTTGCTGAGTGCCCGATAAAAGACACTCGGCAAAGAGGGCTTTGCCGATCAATTTTTTACCGTATGTTATTTGCCGAGTGCCGCACTCAGCAAAGGCTTTGCCGAGTGTAATTTAGCCTTTGCCGAGTGCCGGAGGCACTCGGTAAAAAACATGAATCCAGTAGTGGCTAGCCTTAAGCAACCAACATCCACAGGCGAGAGCCAATGATAAGCCCTAGAGCGATGTTCCCGGCGAGTCTATAAAGATTTTGGGGAGTTTCAAAAAGAAAACATATGCACTCGAACACAAAAGGACAGCACGCATCAACAGCATTACATCACATGAATCCCCAGATGAGACGAGGACGAGCCACTTTTTTTTTACCCGCCCGCCTTTGTCAGAACCTTGCGATCGAGTACCAATCTCATCTCACGCTCGCATCATGGTGACATGATCGATGACATAAGTACCTCCCGTCCCATGTGGCCCGTCGTGCAGTCATCACGTGCAACGGCCAAGCTTATCGCACATTGGAGGAGAGATTTTGTTGGTATCCTAAATTCTTCCGTCCCGCGCGCTGTATTTATAAATCATCTTATATGTTTGATCAACTTTATAACACAAAGTCCTAAAAAACTTTGTACAAAAAATGTTACTTTTTATAACATTATATAAGCATCATTAAATTTATTTTTTATAGCATTTCAATTTGGTGCCATAAATATTGATAATATTTCCTATAAATTATGAGTCGGCTTATCAGCTAGAATCTACAGTGTTTTTCTCTCACAACAAAACAGCTTCAACCGACTTTAATACCAGCCGAACATGCCCTTAACTAAATTCTAGATGGTTTGATTAAAACTAGAAGTAGAATTGTTTTTTCTTTCTCTGACGGAGGCATTAGTATATTCCGAACAAATTACAAGTGGCGGTCCAAGCTGTTCGACTGATAGTTTTTGTGGCTGATAAGCCGGCTGATACTATTTCGTTGTAAGAGAAAAACAATATACTATGACTATAAGTTCAAGCGAACAGTGCGCCACACCAACATCATCTCTATCCGGCCTCTCATATATGGAGTAGAAAACCCGAAACTTTTCCTTTGTATATTGACCAAAGAAATCTACCAAAAACAACTCATGTCTCATTGACAACGACTTCAATAAAAATATATATATGGAGTACGTATGGAAGTGATCATATTATATATACTATACTAATACCATTAATTTCCTCCAGAAACATACGTGCTTGTTTTTCATGACAGAAAATCTTATGCACCGACAACAGAGCATGTCTCGCTCATGCATGTATTGCGTCAACTTGTACTTCGTTGTCTCTCGCGGTACCGCAGTACTCACGTTCGCGTAGACATATATACATGTACTGGTTGACCAACTACACATGCATCACACTCGTGTGATTCGGAGGAATCCATCACTCGATCTAACTCCGGCGGGTATAGAAGGGGTCGGCCGGGGGAGGTAGGCACGTCAGGCAGCGGGCCAGGGATGGCGGCCGGGCGGCTTCGGGGCCCGAGCGACGATGGAGGCAGCCAGGCTAGGTCGGAGCGAGGGCATCGCCGCCGTTCGTCGGAGTCAGAGAAGAAAGCGGCAACAGGAGTGGAAGAGGGGTGCCGCCGCGGGCGCGGTAGGGTCTCGTTGGAGCTCCGGTGAGATCCTATCCACGCCGTGGCGGGACGGTGAGCGCTGGTCGGCGGCGGGCGTCGGGAGAAAGATGACCATTAACCGTCGGGAGAGAGAAAAATTCGTGTGATGGCTCACTCGGGTGAGATATAGACCGCTCCTTTAATTTTTTACGTCGTACGTCCTTGAGAAAACCGACCGTTATATATAATTATAAATATGCCACTACAACAGTGCCTATATATGATGTTGACCAGTTACAGACAATCCCACTACGCCATGCATGATTCTGAAATAATTATGACCTAACTGTCTTAGTACGTAGCATCATCTTGTTGTTGCATGCATGAACGACCACGGATTCCTCCGATAATGCGTATAGTATAATATAATATGTTTTGTCCAGAACTGCTGGCTCCATGCATGCATGACGTTGAACAAGCAACAAACTTGAGCTGGAAAACAAAAGCATACTCATTTCCTCAGTCGTGAAAGCGACTGTATGCATCCGCCCATATATGATCGATCGATCGATTGATTAATAATAATCTTGGTTTGGTTGGCATGGGCGCATGTATGCATGCATCAAGATTCGATCTCCTGGCCTTTCGTCGTCCAACTCCTTTTCACACTGAGGCCCGTTCGCTTGTCTTAAATTTGGTTTGTTCGACTTGTTTTTTCAGCCAGAACAGTGTTTTTCTTTCACAACAATTCAGCCGGAACAGTGTTTTTCAGCCAGTTTCAGCCAAAGTTCAGACCAGCGAACGGGGCCTCAGCATTGTTGTACAGTAACGTGACAACCGAGTTTTCCTCTTCCGGGGACCCCCTGCACTGATGGCACAGTATCAAGGCTTATGGAGAAATCGTCTCGCATTCATTGCAAGACGATCATCCATGCATTTATTCCAGAGGTCCCCCAATGCGAGCCTAACCAGTGTTGATCCATCGTCTGCCGGCCAGGTTATATAGCCTGTTATATTACTGTTATTATACTTTTATATCTAGTTTTATTTTAAAAAAATGCCCGGTAGGAGGAGGGTAGCGTTGAAGTAGAGTATGAATGAAGTGTCCGTTTCCTGTCCAAAAGATTGGTTTTTTTAAAGGAGACGGCAGACGAGAGACGACCAGCACCCCGTCCGGTACAGTACCAAACTCAACACGCTGATCTAACTGAAAAAAGAAGCCGTCGACGTGTACACCCGTCACTTTCATTTTTTTCTGCATCAGCATCAGCACCCGCACCACACCACACATGATTAATTAAAGACAACGACCACGTAGTAATATCCGCGAAACTAATCCGTCCGTCCCCAACCGCGACCCAACTCAAAAGCATCGCTCGCGCGGCCGTCCGGCGGGCCGGCGATGGAGACCCGAGTCCCGACCGACCGGAGGGCCTGGGCACGCACATCAGGTCGAGGCTCAGCGTCACGCTTTACGATGCTACGATCCACGCCACCACACGACGACGGGCCCCGAGCATAGCTGCTGCTTTGCCTGCTACTGCATCCATGGAGACGGACGGAGCAGTTTGTCGGTCTCTTCTCCCTCGGTAGCCGGAGCGAGGTCAGAGGCGACAACGACGTGTGTACTGCATGCCGGCTGCCGTCCGGGCCCCCCAGCTCGAAAACCGGGGAGGTTTCACGGCCGTACCACCCCACGCGGCCACCCACCCGGCGCATCGCTTTCCTCTTATTCCGCTCCACTCACCCCGCCCCGCCAGCCTCACATGCCATTGCCAACCTCGCACTGCTCGCACCGCCTCTCCTCCACCTGCTGCTGCTCCTGCGCCCTGACCGCGAGGGGAGGGCGCTGAGCTACCAAGGAAGCCGCGGCCGGGGGCGGGTCGGTCAACGCTTGCTCTGCAGCCGAGGAAGCTAGGGGCCAAGGAGGAGGAGGATCGAGTACGGACATGCTGGCGTCGGCGCTGGCCGTCTAGGAAGCTCGCCGCAGCGGCAATGGATGCGCGGAGGAGGGGCAGCGCGAGAGGTGCCCCAGCTGTGGCGGGAGCGGTGGCGTGGCTGCTACTTCTTGCCTCGCTTTGCACCGGCGCGTGCGGGCTCAATGCCGACGGGTTGCTCCTCATGGCCTTCAAAAACGCGGTCACGGCGGATCCGCTGGGCGCGCTGGCCGGCTGGACCTACAGCGACGCCGCGCCGTGCGCCTGGAACGGCGTCGTCTGCAACGGCTTCCCGCAGCCCAACGCCGCCGCCGCGCGGACGGCGGTGAACGTGACCTCGGCTTCCGCCGACGGCAACGGCAACTCTGCTCCCGCGCCCGCGCCCGCGCCGGCGCGCAACGCCACCGCGGCGGTGGCGGGCGGCCTCGGCGCGTCGCTGGCGGCGGCCACGGTGTCGCGGGTCATCAGCCTCGTGCTCCCCAACGCGCAGCTCTCGGGCACGCTGCCGCCGGACCTCGGCCGCGTCGAGCACCTGCGCCACATCGACCTCTCCGGGAACAGCCTCAGCGGCGGCCTGCCGGCCACGCTGCTCAACGCCACCGAGCTCCGCGTGCTCTCGCTCGCGGGCAACGCCGTCTCCGGCGAGCTCCCGGACGCGGGGGCGTCCTACGCGCGCGGGCTCCAGGAGCTCAACCTCTCGGGCAACGCGCTCGCGGGCAACCTCCCCGCCGCGCTGTGCAGGCTGCCGAGCCTCGTCGTGCTGGGGCTCGCAGGCAACCGCCTCGGCGGCGAGCTCCCCATCGGGGGCCTCGGGACGTTGGAGCTCGTTGACCTCAGCGGCAACGGCTTCAACGGCTCCCTCCCGTCGGACTTCGGCGGGGCACGGCTGCGCCTGCTCAACGTCTCGTCGAACAAGCTCGCCGGCGCGGTGCCGACCGAGCTGGCCGCGCTCGTCCCCGCGAACGGGACCGTGGACCTGTCGCGGAACAACTTCACCGGCGCGATCCCACAGGCCGGCCCGTTCGCCGCGCAGCCGGCGGCGGCGTACGAGGGCAACCCGAACCTCTGCGGGCCGCCGCTGAAGCAGGTCTGCTCCATCCCGTCGTCGCTGTCGAACCCTCCCAACGCCACCGACTCGCCGCCGGCGTTCGCGGCCATCCCCAAGAACCCCGCTCGCGCCCCGCCGGGAGCCCCGGGGCAGCTGCCGAGCGGGCAGGATAAGCTTCGTCCCGCTGCCATCGTGGCCATCGTCCTCGGGGACATCGCTGGCGTCGGGCTCCTCTTCATGCTGTTCATGTACGCGTACCACGTCAGGAAAAAGAGGCGGCAGCGTCGGGAGGAAAACCCAACGCCGCCGCTGCAGCTGAAGAGCGGGCGAGGAATCGACGGCGACGTCAAGACGCTTGACATCGCCGGAGGCAAAGAGGAGAAGGCGTCCACGTCGACGGGATGCTGCATTGGCCGCAGGAACGACGGCTCGGACAGCTCCGAGTACTCCGCGTCGTCGGACGGCGATTCCGACGACGAGGAGGACCTCAAGAAGAGGGGAAGCTTCATCTGCCGGAGCACCCCGCAGGAGCACGGCGGCAGCAAGAAGCACAACCTGCCCCAGCAGCAGCAGGCGGCCCCCGCGCCTGCGACGCTGGTGACGGTCGACGGCGACGGCGAGCTCGAGATGGAGACGCTGCTCAAGGCGTCGGCCTACATCCTCGGCGCCACGGGCTCGAGCATCGTGTACAAGGCCGTGCTCGCCGACGGCACCGCGCTGGCCGTCCGCCGCATCGGCGAGAGCGGCGGCGCCGAAAAGCTCAAGGACTTCGAGGCGCAGGTGCGCGCCGTCGCCCGGTTCCGACACCCCAACATCCTCCGGCTGCGCGGCTTCTACTGGGGCGCCGACGAGAAGCTCCTCATCCACGACTACGCCCCCAATGGCAGCCTCGCCAACATCGCGTTCAGCAGTAAGTTCCTCCGTCGTCTATTTTGCGTTACCACATTCAGCACTAACTTTCATTCAGATACTAAAAATTGCATCGGAAAGATGCTTGATTTGACACCGACATCTTTAACAGAACTCGTGATGCACTCTCACTTGTACAGTTCATAACCATAATCATTTGCGAAGTTGGAGTCTTTGGGACTGTTCGGTATGACTGAAAAATAAACTAAAATACTATTCTAGCTAATTATTGTGAGAGAAAAATATTATACTGTATGAATATAAACAGTATTTATGTGAGTACGCCGGCCTGCCGGCCCCAGCCCAGCCAGCCAGCCGAACGCACTGTTTGGCTGCAACGGCTTGAGTCCTATGAAAAGATGGCACTTTACTGATTGTACGTGCGGCAGCTTAAATGCGCATTAGTAGTACTGATTCAACTATTCGGTCTGTTCGCTTCTCTGAATTCTAGAGGAATCTGGATGGTATGGAGGAATGCTGGAGGAATTTATGAGAGAAAAATACTGTTTCGGATGAAAAAATAAGCGGATCAAACCGGATTTAAGGGAGCTTAATCGTACTGGTCATAGTTCCTAAAAAAATGTACTGGTCATAGGTACTGATAGTGCAAAAAAACTTATCATTGCTCACACAAATCATTGCAATTTTGCTGGAAATCTTGAAGACTCGTCCCTCTGGTACTACTAGTAGTCCTCTTAACCTACAAATCAAGCAAAACACTGAAAGAACTGTCCTTGGATGCTTGAGTAGTTGCAAATTACTCCTCCCTCGACGCATAACACCTTGGTGTTGCATTGTTACGATTACGAGATTCACTTCACTTGATTTGGTGATGACCGACCGGGTGATTTTGCTGCATCTGCAGGGCGGTTCGGGTCGTCGTCGCCGCTGCACCTGAGCCTGGAGGCGCGGCTGCGGATTGCGCGCGGCGTGGCGCGCGGGCTGGCATACATCCACGAGAAGAAGGGCGTGCACGGTAACCTGAAGCCGAGCAACATCCTGCTGAGCGCCGACATGGAGCCCTGGATCGGGGACCTCGGCCTGGACCGGCTGCTGTCGGGCGAGGCGGCGTCGCACTACCGCGCGGGCGCGTCGGCGCGGCTGTTCGGGAGCAAGCGGTCGATGCACTCGACGAGCAGCCTGCCGGACTTGTCCCAGATGCCCGGGCCGGGCGCGAGCCCCTGCGGGTCGGCGTCCGCCGCTGCCGCGGCGGCGGCCGCGTCGTCGTCGTCGTCGGCCCCGGTGCCGTACCAGGCGCCCGAGTGCCTGAAGAACCTGCGGCCCACGGCCAAGTGGGACGTGTACGCCTTCGGCATGGTGCTGCTTGAGCTGCTCTCCGGGCGGGTCTACTCGGAGGTGGAGCTGTGCCAGTGGCACGCGGGGCTGGTGGCCGCCGAGGAGCACGGCCGCGTGCTCCGGATGGCCGACCCCACGCTCCGCGGCGAGGCCGACGGCAGGGAGGACGCGCTGCTGGCGTGCTTCAGGCTCGCCTTCGCGTGCTGCGCCATGGCGCCCGGCAAGCGGCCCTCCATGAGGGACGCCGTGATGGTGCTCGAACGGGCGGCGGCGGCGGCGGCAGCGCCCAGCGCTGCGGCGAGCAGCAGCGGCGCCGCCGTTCCCTGAGGAAAAAAAAAACTGACCTTGTAGTGCTTGGAGTCGTTACCACTGATCGCAATAATCTTACTGCAAGTGGAAGGACGGTGGCGGCGGTGGTGATCACCGGCGGCGAGCTTGTTTGTTAGGGCGTGTACGTAGATCTGTCACTAATTTTGGAGGTGCTGCGAGAATTAATTAACCTACTAATCCTCTGTGTTTGTGATCGTGAATTTGAAAGCCATGCATATGCATATTCCTTTTTGTGATCTTTGCGTTTGCGTCTCAGCGGATCTCGTGATCTGTCCTTACTGTGACAGTGACAATGTCTGGTGATCACACGATCAACGGTTCTGGTCGACCAAATCGTGATGGCTCTTGAACCTGCCGTGCCGGTTCAGTGCACCGGAGCCGGAGGCGGCCAACAACTCAACAAGGGCTGCAGCTGCTTTATTGGCGGGGCGCTAGCAGCCACCGGCATGTGTCTCCGTGGTCCGTCCGGCTCGCGGACGCGACGAAACGTGGTGTCCCGCCATGTCTGCTCCGGCGGTCCGTACCCGCAGGCCGCAGCAACGAGCAGGGAATGCAGTGGTCTTCCTCGTATTCCTTCCACCGTGCCGTCGCCAACTCGCCATGGCCCATCATGGCGTCGCCCTCCTCGAGACGGAGACGGAGACGGACCACGGGCGACAGGCCACAGCAAGCAGAGAGTAACTTCTCTGGGGGTTGGGGAAGCTGCGGCGTTTAGTGCTTCGAGCATGTAACAGGCGGCCGTGTCGGCCGGGGTTTTTCTGCCGGCCCCGTCCTCCTGCACTGCACTGCACGTCCCCACCGCCCTCGCCTCGTGGTACGTGATTGCCAGAGGTTAGCCAGTAAGCACGGGTTGCTTAGTCCTAACCCAGACCCAGCTAGTGACAGGTTAACAACATCCAGTTCACTGGCACCCATATGCCCCAGAAATAAGCTGAACATACTCCGTACTCTATAAGATTCATGCAACGGCATGCGCCCCAATGACAGGTTTACTGTCACAGCTCACATGCCGCATTAGAAAAATGCAGTGGTATCGGTATGCAGTCAGTCAAGGAAAGGCTTGTGAAACAAGCTAGGCTCATAAAGCAGGTCAGCGTGCGCTAATTAATGGTTAAGGCTCAAAGAGAATCACAAGAAGAGTGCAAGTGTAAGGGCAGCAACAGTGCATAAGCATGCTGCATCTGCATGTGTACTGGAACAGCAGCCTTGACAAACAGTCCATCCAGTTTCGCGGTACAAGCGAAGTGATCCAGTTAAAACAAGCAGATAAAAACTCCGCTTGCACAGTTGTGCGCAACTAGATCCAACAGTAGCATCAAAGCACAAGTAAAATAGCTGACGATGGGGGGTAAATAAATTACAAGATTAGATAATGGATTACCATAGCCTATGTTAGATCAAATCCAGCCTGCAGATCTATACTATCAATATCAGCATTATCTTGCATTAGTTTACAAGAACTAGTACAGCGTTACGAGCGATTGAAGCTTAAAGCAGATCTAGCAGCATGTGTAACCTTGCTGCCACTCAGGGTGAGCAAACCTAGAGAAAACAGAATAAAGAAAACGGAGAACTCCTTCATAAAAATCTACAGGCCAGAACTTAGGTGCAGCCTCAACAATTACATATTAGTACCTTTGATGCAGACATTCGCCATAACTCATCAGGCAGCTGTCTGGCATTGCTAGATCCAATGCTCCATGTTAAACCTAGCAGTTCAGGCATCTTCTGCCTACGCTAGCAGGTGGTCAAACATGACGTTGCCTTTGTCAGTTGATCAGGGGCTTCTGTTGGAATCATCCTGGGATGATCTTGGATTTAGTACTTGATCACATGGTTCCTGCAGCCACAGTTCATACATGATCATGTGAAAGGCATCATGTGGGATGGCAGGTGAATGCTACTCGACATCCTTCTGGACTAGCAATTACAGGTGATTACTTAGTATAGTGCTATACCAAATTTGATGGCTTCCTGTCTTAACAAAAAATAAAAAGGATGATGGCCTCTTAGTATAGTTCTTCTACATCGAAACATCAGGATCTATGTTAACGAAATGCCAACCAAATAAAAGGTAGTCAAGAGAACAACTGGAATCAGATAGAATACAACCAAAGAACATTAGTTACTCCCTAGTTTAGCAGAAGCATATTATAGAAACACTAAACAACTTGGGAACCATCAGGACATATACAGAACTAGGCCTGACAAAATTGCTTCTGCTAAACTAGCCCTACCATGGCTCTGTTAATGCGGTTGTTGCTGATAGCAAGATCTGTATCATTCTCCCAAACTTGTGAAAACGAATTGTGGTGGCCAGCCCAGAAACCAAGGATCGTCCTGTCTCCATTCAAAAAGTAAGAAAAAAGTACTTCAGTAGTTTGTAGAATATCGTTATAGCCATATGAAGAATAGTAATTTTGTTAACAATATGCACGAAGTGCAAGCAAAAAGTATCATCTCAACATGTTAGCAATGCCATTTCCTGCTGCAGGAAGAGCCAATGGCTGCAATAATTGCCGAAGAGCAACATCCTTGTGCAGGATGTAGTCAACATTATAGATTGGCCTCTGTCAGCTCCAAGTGTACTGCTTCAGTAAGGGTACTTCCTGACAGCATAACGCTGAATTTTTTTTTCTTTTAAAAAAAAGATAGCATAATGCTGAACTATCGTTGTCATATTCTCAGATGACATGCCCGTCAAATTACTTAATGTCGCAATCAAGTGCCCTAAAATCTAAAAGAAATCATAGTCTCGAAGTGCCCAAAGACACTACTACTGTAAACAACAGATGACAAACAACAGGGTGGAATGGGAACATGAAAAATCACAATATAGAAACCAAACGGTACTCTATCAGCCTGCTTAATATGCATAAACTCATCAGCCCCTGCACAGATCTGAAAATCACATCCTATCTGACAGTGATAGGCTGATGGCACATTTTCACAATCCAAAAGCACTTAACTTTAGTTCAACAATGAGATGCATGAATTAATTGATCGCCTATGATAGCCAATGAATTCACATCCCACGAATCCCCGAATTCACAAAACAGAACTATAAGACAGAAGCAGTGGGCAGCATTGATGTTATAGGACTGTTTAGCTTGTTCTTCAAGCTGCTCAAATGTTCTCCTATTCTAAGTCCTATAACTTGATATATTCCTTTCCAAATTCAAACAATCCAACTGTTGATGGCAGATCATACATTCATGTACCTGAATCTTAGATGTTTCGCATGAGTTTCCATGTATTAGAGGCTTAGAGCACTCCTACACGGCACAGCACTTGCTGCACGCAAGAAACGGCAACGAACGATGACACAGTTAATCAACCATTTTCCAACTATATATAACACAACAAATCCCACAAACATAGTACACAGTAGATGCGGTCCGGGTCGTCAGTGCAAAAGTGGCCCATGGATGTTCTGGAAGAAGTACGCAATAGAGCACGAGTGCGAATAGGAGGAATACTTGTGGGACAGCGGCGGGGAGGCGGACAGCCATCGCCAGAGAGGAGCAGCTGGAGTAAGTGGTCGCGTGATACGGCATCATACAACCTCTCATGAAATACATTGATCCAAATTTATTCTAATCAAACTATCTTTAACTAAATTTATGAGGAAGAATAATATCATTTTCGATATCAAAGAGATATATTACAAAAATATTAGTAAAATATAAGATTGTTCAACTCAGGATAACTCAAAATCTATTATATTTCAGAACGGAGTAAGTAGATAGCAAGAGAGATGTGACCCAAATAGAAATATAGAATTCAAGTTGAGAAAGGCTCTTGGAGTTGCTCTGAGATCCCAATTCACACACCTTTTAGGACTTAACACATAAATCTGTCAGGGGAGTGGCAGGAAACAAATTATCCTTCAAGCAAAACCAAAATTTGCCGATATGCCTCTTTCATTTTAGTAATGCATTTAAAATGAACTGATGGCAAGCATCTCGTCTTTATGCAAGTCACTAGCATTTCTAAATTTGCAATAATTCCTGGAAACGAATTGGTTGTGCAAACTGCGCGCAGCTCTGCTATATATAGTATGTTACTCGTACAAGTCTAGCATCCAAATTCCAAACAACAAAACAAAATTTTAGGATATGTGTGCTACTTGCTTAAAGTACATTTTCTTGCAAATCAGCCCTGATGGGAAGGGTCAAAATGCTGAACAAACCACATACAGTTCCAGTACCAGGCTTCAGATTACTGAGAGCTCACTAACAAGAATGCAGAAAGTCCAATTACCAACAAGTAAATACCAGAGCTTGCAGTGGACACCCTTGCACCGCTGGTAGTGCTGGAACCATCCAAAGATGCTGAAGCTCCAGGGCTACTGATGGTCACCAGTGGCAGCGGTGGGTCCACAACATCGGCAGGTTCCAACACTGGTGCTGGCCCCTGCACCGGAGGCAGTGCACTGGGGTCTGTCAGTTTGAGCAAAGACCCAGGCTTTGCAGGCATGATCGTGTAGGTCAGGTTCTTACTGAAGTCACTGCATGGGCTCCCTACATTGCATTTAAAAGCAGGAGATTTAAGAATGTAAGCCATGCTGGTAAGAATATGGACGCTCAGCAGTTCAGAATGTTACGCTGACATATACTCACTGAAGTACTCCGCTGCCGTTGCAGGGAACTCGGTCACAATCCCATCAGCTATCAGAGATGAGTACGTCACGATCTCAACCATTGGGTTAGCCCAGAAGTCGAACCCAAGGTTCATGAACTCGTTCCTGAGCAGCCCGACATACACCGACAGGTTTGCGGCGTGCATCTTGTCGATCACATCAGTGAACCGCAAGAGGAATGACCCCTGCGTCTGGACAACCGAGCCCCGACTGATGGACACGGCGTTCGCGAACTTGGCCATCTCCTCCACGGATGCCTTGGACACATCACTGATCGCATTGCCGATCTGGAGGACGCGCTTGAACGCTGGGAACTTCTTGAATGCTCTGAGCACGGCGGAGTCGTCCGATGCGATGAGCGCCTGCTGCCTGGTCTCTTTGTCATAGCTGGCATTGATAAGCGCGCTGGAGACAGCATCCACAATGTCAATGCCTCTGGTTGCAAGGTATGGGGCATTCTGCAAAGTATGCGACTTGAAATGTAAAAGCGTCCATGATTTCTGTAGCCCTACTGATCAGGTTAGTTAATATATTTAGGTTCACTACAAGTCTAATCTGCCAATTACAATGGCAGTAAGAATGGATTCAAGAAAGCTTCCTTACATGAACATCGACTAGTACACCACAGATGTTGCTGCTCTTTGAGAAGGACAGGAAATCAACTAAAGTCATGAGTTTCCCGCTGTTCTTTGCTGCCGGATTTCTTTTCAGTCCTTCTTGATTGTATGGGCCAACAAGATCAGCTTAAGGGACAAAACCAAAACGAAGGTGTTAGCGTGGATGCTAACAGTTTGAACTGAGAAGCAAGAACTTAAAGGGCGTACCCAGTGCAGAGAGCTCCCGCTCTATGCGGGGTCTGGGGAAGGGTGTCAGTGGCAAGCCTTACCCTCGCCTGTGCAATGCGAGGAGACCGCGACTCGAACCCGGGACCTTCCGGTCACAGGCGGTAAGACTCTACCGCTTGCACCAGGCCCACCCTTCAAAGAGAAGCAAGAACTTGTGGCAAACAAAATGGAATGATACTTACGCTTTAGAGTTTGGATTTCGTTCGATAGAAGATCAAATGAGAAGATGCCAGACCCATTCTGTATTTCATTCACAGTAGCAGCTTTTGTCAAGAACACTGTTGCTGCTGTCGTGCCTTTTGTAAGATCCGGGGAGTCCAAGCAAAAGGGCACTGCGTCCTTTGACATCTGTACTGAACAGTCAATTATATCTGCACCGTCTTCCACTGCTTGTTGGTATGCAAGGTCGGTGCAGCCAGGGAATAAGCCACATGCACCATTGTGGGTGATGATCAGTGGTCTGGTATCATCTAACCAAGTTCAGATATTAGTGCAGTGCAATATGGCAGAATATCTCAGTTAGGACAAGAGGTTAAAAGACAGATTTCTTACTTCCAGGAGGAGGAAGAGGGCTGTCCTTAGTATGTGCTAAGCAAGCTACAATAAGAAAGACAAAAAGAACCTGCAGAGGTTAGAGAGTGCATGATAGAAGAATCAATGATCACGTCAAATCATAAGAATCATTGTAACTTCTCGAGCATGAAGTGATAAAAAATCATACTTCATACTCTTATGGCATAATTTAGTCTACACCGAACTACTTTTGAACAACAGTTTAGCTTTTTCAACATGCAGTGGTCCTTACCAATGGCTGCAGAAGCTGTGGATGGGAAGTCAGTGAGGACACCATCAACAGAGAAGTCAGAACTATCAATAAACTGCAAGTACTCAGCACTAGGATCATAGCTGTAGTTGTAACTTGAAATGAAATCATTGGCAAACTTAAATGCATAGACCTCCAAGTCTAGGCCATGGGCGTCTTTCACCAAAGTAGTAGCAGGCTGCAAGTAATGATCCTTGTCCACAGGCCAAATGTAAGTCTTAGGGACGAGAATTCCTGAGGCAAAAGCCTTGACAGATTTCAAGTCCTTCAGAATGGCTCCATAAGGTTGTTTTGTGGAAGGCTCAATGAGTTGTTGATCGAGAAACCGAAAAATGAGCTTCACATTGCTTTTCCCGAGCTTCCCACCAAGGCTTTTCAAGAATCCAACTTCAGGTGAGGAGACATAATTGACCCCAATTTTTTTTGCTCTCGATGATATATACTCTTCGATATTTAACTTGTGATCTAGGAAGAACTGGCCATACTACAAACAGGAACGTAAGAACAGCTATTAGCAGGAGAATAGTTCAATAGGAGGAAAACATGGATGAGTGTGGAACCAACATTCCAAATCCAGGGGAAGAACTATAAAGCTAGCGGTGAAATCATGTTTACCTGTACATTAATCCAAAGTTGAGGAGGGTGGAGTTCTACAACATCATCAACAAGGCTAATTCCCATGGTGCCATCAAATATGCTTGGGCGAGACAGAACATTCTGGATCACTACAGGATGGTCAGAGCATGACATACTAAGTAGATACTGTTTGGAGATTAGAAGAGAAATTTCACAGTTAAAACCTATTAATAATCCCAAACGAACCTTATAGGTACTCCATAAGGCAAGGAAATTCAAACAGCTCATTTCTTATTTTTTCATGAAAATCTTCAAGCATACAAAAAAAAAATAGAACACCACAAGCTTCTTGAAAGTTACTCGAGTTATTTTTACTTACATGTGACATTGTCCATTAGCTGATTTGAAGTGAAGTCGACTGAAAACCATCCGTGCAGATCATCTCCATTCACTTTGTATGTCTTGTCATTCTTAGGGAAGACCTTAGCTATTAGCGTTGAGTCGTCAAGTGCCAAGCCAGTCTTGCAGAATCCAACATTGTCACTTGAAAGCTGTAAATCACAGAAAAGAACAACTTCAGGCAGACTATCCGACAGGGCAAACTGGTACCCGAATTGGCTTGAATCAGGGAACAGGCCAGAGTACCCACCACGAGCTATGACTAATGGAGGGGCACCTACAGAGTAAGAGGGTCAGCAATAATGCAATATCATGCAGTGCAATGCATTGAGTACATAGGATATGTTCAATCAAATAACTTTGTACAGAAACATAACACGTTAGCTGTTAGCATATTTACCACTTAGAGTCTGCCATTTCTGTACTGGATCCTTCAAAGCAGCACTAGCTCCATGAAGCAATAGCAGGAAAAGAAAGATAAGAGGATATATTACTCCCATTTGGTTGCGAGGAGCATGCTGCATTTAAAATAGTTCTGTGAGATGCACATATGGAAGAGCTGCAAGTGAGAAGAGAAAAGCATTATGCACAGACATTAAAACACTGCACCTGCAACAGATGAAAACTGAAACATTTTTTCATAACATTAACCCAATATTTATTGATACAGTGACAAATTAGTAAAGCAAGGAAAGCAGCATCCCGCATCGATGGAAAAGCACATAAAGTCAAATGATCACGCTACCTAAGAGGGCAACATAAACCCACCCAACACTTGAGGAGTACAAACAGCAGGGTATGAACATTATGCCTTTAAACATTTTTCTGGAAATAAGAGAATTAAAATTGGAAGAAAAATGGAATACAACCTAAGAAAGTTGAAATCTCTAAATAAACAAGCTAAGGAAAGAAAAAATTCCTACCACACATGAGACTTTGACTTCTTGACAAATATCCACCAAACCCACAGAAGAAGGGTTGTAAACTCTCCTGCTAGATTGTGGAGAAGAGGCAAGAAGGGTTCTAAACTCTCAATGCTAGATTGCGGAGAAGAGGCAAAAGAGTAGCTTCAGCCAAGACCAAACAAAACAGTGCTATAAATAAAGTTATCTTAAAACGCCAGCCACTGGTTGCGAGCGTTAGCCTAGAAAACTAACTTGCACAGAAAAGTAAATTATTCAATATATTCTTCTCCTGCAGAGCAGGAAAGAGATAGAATAACAACTCTATAATAAAATACTTACGGGTGGTTTCTTTGTGATTATTCATGATGTCAGTTATTACACAGTTTCTAGTATATGTCTTAAATGCTCAATTGAATTAATGAATGTACAGTTCAAACCTTCATATAGAAACTTTCCTCCTAGTAAATTCCTCAAAAAAGCAAGAATTGAATTAAGCTTACCGCAATATATTCCTCATAACTGATTCTTTAGCACCCTCAGTGATCTCTATCTTCCACCACAGCCACCAGCCATGTGGCTTCTGTCACTGTCAGGATGGCTGCCAATGCCACGCTCTTCTCGCAACAGAGTGAACTGTCAGCCTGCTGTTAGTATGTTACCTGCCTTGGTAATGACATCCCCATTGCAATGTCCTGGATCCTGTCTCAACTGCCATTGTCCTTGTCACTCACTCCCAGTTTTAGCAACAAGGAATAGGTGGCCATAGCTGTCCACATAATCAGGATGACCAGTCGTTGTTGCTAAAACTGGGAGGGAGTGACCAGACGAATTTTGCTAACTTCTAGAATATTACCACCCCCCCCCCTGCGCCCTGTCACCAATGTCCATATTGCTCTGAACCAGATCTCCAGCAGCGAGTTATGTGGTTGCACTCCAGGGCTGCCTCCCATGAACCTGCAGCACTGCTAGCAACAATACAAGGAGAAATCGAGATATTCCAGTTGTCCAGCATTGGGAACATGTTAATAGGCTTTGGAACATGGATTTTCTGGTGGTGGCATGGGACGTTGCTGCTACGCAACTGTTCATCGCTGTGTCAGAAAGTATGCAGTTGGCCTATGTGGAGTGAGAAAGGAAGGCAGAAAAAGTTTTTTGCACAGATGTGAGTTTAGGTGGTAGGGTGGAGCATAGGTGGCATGTCTTGTGGAGGGGAACAAGGTCTGTTGCTTGTCTGTGTGAAGGTACAAGGTTGTAAAAGGAACTTATGCAACAGAACAAGAATACAGGCAGGTGGAGAGAAGACAGATCGAATACAGAACTGGTACGATGAATTATGACCAGAAACTGAGTGCTGCTACATATAAAAATGCGTGTCCAGACTTGGAAAGAAAATTATCAACAAATTGTATTACGACTAGCATCTTGATACTATTGTATTCCATAGGAAACAATTATCTTTTTCAAGAACTTCAAAATACAAAAAAAGGTCAAGCATGGAGTTTTCATATGATGGTAATAATGGGATCTGCCATTTTCCTGGACCTTGCAGATTCATAATTTTACTGAGAGAACTAGATACATGTGTAATTGAGAAGGATTCATTTCTGAGCACTAACCAAGCGGCCAAGACAGCATGAACAATTGGTCCCTGGCAATTACCTATCCTACTGCAGCCTTGATGCCACGAAAATGAAAAGAGATTAACCATAAATATGTATCACCATTTGACGTGCTTGTCATAGTAAAATTCAAACCATCAATGGAAAAAAATGCCACCATTCAAGAACAATTGGGTGGCAATGCATGCAAAACATATGCAACCACTATGTTTCAAATGATAACGATTGTTGTTCTTGCCCCTACTTTGAAGGTCAATTGTGATTTTATCCTCGTCTTTTTAACTTTGTGATTTTACCCTCGTTCACCCCTGTTCTAGATTATATTAGCTGAAGGTCAAACAAGTGAATTAAAGAAAAAGAAAAAAGAAAAGACGGTACTAACCCCTAACCTCCCTCCCGGGTTCCGCTGATGGTTGATTAAGCATATGCAACTTCTTAAACCTTTCATAGATTTCAAATATTTGCAAATTTTAAAATCATTTCAAAATGTTGTCCACATTTTTTATGTCAAAATAGAGGTTAAAATTGTTAGACAATAGGGTACGGCAGGCCTCCTTGGGCTGCACATCCCATCCTTGATTGGGCCCTAAGCCTGCACACCTGCACAGGATGAGGATAGATATTATTGAGATATTATATGCAAGGATTACCGTTGATTGGTTCTGTTTCCATAAGCCAACTCCTAGGTCTTCCTTGCCTATATATGTGTAACCTGTCACCCTCAATAATCAATCTATTATTCCCTGTGCCAATACTTGTTTACAAAAATCACAGATTACAAAAAAAAAAAGGGGGCAAATTCACATGGGAAAATTAGTCTTTTTTAGCTGAACTAACACCATTAACACATCTAAATTGAATAGGGGTAAACTCTACCTTCATTTTGAAAAGGCAGGGCAAAATCACAAAGTTACATAAATGAGGGCAAAATCACAATTGGACTTCAAAACAGGGGTAAAAACACAACCCCTAAATGATAATTTAACAATGAGGATAAATAGTTTATCCCGTACAAAATATACCATATGGATGGGGAGAGAGAGAGAGTGTGTGTGTGTGTGTGTGTGTGTGTGTGAGAGAGAGAGAGAGAGAGATTTGTCTCTAGGACACTGAAAACAAAGGAACAAACCTCATTTTTAAGTTAATAGCATATCCAAGAATCACCATGGAACTAATATAACAAGCAGCCTAGAGATTTGAAAGCCTACAAGTGTTAGAATGGTGTGAAACACTCACAAATCAAGTTCTCGTTTCTCAACCAAAAAAAAGGACACCTTGATGAAACTTCAGCTAAGCGTTATTAAGAAGTATATTTGTTAAATTTTGAACAAAACACTACAACACAAAGAACTGGACAAACCAGCTATAAAAAATCATCAATCATATGCCATCAATTGCAACAGTCAGAAGCATCCTTTGAGGTCATACATTGCATATTAGCAAATGATAAACCATAAACTACACCTTAGATGCAGATTCTAGTAGGCGCTGTTCAGGGTGCAAGTATGGAGAGCAAAAAGTGGAGTACCAGAGTGTTAATCCTCAAGCACTTCTTTTCTACAATGGAGACAGTGGCACGGAGCTCATTATTGACTGAAGTTAATCAAATATTGTGTTCACTCACATTTTGAAGTAATATTTATCAGTATCCTAATAATGTCTCAACGCTGAGAATTATGGAAGCCCTCCACTCACCTGGTGGAACCAAGGTTATACAAGAGATGAATTTACGTCAACAGCTATTTGTTACCACTCTGTATTTCCCAATGAAATTGTTCTTTTTCATTATTATTAATGACTTGATGTAACATAGGCACGCAACAATAAGAAAATTCATCCGCTTTATCTCCACTACAGTGATCTATCCAGCTTACGATTAAGTTGGCGGCATTGTAACTCACCATGGCAAGAGCCCCATCTAGAATAGGAATTTTATGCACAAACTTGACAAATACAACAGGGACAAAAGAAATCATCAAACCCAGAAGAACCCTTTTGTAAAGAGAGCAAAGAAGCTTTCACTTTTAAACGCCTAACTGTTCTGTATGTGAAACTCAGTGGATGAACACATTGCATGAGGATCAACAAAATGGGGATCTTCCTTAGTTGTTAATAAATGAAAAAGTTATCAATTAGAAAGGACAAAAGAATCTTCATCCCGAAGTAAAAGAAGCACTAAAGTCATTCCAGCGACATATTTCAAGATCCCAATATTATTGGAAGAGCCTTCATCAAAATAATTAAAAAAAAACTGAATGAACCAGTTGAGCATACCAGATACCACGACATCATCACAAGATCAACAATTCAAGACTTGTTAGGCCACCGGTTACAAATGGAAAAGCTAGCAGATGCCTCAGTGAAAAGCCAGAAATAACATCACACAATGACACAGCATTAGAGTCATTGCATGCCTTGACCTCAATGGCATTGGAAACATGCCGCCTATTGCCTAACCTTGTGATCTAACCCTACTAGACAAGCCTCAGGGCTTCAGTGGAACTAAAACATCCCGATCCCTAAATCCTTCAAATGCAATCTTACCCTCATATGCCTTAACAACATCTGGCACATCCTGAGCATGCCTCAAGACATACCTTTCGGAGAAAACCTTGGCACTACCAAGCAACGCTGAAGGTAACTTGATGTTGGGGTCAATCTTTCTCTCCCTCATCAAAACGCTTATCACGGCACACCTTGGTATGATGGTCTTCTCCAAGCTATACGCCATAAGCACAGGTCGCTCCATTACCTCGCTTAGTTCGAACTTCAAGTCATCCAGGAAGAACCGGAGCTTCTTCTTTATGCTCTCATCAGAGAAGTGCAGTATCGAGGGTTGCCTCTTGATCGCCTTTTGGAGGTCGCCCTCAGAAACGCCGAAGCTCCGGTACAGGGCCACCTTTCGCAGCCACGTTTCCCTACTGAGGTTGCAGAACAGGCTGATGCCGTAGACAAAGCCCCTGTCTGTTACGCCCAGGCCAAGCACCTTGACGTCATCAAAGATCTGGGTTATACGGTCGACCGAAATTGTGAGCACAGCCATGTCGATGGCGAGGAGCTTGGAGATGGACTTGTCGGGGAGGCCGAGTCGGCGGAGGGCGTCCACGACCGGGCGCATTCTCTTGTCCAGGTCGACCTGGAGGGCGCGTGGGGCGCGGCAGATGGCGGAACCGACGTCGCTGTCGACGCCGATGATGCCGCGGAGGAACTGGATGCAGGGCAGGAGGTGCTTGTCGAGGCTGGACGCGAGGAGGCTCGGCGCGTTAGCGAGCCTCCGCGGCTTGACGCGGAGGGAAGCGAAAAGATCGAGCTTAGGCCGGAGGATCCGGTCAGGGTCGAGGGTGAGGATCGATGTATGTCTGCGGACTACATCGGTGATGTCCGCGTCAGTGAAGCCGTAGCTGCGGAGGAGCGCGCGGACGGCGTCGGCCTTGGCGGTCGAGCGGATGCGGCTCTTGCAGGCGGACGCGGCGGCGGGGGAGAGCCCGCAGGAGATGAGGTAGGAGATGGTGGTTGGGCAGGGCTTGGAGACGGGGACGCCCGCGAGGGCAGCTGAGGAGCAGCCGTGGGAGAGGAGGGCGTCGCTGGGGTTGGGCTGGATGGGGTTTATGCCGGCGGCGGAGGGGATTTGGCGGAGGCGGAGGAGCCGCCGCCGGCAGATGGAAGCGAACATGCCTGGCGCGGTCTTGGCTCGAGTGGACTCTGGAGTGCGGTGGGCCGTGCCCGTTTTCAGGTTTTCTCGATCACGCACAGGAAGGTTTACGCGTAGGATAAAAGAAAAGTTTATCCTAGATGGCATAAAAGATATACATAGACATCTGGATTTTCTTTGGTGTACTAAAAGCTACGGCGTTACATCCTGATAAACTCGAGTTACAGTGCCGGCTAGGAGGCTATATCCGGGCTGCCGAGCGGCGGCTGCGCTGCTTGCGCGGACCCGTTGAAGTTTGAACAAATTATTGAAAACCCGCCTGACTCAAAATGTGACATAGATCATGAGCATGTCTCGAATGCATCAGCAGCCATTAAACTTGACAGAGAATGCTGTCTAGTTTTTCACTAAAATGCATATCCAGCGCCCTGTTCATTTGGCTTATAAGACGTACTTTTTCAGTCAACGAACATTATTTTTCTCTCATAACAAATCAACCAACAGTACTTTCAGCCATGTCTTATCAGCCAAGCGAACAGGGCACAGATCAATAAACTAGCACACGGTATGTCACATGTCCATTTGCTGACGTGGTGGTCCACGCTAACACCAGCAATGTTGAACTTATCAGCCTGGCTTATCAGCCATGATACAGTATTTTTCTCTCGCAACAAATCAGCGAACAGTACTTTTCAACTTGGCTTTTCAGCGAAACGAACAGGTAAACTTGGCAGAGTGTGTCATCTAGGTCTTTAAACTTTCAAAAGGCACGACCACATACATGAACTAGACCCGCGCTATGTCGCATGTCCAAATAGATATGATATCTGTATTCGTTTGTGTCAATATGGATATTCATTTTTAATTTTAATCTGGATACTAAGTGGATGTTTCTGTATTCGTTTTCTATAATTTTTCTCTATCTCATGCCATACTTATATTCCAATCAAATATGCAGCATTTAAACTATCTAAAACTTATCTATGTAGCTAATAACATTATATAGTATTATTATTAATAATAATATATAAAGGTTAGTTTTCATATGGCTAATCATATTAACTTTAAGTACTTTAATTATTCATAAATTGGTGAAATTATTTTTATATATTTTAAACTATTTATTGATAAATATTATTTGTAGTTTTAGTGATTTTTGATATATTTAGTTGTTGAAATATTTATTATACATGTTATTTTATGAGTTGTCGTTATCTACAAGGGTTATATAATCATATTCTCTATATGCATAATGATTTTGTTCTATTAGAGCTATCGACAAGCAAATAGATATATGTTATCGTGAGAGGTCACCGACACCACCATATCAATAAACAGGTCTAGACTATTTGGACCTGCAGGTCTAGACTATTTGGACCTGCGACGTAGCGTGGACCTAGTTCATGTATGTGGTTGTCCATTTTGAAAGTTCTGCCAAGTTTAGAGGCTCATTGGTGCCAATGTGGACTACCATATCAGCAAAGCCTGAACCTGTTTGGACCTGTGACGTACATGCTTAGTTTACGGGTCTAAATGTGCATTTTAGAACTTTGAGGACCTAGACGACACCCGCTGACAAGTTTAGGGACAGTTAGTGAATTTTACTCATATCCAAAAGAACAAGAAGAACCCATCAGCTAAACAAACCACGAGTCCACGGCGCAATGGCGCTGATGGCCTATGAAAACAGATGATCAATCTTGAGAACAAACAACACGTCAAACTGTGTTCAATATTTTCGTCAACTTGATCAACCCTCCCATGAGCCAAGCGATCTGCTGTCCAACAGCCATTGGACTACAAGCCAAATAGAGAATTCACACTTCCTAGGAGCCCATGAGTGAAAAAACTGTTAACACCAGGAGGGGAGTAACGGCAATGGAGCTTTTCCATGAAACTATAACAACTTATAAAGCATACCATCAAACATAACTAAACAGGCTCAACAAGAGAAGAAGCTCGTGAAGAGATTTTGTTCCCGTCATACTGGCATCATATTACAAATAACATTCTCCACTGGAGCTCATATCACGACTGGGGCAAAGTTTCCATTGTGTACCAGATTTAGACATGTCGAAATCGCTGCAATGCATTTCCAGCTCTTAACATAGATCACCTTAGATTAGATCCCATTGAGCGTGATCACAATATGTCGAGTAGCATAGTCTCGATGTTCACAGAGCCAAATACCCCACAAAATTAAAATTAGAATGATCAACATTAGGTCCCAGATATAGCTAGGTTGATTAATGATGATTTTTTGTTTTGGTTTTGTTTTTGTTTTTGGTGATATAAGGCACATAGCTCACACAGACCACACTAAACCTCGCCATATGCGTGTGGATCCTGCTACACATATGCTAGCAATCCTAGGCCCCAAGTGCGTGGTCTGACATAACGCCACACTGGTGTGTACCAAATTGGTACAAGTAGGAACCTTGGGGATAAACAACAATGAGTTTTAGCTGCTTCGAATATTGAAACGATGTTGCAGGTAATAATCCCAAAGCAACTTGCTGCAGAGACTTGATACACTAAATGAACTTGTGCTTATATAATTTTACTCATTTCTTTATCTGAAATCCTCAATTATTCTCAACAGCCACCACGAAAACAGAACCTTAAACGGTGATATTAGAGGTGATTAAGTGTACTACAATATGGTACATGCCAAGTTAGATATTTTCGTGCCTGCTAAATTCCCATGTTGAGACGCCCATTGGTGATAGGAATCCTGATGCAAAACACCGAGTGTTATTATAAATATGACTTGGACACATCAAAAGTTATTGGGAAGGATGAAAGGAGTCTACATACGTCAGGGAACAACCAAACATTGATGATTTAATATGTGCTGGCATGTCATCAGGTCCTGCAAATGAAACCTGACAATTTGTGAGTGATCTAAACCATGCATAATACATGGTCTCGGCCAACAAAAGTAGAAAACCATTGAAACAATGACAAGAATAAGACACATCAAATGTATGAAATTTTAAAAGAACAGTAGCTCCAATATTTGCTACGATAAGTTTACTACAACTCTGTAATAGCGGGATGGATTTTTTTTTTAAAAAAAATTACTAATACTCAGATTATAGTTGTTCACCTCTCTCTCAAAATAATAACAGGCACAATGCTAGAATTGAACAAATTATGATAACAAGGAATGCTGAAGACCAACCACATCAGTTGTCAAAGAACTAGCCTTCTATGTTGTGCCTCCATAGACAGATAGACCCTGATCATAATAAAAACAAAAACATAAATTAAGGTACCAGTTCAATTTTCTCTCCACGGACAGAATTAAACAAGAAATATCACGGCATTCACCTCTGGAACAATGCGACTAAGAAATGTTTCAGTGTCAACCTGGACATCAGAGTCGTAATTCTCATTAATTGTCAATGAAACGCTTGTGTGCTGAACTGTAGAGCATGACCATTTTACTAGTGATAAAAATATTAAGAACTGTGTCTGAAATATACTTGTCAGAGACTGCATACACAAAGTCTACATAAAAATCAAATTCAAATCTAATATAATATGAGGTTTCATGGGTACATCTGCTGTCTCAAGTTTTCAGTTCTTCTCTCTTCTAATTAGAATCACCATGAAAATACATGAATTGAATATATTTTCATTATACCCAATATTTCTTAGCAGCAAGTGCTAGTCTACATGAATATTGTTTCTTTTTCTTCCTATACGCCTGAACGGGCAAGAAAGTCAAGTAACAGCAAATTCTTTTTCTTTCTTCCTTTTTTGCATAAATGACAAAAGGGAAAAATCTATGTATCGCACAAGTGCTCAAAATCTCAAATGGTGGACATGAGAATAAGAAATACTGACATCGCTACAACAAAACAAGACCTACAGAATTTGCCAACACTGATAGTATATAGATGTAAGAGCCAACTGCTAGAATCCACTCAGAACTTGCATCTCCATGAGACTAAATAAAAAAAGTATTCAAATTATGGTTGTTCTAGTGAGTTCCGCTTGAATTCTCTCCCAAGCATATCCGCTCACAAATGATGCATTCATCAGTGATCACAACTTCAAAGATTCTCAATGTACCTATTTCCAATTGTCCATACTAGCTTTGACATGAAAAGCACTGGGAACGCAGACCAACTCCAGATATTGTGACCGTCCAGTGGCCTACTTATCTTATGGTCTCCGTGTTAATGATTCTGACTGACAGTAGTATACCATCGACACTAAATAATCACGTAACTTTCATCACTGAGAGAAAAAAAATTGATACACAAAATCAACTATGCACCAAAAAAATTGCAGGAAACGCATCCATTGTGAATAAATACATACAGAACAGATGCGCCATGCCACACTTGAACTCGGCCAGGTCATTCCTTATCTCGTTTACGATCTGCGACAGACGATAAACAACACCATCACCTCACCCGACAGGCAACTGAAGCTATGTACGACTAGGAACGACGAGGGGCGAGGGGGCGCATGGCGGGGGAGAAAGGGCACCTTGTTGGTGATGAGGTGGCAGCCGCGGCGCTGAGGCGGGATGACCACGGTCCTCTGGGCCCACCGGGCGGCCTGGGGTCCAGCCGCCGACGGCGCCGAGGAGGAGGCGACCTCGCACCGGACGGCGCCACGCGCGCCGCGGCGGGGCCGCCCGGAGTCCGGAGCCGTGCTGCGGCAGGGCCGCACGGAGGCGGAGGCGGAGACGAATATGGCCGGAGCCGACGCGAACGCCACCGCCTGCATGGTTTGACAGCACGGCGGCGGTGGCTGGGAGATTCGGGAATTTCGGTGAGCACCGCGGACGAAGAGAGCACGAATTTGTGGTGTGACACGGCGGTTGTTTCTAGTTCTCACTTTTTTATGTGGGTGTCGTCAGGTTTTGTTTCGTTTTCTATGTTTTTTTTTATAGATTTTTTCGTTTTCTATGTTGGAGAACGAGAAATGATGAATTCCACTTGGTTTCTAGTACCAAATTATATTACACTCTGTATTTTTTCATAGTCTTCAAATTATATACAAAAGAACTTGAAATATTACAAGTTCTTCCAACATACTTTCCTAGTAGCATGCGTTCAGTGGTCCGTATGAACAAAATATCATCGGACATGAAGCCTTTTTATGCCGATTCGCAAACCAACTCTAATATCTTGAACATAGCCACTTTTAGAATGTACTCCAAATTATAATTCATTTGACTTTTCTGACTCTAAGTTTGACCACTCGTCTTATTCAAAAAATTTGTGTAAACATAGTTAAATTTAAGTCATTCTTGAAGAACTTTTTGTTAATAAAGCAAGCCACAGCAAAATAAATGATATTTTGCACAAATTTTTGAATAAGACGAGTTGTCAAATTTAGAGTCAAAAAATTCAAATGAACTATAATTTGGAACATACTTAGTAGGAATTTATAGAAATCCTATATAAATTTTTACTCGAATCAGTTCAATTTCACAAAAAAACATAATGAGAAACAATCATCATTTTAAAGGGGCTTAAAGATGGCATGAATTCATTTGATTCGGACACTGCCTAATTATGGAATCCCTCGCGCTATTCATAGATGTCATGTCATAGAAAAAGAGATGCTATCACCCTTCCAATGCATACACTTATAAATTTATTTCTTAGGATTTAAAAGTTAATTAATTGTGTGTATGAGTTGTGTCTATGGTAGACGCAAAATATGTTTCCGGTTTTAAAAACTTGGTCTTTGCTGCCAAGTTTTTTCTTCTCTCTTATTAAACTTGATGTCACATTAGCAAAAAGGTTTATTCCTTTTTTTTTAGAATTATTAGTGGTGTGTTTCTTACCGTAAGGTGCTCAATGTTAAAGTGAATACACTTTGACAACATATTGTGGCCAAATGCTAAAGCAGATAGCTCCAAACGTACGTTAGTAAACCGTTTACCATTTCTTTTTTTTTTTTACGAATTACACAAGTACAGACGTAGACACTCACACGTATGCACACTCATCCCTATAAATACACGTATAGAAACCCTATCCTTATGAGCACCTTCGAAAGACTGTGCCGGGGCATCTCGAGATTGACAAAGTCACCACAGGCGCTTCGCTGTTGACGGGAACGTCACCTACCACTGAAAGCACAACTGAAAGTCCTAGTTTGGTTTTGAATAATTAATGAAACCTATGCACTAACCTTTGTCGTGAGATGTGATATGAGCTAAGTTGGTGCAATCCAAGTAAGGAGCATGGTGGTACTCAATTGATGATGATGATCACATGAAATAATGAAGATGGCCACATGTGATGATGATTAAGTGCTTAACTTGGAAAAGAAGAAAGAGAAAAACAAAACCCTATGGAAATCAAGACAAATGTATAAATAGGGATTTTGCGTTTTGGTGATCAAAATATTATAGAGAGTGTGATCACATTTATGATAAATGGTCGTACTATTAAGAGGGGTTCTTAACTAGACAATTCGGTCATCTAGTGCCACTAGGTGTTGGACTTCATGCAATTTAGGCCTAGTGCACTTCGGAGAGCAATCGAAAATATTTATGGAAAATATTTTGAGAAATGCTAACTTGGCTCTAACATATTTTGGGAAAACATATTCAGAGTTAGCAACGCTTGCAAAAGAGTGTTAGATTGCTTGTGGATCGAATCGAGAATCGAAAACGCAGCTAACGGAGGTGTTTGCCTCGGAGTGGTCACTGCCATGGGTGTAGCGGTGCACCGCCCTGACCTGTCCGGTGACCGGCTGGCAGAGGCCGATGGACGCTGGTTTGGGGTGGTCATCAGACATGCCGGTGTACACCGCCTCGGGCACGGCGGTGCACCGCCATGGTCACCGCCACTGGCGCGACGGTGCCACCGCCGTTTTTATCCAGAGGCTAGAGCTAGCGAAGGGGGCACTGCCCTGGTCACCGCCATGGGTGCGGCGGTGCACCGCCCCTTTTTATCCAGAGACATGGTCTCTCGGGGGCACGGCTGGGTGGTCACCGCCACCCCTAGGGCGGTGTCACCGCCACCCTGTTCGGTGCCCCAACGGCTAGTTTGTGACCGTTAAAATTCGATAGTTGGGCAGGTCACCGCCATGCTCGGTGACCTCGCAGAAATAGCTCGAAGGGGTACAACGGCTCTATTTGCTTGTGTGGCTATAAATAGAGGGTGTGGCCGGCCTTGGCCACTCTCTTGGCACCTCATACACTTGTGCACACCCTTTGGAAGCTGAGCAACACACTCCACTCACTTGTTCACTTGATTTCGTCATCTTGAGTGAGTTTGGAGAGCCTCTAGTGCATTGCATTGAGTTGCATCATCTTGTGGCACTAGTTGGGTGATTTGGGTTGGTTGTAAGCTTGTTACTCTTGGTGTTTGCTGACACCTAGACGGTCCGGTGATTGGAGGATCGTTGAGCAGAGTTGGTGATGGTCTCCGGCCTCGATCGATTGCTCGTGAGGGGTCTCGTGCCTTCCCTGGCGGAGCGCCAAAGGCAACTCTAGTAAATTGCTCGTGTCATTGAGTTACCTCACTTGTGGGTAGATTCTTGCGGTGTCCAATTGTGTGGACGAGGTTCGTGCAACACCTCTTAGCCGCCGACCACCAAGTGTTGGTCGACACAACGTGGACTAGCGTGCCGGCAAACATGTGAACCTCACGAGAAAAAAATTTGTGTCTATTGTGTGATTGGTTGTCTCCACATTGTGATTAGTTCATTTCTCGACGCGACGGTATAATCACCCTATTCACCCCTTTACATTCCTTGCAAACTAGTTGTCAAGCTCTTTAGTGTAATTAGTCTTTAAGAGCTTGTTAGTTTGGTTAGTGTGACTCCTTAGTTAGCCTTTGAGAGCACACTAGTTTAGTGAGTAGTGACTTAGCTTGTTGCGTGTGCTAGTGGTTATAGAAACTAGAATTGTTGGAATAGGTGGCTTGCAATCCTTGTAGAGCTAGAGTAAAATTATATTTCGTCATTTAGTGTATTAACCTCTTACTCTATTGTTTTTGTAGAAATTTTTATAAACTATTCACTCCCCCTCTAGACATTTAGGACCTTTCAACAGTGTCGTTAAATCCTGGAATGAATCCAGAAAACTACGAGCATCTGTGCCAAGTCAAGGACTTAAACCTAGGTGGCTAGGCTCCGTTCGCACCGTTTACCATGTTCATGTTACATGATTATACACTTCAGAAAAAAACATTAGAAAAAAAAACATTGTTGGTCGAATATCAGTAGCTAAATTCAATGGTGACAACAAACAAACAAGAGAAAACTATTTTCTCAATCATATACCTAGATTGCAGAAACTATTTTCCCAATCTAGGCATTATAAAGTCATTTATCGAAAACTGCTAATGCCATGACTGAAGAAACTATTTTCTCATTTCCGTTTGGAAAGCACATTATAAACAACAACATACGCTCACCCTTCTGATTGTATAGTTTGATAGCTAAGGTCATCGCATTTATTTTTCATTCTGAAATTTCTTCTTGCACTGCTAAATAAACCCCACATGTTTCAGTGCTGTTTTTTTCCTCTCCAAATGCTGAATTTGCTGGACCTAAATTCGCACTGTTTCAGAAAATATTCAGATGAAAAATGTCCATAATCGTCGAAGCTTTTCGTAAAGCCACTCTCCAAGCAAAGAATGAGTGGGAAGAATGTCAATCACAAAAAAAAAAAAAAGAGAGTGGGAAACCCCCGTGACCGGCAACGACCCGAACGCCACACAACACAAATCACAAATGCAGTCGCTCCACCTCTCCCCGGCGCCGCCAAGGCCGGCCCTCCCGACGCTGAGGCGGCGGCCGGTGTCCTCTGCCGTGGCTTCGGCGCCGGCGCCGAAGCCCCACTTCTCCGCTCCCGGTCGTGCGGCTGCTGTCGGTGGTACCTCATTCTATGCCGCCGACCGAATCTCTTCGCCGCGCCACCTCACCGCCGCGTCTGCAGGGGCTGGGGCGGCGACATCCAGTCCTTCTGACCCCAGCCCTCTCTCTGCGGAGGCAGAGTCTGACCCCAGCCCTCTCTCTGCGGAGGCCGTGGCCGAACGCGCCAAGCTGGCTCAGGTGCCTTTCACCCGCCCACTCCGTTGATGTGTTGAGTCTCAGTAGCCGTACCGCCAGGATTTCTAGTGTCCGGATAAGGACAGTTAGAGTTGTAGTCAAGTGTCCTGGAGATTGGGGTTCTTGCAACCACGTGCTCGTTGTTTCTGGTTGCTGCAACAATTGGGCAATGAGGTTCAAATATTTTGACTATTTGAGAGAGCTAGTAGAGCACATCAGCGAATGCAAGGAAAGAAAATATAAGCAATGCCGTGGTAGTTTCTTCTTCTGCTACTGCTCTGCTTTGGTGTGATGGAATGAAGTGGCACCTTAGAATTCGATCATCAATATTAAAGAATAAAGACTCCGACTTTGTTGATACATTGCCTTGTAGTCTATTTTTCGGAAGAGGTGTGATATCGTTTGGTTTTACTATATTCAGAAACCACATTTAGTTCTACCAAAACCTCATGTAAACTGTGGTATCTTTTGTTCATGATTTCTGAAGTTGTGTTACTGTTATAATTTCCATATCCATATGTTAGCTATGAGGTCCTATCTTCTGTTACTTGACTGTTAGCGTATAGTAATAACTTGGTTAAATTGTCAAACTTCAAGAGAGTTGTTTCCTAAATGAACTAGAACATGGTGATCTTTCTAGATTGTCAGGAACCCCAGCTATTTTTCTCCATCACATAGTTACTGGATCTACCAGCACTCATGTGTTAGCTATGAGGTGACCTACCAACACTCGTGTGTTAGCTGTGAGGTGCTATCTTCTGTTACTCGACTGTTAGCGTATAGTAACTTTTGGTTAAATTGTCAGACAACAAGAGAGTTGTTTCCTAAATAAATTTGAACATGGTGATCTTTCTAGATTGTTAGGTACCCCAGCTATTTTTCTCCATCACATAGTTACTGGGATCTACCAACACTCATGTGTTAACTATGAGGTACTATCTTCTGTTACTCGACTGTTAGCATATACAGTAACCTGGTTCAATTGTTAGACTTTAAGAGAGTTGTTTCCTAAATAAACTTTAACATGGTGGTATTTCTATATTGTCAGGCACCTAAAGCTATTTTTCTCCATCATATAGTCACTGGGATCTACCAACACTAATGCTCCCAGCATACATTACTATGCATACTATGATTCCAACACTCATGCTCCCAACATACATTTACTATGCATACTATGATTCTCAAGTATTAGCCAATCAGTACTTACCTTTCTTTTGCAGGTTAGCAAAAAACTAGAGAAAACAGCACGGCATTTTAAGAATTTGGGTACCCTGGGGTTTTGGTCTCAGTTAGTGTGTACATTTGTTTCGGCTGGGATTCTGTCATTCTCTGCGGTTGCTACAGGGAATGTAACAGCTCCCTTCACATTCTGTGCAACTGCAGTTGGCATCGTCATGGCCTTCATCTCAGTCTTCCAGTCATATGGTTATATCCGCCTTTCTGAAAGGCTTAAAAGAACAGCAAATGAACCTTCGAAGGTACTTCCATCGCCTGAAATAGTTGTAAAGCTGCAGCATTATTTTCTTTTTCTCCGTGGAACAAAATATTTCTGCTGTCACTTAGCCTATTATATTCGCACCATCTTCCACCTGTCTACAGCTGCTTCATGTCCTCATCTGGATCTTACACCCATCAGCACATTATTTGTAGTATTTGACTTATTTCGCTAAATCTGCTGGAAGTAAAGTGGCTGGAATATATTTCTGATTCAAGCTAAATAAAAATAGGAATCAAACTCCTACGGAGAATTCTGTTATCTTACTTTTATGTGGTGCTCTTGATAAAATGCTCTAGACATGCTTCTGAGCCAAAACTAAAACTGTTTTCTCCTTTTTCAGGCTCCTCCACGTGCGGATGTGGTTAATAATCTGAGGAACAGTATCGTGCTTAATGTTGTTGGAATGGCTGCTGCAGTTCTTGGCCTGCAGGCAACTGTAGGTGCTTTGGTAGGCAAAGCACTCACTACCTCACCAGTGCCCTACTACCAGGGAATATCCCCTGGACAGAGTCCCGTTCTTGCTTTAGATATCTTTCTTGTTCAGGTATGCCACTGTTTATTTTTGTTTTCATTTGTGTTTAGTGTACAGTAAGAATAGCTTATGTGGGTGTTTCATGCTTTCTTTCTAATGGGAAAGTTTGTTTTGTGTAGTCTGGCATAGATTATCTTCACACAAATATTGGAACACGGGTCCACAACTGAAAACCAATATTATTTCCAATAGCTAGTGTCTAATTCTCATCATAACTAAAGCTCTAGACCTCCATTGATTTTTAAAATTCAATTTATGTTAGTCCAATTGGTATTACTATGTTTGTTTGACATTGTGGCAGTCCATTTCTTTATTTATTCAATATAACTGGTATTTTCGCTACGTTATTACTGATACAAGAGCACTCATCGTTTTCTTGCCTTTTGTTTCTATCATCTACAGGCTTCAGCCAACACGATCCTTTCACATTTCCTTGGGATATCCAGCTCACTGGAGCTACTGCGGTCTGTAACATTGACCCAAACAGAAGCTGCCCCAGTGCCAAAACCAGCATTGCGGTCTGTAACATTGTCTAAAACAGAAGCTGCCCCAGTGCCAAAACCGGCATGAGCGTGTCCGCAAAATCCTCCTGACCTGACGAGTATAACACCAGTTTTTTTTTTTTTTTTTTATTATTGTAGTCCAATACGGATCTATTGTATCCATAGATCTCCGCTCGTTTTGAACCATATGAGCTTATATCGATTTAAGAGCCTAGTCTGTAAGTTTGACAGCTTCCAAACATACGAAAGCTGCCTCACAGAAACAGAATACCACATTGCTGTCAGGTTGGAAACCTGGTTCCAGCTCCAGATTATGTTATTTTTTTACCGCAGAGAGCAAGTTTCTTTGTATGCACATCATCAAAATGTGTCTAAAGGCAGAATTTCACAATTTTATATAACCAAACGATGTGCAGCGCAACAAAATGAAACCTTCATTTCCTCTATGCTATTGTAAAGCACTGTTTGTTACATTCAACTCTGGGTAATGTAGAAAAAACACAGGTTACCAGCCAGTAACCCTCATGGCCTCTACCACTGCCATATGGACCCTGTATATTTCCTAAGAGATGTACAAGATGAACAAAATCAAACCTTCAGCCAAGTAAAAACTGACGGCCCGTCAGAACCAGTCTTCAAGAATTAGAAACTCCAGTCAGCACCTATGCCTCGTCATACATAGCATAACATACCTCCCTGACCCAGTAACACTGCAGCTGTATCCAACAAAAGAACTCATCAAACTCTTGCCATTCTCATGATCCGAAGTGGCTTGATTATCGCGTCAAGATTGTCAGCCTGCATCTCGAGATTCCCCGAGTCCAATTCCATCGGCTGTATGTCATCCGAAGCGTCTGCATCTTCAGGGACTTCAATATCAGCACCAAGTTCAATGAAGTCAGCAAAGTCCTCACCAGAGACTTGCTCTGGTTTCTGTCTCTCTTCTTCCTCCAAAGAAACTATCCTTGCTCCACTGCCATGGCCAATACTTGTCTCAAAATACCGACCCCAACTGTTGTTTTGGACGGTGTCTACTTTGCTTCTCTTGGATTTGTTTTTCTTCTTGGGGTGATGAAGCTTGCATCTTGATTCTTGTGGGCACTCTCCTGTCGCCTCAAAGACGGGGCATACATAGCTGTGCTTTTTACGACACTGCTCGTAACAGAGATTGTTTCAAGTCCATGAAAAGATTAGTGATCTCGATTCAGAACCATAAAGGTTCATCTAAGGCCCCAGAAGTTTAAAAGATGAACGAGCTATGTTTTAAAGCAGAGACGTGTTTTTACTCAAAGCAGAGACAGCATGCTTTTCCAGCATAGGTTTCCCCCAAAAGGAGGCAACCTTTCTGATCTATTTATCTATGAAGAATCAACACTCAACTAAATTAGATTATCCAAAATTAAGGAACTAAAAGGTGGATATTTTGACACTCTATGTCCTATAAAACATTTCATGTTAGAACAAATATACAAAGGAAGGACACCAACCTACATATATTAATTCTCATACGAAATATCGTTCACACTAACAACCCAGTGGAAGCAAGCTTTATACTTGCTACCTCCATAGGAAATCATGTGCCTACCTACCCTCCAATGCAAGGTGCGGAACAAAAATTTAAGATCAATATAATTCTAGTGCTATCATAAATACCTCATCACCATCAGCACAATATCCCTTCAAAAAATCTTCGCAAACAGGGGCGTTCGAGTTCACTTTCACATGCCTATAGGGACAGGCTGTGTTGGTACAGAGCCCTGCTAGCGATGCCAAACATACATGTAAGCAGGCAATCGATTGCAAAGGATAGTAAACAACGGTACAATGACACTGAAATGAATCACCTTGCAGAAAGTAAGAACAATCTGGCATTCTTTCTGGCAGGACCTGCAGGACAGATACTTGTGATGGAAAAGAATGAAGCCATGACCACTAGTAGAATCAAGAAGAAATCTTACCTTGTGAGTTAGTTTGCAATTAGTACTAGAACACAAGCCTTTAAGAAATTTAGTACAGATAGCCACTTTAGCTCGGTCATGAATATAGGGACACTTGCCACCAGATTTTTTACACTCGCCGAAGCGAGTGAAGAATTGACAATATTGCTGCTTCTTTGCCAACCGTCTTCTAACAGTGTGCAAACTCCATCGAACTTTCTCACTTGCTAGCATGCGGATTACTTTCTTCGGATTTCTGACCAGTTGGTTACCTTTATTAACACGCACGTATCTGCTCATAGAAAGACAAGTAGAGAAAGAGATGTCATGATTCTGTCTGTTATTCCTAATACAAGATACAATGCAACATGGTGCGAAACATACTCATTGCAAGTTGACGACACCCTTGAATCTGAAGATGCTCTGCTGCTATTTGTTAATTGATTGGCAGCAACTGATGCAGAGTATCGATCTGAAAACAAAATGGGAATCATGAACCGTTAAGTCAAAACAACACAAATCTAGTGAGAAATGGAAATATCAGATATGATAATTAGGAGACTAGGTACTGATAGCTCTAAGAAAGGTAGTCCAAAGTCCAAACCAAAGTGTTCCAACATGGAAAGGTAGATAATCATGAATAATTAGCAACCATGAATCTTAAACTGGACTACAAAGAGTAGAACATGTTCAGACTTAGAAAACACAAATTGAAAATCAATCTGGTGCATCAGTAACTAATTAAATTTTAAGGCGAAGAAGCATGAAAGATTGAAAGTCATATGAAAAACAGAACAATTGCATTGCATGGAATTATACAGTTACGTATCTCATGGCAGGGCAGACCCAGTGCCGGAGGCTCCCACATGAGTGGGGTCTGGGGAAGGGAAAAACCGAGGCAAGCCTTCCCCCCGCAAAATCTGCGGAGAGGCTGCTTCGAACCCGCGACCTGGTGACTCAGTGAGACAGCTCTCACCACTGCACCAGGCCTGCCCTTCTAGTTACGTATCTCATGCATATAATATTTTAGTTTATGACCATCGAAAGATACCTAATGCATTACCATTCCTTCCCTTGTTACGGAGAGACTGCCGTTTTCTCTTTTCTCTTTTCTTTCTTTCAACTTCAGCAACTGCCTGCGTAGCTTCCTGCAATCCAGATTTCAGATTGCGCATGTTTGATCAAGCAAAAATAGTGCAAGGCAGCAGCTCTATAAACTAAACAAAATAATGTTCTTGGTGTTGAAAAACATAGAAACTATGCAAGTTACTAATTCTGAAATAACATTTAACAAATGAAACTAGGAAACAAGATAGTATAGTATATGTTCTCATGACCCTACTAGCAGTCTAACAAATGTTAACTCTCAAAACAGGGATTCATTAAGAATAATATTTATATTTGAGCTTCAAGAGCTAAAAGAAAATGCAGTTATATTTAAATCTATCCTCACATGTTTCCATTGAATTCCGCATCTGAATATAATGCAGTGGTGGTTAGAACACTAAACTAAATTCACATGGATTACTCAATGAGTGATCAGGGAGATTATGCATCTCTGAATTCAATACCTCATTAACCTTTTGAGAATGTTTCTCAAGGGACCTTGACCATTTCAAACTTGACCCGCCTATACTTAACACTCCAGATTTCCGAAGAGAGAATCCATCAGTAGAGACGGTGTAAATAGTACTTCTCTTCCTTGTTTGCAATAATTTTCTGACAAATGATAGAGGATCATGACTTGCTATTAACAAATTGAATGGAATGAATCAATACAGAATAAGGGAAAATTAAGGCCATTCTGGTATTGGTTACCTCATTATCCCTATAGAGCTTGTATTCAATAACGAAGAGTAACTGCCTCTGAAGTTCTGGCAGAATATTTTTCTTTTCCATGGAAGTATACGAGGGAAGGCCTTCATATGACTAGCTCCCACAAAAGATTTCTTTCGAGGATTTTGTCCACTAAGTGTCCAGACATGAGAGAAACTTCTGACAGTATTTGTTGTCTTAAGAGCTGCATTTAGAAAATTTACACAAATGATATTTCAAAATGAATTAGCATTGCTTCATTGTCCAAGTACATGCCCTCAGAAAGCATAGGTCAAGAGGGAAAAGAAAGAAAAGGCTGGCAGCAATGTAGTTTAGAACAAAGATGCTGTCTACACAAAGTTTGACAAGTAGTGACCAAATCTTGTAGGAAAAACAGTGTGAAGTCATCAACTCATCATAGAAAAAGCAGGAGAAAGGTGTTCATGTCTCGATCTTCAAAAGGTGAAAGAGTGGGATACCAAGAGGAAAGGTCATCTATAGGACTATAACCAGGTATGCATAGTTTGGCAATAATATCATTCATATTTAGTTATGGTTCTCATTTTTTCAATTTAGCTAATGTTCCTTCTAATTTACACTGAAGAAATAACTGAAATAAAAAAAAGACAGACATGCAAAACTACTTGCTCAATAGACGTGAAATACACTATATGTAATTTCCAAACAGGTTCCAGCATACTAGAGAATGCTAACATGCTAATTAAATAACAACTTGGTTAAAGGTACAAGGAACAGCCGAACAAGTATGAACAAGTATTTTTTATAGCATGTTACCTTTGTGCGGCCTGTCCTTTGCCACAGTGATATTGTTGTTGGAAGATGCAGACATTAGAACTTTACTCTCACCCGACTTTATATTCTCGGCTTGAGATGTATCTTTTGAACTCGGAGCATCAGAAGTAGAGGGACCCAAAATAATCTGATTTCTCCTTTTCTTGAAATAGAGATCAGATGTTGCAGATGGCTGCAGTAACATAATCTTATCCAAGGAAATGTTACTCGACTCACCAAGATGTTGCCCCTGTGCAGCAACAAGTTGATTTAACTTTGGTCTAACATAAATTGCTTTACCAGCATCAAGGGCTTCAGACTTGTGCGAACTAATAATGCTTGGATTGTCAGCACCTGAGTTAACCTGCCCACTGGAATCTTCCTTTTCAGTTTCAAGGACCTGTTGCTGCAAATTTTGAGACAATGGCTCCAAAACATTCACAGCACAACTGATGGATTTGGTGTGAAGTGGCAAAGGTGGGGTCTTGGGTCTTTCAACTGAAATATGAGAATGTGCTACGTCTTTTGAATCGACTTTCCTGACAAAGTTCATGCTTCTCCTCATAACAGGCTTACTCAACTTATTTTGAGAATCTAGACTAGAAGAAGAATGAAGATGATTTCCAGTGGCTGGATTTCTAATGAGGGCATTACCCTTGCGGATATAAGAGTTTTCACTTTTGCTGTTCTTTTTTACTGGGAGTTTAGGGGGCAATCCTGAAGTCTGTGAAACATGCAATGATGAATTAGAAGATGGCGCATTGTCACGACGCCATGTCCTGTTCCTTGTATTCTGGTTTAAGCGAGGGGGCTCTCGCAATGAACCAGGCAAAGCCACCTGTTTAGTAGGTACGTTCGATACTGTGGAGCTTGCAATATTAATTCGAGGAGATTTTACTACAGAGTTGACTACTGAATCTGACAATGCCTTCTTGCTATCCTCCTTTGGTGCTGATACCTTGTCTGGAGAACTGATAGGAAGTAGAGAGGATTTGCATGATTGATGATCCTTTTTAGCTTCTGATACAATGGCTTCAATCCAGGAGGATATCGAATCAGGTGTTGTACTTGACACGCCCACAGGGTCCTCGGTACTTCCATGATAGGTGTGATCAGAATCAACAGATACCTGAGAAGAAGCTAACTCTCGACCTGGTGCATCAGCAGATTGTGAAGATAAGAGAATCGGTTTATTAAGGTTATATATAGGTTTATCCACTGTGCGATAACTATTGTGATCTAAAACATTTAAAGAATTAATAGAAGAACCTGGGAGAACAATCTCATCCTCAACATCCTTATTTCCCTCTTCGGTTGCCAAAAGGTCTGCTTGAGGCATACTGATATCACATAGTTTGAGGCTGTGATCCTGGCCAGACAAAATATCAATACTGCCACGCTGGTCAATATCTGGCATACTATCATGATCCTGACAGACAGAGGCACCTTCATCCACAATCTGCTCTAAACCTAACCTCTCATTACTACCAGTAGCATCATTATCCAAGCAGCTGACAGTAAGTGGTAAAGTCAACCAATTCTGACTGCCTGCATTCATAAAGTCATTGCCAGATTCACCTTTTCTTTTGACAATATTACCAAATTCTGTCATTGTCACATCAAATCCTTGGTTTACATCCACTAGGTTATGGTTTTCCTCAGGCTGTCCCTCACTCTCTGCACTACTGAAATAGATATTATTACCAAGGGTCAAAGCTGTAGGAACAGAATGCTCACTGTTACCAGATACAGATGGCGAATCATGGGAATGTAAGGAGGATGGGTTGTGGTCAGGAGGCGGGTGGGGTCTATGAAGATGTGTCAGTTCTGCTACTTGAGATGAAGTGCTCCTCCCTACACCATTATTCAGAATAAAAGCACCAGAGGAATCCTTCATAGGATCATCATCCAATGATGGCAGAATTGTGCTCTCTGTATCTCTGGATGACTGCAGAGCATGGGTATCTGTATCCACTACTTCCAGGGGAAGATCTGGCTTACTTAAAGCAGCTTTCACATCGTGGAAATCAACTTGCATGCTGCTATCGTCGGTTCCACCTGCTACATCAAACTCTGGAGTGTACAAGGAGTTTTCTGAAGTTCCTACATTCGTCCCATTTAAATCCATGGGGCTCTTGCACGCTACATTCTGAGCAAACTTACTACTAACAACTTCTATTGTGTTAGGAGCTTCGGCGCATTCTATTGTTTGAAAAGCACTTGAATCCATGGGCATTTGGCTCTCCTTCTGGATATTCTCACTAACATTAAATTGTAATGTACTCAAGGCCTGCACAATTTGGTGTGCAAAAGAAGTAGCTTCATTTGGTTCAATGGGCATTCTCCACTCTTTCTCCTGGGTAATCTCATTAACACTTTTTTCCGTGGTATTAAGGGTTCCCGAAGATCCAAAAGATGCCACATCCTTTTCTCCTCGATTGTTCAGCAGATTGCCTTCTTCCTTACGTGCACCATGAGCAACAGCGGCTTCTGCTATCTTGGGATTTCCCTCAGGTTGGCCTACAGAAGCAGCACACACTTCACTTGCACCAATCAGAATCATACCCTCTTTTTCATGGTTATCCTTGCTTGGAGTCATGCTAACTTCATCTGTACTAGGACTTCTAATGGGATCGTTTAGAAGGAAAAGGCCTTCTTCCCTCCTGTCATCCTCACTTCCACTAACTTCTGTTGTACAATCCTTAGCTCCATTCACGTAAACAGCACTATTTCCACTCAGGACCTCAGGAACTTTGTTGTCTTCCATGTTTTCCACTTTACAATCATGTGGTTCCACTGCATCAGCCAGAATTTCACCCTCTTCTTCCGGTTGAGAATTATTGTTCTCACAATGAAGGGTAGCATTTTTAACACTTGAATTGATGAAACACCTATCATCTTCTTTTCCAGGATGTTCAACACCACTTGTATTAAATGTTTTAATAGATTCAATGGCTGGACATGCATTGCCATCAATTGAATTCACGAAGCTCTTATAATCTTCTTTTCCAGGATGCTTTCTCTGGCTAGCACTTGCTGTGTCAAGAGTATCCGTAGATGCAATGGTTGAAGCAGCATTGCTCTTACTCAGATTCACCAAATCATTATTTTGTTCCTTCTGGACCTCCACACTGTTAGCAACTCCAGCTGTATCACCAGTACTGACCAAATTGTGTGCAGAGATAGCATCCTTTTCAAAAGATGATGTTGTGATCTCACCTTCTTCTTTCTCAGAAGCATTTGCATTAGCTTCTTCTTTCTCAGAGGCATCCGCATTAGCATCAATGCTGTCCTTGACGGTCGAACTACTAGTTTGTTTATCTTTGGCACCGATCTTCCTAACAATCTTCTTGATGACTATCTTTTTCACTTTCTTCACACCAGGCCCAGGAAAGGCCGCAGATCTCACACCTGCACTCGTGAAACCTGGTATACTATTACCAACCTTGTCAGGCTTCTTGGTAACCTTATTAACAGCTCTTTCTTTTTCCTTGGCTTCTGGTGAAGGCTTCACAATAACTGAGGACAGCACCTTCTCAGTTTTCTTTGCTGCATTCTTCTTCATTCCTGCACTATCATCACTACCCTTACAATCAGAACTCTTTGCCTTGCAATCCAAAGAAATTACGCTGGCCAATTCCTTTGAAGCAGACCCAGAGTTTTTGGTCTTGCTCGGCGAAATATGCACCTCCTTTGGCACCTTGCGTGGAGAAGGTGGCGTATACAGTGAGGGATTCTCCTCAATACGATGCCACACAGACAATCTCGTAGGAGCCATCTTCTGTGGGGCTCGCCTAGGCGAGCCAGGCAACATAGTCAACATGGACATCGGCATCTTCCTGTTTCCATTACTGTCGCTGTGCGCCACAAAGCCCTCGTGGCTGCCGTAAGAATAACTAGTTGCCCTATCTACAAAACCGTCATCTGGTGGGGGAGAATAGCCAGGGTGCGGCTGTTGCCTCTGGCGGCGGGGTGGCGGGCCAGAGCTGGATGTGCTCTCCCGATCACCCGAGTCATGCATGGCGCAGCGGTACCTCTTCCGTGCACCGGGTGGCGACAGCGACACCCGGAGCTGACGGGCAGCGTAGCGCCGCTCCTCCTCAGCCTCCTCCCACGAGAGCTGCGGCTTCAGCTGGTGGGCAGCGTAGCAGCGCCCCTCCTCAGCCTCCTCCCACGAGAGTTGTGGCTGCTGGTGAAGGTGCTGCGGCTGCTGCTGCTGGTGATGGTGCTGCGGCTGCTGCTGGTGGCGATGGTACGGCATCTGCTGGTGGTGATGGTGGGGGTGGTGGCTGGGGATGCGGCGGATCTCGTCGGCGGGGCGGAAGTCGCCGCCGCCGCCGTGGCGCTGCTGGTGGTACGGCTGATGAGGAGGAGCGGGGTTGTGGTACGGCGGCGGGGAGTAGGTTTCTGGCGTGGGGCGGAGCGGGAGGGGGGCGTAGTGGGGGCCGTCGTGGCGGTGGTGCGGCGGGGGAGGTGGCGGCGGGGGCAGCGGCTGGGGCGGAGGCGGCGGCGGCGGCGGCTGTTGGTGGACGCGCGGGAGGGGGTGGTGGTGGTGGTGGTCGGGAGGGGGGTACGGGATCGGGCGGGAGTCGTACTCGTAGTCATACCTGGACCGCGCGGGGGCAGCGCCGCCGCCGCCGGCCAAGTGGTGGTGCTGCTGCTGCTGGTGGTGGCCGGGGTGCTGCTGGTCTAGGTAGTGGTGGCCGGGGTGCGCGGCGCGGCGGTGGTGCGGGTTGCCGAAGGGTTGGTGCGGATCCATGGCGATTGCCGCCCGACGAAGCGCCGGGGAGAGGAAGCGTCGCGTGGATTGGCTCGAGACTAGGTGAATTGCGATTGCAATTCGGCGGCGCCGAGGCGGGCGGGGCGCTCTAGGGTTAGATTAGAGGAGGGGGGCGGCGCGAATCGCGTGCTGCGTGGGGACTGGGGGCGGCGCGCGGCTGCTGCTTTGCTTGCCCAGCCGGCAACGGCAGCGTGCTTGATCGGGTCTGCCGGCTGCGGCCTGCGGAGAACCCGGGGGCAGGATATGGGAAGGGGATCTGTGGCGGCCTGGATTTTGCCGTCTCGGCTGCGAATTCTCTCGCCAGCAATGACGTGCCGCCTTTTGGTGCGGTCTGATCGGGAAAGCAGAGCACGATGCGATCTGACGTTTGGGTTAGGCCAGGAGCCAGGAGCCAGGAGCCAGGAGGTGCAGCAGCCGCCGGCCGGCACGGGCACGAGTGGCCGCCTCGTTTAGTTCGACCCGAATCGACATTTGCACAGAGTTTGACGTGACGACAAACATTATAGCAATTTTGTTTGTATTTATGAATTATTGTCCAAACATTGACTAATTAGGTTCAAAAGATTCGTCTCGTAAAATTCAACCAAACTGTGCAATTAGTTTTTGATTTCATCTACATTTAGTATTCCATATATATGCCGCAAGTTTGATATGACAAAAATCTTCTTTTTATATAGTGCCGAAGTTGGAAGTTTGGGGAACTAAACAACACCGGGGTGTGCCTGTGAATTGTGGCCCGGGTAGGCCAACTCCTTTTCGTGGATCATGCCAACCGACCTTTGTCGACCTTTCCGTCGGTTCGTCAAATTTTTGAAGCTGCGCACATTAGCATATCGAAACTTTCAATTTCATCAATCAAGAAAAGGTTGGATTTAAAGATGAATAGTTTATTGGAAATCTCCTAAGTGCATATGCATATATACAACTCACGTTTACACACAAACAACTCAACATATACAGTGAGTGAGTTATCTATTTAAGTGCTTGCAAATTGTTTAATGTTTAGTTGTAACCATGGTCGATCAATCATGCATATGAGTCATGTATACTCCCTCCATCCCAAAATAACCATTGTTCTTGCTTTCCAAAAAATAACTTTGATTAATTTTATATAAAAAATATTAATATTTATAATACACAATTGATATCATTAGATAGATTTTGAATATATTTTTATAATAAATTTATTTGAAAATACAAATGTTGCACGTATTTTTTATAAATCTAGTCAAATTTACGGCATGAAAACCCAAAACAATAGTTAATTTGGGACGGAGGGAGTACTATGGAGGCGTCACCAAAGACTCTACAATCTAGTAGTAGATGTTAGGTCCATTTGGATTAAAAATTTTCTAATGTCTTAGACAAAAAATACTACGACTTTATAAAATATACTTTAATATTCGTCCAATTCTAGGAAGGTAAACACAGTCGCTTCGTCCTACTAGGAGACAATCGCTGCGTCCTTTGCTCCTCCTCGCCACTGTCTAGGGGCCCTCTCCTTCTTCCTCTCATGTGAAGGACCCATCTATCGTTTACCGCGGTTCTTTAGCTTTAGCTCGTTTAGGTTTAGTCCAAATAAATCTATGGGATTATTTTGGTTGGGGTCTTGTTACTTGTATCGATTTCGATGATTGCCAGGATGAGGTCGTCGCGGCAGAAAACCTATTTGTGGCCATTATCTACAAAGGAAAATGTGTTGTTGGGCACTCTCAACGAGGATAGGTACTCTAGATCATTGATCTCATCGCTGCCGATCGTGAAGAGAAAATCAAGTATTAGATGTGATTAATCTACAACATATGTTGTACCCGATGATGCGATGTTCTTTCATCGATTCAAATGTATTTCGGACTGGTTCTAGCTAGAATATTGGATCTTGCGACATGCCTAATGTTTAATCATTGCATTTGGCATAATCACCTGCACTCTGGTTTTGGTGTTCCACAATGCTTTGTTCATTTAGAGCAACGACTGCATCGAGGTGGAAAAATCTTGATAGAATATTATATATTTTTTATTTCAATTTTTTCATGTGAAATTTAGGGATGCATTGAGCTTAAGATAATTCCCACTTTCTATTATGCTAAAAAATACTTTGCTTTTCAAAAGCTATAAAGTGTTTGGATGCAATGGTTTTTCTAGTCTTTAAAACCATAATCTATTATCTCTAAATAGGAGACACTTATTAGTACATTTCTTTATTACCATATCTATAAATAGAAGACCTCTACTAGAAAGATTTCTCTTCAAATTTTTTTCCATGTCATCTTCTATTTTCTCGGCAATCACACGCACGGACTCACGCGAAACAGAGAGCCCTGCCGCATGGACTCTCGGTGCGGTTGCTACTCCCTGTGTGCCGTTCGTGTGAGTTGGACCGCGTCCTCTCCACTCGTCAATAGCAAAGAGGCGAGCTAAATGCCAACTATATGTGCATGGCGGCAACGGATGCAAACACCCAACGTCAAGCCAAAAAGTAGCGCCGAACTAAAAGGCGACATTAGATTTTTTTTCCACTTTAACTAACTATATAATCAGCCACGTTAATCCAGGATTCAAACACTATTATTATTATTTATAATCCTAATTATAATAATCTCATGCATAATCTAGATTATAATAATCCACGTGTGATCCAAACAAATCCTCATTTGACCTGATTTTCAAAGTTTTAGTCGCATTAAAATATACAGAGTGTCCTCGTGTTTTTATAGTGCAGTTATATTGGGACATAGGATTATGCATATGTCCATTTTGTTGTTGAATGGCTAGAGCAAAACTCCTGATTTACCTCTATACTAGGTGCATAAGAGTATAAGACAATGAAACTCTCTAGGTCATTGTGTTGACCTCATACTCATGTGGACTTTGCACCTTGAGAAAGAAGGCGGGGGGGGGGGGCAGAAAGGAATTAACACAAGACTGCTTACAATCATTGGCGACAAGATTGGTGGTGATGCAGAACAATATACTGTGTGGTCGTCATGGTTGCAATGGATGTGGCGGGGAAGATGACTCTGTCAAGTTAGATTATGGTTTTCTTTTTTGGCATGGTTTTTTCTGTACTCGTTCTTGCTTTCTTTAATAGATATAAATGAGGTATGTGATGCCCAAGGGCGTCTTTTGAAAGAAAAAAAAAAAAACATCAAGTGTAGGCAAAGAGACAAGAAGCTCTTTGAGGACAACATCTAATCTTCGTTTGCACCACACTGCATTATGACATGATAGTTTTGCTAGACGGGGGAGCTCATGAGCGGCTTAAATCATGCTCTCTCTCTCTCTCTCCTTTAGGAGTTTCCTTGGTACTTTTAGAGCTTATTATAAAATGATAATGATAAAGCTAGAGGCAGATTTCCTAGCAATTGGTTTGATCAGTTGCTTGATGGTGTTGGAGCAATCTGACTCAAGGATAGCTTGTTGAAGTGCACGACCAATTACAATAAACGTGGTACTTGTTGGTAGTTTTTTTTGTTAGTGTCCAACAATTTAATTGTTTTTTAACCATGTTTCTTAGGACTGGCTAATGTTTTTTTTTCTACTATAACTTGTTTCTTACTGAATTGTTTCATCAAATCACCCAAACTCATTCCCCGTATGTTTAAACCGTTGCCTACACGTCTTTAAATGATACTCGAAGGGTACACCTGTAGTTTATACTATGAACTGTGAATTAAATAGTTTGTCACTTAAATATTTAAAGCAATAAAAACTATTTAAACACACCATTTCAACATGATTTAAACAAGTTTAAACATCTACTCAAGGATTCATACGACCATCTTGGCAATAGGAAGCCAACTCTTGGCGGTCAGCGTGAGCACTGGGCTCAAGAATATTGGGAAGAAGGAAGGAGATAAGGTTGCTTTGTTTGTTTCTTTCAGGCAAAAGTTTAGCCCTGTCACATTGAATCTTTGGATAACAATTAGAAATATTAAACATAGACTAATTGCACAGATTGAGGCTAATTTACAAGACGAATCTATTAAGTCTAATTAGTCAATGATTTGATAAGGTGGTGCTAAGGTAAACATTTGCTAATTATGGATTAATTAGGCTTAATAGATTCGTCTCACTAATTAGTCTAATCATGTGCAATTAGTTTTATAATTAGCTCATGTTTAGTCCTCCTAGTTAGCATCCGAACGTCCGATGTGACATGACTAAACTTTAGCCCCTGTATCCAGACACTTCACACATTTTGTCTACTCCACTTCTCCAATCCATTGCCACCGATGCACGTAACTCTAATGTTTGTTTCAAATTACTGTTGCAATGCAAATTATTTAAGCCACACTTATGTAACGCTAAACAAAGCTCACCCTTCCTCTTGCGTGCCGCCTTCTCCTTTGGGCCGGGCGGAGCGTGGCCACTGGAAGGGGACGAGCCGGCGTGGCCAACGGGAGGAGAAGAGAGAAAGAAGCACATGACAATGGAAGAGAATCTTGTGAGGAGGAGATGAACTCGCACCTCAGTTTGGAAGGACGACATCGAGTCGTTCGGCTGATGGTTTCTGCGGTTGATAAGTCGGCTGATGCTGTTTTGTTGCGAGAGAAAAACACTGTACTATAGTTGATAAGTTAGCTCGATAAATTCAAGCGAACATGGACGGTTTTATCCTACACCTCCCTAAATTACACCTTCTCCCACCTTCCAACGAAACACACGCATGGAAGGTCAGCACTTAGCAGCAGTAGGGATGAAAACGGATCAGATACGAACGGATATCACTCATATTATATTTGTTTTCATATTTCTGTTCGGATTCGGATTCGGACACGGATAGCGTTCGGATACAAATACGAATACGGATTGACTCGGTTACGGATACGAATAATGAGTATCGAATACGGTATGAATCGGATTCAGAGAAGGTCGGATACAAATATCTATTCAGATATTGAGTAAAAGCAGCATATATATATATATATATATATATATATATATATATATATATATATATATATATATATATATATCATACGTGCGCAAACCATTACACCACTCTATGAGTCCATAATCCATCTAGATTAAGCCGAAAGACTAAAGAGTAAAGCAACAAATAAGATAAAGATACAGATACATCATACATCAAACATCATACAAGCATCAATCTTCGCGGCATGAGTAGAAATAGCCAAGCTCATGGTTTCATGGGTCTCATGGAGTCATGGTCAAGGATTCAAGATCTACAATCCTTATATAGGCCATTTTTTTATTTGAGAAAGTTTGAACAAAATATAGTTCAAATTTCATAAGTGTTTGACATAGTTTTAGAAAGTCTGTATGAGATTCAAGAATTTGTGACTAGTGTTTGATAAACTTTCTCAAATGGGAAAATGAGCTATGTAACAATTGTAGATCTTGCTGAGATGATCAAACTTGGTATTCAGAGTTTTTTCATCTGAGGTCATTTAGTGTCTCATTTGAGCAAGTTTGACCAAGTCAAATTTGGTCAAATGAAAAAACAACACTTTGACTCTAGTATTATGAACTCTAAATGACTTCAAATTGAAAAGTTTTGAATACCAAGTTTGTTCAAATCATCAAGATCTGCAATTCTTGTTTTGGTCAACTTTCCATTTGAGATAGTTTGGACGGTTCACATTTGTGATTTTTAAATTTCGATGCTTACAAACTAGTTTTCGGAACCCTAGATTGTCTCAAATTGAAAAGTTTTGAATACCAAATTTGTTCAGCTCATCAAGATCTACAATCTTTATATAGGCTATTTTTTCATTTGAGAAAGTTTGAACAAAATGTAGTTCAAATTTCACAAGTGTGTGACATAGTTTCAGAAAGTCTATATGAGATTCAAGAATTTGTGACTAGTGTTTGATAAAACTTTCTCAAATGGTAAAATGAGCTATGTAACAATTGTATATCTTACTGAGACGATTAAACTTGGTATTCAGAGTTTTTTCATCTGAGGTCATTTAGTGTCTCATTTGAGCAAGTTTGACCAAGTCAAATTTGGTCAAATGAAAAAACAACAATTTGACTCTATTATTATGAATTATAAATGACTTCAAATTGAAAAGTTTTGAATACCAAGTTTGTTCAACTCATCAAGGTCTACAATTGTTGTTTGGTCAACTCTCCATTTGAGATAGTCTGGACGGTTCAAATTTGTGATTTTTAAATTTCGACATTTAAAAACTAGTTTTCGGAACCCTAGATTGTCTCAAATTGAAAAGTTTTGAATACCAAATTTGTTCATCTCGTCAAGATATACAATTCTTATATAGGCTATTTTTTCATTTGAGAAAGTTTGAACAAAATATAGTTCAAATTTCACAAGTGTGACATAGTTTTAGAAAGTCTGTATGAGATTCAAGAATTTGTGACTAGTGTTTGATAAAACTTTCTCAAATGGGAAAATGAGCTATATAACAATTGTACATCTTGCTGAGATGATCAAACTTGGTATTCAGAGTTTTTTCATCTGATGTCATTTAGTGTCTCATTTGAGCAAGTTTGACCAAGTCAAATTTGGTCAAATGAAAAAACAACACTTTGACTCTAGTATTATAAACTCTAAATGACTTCAAATTGAAAAGTTTTGAATACCAAGTTTGTTCAAATCATCAAGATATACAATTGTTGTTTTGGTCAACTTTCCATTTGAGATAGTTTGGACGGTTCAAATTTGTGATTTTTAAATTTCGATGCTTACAAACTAGTTTTCGGAACCCTAGATTGTCTCAAATTGAAAAGTTTTGAATACCAAGTTTGTTCAGCTCATCAAGATCTACAATATTTATATAGGCTATTTTTTCATTTGAGAAAGTTTGAACAAAATGTAGTTCAAATTTCACAAGTGTGTGACATAGTTTCAGAAAGTCTATATGAGATTCAAGAATTTGTGACTAGTGTTTGATAAAACTTTCTCAAATGGTAAAATGAGCTATGTAACAATTGTATATCTTGCTGAGACGATAAAACTTGGTATTCAGAGTTTTTTCATCTGAGGTCATTTAGTGTCTCATTTGAGCAAGTTTGACTAAGTCAAATTTGGTCAAATGAAAAAACAACACTTTGACTCTAGTATTATGAACTCTAAATTACTTCAAATTGAAAAGTTCTGAATACCAAGTTTGTTCAACTCATCAAGATCTACAATTGTTGTTTTGGTCAACTTTCAGTTGAGATAGGTTGGATGGTTCAAATTTGTGATTTTTAAATTTTGACGCCTATAAACTAGTTTCCATTTGAGAAAGTTTGGACGGTTTAAATTTTGAAGCACTAAATGATTTCAAACGAAAAAGTTGTAAACAACAAAGTTTCATAACTTTTTGAGATCTACAATTTTTATTTTGATAATTTCTTCATCCAAGGTCGTTTGAATAATATCCGGATAATATCCGTTTTTAAATATCCGGATATATCCGATACTTAACCGGATTATCCGATATCCGCCGGATATCAATGATATTACATCCGTATTTGATATCCGCCTAAGATATTCGTTTTAGTATCCGTATCCGAAAAAAATTACGGATATCCGAGTAACTATCCAGATAAGTGTTCATATTTGTTCGGTCGAACGGACGGTCGAATAAATATCCGTACCGTTTTCATCCATAAGCAGCAGCGCCCAGCAGGAACATGAACACGCTCAGTGCAGTTGGGCTTGTACTCGTATTAAGAGGAAGCCCATGGACTCGCGGCCTGCGAAGAGAACCCCACAAATTTGTTTACCTAGGTTAGGAGGCCGGGACAGGGCTACTCATCCGGATCGGACATTCGGACGCCGCCCGCAAAGAAGCCGGTTGTAGCAGACTGCTGACATGTTCGACTGCTAAAAAAACGGCCGAGGCTGACGATGATGATGCTGATTTGTTATAAGAAAAAATTAATATTATTTTATTAAAACGGTATTGCTCGTAACTTCACACGAGCAGGGCCTGCATCGCTACTCAAGGCCCAACACCCGCCCGCGGACGTCGAAAAGTCCGTCTCTGCACGGACTAACGGCCGGTCGGCCACACAAAAGCTTCGCCCAAACGAAACGGTGGCCCATGTCCTATCGTCCGTACTAGTAGAACGGGGGCTAACGGCCACACACACACAAAAAAAACGTCCGGAGTGAGCTGGCAGCCCGTGCCCGTGCCCCGTGCCCCGTGCCCCGTGAGCAGACCGCAGCGCAATCTGGATTCCGGTGGTCTGGAGGCTGGAACTCATTCTCTTCCGCACGCGGCTACGTGGCCTGCTCGATCTCAGCCTGTTCGTTAGGGTATGGCTAAACGATCATAAATTTTTAATCAGAATAGTATTTTTCTCTCACACAAATTAATTTATAATATTTCTTCACGAACAAGTAATAAAACGAGCCAGCCAACCGAACATGCTGCCGTTCCCCTCCCCAGCTTTTTCTTCTCTTTTCCAAAAGCGAACTCGACTGGAGAAGTCGCCTGCCTTTGCAAGTTGTTTATTTTTCTGGCGACGAACGGCTAACCCCACGCACGAATCGCGAGTAGGCTCGGCGCTTACCTAACCTCAGATCTAACAAACCATTGTACGACCACACACAGCTGCCACCCGTGAATATGTATTATTTTATATTATATTATAATACAGTACAAAGCTCACGTCCGTAAGATCGGCGAGTCCATTCCGCGGCTTCACCAACACAAATCCTCCTTTCTAGGACAAACAAGAGAACTGGAGTACAGTAGTTTCCAACTTTCCGTTCGTCCCCGAACGAATTCGACGCTATTTTAATCGCCGCCGGGCACAACGCACACAGGCGCACACTGCACAGGTTGGTTTTGAAACCAAATTTATTGAAAGAAAAAATAGGGCGTTTGGTTTGGACCGAACCAAAAAGGTGGCGTTTGTATAGGTGGTGCAGCCGTGCAGGATCCGCCCCACAGGACCACTGACGTCACCTGCCGCCTCGTGCCCCGTGCGGGACAAATATCCTATGCCTATGCGCAGGGCAGGCAGGCAGAACTGCACGGGTGGGGTGCGATCGCAGATCATCATCATCCCGCATGACAGCGCGATTAGGGCTGTGTCAGCGGGGCATGGGGAACCCTTCCTTTCCTTGTGGCTTAATCAAATCACCAAAGCACATGAAGACCAAAACCGCCCGGGCAGCACATCTCACATGCGCGCGCGACGCAAAGATCTCGTCGGCTCGTCGCGGCCTCGGCAGGCGTTAAACAAATCCAGTCCCGTCCCAGGAAGCTGCCCGCCGCGTGCGCCAACCGCCTACTCCTACCTCTGGCGGCCCCGGGGCGCGCGTCGCGGCGGTGGTGTGGTGAGGTGTCCCGTGTCCTGTCTGGCAGGCTGGCCGCTGGCCGGAAGTGCGCAACCGGGGTGGTACCGTGGTAGTGGTAGTTGGCTGGCAGCTGCAGCCGCAACTCTCGCGCGCGGGTGGAGTGGTACGGGGTACCGGCTCCTGTCGGTGGGGTGGGGGGCCGTTCAATGCCCCGCCAGCCTGGCCGCGCATCGGGTGCCGCGCATCCACGTCCGGTCTCTGACCGCCCTTGGTGACTCATCAGTCATCACCCCACTCGGACCCTCCCCTCGTCAGGTTTCCTCTCCCTGGCCCGCACGTCAGCCACGGATACCCAGTGTGAACCCTGCTGCTGATCGCGCAGCTGAAAGCGAGAGTCGAGGACTCCGATTCCTCCTCTCCCTAGTTTAGCTAGTAGGGTCTTTCGCTTGTCTGCAGTCCACAGCGCCGTTGCTTTCAGTTACTGTGAGCAACCGTGGTGTCACGGTCCACGGCCAAGCAGCGGCGCCGTTCCTGTGGCCGGGCGGCGACGGACGGCCGGAAAGAGGACAGACAGACGGGCGGGCGTCACGGTCGCCGGGGAGATCGGAGCACGTACGTACGTGGCGCAGCGAGGTCACACCCGCGCCCAAGGCCCAACGCCCACGACCGCAAAGCCATAAACTGCCTTCTCCTGGTCATAAGCAGCGGCAAGGAAAGGACAGGCCCCAGGTCGGGTAGTACGTACCGGGCGGTACACGCCTGTACGGTGCGCGGTCGTCGGGGCGGGGGCCCACGTGAGGTGGTGGTCGCGCTCAACCGGCGATGCGTGCCGCAGGGGGGTGGATGGATGATGGACCGTTCGGTGCTGCTGTGCGGGTGCGGCTGGGTGGATCCGTGGACCGTGGAGGGACGGACGGATAAGCACAGGCGGCGGGCTGGTGGGCACGGGTCGCGTCACCGCCGCTGCTTGCCCCTTCCTCCACCCATCATGCGTTGCGTCCCGTGTCGGTTCCACGGCGCGTACTACCGCCACGACTCCACGGCGCGGCTTTCCACTCAGTCCACTCCACCACTAGTACTTCTTCCACGCCATGTCGTGGTGTGACACAAAACGACGAAACGGCAAAGCTTGATCGATGGTCGCCACGAATTTTATGGCGTCCGAGAGAAACAGCTGGCTCCGTGCACGCATCGGTAGAGTACTGTGCGCGAGTGGAGTGAGCAACTGGAAAGCGATCCAGTCGATGAGCAGACGCCGTTAGATTACCGGAATTACCGGGCTCACTGTTCCATTTCACCTTCCACTTCCAGTCCCAACCCGTCCGTTGGCCGTTACCCATCACGACCCCGCAAGTCGCAACGGCACCACCAGCCAACCGGCCGTTTCCCACTCCCCCACGTACTCCTACGAGAGAGAGAGAGAGCAGGAGACACGGTTCAAATTTTGAATCCACCGGGGCGAACGAACCGCCCCCACTCACTCCCAGAACCACCACCGGGGGGCCAAACCGCCGAACCCTCACTGACCGCGGGCCCACGGACATTCGGCCCCCACATGCCATACGGCTGGAGAAAACGACAAGGGCGGGCGGGTACGGCCGCGTGAGGTGGCTCCGGGGCTCGCGACGCGTGCGTCGGGTGGCAGCTAGATGAAAACGGTACCGCCACGGTATTTGGGACCGAATCCGTTTAGAATGGTTTAATTTGTCCGTATCCAAGATGAGATATTCAATATTTGGTATCGTATCCATATCTGAATACTCAAATCGTATATTTAAGATATATTCATTTAAATTTATCAGCCGATTTATCAGATATAATCTACATATTTTTTCGCTCAACGCAGAACAGCTTTATAACGTGGACGTCCAATGTATCCTATCCAAAAATATCAGCCGTCTGTGTGCGATCCGTTTTCATGCCAGGGCCAGCTGTATTGCCGGTCAGGTCACCGGCCGCCGCGCCGCTATAAATACCCGCCGCTCCCCACGTCACTATTGCTCCAACCAAACTCCTTCCCCCCCCCCCCCTTCTTCCGTCTCGTCTCGTCTTCTCCACTACCACCACCGCCTCCACTACCACTGCTCGCGAGACAGAAACCGCAAGGAACCAAACGCCTTTTCGCTCCGCCGCTAACCAACCAACCAACCACTCGTCCGTCGTCCGCGACAAGTCGTCGTGTTTTTTTCTTCTTCGTCCGTCCGTCGGGGCGGGTGATCGGATCGGACCCGGACTACCGGAGATGGGCGCCGTGGCGGAGTGCGACAGGATCAGGGGCCCGTGGAGCCCCGAGGAGGACGACGCGCTGCGGCGGCTGGTGGAGAGGCACGGCGCGCGCAACTGGACGGCGATCGGGCGCGAGATCCCGGGGCGGTCGGGCAAGTCGTGCCGCCTGCGGTGGTGCAACCAGCTGTCGCCGCAGGTGGAGCGCCGGCCCTTCACGCCCGAGGAGGACGCCGCCATCGTCCGCGCCCACGCGCAGCTCGGCAACCGCTGGGCCGCCATCGCGCGCCTCCTCCCCGGCCGCACCGATAACGCCGTCAAGAACCACTGGAACTGCTCCCTCAAGCGCAAGCTCGCCGCCGCCGCCGTGTCCGGGTCGGGAGTGGTCTCCGCTGCCGCCGCCGCCCCCGAGATCGAGGCGGCGCGCCCGAGCAAGCGCGTCAGCCTCTCGCCCGACAGCCCGTCGGGGTCCGGGTCGGGGTCGGGTTCGAGGTCCGACCGTAGCGATCTCAGCCACGGCTCCGGGTCCGGGCAGATTTACCGCCCGGTGGCGCGGTCCGGCGGGTTCGAGCCGGCGGACTGCGCGATGAGCCGTCCGCGGGTGGACGACGACCCGCTCACCTCCCTCAGCCTCTCGCTCCCGGGCACGGACCACCAGCGGTTCCACCACGACCGCGCCCACAGCCAGTTCCAGGAGCTCCCGGCGTCGCCGCCCTCGCCCTCCCCGCCGCCTCCTCCTCCGGCGGCGGCGGCGGCACCACCCGCGCCCTCGGCGTACCCGTTCAGCCCCGAGTTCATGGAGGCGATGCAGGAGCTGATCCGCACGGAGGTGCAGCGGTACATGTCGAGCGTGGGCGTGCGCGCCGGGTGCGGCGCCGCGGGCGGCGCCGACCTCTGCATGCCGCAGCTGGTGGAGGGCGTCATGCGCGCCGCCGCCGAGCGAGTCGGCCGGATGCAGTAGCCCCGCGCTCGCATCGATGCTCCGGTGCTCCCAAATCATCAATCAATCTAGGACGAACGCAACCTGTTCTTAATAGTAGCAAGTTTCTTTCCTTTTTTAAAATTTTTATTTTCTCGACGAACCGCTGTGAAACCGAAACAGCAGTCAGAGTCCGCAACTGAAAAATGAGAGATGGAATGTAAGGCGCTGCCTCTCCCTGTACAGGAAAGAAACGAAACGGAACGAACAGGATCGCGCACAATCTGAACTCTCGCCATTTCTGCTAAAAAAAACCTTGTCGTTCTGCAGTTGTGCTCTTCCGAATCGTTCGAAAGGAAACGTTGCCGTTTGAACGTGTTGATGGGGAGAGCACACGGTTGGGTACTGCGGGTACTGCAGGGAAGGAAATAATGCAGTCAGTGCAAATCTGTCGCCTCCAACTGCAACGAATCCACCAGATCTCGCAAGTTGACGATCGAACACATGGTCTCTCGGCCAGCTTTACCCTACACACACCACGTCGCAGCACCAACGCATTTTGGCGTCGAGTTGCTGTCGCGTGGGCGTGACACATCTTGGCAGCAGAACGGGAAGGAGAAGATGCACTTGCGCCGCAACCCCTCCCTCCACCTCAGCCTCAGTTGAGCTTATCGAACAGACTCGACGCGGCGGCATCTTCGTGCTGAGCTCGATTTAACAGCTCTCGCTGGCGATAGGAGACGTCGAGCAGGATGGATCGATGGATTCGTTGGTGACCGCTCACCGGCAAATGAACGGGACGCCGCCGCCGCCTCTGGTTCTGTCGTGCGCGGAAAAGGTCGCGTGGAGCCAAGCCGAAAGAAAGCGTCGGGTTGGGCTGGGTTTTGCTTTGCTTTGCTTCGCTTGTCGGCAGGTCAGAAATGGACAAGGCCTACCGTTAGCTTAGGAACGTGAGGGGGTGAGACTCTGGTTGCTCGTGTCGTGTCTTCTCACCTGATGCCTCCACGATTTTTTTTTGACTAGCAGGCTGCCTTGCTGCAGAGCGCAGGCTGCTGCTCAAGCAGCCAGTTTCGGCCAAGGATTTATTTGGCCATTCGTCACTGGCAGTGGTGGTGGCAAACCATGTTCTCAGGTTTAGCGGACCCTCTCTTCTTTTCTCAAGAAAGTCTACCATTGACAGAGTTAGATGTTTTCCTCTTGCTCCGATAGAGATCTCCATTTCCATCCTTTTTAATAGTGACCACCATTTTTTTTTTGCTGTCACAACTACCCTCAAATAGAGGGGATGATGAACCTGCCGCAATAGCTCCCTCTTTTCTCAACTACCATATTGCCATATTGGTGATCTGCAAAACCTTTTTAATAGTATGCAAGGCTTTGGTCAGAACAATGAACTGACATGTATCCACTAACCATTGAGCATAAGAAATTTTTATGATAAAAAAATTATTAGGCAACGGTTTGATTACCGCAAATGAATCCAACTTTGGTCACTCGGCAGGTAAACACCAGGACAGCCAAAGGTAAGACGTTTTGCAAGACATATATACATGCGATCTCCGGTTGATCTTTGGCAAGCCCCTCATACAACTACAAGAAGAAGCTGCATTCAGAGAACAGGGCCAAGCAGAGTGTAGAACAAGAATGAGAGAGCAGGTATATACAAAGTTGGCAACAATGTCTGGCCGGATATCAGCGGAGTGATGTCTGGCCGGCGAGATGGAGCAGTGCCTGCTTGTGGTAAGACGCGCGGAGCTTCTTGAACTTCCGCGCAAAGGTCAGCAGGTCGATGATGTCCTTCTCCAGTAACTTCTGGTGCAACTCCTCTGACTCCTCGTCCAGCTTCGCCATTGATGCCGAGGAAAACAGTTCACAAAACTCAAATTCGTGGAATTAAAGTGTTTTTTTTCTTACTTTTGAACTGGTATTGTCATATCCATTGGGTGGCCACAGTACCCTTCAAGGTGATCAAATCAACAGAAATCCAACATGTACATATGTCCTGTGGTACCATTGTTGTTGTGTGCAAAGCAGAACAAGAGAGAAAAAAATAACAAGAATGATGGAAAGAACAGTATAGAAGGAAAAACATGTCTCGACATCTTCGGCAACGCACCCTGACAGTGGCAATGTCAAAACTTGAAAACATCGTGAAAGTCGACAGCTATAGCCAATAAATAAACTGAACATGAATTCTTCTTTTTTTTAAAAAATTGAATATTGTCGAGTCTTTGGAATAATACAACTATACAAGTCTCTCAGTCAAGTGAGGAACATAGCCTCAGTTAAACGCAAAAAGAGAACCTTTTTCTGCACGCATTCTTTATTCATCAAGCATCCATTGTTCTCCAACCTTGGCATGCCCTTTTAATTCTTTCCATTCTGTTCATTTCCATGAGCCCAATTGAGCCTACGGTGCACTTGTATTGTCTTTTCGGCACCTCTGTGACATGAGCATGGCCTACTGCACCTGTATTATCTTTTCGGCACAAAAAAAAAGAAAAACATGACGCATTATGGTGAACGTGAGATGTGATCTCCTATTTGCTGTTTTGGAGGCCAAGATATCATACCATGCACTTGCATTTTCCATGTCTTATTCTGTGGTTAGTATCGTGGTTACTGTAATTTTGACCAGGGGTCTATTTCTCATCTTATTTCACCGAGTAGTACTCTGGTGAGTTATCAAAGCCATCGGCATACCGTGCTCATGCTCTTCATGCAAAAGCCGAAAAGTGAGTTTTCTCTTCTTCTTCAAAATCACCACCTATTTATCCGAGCTTTGAGGATTGAACCAATGTAACATGAGTTGCAGGTTGTTTCACCTTACTACTTTGAGGTACATGCTGGGAGTACCAAAAAGCACCCATCCGACTACTTTTTGCTGAAAAATGGAAATAGTCTGCATGATGTATTGAGGACATGGACAAATGCTACATTAGACATGTTGCGGTCTGCAATACATAAGGCAAAAGGCCTAGCACCTCAGAAGAGAACATTCAGATGCAAAGCCTGCAAAAGTTTGTTATTCCTCCCCTCATCCATACATTGCTCAGCTTGCTTAATTGCTTTATCTTGCACACTCCGCGGTGGGAAATTTGCTTTGTTTTGTGATTCGTGTCTTGAGTCCATGGGGCTAAGAATAATAGCAGGTAACCTTTGTAACAGATATGTCCATTCCATTTTTATCAAATTGAAATATTTTTTGTTGTTTAATTTGTATTACCAGATATCGCCGTAGTGTTAGCATGTGCAATATACTATACATTTTCCAGTTTTCCTGACCATGTGGCCGCATAGAGTGTTCCGTTTTTTAAATTTATTGTTTGGTATGTTCTTACAGAAACTGACTTTATTTGTACAGTTCCATAAATCCATTCACATGTCAGATGATAGTAGAATAATTTTGTAGCACCATTTTTCTTGTCTATCATCACTACACTTTTCAACTGAACACCTAGACTTGACACAACTTTGATGACAAGTATTTATAGAATGAAATCCTTATATATATATATATATATATATATATAATTCAAACATTTACGATACATGAGTTACTATAATTTAAGATGTCACTTACCATAATGTTATAGTAAATCACTTATAAGAGAGTTACCATAATTTCGTAAATTAGTATAGTAATTATCGTAACTTAAAGTGGCCACAGAATAACTTATTGTGTGGCCAGCTACAGAATAGTACGTGTGTGTGTGTATATATATATATATATATATATATATATATATATAGAGAGAGAGAGAGAGAGAGAGAGAGAGAGCTTGAGACTTAGAGCTTGAATTGAATCCAGAGTTCAATTTGATGCTGTTGTCAGTGGAGGATTTTGAGAATAAAATTCAAGTAAACCCAGATGCTCCTGACTGCTGCCATTGGCATTTTCCCCCTTCTGCTTCCCAGTTGTGATGCCTTCTGATTTCTCTCTTTTTTCTGTTGGATTGAAGAGGGATGCAATAAAACAAACATACGAAAGGTCGGTCAAAGCCGCTCAAGATTACGGGATCATGAAAGAGAGCCCAGAGTTTGTTTTCTTGTGCTTTGAAAAAAAAATGATGCTTTTACCTGGTTTCAGTCGAGAAGCTGATCCCTCTGTCTCTCCATGTAGATCTTTGGTCCGAACATTTGTGCTTTCCTTAATATACGCAACCTGTTCTTAATAGTAGCAAGTTTCTTTCCTTTTTTAAAATTTTTATTTTCTCGACGAACCGCTGTGAAACCGAAACAGCAGTCAGAGTCCGCAACTGAAAAATGAGGGATGGAATGTAAGGCGCTGCCTCTCCCTGTACAGGAAAGAAACGAAACGGAACGAACAGGATCGCGCACAATCTGAACTCTCGCCATTTCTGCTAAAAAAAACCTTGTCGTTCTGCAGTTGTGCTCTGCCGAATCGTTCGAAAGGAAACGTTGCCGTTTGAACGTGTTGATGGGGAGAGCACACGGTTGGGTACTGCGGGTACTGCAGGGAAGGAAATAATGCAGTCAGTGCAAATCTGGCGCCTCCAACTGCAACGAATCCAGCAGATCTCGCAATGACGATCGAACACATGGTCTCTCGGCCAGCTTTACCCTACACACACCACATCGCAGCACCAACGCATTTTGGCGTCGAGTTGCTGTCGCGTGGGCGTGACACATCTTGGCAGCAGAACGGGAAGGAGAAGATGCACTTGCACCGCAACCCCTCCCTCCACCTAGTCCAAATCCGGCGCCAGGACAATCGTACTTTCTTGCGGCGGCATCTTCGTGCTGAGCTCGATTTAACAGCTCTCGCTGGCGATAGGAGACGCCGAGCAGGATGGATCGATGGATTCGTTGGTGACCGCTCACCGGCAAATGAGCGGGACGCCGCCGCCGCCTCTGGTTCTGTCGTGCGCGGAAAAGGTCGCGTGGAGCCAAGCCGAAAGAAAGCGTCGGCTTTGCTTCGCTTGTCGGCAGGTCAGAAATGGACGAGGGAGCTAGGCCTACCGTTAGCTTAGGAACGTGAGGGGGTGAGATTCTGGTTGCTCGTGTCGTGTCTTCTCACCTGATGCTTCCACGATTTTTTTTTTTTTTTGACTAGCAGGCTGCCTTGCTGCAGAGCGCAGGCTGCTGCTGAAGCAGCCAGTTTCGGCCAAGGATTTTTTTGGCCATTCGTCACTGGCAGTGGTGGTGGCAAACCATGTTCTCAGGTTTAGCGGATCCTCTCTTCTTTTCTCAAGAAAGTCTACCATTGACAGAGTTAGATGTTTTTCTCTTGCTCCGATAGAGATCTCCATTTCCATCCTTTTTAACAGTGACCACCATTTTTTTTTTGCTGTCACAACTACCCTCAAATAGAGGGGATGATGAACCTGCCGCAATAGCTCCCCCAAGCAGCGACACGAGATCAGGAACACGAGATCCCCCTTAGCACGAGCTCCCCTGGCGGTATGGTTATTGTTTAAGGTAAGCACCCTTTCTCTGGCCTTCCTGCTGTGCGAAGCCAAGCACCGGACGAACCCTATATTATTCTATTTGGCAATCTGTATTTCGATCTGATCTAATCACAACTTCACAGACGTATGCACCACGGCCAGGGCGCCAGGCCGGCAGCCATCCTCCCAGTTGCGCAATCTTCTTCCCCTTTTCCTCTCCCTATTCTAGCTCGCTCGCATGTCACCAGGGCACCAGGATCTGAATGTTCTGTGTTTAATAAAGTATACAAGTGCATTCCAGATATTTAATTTACAAAGCATATACAAGGGCTCCATGATATTGCATTGCTCACCACAACGTCTCTACCCAACGATGTTTTGACCTTTTCTTTGCAGGTTGGGTGCATCATTGCAGACTCAAAGATCTAGTTATGCATAGATCCAGCTTCAGCACTGAATTTTTTAGATGACCCTTCTACAGAGTGCTAGAGCACTGAGCAATAGATACTGAATATTATGATTTGACTTATTAAAATGTTTGTTTGCAAATAAACGACTCTACAGAGGTGCTGATAATCTTTACAATTTTATAGAATTGTGCTTCTTTCTAATTCCAGCCTTTTTATATTGTACAAGAATGCACTACTATTATGAAAAAGGAATGTTCTTATGTGTATAAAAGCAAAATTTATAGTCAAAAGGAAGTATTTTGGACCTAGTTACATTCTTTTCTGAAAAATTATAACATTTCAGTCAGTAGGCAACCATAGTGCTTAGTCAGTAGGCATGCTGACAATGAATTTTGTACCTGTTGCTGACATTGTGATATTTTATACATGGTATGTCACTTTTTAGTGCAATGCTTATGTCAACTATTGTTCCTGCTTCTATTTTGATCTTTGTTTTCCTCTTTGAAGCGCATCATGAATTTACTAGTTTTGTTGATTGCTGTTATATAATTCTCATTACTACTGGTGGATTTGGATTGATGTGCTATGATTTGTGTTGCTGAACGAGTTTTCTCCATTTCTCTATAGAAATGCCATGTCAAGAAGAAGGATATCAGAAAGTTCTTGGACGATATCTATGTCGGCGACAAGGGTGTGATCGAGGAGGAGCAGTGAGCGACAAAGTAGCGAAAATGCCTAGAGATGATCCAGAAGTGCTACATCTGCCTGCCATGTTGCTATTATCGTTTGGGTAGCAATTTTCCGAGACTGAATTTTGTACTTGGTTAGGATGTGTTATGGAGCATGCTATCTTATCTTACATATTGTCGTCTCTGTTTAAGAATATGAACCTTGTTTCTCATTCCCTAAAGATAGTTGACTATCAATTTGTGATGATGTTCTAAATAATGGTTTTGTGTTTGTGGATGTATATATGTATATTTGTGGCGATCAGATTCGAATTTGAATTATATAAATATGTGGTCAGATTTGAATTTGAATTATTTTTTTTGGAAAATCCACTGTAGGGACGGTTCTTGATTGAACCGCCCTTACAAATACACACAGCAGGGGCGGCTGGTGATACAGCCGCCCTTACATATGTCCACTACAGGGCGGCTGATATTACCAGCCACTCCTACAGAGGGCACTGTAGGGGTGGCTGAAAACACCAGCCGCCCCTACAGAGGGCACTGCAGGGGCGGTCAGGAAACCACCCCTACAGAGGCACCATCTGTAGAAACACCCTGGGAAGGGCGACTGACGCAGCCACCCCTACAGAGACTCTAGAGTCGCCCCTACATTTAACTTCTGTACTAGTGTATACAAGTCTCTCAGTCAAGTGAGCAACATAGCCTCAGTTAAACGTAAAAAGAGAACCTTTTTCTGCACGCATTCTTTATTCATCAAGCATCCATTGTTCTCCAACCTTGGCAGTCATGAACTATGCTTCTCCTACATCAGCAGAGCAGCCATGAGCTATGCTTCACCTACTTCGGCAGCCATGAACTATGTGCCCATCCCATCATTAGTTTCTTCTCCGTTGTTCCTGTGCTCAGGTGTAGTTGATTCATCTTCATCGTCTGAGGACTCGGATCTTTATTAGTGGCTTCTGCCGACTCTGAACTCGGTGTTCCCTTCCTCCCTTTACTCGTACATCTGCACATGCTGATTAATAGATCTGAAATTCACCTTAAAAATATCCACCTCAATTCCTTCCTCCCTAGCGTGCCACATCTTGTCAACCTCCCGAACTCGATTAATAGATCTGAAATTCATCTTAAAAACATCCACCTCAATTCCTTCCTCCCTAGCGTGCCACATCTTGTCAACCTCCCAAACTCGATTAGCTGCAATCATACCAGATCCTTGGTTTTAGCAAGAGAGGAAGTATATATTCATAAATAGAAATAATAAAAAAACATAGATGCAATGTGGAGGAGGTCACTGTTATACTTTAATTTTATATTTCTCCATAAAAAAACATAGTGCATCACTAGAGGTCCGATTGTGGCAGGTTAACATAGGGTAAACTTTGAAATTTTTTATGTTTGTCATGAGGCCAAGAGAGATAATTCCCTTTATACCATTGAATCTTATCAAAATCGTTGATTCCTTTCCACCAAAAATGTTGTCTTCCGTTCTATGCCACCAGTCCAAAATTTCCACCCCCTGTGTGTCACTGGCTCACTGCCGCCGCATCGGATTTATTTCCAAGGGATGAAAAACCTAAATTTCATCTAAGAGCTCGATGGATTTCATCAGAGCCCTGGTGACAACCTAACCCAACACCCTGAACCCTAATTTATCACAGCATCAACTGGCAGCTTACTTGGGAACCCTAATTTGTCACGTCTGTCGATCGTTCCAATCCAAGGTGGTAGTAGTACATACGTACGTGGCAAAACTCATATCTTCTTTTGGTCTCATTTTCAGTACTATATACACGTTTCCTCCGACGTCCAACCAACCAACCAACCATCAGCAGTTGCCACTTGCTGCAGCCGCATTCATCAGGTCGGCTTGCTGAATGCTGATATATATATATATATAATCAGACGGTTTTAATACTAAATCATCTAGCCCTAAAAAATAATTTTGATCACACATCCAAGAATCGTTTGCGTTGTACTAGTGTCCAGTGTCATCCAAAAATCATCTACAATAATTCCCGGTCGGCTTTGATGCAGATCGACGAGATGGCGCGTGGTACTCCCTCGATCCACCAAAGATTCGGAATCCTACTGGACACACCACGCGCTTGCTTGCTCTCGGTCTCGGTCTCGGTCTCGGCGGTGCACGGGCTCCTCAGCTCCTGCATGCCTGCCGCGCTCCACAAGGAAACGAATCGAGGCCCGCCGGATACCGAACGAATGGATCCACCCGGTCTGGGCCTGTACGGTCACGGTCGGGTCATGGATCTCCTTCAATTTCATTTTCTGTAGTGCCCCAACCAATCAACTGGACTCTCATTTAAAAGTAGTATACGTGCTCGATCGGCCCCTTGCTAGGCAATGCGGGCGCGCGCGCTCTTTCCCAGCAGTTGCCTGTTGCTGACTAGCCACCCAATTCAGGTCGGCAAGTAAGCTGCTGCGAGCTAGAGCCGCGCTGCCGGTGCGTTGGAATCAGCCGGATTCCGCCGGAAACCGTGGATGGGGTGACGTAGGAAATCATGCGACCGACCCCTACTGGCTCGGGGGCTCGAGCTGCCAGGTCCCTACTTGGGAACCCGACCGACCGTACAAGTTGCGGTCGGAACGAACACGGGCGAACATCCCGACCGGAAGAAACACAAAAGTTCGCAGTCCCAGAAAAGAGTACCAAGGTGTTCAGCCTCGACTGACTCTCCAGCCGGTCGCAAGCTCGGGGGCTACGCCCACCTCCGTCTTGCCCGACCCCTCGGGTTCGTACTCCATCTCGCTCGACCCCAAGGCCGTGGGCTCCATGTCGCCCAACTCCTCGGGTTCGTGCTCCGTCTCGCCCGACTCCTCAGGTGTGGGCTCCGTCTCGCCCGGCCCCAAGGACGCGGGTTCCGTCTCGTCCGACGGCGACCCACTACCTTACACCCACCGGGTGCGCTCGCGTGCACCCTATGGAAAATGGATTACCAGCGAGTCTTCTCCTCAGGGGCTGGGCGCCAATATCTCTCCGACGCGCCTCCGCGGCCTTCGCCAGTCCTCCCCACGGAGGCTGGGCACCCATATCCACTCTGTGTGCCTCTGCGGTTTTTGCCGGTCCTCCACATGGAGGCTGGGCACCTAAATCTTACTCGGTTACCCTACGCAGTACAACAAACCGAGGGGGAAAAACACTGAAGTTCTAATAATAGCCCACCTCCACGGCACGATGGGTACAGGAATTACAAAGCAAATTAAAGCTTTCATTAAGCTAAAAACATAAGCCCTGGCTTTTATAAATATCACGTGAAACGTGTGTGAACAACCCCTTCATGGCTTTACAGAAGTCCCAAAAGGGCTCGGGGGCTCCTGTCAGGTTCATAAATCCAGGTCCCCAATAGACCCGCTTCCCTGCAAAACCCGGCCCAGTAGGCGGCGCAGCGACATCACGCGCCTGGGCCGGCCCAGATACATAATGACAGACCGAGACAACGATCCGGTCCCCGACCGAAAGGGCTGGCCAAGGTGGGACCGCAGTCCGACTCTGACCCCCTTCTCCGACCGAGGATATGTCGGACCTCTGCTCGTTGCTCTTTCCTGACCGACACGGTCGGGACCGACTGGGAACGACTGACCGAGGACGCCCGCTCGGTGTGGGCTCGGGGAGCAGGCGGAGCAGATAAGGTAAGGCGCTTAAGTCAACCGCAATACCGAGGACTGTACTCGGCCATGCCCTACGCACCTGCAGGATAGTGCCATCGGGGCATGTCAGGCGAACACGGTAGAGCCTGCCAGACGCGTCAGAGTATAAACAGTATTGTGGGCGTCGTCGTTGCCGTACCAGGCGAACATGGTAGAGCCTGCCAGATGTGTCTGAATATAAAACAATATTGTGGGTGCCGACGGCCATCCCGTATCCGATGGTGTGGGCAACAAGACTAGGCAGCACACGTATACACACTCTCTCTCTTTTTCTCTAACTTGTAAGGCCATCCCCTTCAACTATAAAAGGGGATGAGCTCTCTCCTAAAAACACCCCCTCGAAGACTGGTCGACTCGACAGCTCAATAGCTCTAGGACTCGACAGCTACACAGTCTACATGCTCTCAACAGCTGATAAGCTCGAACACACAGAGCATATATTCCAATACTTAGCACACGTTTGAGTATCTGTCACTCTCTTCCACTCGGTTCAGAGTCCGACCGGACCTCTAACACCCCTATTTCTCATTCCTTACTCGTTTGTAACCCCACAACAAACTTCGAGCACCTGGGCTCAGGAATAAAGTCACCGACCGACCTCAATTAGACGTAGGGCCTGTTGCCTGAACCAGTATAAATCCTGTGTTATTGAGTGCTAGGCCACATCCGATCATAACGCACGACAAAACTACGAATATTTATTTGTTGGTCACTTTTCGCACCAACAGTGAGCTTGCCATCGCGACCTGAAAGGTGCGTCGCCGCTATGAGCGCCACGAGCATGACAGTCACCGTGGGCGATGGCGCGTCCACAAGACTCTGGACAGACAACTGGTCATCGGTGGGGCCCCTACACCTCTTCGCCCCAGCCCTCTTCGCTGCTATATCACATTCGGGGCGAAAACGGTTGCTGCGCGACGCCCTCCAGAACAACCGATGGGCGAGGGACATCACAAGAGCCACGACGACGCAAGTCCTATGTGATTACCTCGAGTCTGGGAGCTCCTGCAATCGGTGAACTTGCAGCCGCTGCAACCGGATCGTTTTGTGTGGAGATGGTCTTCCTCTGGGGCGTACTCGGTCTCCTCGACATACCGGGCTTTCTTTGCAGGATCAACCAGGCTCCTGGGAGCCAAAGAGCTTTGGCGTACCAAGGCGCCGCCACGGGTAAAGCTCTTCTTCTAGCTCGCCCTACACCGCCGACCGTCGCAAGCGGCATGGCCTTCAAGACGACGACACATGTGCTCTATGTGATCAGGCACCCGAAACAGCATGCCACTTGTTCCTCGGATGCGTCTTCTCCAGACAAGTCTGGCACGCGCTGTTGGAGCCCATACATCTGCTGGCCCTATTGTCGGACGACATACAGGAACTCAACGAGTGGTGGATACAACAGAGGGGGTGGATCGACCTGGCGTCCAAGCCCCTGTTCAACTCGTTGCTGCTCCTTGTCGCTTGGACAATCTGGAAGGAAAGAAATTGTCGAGTCTTTGGTAGAGGGCCATCTTCGGTGATCGATGTCGTCAGAGCGGCGATCAAGGAAGGCGAAGGCTGGGCGCTGGCGGGCTTCGCGCCTCTGGCCGCGCTTCATCTGTATTGGTGGCAAAATTCCTTGGCATGTAATCACAAACCTTGGATCCAATGGTCAGGTAGGACTTTTAGTTGGACGTTGCTTGAGGCCGCTCGCCAAATCAACGGCCCCGCGCTCGGTTGTGTACGGTTTAAATTCTCTTCCTCTTAATAAAAAACGGGAACACACCCGGTCGCGAAATAAAAATAAAAAGAAGAGGACAAGAGCAATTATGTGACCTTGTGAACCGCATAGAACAGAATACTTTTTCGACTGGGAAAGAAGCAAACACAGAAAAAACATTTAAGATCACAATGTGATCCAAGTCCCAATATATCCAAATTATGACTATTGTTTCCATTTTAGAATTAGGTAGCTAAATCTTTTTCCAAGGGCTAGCAATATACCACAGTTCACAACACTTTCATAACTATAATAAGTGCCTCGCCTAGTCAGGTCAGACTAAAAATGAGTTCATGCAATGGAACTGCTAAAATCGGGTTCCTTAAAGTTGCGGACCCAGCCGGAAATTTCAGGCAGGGCGGACCATTAGGCATATATGCCTAACTTAACTCGATATTTCAGTTGAACCACAGATGTACTCCATCTGTCCTAAAAGAACGCAACTATAAGATTTGTGCCGATTAAATTTGCTAATAAAGTTTGACTAAATTTATAGCGATTAGTATTAACATTTATGTCTCAAACAAGATTTATGATGAAAATATATTTCATCATTGATCTATTGATACTTATTTTGTATTATAAATGTTAGTACTTTTTTATTTAATTTTGGTCAAAGTTGAAATCGATTGACTCCTCAAGAAGCGAGAATTGCATTCTTTTTGGGACAGAGGGAGTATATCATATTTGTATCGGTATCACACAACAATTCTATCCTAACTAGGAATTCGACAAATGGATGATAAAGACAAGGATTCAAAATGATTATTTTTCATATATGAAAACCACAAAAGGATAGGCTTTAATCACCAAGGTCCATATATGTACTAGGGGCCAAGCCACTCTACGAATTGGTACTATACAAGCTCTTTAAATATACTACTAAATTATCTGGAATTGACTAATGAGCAAGCCTCTCCTCTCGATGGGCCAGTGCAGACAGGCTAGTCCAAAAAGGCCCACCACTCCACCAATGCAGCAGCACCCCGCAAAAACTCCACTCGACCGTCTTCTTCAACAGTTCAACCTCGGAATCGCAACAGCCTCGCAGTCGCCGCGTCTGCCATCTGCCGGTCGTCGCACTTGCCATCTCCGGCTCCGGGGATTGGGGTCCCGCCCGGGGGGAGGTAGGGCGGCCGCCCCACCTTGCCCTATGGGTGGGTCCGCCTATGCCTTAAACTGTCGTTTATACTTACAGTGCATGGGAGAAAGTGGGAACCGAACTGGAGAAGTGTAGGAGACAATTGAAGGAGCTCCAACCACTTGATAACCAATTGAGCAATAATAGGTATAGGTTGCCTGGTTTGTGTAGCATAACAATCCTCAATTTTATTCCTTCTCTATAATACTCAAAACAATTACTTTACTGTTTTGTGTGAACATGGGCCGAACCTGTGTAAGCTGGTGGCTGGACCATAATGGTCACTGGCTTTCTGGGGCGAAGCTAAGTATCCATTAGTGGGTGCAAATGCACCCACAACAAAAATGAAATTTAATACTAACCATCTCACATTCACCACATGTGCACCCCCCTCAATGAAGGATCATGCACCCCCCACGAGCCAACATGAAAGCCTGAAAGCTCGAGTCCACCAATGCCAAACAAGTAATTATTGCTTGTTTGGAGATTATCTCTATCCTAGGAATAGATATAAATTGGTATTCAGATTTGTATCGTGGAATTTTTTTCCAGTCGAGGTATAGGTAGACTCGATACCAAGTACACATAAGAACGGTAAGGTTTATTTGGACCGGCTAAGACTAATTATTATCAGAGCTAAAAAAGATAGCTAAAAAAGGGTGCTACTAAACCTACCAACCAAAACCACACATGTGCCACATGGGCCAACTTCACAACTACCAACTACTAAGGGCAGTCCCAATGGTGCATTGATGATGGTTTCTATCCTCATTAAATGACTTGCCACGTAGGCAAAATGCTGACATGGCAACGTAATTAATGAAGAAAGAGAGCAAAAATCATAGAAATGGTTTCTTCATGAAGAAATCAGGTCTACTCTTGACCCAATGCACCAAGAAACCATGAAATCGCCATTGGGGAGAAACCACTAGTTTCTAAGGAGCTCGTGTCGCGCTCCCATTGGATGAAGAAGATAGAGTTGGGAGAGAGAAAGAGAAAATAATTATTACTCATAGAAATCATAGGTTGGAAAGCAGTACTTTTTTGGTGCGGTATCCTATGTTATAGAAACTACTAGTTTCTTTCATTGGGACTGCCCTAAAGGCTACTAATGCGATGGGGTGTTACAGTTTTATGGCCTTGATTTGTCAAACTATACAGTTCAATAAAAGTTTAGGATTTAAATGGGTTGGCCATGGTAATATGCCATTTGAATTGCTAATGTCATCTAATTATGTGGCAAAATAATTGACAACATCTATTTTTCTATACACAAACTCTACACACATTTCAATGGATATCACATGGGTCGCACTTTGAAAAAAGATAAATGCTTTGAGTGGCCTCTAAACTTGACCTTGTCAAAGGATGTCACTTAGGTCCACGAATTTTGAAAACATATTTCTAGGTCCCTAACCTTGTTAAGTGATACACCACAATAGTCGGTATAGTCCAAAAATGGACCTGCGGTGCACCATTTTACAAGTTTAGGGATGTGTTGTGCACCATTTGAACCTATGTGGCAGCCCTTGACAAGTTCAGAGACTGTTGATGCATTTGACTCTTATTAAAAACAAATTTTACCATGTAAATATTTGTACATCAAGGTTATGTACTACTGAAGTGATGCACCCCCTCATTTCAGCTCTAACTTCGCCACTGCTGGCTTTTAAAGTCATGGTGCAGACTTGAAGACAGTAGTATTTGGAACAACTTTGCAATATAATGAATGTAAAAATAGAAATGGTTTAGAGGTTAACATCATCAGTAAACATAAAGTTCAATGCCTCCAAAATAATATCCTGATCCGGTGATGAAGACAGGGAGCCTGGAAACAAAGAAACATTATTCTCAGGATAACCCACATGATGGAACAAAAAACTATGTCGCTGCCTAGCTGGAAAATCAAAAAGTGTACACAAACCTAAGATGCGCGATTTCTCCTGTGATTCAGATGCTTCTCTGTAGATTTTAAGGGCAGCATCATAACCGGATCTGCTTGAGGTGCTAACAGTTCGCATCACTTCAAGATGTGCAGCCTGCACAACATTGCATATGAGAATGGTAGATGGTAGATAAGGATAATAATGGTAGATGAGATCATATGCCAATTCAATAATTCATCACCATGATAATTGGACCCTCCACGAAAGAAACAAGAAAAATAGAAGCAAAGTAATACAAAACAGAGTACCAGCGATTGCAGGGCAATTACATTATATGGTTCACGAAAGGAGGCGCACAACACAGTGTCTGCAAAACTCTCTAAGAAACAGATATTTCTACCAAGACGACACTAATTTTGCATCTCCCAGAATAGGACTCCTAAACCTAAGACTTTCACTGCTCCATACCCATAAAAGGAACAGCAAAATTCCCCATATGTACTTTGATGAATCTCAAAAAGTCAATGGCTCTTGTGACACTTTGAATTTGTCTTTCCAAATGCCGCTAATCGATCATCGGATATCTTTAGGTCAGTCTTACGACGCTTCCTTAGTTCACTTCTGGTAGTCTTTTTCTTGTCATCTGTTGACTCTTGCCCATTTGTCAGCCTGCCTTTCTCTGTTTTTGAAGAACTAGGGCCGCCTTCCTCAGACCTAGATTTCTTGCCAGATTTGTCCTTCTTCCCAAGGATCAAATCCTTGCTCTGCCTCTTATGATGTGTAACCTTCCATTCATCCTCTCTGTAAGGAGCTAGCTTCTTAATGGAAACATACTGGTTCAAATCCTTGTCATCTGATGCCAATATCTCATAGGTACTCAGACCAAAACTGTTTGGCTTAACCTGTTTATACTTGAACCGAGTCTTGATATCTCCAATAGTGTCCTCATAGTCTAACTTGCAGTACTCTTCCATCTCTTTCTCAAGCTCCACCTTGTCTTTGAGAGAGATCTGCCCTTTTGCACCTTTCGCATCAGTGGCAGTAGACTCTTCTTTTGACTGGTCACTAGCCCAGCCCTTAGGAAGCCCAAGCAATTCGTCTTCTTTGTCAAAATCCGGCTTCCCCAAATCCATCTCCTCACCACTTCCAAACTCAGGATCAACATCATCAGCCTCATAGTAACTGTCATCAAACATCTCCTGCATTTTCGTAACTGTCATCAAACATCTCCTGCATTTTCTTGTCATAACCCTCTAGATCAAAATCCTCCTCCAAGTCATCAGCACCGAGCTTACAAACAGCATCCCCTTCAATCCCAGCAATCATTCGGATCCTCTCAAGCTTCTCTGCAATCTCTTTCTTCTTCAAATTCTTGAGATGCTTCAGCTCCTCTGCCTGCTCTTGCTTAATACGGGCCATCCTCTCCTCTTTGCTTTTGCGCTGCTGCTTCCTGCTGCTCTCCTTCCTCACCGACCCCTCAACAACCCTTGAATGTCCCATTACCCGGTCTGCCACCACTGCCCCTGATGCCATGGCCTCCTCATGCCGGTAATGATAAGCATGCTCTTATTCTTCCTGAATCTCGAGCTCCTCTTCATCTGACAATTCCTGGATATCATCCAGGTAGGAATTCCTCTTCTCTGCCTCAAGGTACGGCCTCTTAAGGAAAAATTCCTTCAAGAACTTCTCGTTCTCATCCAGCTCCTCATCCTTCCCAAAGACCTCACCAGCAAGCTCCTTGGTCTGCTTCTCCTCCTCATCCTCGTCCGCTTCGTCATCAGCCCCTGCTCTAGCCTTGGGCTTCACCTTGAACAAATCGTCGTCGCCGTCGTCATCGCCTAATACTTGTTTCTGTGCCTCAAGGAAAACCTTCAATCCCTTCTTCTGTTGCTCGTCATAGGCGATCCTCTCGAACTTGCTGCTGCTCCGGCTGGCCTGCCCTGCGAACTCTGGGCCCTCCTCGAGTAGGTGGCGGGCATTGACGTCCTTGAGGTACATAGGCTTCTCTCTCTTTGTCTTTTTCTTCTCCTGCTTGGACTCTTCTTCCTTCTCGGCGTCCTCAGCTTCCTCACCGCCCTCCTCATCCTCGTCCTCCGAGTAGACCTCGGCGTCCTTGTCAAGGATGCGGGGGTCGCCGCTGCGGATGCGGCGGATCACCTCGAACACGCGACGATCGACGAGGCGCGAGGCAATGGCGGCTTCCTCGTCCTCCTCCTCCGAAGACTCGGACTCCGACTCTGACTCGCCGTCGTCAGAGGCGGGGACCAGGCCCTGCTTCCTGCGCTCCTCGAGGCGCTTGTTGTGCTCGAAGCGGCGAGCGTACTCCGCGTTGATATGGATCTTAGAGAGGTCCTCCCCGCCGTCGGAGTCCTCGTCGGACCCCGCGAGGATGTCCAGCGGTTTCTCCTCCATGTCCTTCTCCTTCGACTTCTTCCCCCTCCCCATTCTCTTCAGCGACCCGCTCAGCAGCACAAGCGGAGGGCGGGTGGCAATCGAGGGCTGGAGGCTACAAGGCGGCGGCAACGGCGGCGCGGCGTTTCCCGAGGGAAAAAAATGACAGTGCAAAGATTGACTCGGGATTACGATGACTGAATGACAAATGGGCTCTATGAACAACATGGCGAGTGTCAAATCTATGTTTTGAGTGATTTTTGCAAATCGCCCTCCGCGAGGAAAACGACGATATTTGCCTGCGCCGCTGCGCGAGCAACGGCGACGCAGGACGTGGTGGGGCCTAATGGGCCGCGTAACAAGTAAAGTACAAGTCTAGGCCCAACAGAAGAGGAATAGTTGACGCCTTTTCTCTAAGGATGCAAGCGGGCCCGCCTGCAGGTAGCCCGCAGGCCGCCGCATCGTCTGCATGCAAAAATTCGTTGGTCTGCAGAGCCCGCTAGCTCCTGCTCAGCTAGCAGCCAGGTCCTGCTTGGCTTTGCGGGAGACCTGCAAGCGTCTGCCAAAGCCCGCATGCAAGACGGACAGTTCAAGTGTTCAACACGCATCCAAACTTCCAAAGCGTTTTCGGATGGCAATGCATGCTAGTACTATTTTACTTGGTCTGCAAACTTCGCCCAAGCGTTTTATCAGACGCGAACACACGTGCTTTTCCGTCATTGAAGCCGGCCAGCCCCAGTACAGTTGGTCCGTGATTAACAATCAGAGCATTGATAGTTCTGCGCTAACTGCAAGATTAGACATGCAAAACACACAGGAAACAGCAGGGCGCGCATCCACCCTGGCCTCCGTGCTCGTCGTCGCTGCAGCGCAAGTTGCGTCGGATCAACGGGGCCGCTCTTGTCTCCGACTTCTTCCTGATGCGGGTGATATGCAGGATATGCGGGCTCCCACTCAAGCCCAGCAGGCTGGCCTGTTTAATCCCCTCATAGATGAGCAGGTGTCCGCATGGGTCTGCTTCGGCCGCTCTTGCAGGCGGGCCTAGCAGGTCGCAGGCAATCCTGCGCCTGCTTGCATCCGTACTTTTCTTCCCTTACTAGCTAGCGTGTTTGTGCGTGGCTAGTGAATAATTAATAATTTATACTAAAAACATATGGATCGCAGGATAAGATAATAATACTATTAAATTAAATACCAATGTTAAAGTGACATTTAATCCAAAAAAGCAAAGTTTATAAATTTAACAGAGTCACGGAGTGCGCGGCGTCGCAGGCTCACATACTCTAGAGCTTACAGAGATTGGGTCGAATCCAACCTAGAGCCTGGGAACCCTGCATCTTTTTCTGGACGGGCTTCACTTCGGATACGCCGATAGCAATATCAACGATCTCCAGTCGATGGACCAAATCGTATGATCCCCATACAATGGCTCAGACATGTAGATTTTGTTCTCCTTGTACTTGGATACACTTGTTCCACGGAAGCTTTTATTGAAATGTTTAGACACGAACAATGTCTGATCACTGATGTCCCTCACCCTGGACCACTCCGGCGTATGGTCGTGGAGGTTGCACTTGTAGATCGCGCTGCTGTAGTTGAAGCTCTGTGTCTCGTGGAACGTGCTCACCATGGCACCCACAATGTGCAGCTCACCGTTTGATTTCAGGTAGCTGCGGTGGCAGAGCCCTGCAGGTGGCGACAGCGATGGCAGCAGCGTCGGCGGTTGGAGTAGCGCTGGCGGCGTTGCTGCTGCAGACGGAGATTTCTCCAGTGCAGTTAATCGCCAAGAACTTATCTTGGCAGTGGACGATGGACCCCACGGAGAACTCCAGTTTGGTGTCGAGCACCGTCCATGCGCTGTTGACTCCAACCCGGCAGAATGCGACCTCCGTGGAGCACCCAAGCATGGCTATGGCCACGCGCTCGCGGCCGGTGGCGTCAGGCGGCGCCGAGAGCACGATCTCACGGAAGAACACGTCCCTCATGTCTTCTAGCTTGATGGCTCCGTCTGCGTCATCCGCGTCCCCATAGCCGTTGGTGGGATAGAGGATCCACCGGCCGTGGACCCTAGACACGCGTTCCGATGAGGACGCCGCCACGACGTGTTCGCCTGCTGGCGGGAGCTCAACGCGGGGGGCACGGACACCGGCGAATGGATTCAGCAGCGTCACGGACGCCGCCTCGTCCACGAGCGCCAGCCACCCACACGAGGAGCCGCACGCCACCTTGCCGCGCACGTCGGGTAGCGTCTTGGACAAGACCTTCTTCTCCGGGACGCAGTAGAAGCCGACGTGGTCCGAGTCGGGGTCGAACGGGAGCAGCAGGAGCGGCCTGAAGGCCGCGAACGGGACGGTGGCGCGCCATGGGGAGCAAGCGGATCGGAAGGACGCCGCGTCGTGGCCTGACGCGAGACGTTGCCCGATGGACTCGAGGAGATCTTCTGGCAGGCCGGATCTCCAGTCAGGGAGAGGCAGGGACCTTCTCTTGGGATTGGGAGGCTGAGCCATGGAAGACAGATGACATCAACTATGGTTCACGGAAGAAACAATAAGTGAGGGCGATGGAACACGTGAGCGTGAAATCAAATGAAAGGAGAAAAAAACTGTCTCTTTTATAAATACAAAGAGGGGAAGTAATTAAATATAGGCTGATTTGGCAAGGTTCTTAGAAATATAAAGAGGTTCCTTTTGTCTTAATTATCTTTCCTTCTGTGTTAATTCTCTTTCCTTTTGCTCGTTGCCATGTATGCTGGTGCATGCAAACATGCAATGTGTATATGGATAGCATAATAATTTTCTACTTCCTATTTTGCCGTGATTTCTCTATCATATGACAGGCAATATTCAATCAAGGAGAATGACACGATCAATCCGGGATCGCAGGCGTGGGCAGATAGACGAACCAAAACAAATGTCGCACCAAAAAATATCCACACTTTGTTCTTTTTAGTTGTAGGAGAATTGCCCCGCCAGCTTCTCCTTAATTGCCCCGCCAGCTTCCAGCGTGGAACATGCGTCCACGTCGCTCCAATTTGCCTCATCCATCGGATCTTCAACCCAACGGCCCAGATCGTTTGGAGCCGATTCTGGTTCGGAGCAGCTTCTCGTTGTTCTTTCTGGTTTCTTGTTTTTCCTTGCTTGTCTACGGCTTCTCTGGCTTCTCGTCCGAATCTAGAGAAACAAATATATACTCAGCTTCCGCTTCTCCTTCCATCCAGATTCTTCTTCTCTCCCCCTCCCCTCTCTCTCTCCCCATCGGTCTCTCCCTCTCCATCCCGATGAGGACACGGCGATGGCGGCGCGGCCGGGCGCTCTGGCTGCGGCCACCTTCCTCGTCCTCCGCCCTCCCTCACCTGCCTCTCACCTCCGTTTCTCCCTCCCCTTCCTCTCTTTCTTCCCTTCCCTCCCGAGGCGGCGGTGGGCGCTGTAACAGAACCGACCAATTATACGAAATTAAGTAAGAAAATCATCCGCCAGAGCAGACGATTGAGCAAACTTAAGTCCGTATAACCCGGTAGTCCGTGAAATCACGAAGGATTTCAAACCAACTTCCATTCCAGCCAAGATCGTAATAAGTTTAGCGGTCACCATCACATATTACATAAAAGTTCGCAATCTCAGATACATCAGAGTTTAAACATAGTTATTACAAAACCAGTTCGAATAAAAGTAGCGGAAGCCATTTGTTCAAACCACACACACTCACGCGGAGTTCAAATATAGTGCCAGCGAATGATCATCTCCAACAAAAGCATTAGACGAGACGTAAGGAATGACCATGCCCATGGTCCTAAGCATCACCCATCGCAGGATAAAGGCAGTTGATACAATAGCCGTAATACATCTGCCCATCTACAACAAGTGGGAATAAAACCCTAAGTACGAGAAGGTACTCAGCTAGACTTACCCGACATAACCGAAAATAAATGACACCAAGGATTATGAAGGCTTTATAGTAGGGTAGCTGACTCATTTGCAAAAGAAGCATTTTTAGCATTTCAAGAACCTTTTTAAAAGCATTATTGTCAAGTTAATTATTATTAACCTATCGACTAGATTTGCACCTATACTAGAGTAAACATGTGATTAAGCAAATAATGATAACCACTGATCATTAAACAACTTCCATACTATCATATTCACTATAACTGTCCAAGTGTTCCATAAACATTTACTACGATGAAGTAACTCAAGTCAAGTGCTCACTATCCAGGAGCGATGGCGATTCGAATCGATTTCTAACCAGCTGTTGATTTATTCCTTACACAAACCTCACTCACCCGCTAAAGTGAGATATTGATTACTGAGTCAACTTTCTAGGTATCTCGAGTTTGCCAGGAACCACATGTACCCGAGGGCCGACCGACTGCACTTTGGTCTTATCATCCCGCCCCCGTGTCCTACTACACCTGCTTCGGCACAGTGCGCTGCGGGCAATCTACTCGGCCCGAAAAATCTCCCAGCTTCGCGGTCGGAAGGTACTTTATCCGGCCAGCTAAATGTAAGGCATGCGTTCAACATGACTCAAGGCCCAACAACGGTCGGTCCTTAATCGACACAGACGGAAACACTACAGTCCAAAACTCTGCAAGTCTCCGTTCGGTCTCAACTTTATTTAACACTTAGTTATACCATGACTTCATAGTCATCCAAGCAGATCCAGGTAACCACCTATAGCTCGCAGGTGACAGAAAATCACCCGACTTCTACCGGTCTAAGCCAGCTAAGCATTGACTCGACTGCGGATACCAGGGTAACAAGGATATAGTATAACAAAGGTAAACAAGGTATAATGCAGCAACGGTTGCAAACAACTCCTGAACGTAATGCATCAATTTAAAGTAAAGCATTTAATTAAATCATTGCAAACTGGAAGAAAGATGCTCCGGGGCTTGCCTCTCTCGAAGGAGCTCGGACGGTGATCGGGGCACTCCGGAAGTTCCTCAACGTCCTCCTCGTCGGCTTCTGGCACTTCTGCGGCTGCACCTCGAACTGCTCCTCGGGCTCCTCGGGTATGACGACTGGGTTCTCGGTTTGCGATCCTGTATGATGCAATGCGTGTAAGTGCTTATGCAATCGGTGCATCGGATGAGATGAATACAATGGATATGTTCGAATGCAAGGTAGTCAACATCATCCAAGAAAATATATCACAAGCACATGTCATCTACTGCATTCTCTTCTACTACTAATAGGTTAAGTCAACACATCTTATTAAATGCTTCAAAGATACACCAAAGCTAACATTATTAACTAACTTGCATTAAAGAGGATTATTTTATTTCACTTGAAACTAGGGCTACAACAGCAACCTATATTTCTGGTGCTTATAAAAATCTAAGAAAATTACAGTAGCATAGTACTACTCTAAGTAGACTACCATAAAATTTTCATGGCGTTTGGATAACTAAAATAGTCTACACAAAAATGACAAGCTATGGCATGATCATGAACATGAAAATACTTTGTACTGTGAAAAGTGTCAAACAACAGAATTAGTATTTTTCCTATGTTCTTCATAGCATACAATGACTGTACAAAATTTATCACATGCATGTTTTATACAAAGTTTGCTCTCTAACAAAAATAATAAAAATTAGCCATTAAAGGCACTTGAACTACACCTCAAAATTTTCCCACAGCACATGCATGAAACCTATTTTTCCTAGGAAGTACATGCCATAAGAAGATTAACAAACTTGAAATCATATTTTTCTGAAGCCTATATATTTTTCTACATATTTTTCAAGTTATCAGCGATATTCATGATTAAATAAAATTCTACAGCAAAGTATCTCTAAAATGACATGCAATAATTTTCCCAAGTAGATCTGCTGATAAGGAACCTAGCAAAATTTGTTTCAACAAATTTGGAGCAACTTTGAGTACCCAAACATTTTTCAAACCATTTCAAATTTCAAATAATAAAGAATAAATGAAAAACAATTCATTTAAACGATCTTGGGCCAGCCCAGCTGAAATCAGCTGGCCCACGGCCGTTTTCGCCTGCTGCGCGCCCGAGCGCAAGGGAGAGGAAGATGGCCCAAAGAGGCGTCACCATCGCCACGCCTTAACTGACGGCTGGTTGGTGGAGAGGCGAGTGCCTCGCGGCGCTTCTTACTTGGCCCAGCGGCGCTTGCTTCGCCACGAGGCCGGCGACCATCTCCGGCCACGGCAGGGCGAATGGCGAGCGCGCAGGATGCGCGAGAAAGCGAAAGCGAAAAGTAGGGTAGCTAGGCGGGGCTCGAGAAGAGAAGGAGGTCGACTTCCATGGCGGCCGAAACACGCAGCGGCGCCATGGCCGCGTCGGTGGCGGCTTCGGGAGGCTCAACCTGAGCTCGGAAGGCGGCGCAAGCGTGAGCGCGACTTGAAGGAGGGCGAGGCGGAGCTGCGGGCGCGCGATTTCCGGCCGAGGTGGAGGATCCGCGGCGAATTTCGCCGGCGGGTGCGTAGGCGCGGCGAGGGGCGGAGCTTGGGCTCTCGGCTCTGGAGGAGAGGGAAGGCAGCGCGGGCGGGAGTGAGCGAGTGCACTGGCTGTGAGCAGAAAAGGCGGGCGCGGGCGCGCGGCGCGGCGCGGCGCACACAAGGGCGACGCCGACGCATGGTCGCCACGCTGGGCGAGAGCGTCTGACAGCGATCCGGGGTACTGCACATGGCGGCACGCGCGTCGTGGGAGAGAAGGAGCAACATGGCTGGCCGGGCCGAGGCGAGGTGGGCTGAGCGGCCGGGCTTCACTGGCGCTGCTGGGGCGGGCTTTGAAGGGCTGTAAGCGAGGCGACGGCCCGCGAAGGAGAACAATCTTTTTTTCCAAATATATTTTCAAGGAATTTTTAAATGCCATCTTTCAAATATTATTTTGAGCAAGAAAATGACCTCTTTTGAAAATGAACCAAAAATAAAAGTTGCTTAGAATTTAATTCTCTACATCTTTGCTTTTAGGACCACAGCCAAATTCTTTCTAGATTTTGAATTGTAAGATCAAAGTCCACGTTTAGCTCAAAACCCTAATTTTGGGAATTTATTTTTGAAGCCAAATTTTGAATTAATTTGAATACAAACATTGCTCCAAAAATTGAACTAAACATTGCTAGATGATTTACAATAGTAGCCAAACATGTTTTACTAACCTAGCAAGAAAAATTCAGGGCAAAACAATTCTTAAACAGGTGTATGCAACATTCAGATTTCACGCATGTTTCAGATGTTTCAAAGCAATGTTTCAATTGTTATTCACATGATTAAGCATGTATGATTTGGATGCTTGATGATGCATGATATGCGTGATTTGCAGTGCCTAAATGTAGGCATAACACCGGGGTGTTACAGGCGCGAGGTGGCGGCAGCCGCGAGGCGATGGCGCCCCCTGCGGGCGGTGCACCGGCGCAGGTGGGGCTCGGCGGCCCCTCTCTCTCCCCCATCCTCCATGTGGGCTCCTCAACGCCACCTCCCACTGGGGAGCTTGTGCTCCTCTGCTTGAGAAACCTTAGGTACTTGTGCGGCGGCGGCGGCGGCGAAGCTCGACGGCTGGATCTCACTGTGACTCATCCTCTTCTTCTCCTCCTTCGTCCCATGAGCTCCTTCCCAGATCCTCTCTCCCTCGTGTTTTTTTGGATCAGCAGATCCTCACAACAATTTCTATGGCAGTTGAGAACTGTAGTTTCAAATGCTTTTCCTAATTTGTATTTGTATAAATATATTGCAGGACAGATACAAACTATGTTCCTACCGGTCTACATCTTACTGATTTTATTCCCTTTATTTAATATTGTATTTTCTATTACCCATTAGAGATTGGTTGGAATGCATCACGTTGACTATAACACGATGAATTTGCTATGAAAAAGACAGTTGCTGCTACCTGGTTTACGACTCTGATGCCAGGGCTTATTGCTAACAAATAATTATAAAAAGCGGACTACCATTATTTATTCTTTGTCGCCTCCTTGTATTGGGTTGTGTTTATTGATTGAAAGAGCAGTAAGGTCAGTGTTTTTTTAATGCCATTTTTTTCTTGTGTGATTTATGGTGGTGATTAGTTAGTGCATATCTATAACCTTGAAGAATTTGCTTACAAACTACAAAAATCATCACGGCCCTCCAGATCGAAATGTACAATTAGCCTACCTACCACTATGTGTACAAAGTAGGCTCTGTGTATAAAGTAAGACACCGTACCCAGAGTATAAAAACGTCGAATGCCAAACACTGCTACACTAACTATTATGTATAACCCTATGTACAATCTGATCGTCGCTACACCTGTGAACCTTATCTGTGTAATATTAAAGTCAGCTATAAGTGTCTCTCCACCTTATTGGTGCTCCATAAACATACCAGTTTATACCAGATTCTCTACCTGCTTCATAGTATGTATCACAGCACTCCAGAAGCCAGCACAGTAGCACACTTATCACTTACCACGATGCTAGCCTTTCATAACTCTACCTCCATTCGCGCGCGATGGCGCGCATTTCACTAGTTGCCATTTCATTGCTACAAATGTTTTTCCTCTTGTTGGCTGCAGCAGCAGCCACTGCAGCGCTGCACATAAGTGCAGCCGAACGGGAGCCGATGCCGCGACGACCGATCACCACACAGCTGGTAACAACGCTGCTTGACAAGGAGGTTTCCACGACGCCGCCGCCGCCACCATGAGATTATGCACAGCGACCCTGATCCAGATCCAGTTACATCAAATTGGTCCAAAGGGACAAAAAAAATGTAGAAAAGGTTAGAAAAATTGAGCTATCCTATTGTGAATTTGTATTAGAAATCATCAAATCGGTACGTCCATTCACAGGCACAGATTGATTTCATCTACTTTTAGTTATCATCATCTATTAAATTTGGGTAAAGTTCACTTTAGGACCTCCAACTATCACAGAAGTATGAATTTCAACCTCCAACTTCAAAACCGGATAACATTGGCCCTCCAACTCTCGAAAAAGTTCACTTTAGGACCCCGGCGGTTTCCTGCGCGGTTTTGCATGGCACATGCAGACTTGCTGACGATTACTTTTTTAATTTGCAAAATTGATATCTTTTTATTCGAGCTTCAAATATAGCAAATAATATATCAATTTTGATCGTCTCGACGAGCTCTTTGCAATGGTGTACTCCGTTTTGTTGTTTGAGATAATTTTATTTCATGAAAAAAATAAATATTTCTACAAAACAAGTTAGAATAACGTAATTAAATGGAATTTGTTAGATAAATAATATTTTTATTATTATGTAACACGAAATGTTGTCTTTTTAGGTTCATTTGACCATAGAATATATAAGTTTGACCATTTTTGAAATGCAATAATTCAAAACTTGTTTTGTAGAAATATTTCGCTTTGTGTCACTTGGGTCCGCAAATATTTACGCAATAATTCAAAATATTTCTGCAATAATTCAACAAGGGCGCCGTGTCCGTCAGGTTCAGCTTACAGGCTGCACGACACGAGCTTCGCTTGTGCTGCCACCTCGCTAGCTTCGGGCGCGCGAGGGCGACGAGGCGCACCGCAACGCCGACGCCACGGAGATCCTCGCCGGACGACCTTCCGCTGAGCACGCGCTCAACTTACCGATGCCGCACAAGATTCTAGACCACGAGTAAGCCACTCACTATTGCTGCTACCTGCTCCCTCAATTCAATCTAGCTATCCACTTTGCCACTTCATGCGGTCATACTCATGCCATGTCACCAGAAACAGACACGTCATGTGTCGGCCAATGGTCGCCTAGTTCTGTGTCTTGCAATAGTAGCCATAGGAAAGGAAAAGGACAGTGTACACGAATCGATATCTTGATATCGGTTTGGGTACAAGATAAATATAATACTACTACTACCACTAGCTACTTAATTTCACCACAAAAACAGAAAAAAACTACACTAGGAGCAGTAAACATATCGTTTGATCGTGTCATATGTTGACGGTTAGTTAACCGCAGCTAGGGAAGGTTAATTCAAAAATATCTAAGCGATCGTGGCAGGTCTGATTGACCGTCCAACTCCCTGTTTTATATACTGACTACGTTGGTGTTGTACATATACAAATATACAAAGTATATAAAATACTTGCATACGTCAGCTTAATTGCATAACTTGTTTTGTAGAAATATTTATTTTTTCATGAAATAAAATTATCTCAAACAACAAAACGGAGTACACCATTGCAAAGAGCTCGTCGAGACGATCAAAATTGATATATTATTTGCTATATTTGGAGCTCCGAATAAAAAGATATCAATTTTGCAAATTAAAAATGAGTGCTGACGTCATCGCTGACGTCAGCACTGCTACAGTGCCATGCAAAACCGCCTGGGAAACCAGCCAGGGTCCTAAAGTGAACTTTTTTGAGAGTTGGAGGGCCAATGTTATCCGGTTTTGAAGTTGGAGGTTGAAATCCATACTTCTACGATAGTTGGAGGTCCTAAAGTGAACTTTACCCATTAAATTTTTATGTATGATATTGGACATCTTTAGGGCTAGAATATATTGTTATTTTGCCACATAATTATGTATTGTTTCTATATAGTTGCCACATTATTATGTGGCAAGAGATTGTTAAGTTTAAATACATCAAAGAGGATTCTATCTGTACTGTGAAACACAGACAGTCAGATTCTCCCATTTGGGCTGACTTACTCAAGGTCAAGAAAATTTACTTGCAGGTAGGAAGTTAAAAATCAGGAATGGGCAAAAGACACTCTTTTGGAAAGTTATTTGGCTGTATGATCAACCTTTGTGTGTGCTTTTTCCTGATTTATTTGCCATGTGTCAACAGCTTGATATTGCTGTATCTCAAGTTAAATTCGATCCCCAGTCATTAACTTTCTCTAGGTGGCTGGTAGATGAATGGAGAGTGAATTGGGAGAAAATTCTTTTAGATGTTGCCAATGTTCAACTTTGTGAAGGTGCTGATATAACTACCTGGAAATTTGGGTGTCATGGGAATTTTACTGTTAAATATGTTTACAATGCTCTAACTGTTAATGATACTGGTCTCTATCATAAAACAGTGTGGAAAGGGAAAATCCCTGCTAAGATTAAAATCTTTCTGTGGATGATCTTAAACAATGCCATTCTGACTAAGGACAACATGATAAAGAGAAATTGGCAGGGTGATCCTTCATGCTACTTCTGTAATCAAACTGAAACTGCCAATCATCTTTTATTCCAATGTAGTGTTGCAAAAGCAGTTTGGGCAATCATTGCCATTAGTTTGGGGGTTAACAATGTTCCTAGATCTCTGGAACAATGCTGGGTTTAGTGTGAACATTGGCTTCCTTTTGGTAAAAAAGGCTATCTGGAAAACTCGTAATAAAATGTGTTTCAAAGACAAATCTGTTCAAGATCCTGCCTATATAGTATGCTATGCATGTGCCCTCATGAGTTACTGGGCAGGTCTCTATCTGAATGATGATAAAGAAGCATTGGTGGCTGGCTGAAGATTGCTATGCAGCTGACGAAGAAGAAGCAGAAATCTGATGATCAGAAGCTATTGGAAGACAACGGTGGGAGCAGTGGTGCAACCTGAAGGGTAAAAAGCTAATCTGTGCCGAGGCAAATGATGGATACTTTGACCCCTGCTGTGGGAGTTTTTTTTGGTGACTCTGATGGATGTCTTCATTCTGACGAATGCTGGAAGCCGTGCTTTAATTCTGTTGAGTTAATTTCTGCCGTAATATTCTCTCTCTCTAGCTTCGACACACTCTTTGGGTCGATGTGTGACCTTAAGTCTAGCATATCAGGTAGATGGTGATCTGTCTGTGAGTAGGCATAGTAGTAAGCTCTCTTAGCTGTCTCATCTTTCCTTGATAACTCTGACACTTCATGTATTTCCGTTATGAGTGTAATGGAAATGGGGGAGACCTCCGGTTCAAAAAAAATATAGTTGCTCTATTACACAAGTTATTAGTCCTATGAAGTTCACCATAGGTGGATTTTTTCCTCAATCCGCCGCTGGATGGAAACGACAGGGGCTGGGGCTAGTGTATCGTGCGCGCAAAGTTGATAAACTGGGATGGGCATTATGGAATGGGCCATGCTGACAGTACTTCAGAAGCCAAGGTGTAGTAGTACTACTATGCCGATCGCATTGCAAGTTGTTGAGGCGTTGGGATTTCCAGATATTAGAGATCTTTTCAAGTATCGATAATGCTACCATTAAGATGTCTAGAACACCGGACGACTCGCTTTACTCACTACCGTATGCGCCGCTCGCCTAAAAAAACAAAATCAACTCCTGCACGCCTCGCTCTGCTCTACTCCCGCCCTTACCCCTTCCGCGCTCCTCATCCTCTGCCGCAGTGCACCAACGCCCCGCGTCCTCCCCTACCGGGAGCCCCCGACGCTCGTAGATCCGATGGCCTTCTCGTCCACCCCGGCGAGATCCATAGAGCAGGAGCGAGATCCACTCGCCTCCGGCGAGATCCATGGAGGGGGCGCGACGGTGTTGCAGGGGAGTAGGCGGTTCTCCTCCACCCCCTGCGGTGCCATCTCTCACCCCGGCGACCGAGAGCCCCCTCACCTGGCGGCCATGGCGCTCCTCGCCCCCCATCCCCCACTGTTGCCGCCGAGCTAAGCCCGGTACTGGTGGCGCTGGTGACGGTGCTGCTCGTGCGCCGCCACTCGCCACTGGCTCCCACCCAGACGGCTGGAATCGACCGGCCTAGGCTTCTCCTCTCCTATGTTGCAAATGTATGTTTCAGGCATTTCAGTCGTTTCAAAGGTATGTTACAGTTTGTTTCTTATGGATGTTGCAAAAGTAGATCGGGGTGTTGCACATGTCGCATATGTTGCAAGTGTTTCAGAAGCATGTTGCAAGTGTTTATTCAAAATATTTCATCTGTTCCAGACGTATGTTGCAATCGTTTTTTGTCTAGATGTTGCATATGTTTTCACACATGTTGCAACAATATGTTCTAAATGTTTCAACTATTTCAGTCTTATGTTGCAGTAAGTGTTTTTTCATGTTGCAATTGTTTTATCTAGATGTTGCATATATTTCACACACATGTTTCAAGCGTGTGTCCCAAATGTTTCATCTGTTTCAAATGTATGTTGCATTCGAGTGTTTTCATGTTGCAAGTGCAAACCACCGATGTTGGTGTCCATGAGGGTGGGTACGGCCAAGCCGCGACCATCGATGCGTGGAGGAGGCGCAGGCCGTCGGCGGCGGTGTGGGAAGGAGGCATAGGCCGCGCGGTGCTGTTGTGAAAGAGGCAGAGGCGAGTCTTCCAGGTTGGCTAGAAGAGACGGGGCGTCGCGCCGGTGTGGAAGAGGCGGGGGCGAGTCATCCGAGCAGCGTGGGTTTGGATGCTAGTGTGGGAAATGGAGCTGGCGCGGGCGGTGAAAGGATCAAGATGCCCAAGATGGGGGGGGTGAATTGGGCTAATTCTAAAATTCTTTCAATAATTAAACCATACACTTAGCCCACTTCACCCCTTATGGCTAGAAAGTGTTTCTAATGTTTTACCGCACAAAAGTTTTGCAACCTAAGTTCCAATCCTACTCTAGCATGGCAATTCTATGAATGTAAAGACAAGTATTGAATTTCTCAAAGTAAATGCTTGAAGTAAAGAGAGAAAGAGGAGCGCGGCGATGTTTTGCCGAGGTATCGGAGAGTCGCCACTCCCCACTAGTCCTCGTTGGAGCACCCACGCAAGGGTGTATCTCCCCCTTGATCCGCACAAGGATCAAGTGCTCTCTACGGGTTGATTCTTCGACACTCCTTCGTGGTGAATCACCCACAACCGCTCACAACTTGAGTTGTGTCATCCACAAGCTCCGCCGGATGATCACCAAACTCCCAATCACCACCAAGCCATCTAGGTGATGGCGATCACTAAGAGTAACAAGCACGAACTCTCACTTGACCACGACAAGCCTAATGAGAAGGGTGGATGCACACTTTGCTACTCTTGCTTTCACTAATGAGGCCTCTCTCTTGGATTCTCAAATCTCAATCATCTCACTAGGACCTTGCTCTCCTTGGCACTCTCAAGGGTGTTTCTCAGCTGTTGGAATGAGCAAAAGTAATCCCTCACATGAATAGAGGAAGTATTTATACACCCTCATTCAAAACGAACTGTTATGTGCCACTACGGGGTGACCGGACGCTCTGGTCAAGGTGACCAGATGCTTCGGTCAGTTCACCCACCACTGAGCCGTTTAAGTTACGACCGGACTCTATCCAGCGTCTGGTCAGCACTGACCGGACGCGTTCAGTCACGAAAACTACTCTCTGGAACCTTACTGGAGTTGACCGGACTCTGGCGCCCAGCGTCCGATCACTCACCTCTCAGTGTCCGGTCGCACCAGACGACTTCAGCTTGATCAAATGAACTGACCGGACTCTGCGCCAGCGTCCGGTCACACCGGAACTAGCGTCCGGTCAACATTTGACCCTCAATTCACTTCCAACTTGTAATCATATGTGAATGAAGTTTGCTCCAATTGATCTTAGGGCTACTTAGGAGCTACCTAGTGCTAGATTTGATAAGTGTGCACCACACCTAACCCACTAGACTCACCTAGGTCAAGCTACCCATCCATAGCCCCCTTAATTGTATGGCCAAAGAAAAAACAAAGTCCTAAACTACTCTAAGTGTCTTCTCAGCACCAAACGACACTTAGAACTAGTCCATCCTTAACCTTGTTGTCCATCCTTTGAAATCCAAAACGATTTCCATCGTAGGGGTATGACAACCATGATTGCCCAATCAATTGTCATTACCATGACCTAACTTAATTGCATCTATAAAACACACATTAGTCATAGTAATCTCGTATTGTCATTAATCACCAAAATCCAACTAGGGGCCTAGATGCTTTCAATCTTTCCCTTTTTGGTGATTGATGACAATACAACCTCGAGTATGTAAAAGAGATGAGGTTTTCAACATGCTTGGTTCATATAAGCTTTTGTCAATAAGAACAAAAGAGTTAGGCAAGCTTATATGACCCAAGCCAACATGATGTACTCAATAGATATAAAATAAGCATGAGTACAAGTAATAAATCTCATTTGCATCGGAGTAAAACGCGGAAGCAAAGCAAATGAGCATAACCAAGTGACATGACATATATAAAGATCAAAGTAGAGATCACACATGTCACATATCACATAAATATCACATCACGTAGATATCACGATTACGATCACACTTATGTAGTTCAATGCATAAAAGTAAACATGAATGCATAATAATATATCACACATAAAGAGCCAAATATAATAGATAAGCTCCCCCTAGATATATCGCTCCCCCTAAGTCTATCATACTCGATCCCTCTCCCCCTTTAGCGTCAAACACCAAAACCTAAGGGTCGGTCGACGGGGCTGCAGCGGACGAGTCGGGCGCTGAGGTACGATGAGCGATCTAGAACTATGTGCCATCATCCTCTGATCGTGAGCTCTGAGCTGTATGACCCTCTATCGCTGGAAGTGACGCTGAAGCAGTCTGGGTTGGATCTGGGACAGGTGCAGTCTGTGACTCTGCAGGTATCACTAACGCAGGCGGCTCTGATGATGCAATAGATGAAGGGAGCATCTCTATAGTCCTAGTAATAGGAGCAACTGTGGAAGGACCAGGGACATGTAGCTCTAGCGGTGTAGGCTACCCTGTCAACTCATTGAAGGAAGCACTAAGGCTCCTGGTAACTGGGGTATCTGTCACAAGCAGCGACAAACTCTCAGCTGGTGTGAAGCCTGTGTGTAGCGGTGTGAACTGTGGACCCTAGGCTAACACTGGTGAAGCAAACCACTGGGACACCTGCTCTGTAGGTGAAGCGAACTGTGACGCTGGCTGTCCTTGACTCTGAAGCCCACTGGGCTATACAATTGGAGTCTATGAAGTGGTGGCAGGCTGGCCGATCTAGGGGTAGGCTGTGGCAGCGGAGCCCCAATAGCAGTAACAACATGCTGCATGAACCCAAGTAACTACTGCTGTATCAGAAGCTGCTGCTGCATGGCCTGCTGCTGCTGCTGGATAGCCTGCTACTGTCGCTGGAACTCATCCTGTCTAGCCTGAACCTGTGCTAGAGCCGCTGCTGTCTCCTAGGCCTAGCGAGCCTGATCCTGCCTCATCCGCTCAAGTATAGCAAGTAGAGCGGGGTCTGTCTGCCGTGCAGGTGGAGCTGAGCTGGAACCACTGGCCTCACCATCATGTCATCGAGGAGGCATCCGAGGGATATCCTGATAATCATCATCTGTACTGTCGCTGGGGTCGCTCTCGACCATACCCTCCCGCTGAGCATCTAACTACTCCTCTGTCGCTGCAATGCCCCTGATAGTCTCATCCTGCTGGGCTGCAGACTGTGGCACCTCTGGGCGATGGCTCGGCTGGCTGGGTGTCCTCACTGCACTATGGCGGAGCATCTGAGTCAAGTTATATGTAGGGAACTCAGTAGTACCACCACTATACTCTGCCAGCATCTTTGGAGGCCTCACTATGACTACCCTATGAATCAGAAAAGTGATCCAGTGAGTATAGGGCAACTGCCTATGACCTTTGAACCCCTCTACAAGAGTGTCCTCTATCTCCGATAGAGTAAGATCCTAAATATCAAACACAGTCTGCTGTATCAGAGAGTTTAGTAGCCAGAACTAAATGCGAGTCAAGCCCTCGTGACATCCCATCCTCAAAAGCAGGGTCCTCCTCATGATAGCATCAAGTAGTTTGGCTATAGGAGTAAGATCCCTAGGTGTCCTGCTCGACCCCTCGCCGAAAGGCTCTGTGAAGCAATGGTGGACTAGATCTGTAGGAGGCACAAGACCACCATGAGGGCGTCTAGGAGGCTCTGTCTCACCATAGCAAACCTCATGTAGCCAGATGGGTTGCTTCTAAAGCCTGAGAATCTCTCTGACCCTGAAGCTCATAAGCCTGTAGTCACGGCCTCTGAAAGCAAAGTGAATAAACCTGTGCCTCGGGTCAATCCAAAGTGTAGCATAGAACTCATGGACCCATGATAGAACATATATGCAATCCATCCAAGTAAATCTGTCAGCCCTGGTAGGTAAGATAGGTGAGGGTGGATCTGCTCTCCTGCTGCTGCAACAATGGCCTCAATGGAACAAACCCTGTGATATCTGAATGCAACCCCACCGTTAAGATATGCATTATAAAAATCTTCATGCAGTGGTGTATAGAAACCTTCTGACGCACGCTCATCCCTCCTAGGTGGGAACCACTCCTCAAACTACACAAATATGAGCTGCTGCACCTACTTGGCCGTGGCGGCCCTCAAATCTAGATGAGTCACTGGAGGCGGACCCTGTGGTCTAGGTGGCAGACGAGAACCCCTCCGCTGTGTCTCTGGCCTCGGTGTCACCTAGGTACGGGTACGACTAGAACGGTGAAGCTGTGGTGCCTGCTTTGTCTCCTCTACTAGCTCTCCCTCCTGAGTCCACTCTGTCTACTGCTGTGGCTCCTCCTAAGGCGGAGTCTCCTCAAAAACAACACGCCATCCCTCAAGCATGACAGTCCCAGTTGGACTACCATGATGGCGCTCAACCTGCTTAATAGCTACCCTCTGTGCTGGTGAAAACTGATCTGCAATCTAGACTCCACTCCTAGCACCTCCTCTCTCTGCACGCTCTGCGGCGGCTGCAACTGCGGCTGCTCTCGCTGTATCAACATCTGCATACTTCCGCTTCTTTGACATAGTCTTCTTGGTCGCCTTGCCTTTCACATCTGCAGGCAGGCGAGGCAGAGGCCTTGGATCCTCATCACCTGGACCACCTCTGGCGTTCTTGACACGAGCCATCTGAAATGAACTGTTGCCTTGGACAAGAAACAACTGCCAACTATCACTTCTGAGGCTTGGCCTCGATCCGTACTCGCGAGCTTGGCCTTGAGTTCACTGTCAACTGCCAAAGTAACCTCAGAAACACCGACTCGCTGCATGATAGAATAGATTGGATATATGAATAATTTCAATATACATCTAGTGATACGAAACCCTAAGAAGCAAGCATTAGATATGAAATTAGAATCGAGGGCTTGCTACTTAACGAACCGGTGAACCGAAGAGCAGAGGAACGAAACGGGGAACCACCGAGTCGATAACTTGACGTCTAGGGTTAGGGTAGCGGCAATGTGGCGTGGATTAGCTATAGAGAAGATGCAGGGCAGTGCAATGTGGCATGGATGTGAGCTAGGGCACAGTGGCGCTATTGCTACAAGGGAGGCGCTGACGGCGGTGCGGGTGTGCTACGGGCGACGTGGACTCGGTGGCCCAATGCAGCGCAGGACGCGCGAAGCTGTGGCACGGGCGCGGCGGTGCAGCACGGCGGTGCGAGAGGTGGCGCTGGAGCAGGGCATGGCTAGGGCACGGGAGCGCGGCGCGGACGAGCGGTGGAGGCACGACGGTGATGTCGGCGCTGGTGCAGGTGTTGTTGGGGATTAGGTTAGACCATGGTATGGTTATATGGTGGCCCCCGAGGGATTAGAAAAGGAAACGAGATAAGAGTTGGAAACCCGCATGACTTCTATTGACCGGACGCTCTGGTGGCAACGACCGGACGCTGCCATCCAGAGTCCGGTCGACTCCAGAGAGGTCCAAATCCCCTAGAGTCGCGATCGGACGCGTCCGATCACCACTGACCGGACACAGCTAGAGTCCAGTCGATCCTTAGATCTTCTTCTTCGCTTGACCGAACGCAGGAACGCCATATGACCGGACACAGGATGATCACTGTTTCAGCGTCTGGTCACTCCTTCGCAGCAACGGTTCACCTCCTATGAACTGACCGGATGCTGGACTTCAGAGTCTGGTGCAGCGTCCGGTCACTCTTTTTTAGCAGATCTTCAAAGTTCCTTCGTGCTGCCGGTTCCCAATCAAGTCCCAACTTCAATAAGACCCAAATAAGCACCAATTGGGACTGATGTGAGTGACCTCTCTCAAACCCTCAAAATTTTCAAAGTATTTTGCCTTAGGCTATAATTCTTTTTAAGAAAATGGGCAATAAAAGTGTGATTGAAGAGAAACGACAAAACAACATTCATGCATATGCAATGCAATTCTTGAAAGTAATTCTAGTTGCTTGTCAAGTTTGATCCAAGGTTAAGCTTCTTCACACGCTTTTCGGCGGTTATCTTAACCATGTTAGACAAGCCCTAAGTACATTACCACAAAGTAAACATGTTGTATATTACAATGCAATGCAAGGGACAACGCAAGCTCATTTTCTAGTGAAGTTGCTAAAATCAAGCACATTGAGCTCATTCCTCAACCGACAAAATGTCACCTTATCTAGCGGTTTAGTGAAGATATCCGCTAATTGATCCTCGGTCCTTACACCTTCCAATGATATATCATTCTTAGCAACATGATCCCTAAGAAAGTGATGGCGGATATCTATGTGCTTGGTGTGAAAGTGTTGAACCAGATTATTAACAAGCTTTACCACACTCTCATTGTCACACAAAAGAGGTACTTTTTCTAGAACTACACCATAGTCTAGCAAAGTTTGCTTCATGTAAAGTATTTGTGCATAACAAGCACCCGCAGCAATGTATTCCGCTTCGACGATGGATAAAGCCACACTATTTTGTTTCTTGGAGGACCAAGACATAAGTGATCTACCAAGCAAATGGCACCCTCCAGATGTGCTTTTTCTTTCAACTTTACAACCGGCATAATTCGAATCGGAATAGCCAATTAATTCAAATCTAGCTCCTTTGGGATATCAAAGACCAATGCTTGGTGTGTGCTTAAGATACCTAAGGATTCTTTTAATGGCACTTAAATGAGTTTCCTTAGGATTAGCTTAAAATCTAGCACACATACACACACTAAACATAATGTCGGGTCTAGATGTGGTTAAATATAACAAGCTACCAATCATACATCGGTAGAGAGTTTGATCAACCGTTTTACCTCCCTCATCTAGGTTGAGATGTCCATTAGATGGCATTGGTGTCTTGATTGGCTTACATTCATCTATTTTGAACCTCTTGAGAAGATCATTTGTATATTTCTCTTGAGAGATGAAAATCGCTTCTCTCATTTGCTCGACTTGAAAACCAAGAAAGAATGTAAGCTCTCCAATCATTGACATCTCAAACTCCTTCGTCATCAATTCACCAAACTCTTTGCAAGAATCTTTATTTGATGATCTAAATATGATATCATCAACATATACTTGACAAATGAAGATATATCCATCAAGCTTCTTGGTGAATAGTGTGGTGTCAACCTTCCCAATGGTGAAGCCCTTCTCAATGAGGAAGTCCCAAAGACGCTCATACCAAGCTCTTAGGGTTTGCTTAAGCCCATATAACGCCTTGGACAACCTATAAACATGATTAGGATATCTACGGTCTTCAAACCTGGGAGGTTGATCAACATAGACTAGTTCATTTATAAAGCCATTTAAAAATGCACTTTTGACAGCCATTTGATATAATTTCATTTCATGATGTGATGCATATGCAAGTAGGATATAAATGGCTTCTAGTCTTACAACCGGTGCAAAGGTCTCTCCAAAATCCAACCCTTCAACTTGAGAGAACTCCTTTGCAACTAGTCTTGCCTTGTTCCTTATAACAACGCCTTGATCATCTTGCTTGTTGCGGAACACCCACTTTGTTCCAATGACACTTGAGCCTTGTGGTCGCTCTTCAAGAGTCCAAACTTCATTGTGGGCGAAGTTGTTCAACTCTTCATGCGTGACATTTATCCAATCCAGATCTTGAAGAGCTTCTTCTACCTTGGTAGGCTCAAAGCAGGAGACAAAAGAGTGATGTTCAATAAATGAAGCAAGTTTTTGAGATCGAGTCATTACACCCTTTGATGGACTCCCTATGATGAGATTTTATGGATGAGCTTGTAGTAGAGGTGCATTTCTTTTATCAACCACTTGAGGGGGTGGTTGTGGAGCATCAACATGTTGTGCTTGTACCACTATTTGATCATGAGAGACATGAGTATCTTCATTTTCTACTCTCCCATCTTTGTCACCATCTTGTGGCACATTTGATGAAGAAGGTGGATTAATCACTTGTACATCATCTTCATCATCTTGAGGCTTGATGTCTCCAACCGGAATATTCTTCATGGCCTCCCTCAATGGTTCATCACCTACATCATCAAGATTCTCATGTGCTGCTTGGGAGCCGTTAGATTCATCAAATTCCACATCATATGTTTCTTCAACCAAGCCGGTGGCATGATTAAATACTCTATATGCTTTGGACTTTGATGAGTAACCAACAAGAAAATCAATATCATAACGTCTTTGAAACTTCCCTAGGTGTGGCCGCTTCTTGTAGATGTAGCATTTGCAACCAAACACCCTAAAGAAGGAGACGTCCGGCTTTTTCCCATTGAGCAACTCATAAGGTGTCTTGCCAAGAAACTTTTAAAGGAATAGGTGGTTGGATGCATAACATGTGGTGTTGATAGATTCCGCCCATAGAGCTTTGGGGGTGTTGTACTCATCAAGCATTGTTCTTGCTAGTGTGATTAATGTTCTGTTCTTTCTGTAGCACCCGGTTTTAAGAATAAAACCAGATACACATCATATATGAGCCCAGGAAGTCAAATCTTACATATAGCTACAAATAAGGGTAATATCAAAAGACAATGCTCAATATATAACGTACTTAGTATAAAGGATATAACCTTAGACAACAAACAGCGGAAAGACAACTCCGATCTTCGAGTGAAGACTCCAATTCCACAGGGACAATCCGAATTGATTGATCACAAGCCTAATTTCTCCAAACTCTAGCAATCTGATACCCATCCGGGATTTTTATCCAAATATGTGAAAAATAAAAGCAAGCGTAAGTTTATGTCATACTTAACAAATATAACATGGGGTTCATAAGGCTCAAAATGGCTCACACTAGTTTAACTTTGATTAGCTTTTAATTGTCACAATTTTAGCATAGGAGTAGCAACAAGTTTATCACAAGCCCATAAACACATGATCAGGTGAACATGATTAATGAATAGCATAAACAATTAACCATTAATGAGCATCTTCATCATCTGTATCATTAGTGTTCATCATCTATTCCGTAAGGGTTCCAAGGCCTCTCGTGACCGTGAGCACGGCTGATATACTAGTTTTACACTCTACAGAGGTTGTACACTTTCACTGTGAGTCGTGATTTACCCTTTCGCCCGAGGTAGCTAATCTCTTGACCCACTTCCAAGGAAGGTCGGTAGGGTTCATTATGAAGCATTTCAAAGGTTCATCTAACAAGTTAGGGCCGCTAAGGTTTCCCCATCAATAAGCATGAGCCCCCCTCCAAGGAGTGACTAGCAAAATACCAAGAAACTAAAGTGCACCCTCTTGACAGGCCAAGATCATACAAACCGGAGCCCCTCTTGTGTCATAAAGGTAACCACTAATAAGCTAGAAAAGGTCCTCATACTGAGCTAAAGCTAGAGCCATATAGCCCTTATAGCTGTACTGTAAGTCACGGATGATCACTTACAGATAATTCCTTAGGAAGAGGAATCTAGAGCATTTAGAAAGTAGCTAAACACTCCAGCCTCCTGTTTCCATATTGCTAAAAAACATCTTTTAGTGTTTATTGCATATAACATTAGTCAAGTTACAAGATCATGGTTGTAGTTGAGCACTAGCAAAGCTACCCAATGCATATCCCATAGGTGTCAAGGTACAAGATATCAAATATCTAGGATATCCTTGTTGGCAACAAGGTAGACACATGCAATATGAATTAAGTGATTAAAAGTGAATAGGTAACAAGGATGGTCCCTTGCTATACTTGCCTTAAACCCTGATCTTCTTCTGATTCATAATCTCCAAAGGTTTGCTTCTTGATCACCAACACAAAGCTCACCAACTGGACATAATCATAGAACACCACACAAGCATCCATGCAATCATACATGAAGCAAACAATAAAACTAAATTAGAACAGTACACCAATCAATGGAAAGGTTTGAAAACTAATCTACGTATTGCTACGAGCACATAGACGCGAAAAACACTCTAATCGGAGCTATGCTCACAAGATCACAAGAAATGCCGAGAACAGAGCTACGATTAAAAGAAATGGCTACCGAAAAATTTATATTATAAAAGAAAAAAAAGAACTACATGCTTGATTTGTTTTATTTAAGTAAAACCATGTGAGGCATATTAATTCAGATTACACAAATCATATTTTAGTTTAGAAACTAATTTAAAACTAATCATGTTTTATTTATAAGTATTGATGTACCATTTAAGCGAGTTAACTTTGCAAAAGATAGATTTATGTGGGCCTCTAATCGAAGTTATATAATTGGGTTTAAACTACGCAATTCATAATTAATAAAAACATATTTAAGTTGACGTTAATCAAATTAATAAGTGTTTATAAAAGATCGATGTGAAAACCCTAACTTGGAAAACTAATTACAAAGATATTAAACAAATTAATATTTAATTATAAACACATAAGTACGTGACATGGGGAACCTTCGCTTCTAGATAGAAGATTACGTTGCTAAGCTTACATACTCGTCATCCTTGGCGCTTGCTAGCTTGCATTATTGACATGCATGCACGGTGCTATTTGCTTGAAGGTTTGCATATGTTGCAGTAGGAAGATAAAGGACGGAACGCAAAGCAGGTTTGCAAGGCAGGGAAGCAGTAGGTCAGCTGCAGCCATGGCCGGCTGTCTCAGACACGCTGGAGTTTCAGTCTAACCATAAGATCGGCACAATGGTAATGTCGAAGTCGAATTAAGAAACGAAATGTGGAAGGCGCAGAGTTCCTCACCGACGGCAGAGAAGCGGTGAATCGACGGCGGGTATACGGGTATACAACGTCGGGCAGCGCGGCGGCGACGGCGACGACGATGGCGAGAGAAGGAGGAGAAAAATCTAATTTACTACACGAGGTATTTCCCAAATTAGGGGCTCCTCTTAAGGTAGTTTTGGTGTACTTTGCTCAAGGGGTTGATAGATATTTATTGGAAGAAAAACTCCCCACATCTACATCAATTAGTAATATGGTACTAATTGATATTGCACCCTCCACATTTACTAATGGACCTAAATAATCATTAAAGTCCATTAGTAAATAAATGCATGGGCCTTTAGAATTTATTAGGATTATTGCACATGGGCTTTGAGCGTTGAAAAAAATGAGAGATTTATTATTTTTGGAATTAATTAATTTTGTGGATAAAATAATTCTAGAAAAGTCTAGAATTATTATTTAAGCCGCGAAAAATACTCCGAAAGCTCTAAAAATTCGGAGAAAATTCCCAGAGACATTATGGAACATAAGAAACCCAAATAAAGTATTTGGAGCTCATAAAAATATTGTTGGGAACTTAGAACATAAAGATTAAGGTAAAGGAGATAGGAATTAAATTCCAGAAAGAAGCTGGAAAATTCCTAGAGATAGATATTTGTCTCCTAAACGTTTTTAAAAAAACACATTTTACACATAGAAACACAAGATGCGACCGGCATGAATCCAACAAACAAGTTTCTATCTTAAGATAAATTTTAATCTAATGAAAATTTATTATTTCCCCATATTTTCCATGAGCATAAAAATACAAAGTTAAATTATTGTAGCTCTATTTCAAGAGAAGCAAATTTTAGGGTGTTACACTTTCTCTCAACTACACCATTTTGTTGAGTAGTATATGTTGCGGAGACCTCATGCTTGATTCCAACTTCATCACAATAGGCTTTAATGTTTGTGTTGTCAAATTCTTTCCCATTATCACTTTTAATCTTCTTGAAATTCACTTCAAACTCATTTTGTGCTCTCTTAGCAAACTTCTTGAAGCATGATGCCACTTCGAACTTGTCATGAAGGAAGAACACCCATGCATATCTAGAGTAGTCATCAACAAACACAAGACAATAAAGATTTCCTCCCAAACTCTTGCATGTTGTTGGTCCAAATAAGTCTATGTGAATGAGCTCTAGCACTCTTGTTGTTGATATGAAAGCTTTTGTAGGATGAGTATTTGCAACTTGCTTGCCAGCTTAACATACACTACAAAGCTTGTCCTTCTCAAATTTCACATCCTTCAACCCTCTCACCAAATCATTCTTCGTAAGCTTCTTGAGTGAGCTCATCCCAATATGAGCAAGTCTTCTATGCCATAGTCACCCAAGTGTTGTTTTGCTGAATAGACATGTCTTTAAGTTAGCTTCATCGGAGGTGAAATCCATTAGATATAGGTTGTTGTATATAAATCCCTTGAATATCACTTGATCATCATCTTTCTTGGATACAACCACTTCCTTCTCGGTAAATAGGCATTGAAAGCCAAGATCACACAATTGTCCAACAGATAGCAAGTTGAAACTCAATGAAGCAACATATAGCACATTTGAGATTGAATGATCATTTGATATTGTCATTTTGCCCAATCCTTTAACTTTGCCCTTTAAATTATCTACAAATGTGATTCTTTTTTGTCCATCTACTTCTTCATCTAGGGAGGTGAACATACGAGGATCACCGATCATATGTTGTGTGCAACCACTATCAATTACCCAATGACTTTCACCGGTCTTGTAGTTCACCTACACACAAGAGATCAAGCTTGTTTAGGAACCCAAACTTGTTGAGGGCCCTTCACTTTCTCAACAAGTGACTTTGCTACCAAAATTTTCTTAGGACTATTCTTGTTGGGAGGTCCTAAGAACATAACTTTCATCTTTCCACTAGAGTCCTTTCTAAGCATATAATGAGCATTGAAAGCAAATGGTCTAGCATGCTTGGGCAAGGGTTGTGGTGGTGGAGTTTGACACTCATGGGCAAAGTGACCTTCTTGTCCACACTCAAAACACTTCTTTGGCTTTGGCTTTTGTTGTTGTTGTTGACCTTGAGCCTTCTTCTCTTTATTTGCCAAATACCCAATTCCACTTCTATCCATCTTCATGATGGTGTTCATTAGTAGCTCACTTTGAAGATGTTTGTCTTTTGTGAACTTGCTCAATCCAATTTTGAGATGTTCTTTTTCCAACTTAAGTTTCTTGTTCTCTTCTTTGAGTGCATCATTATTTTTCTCTTCCTTTAGTTTCTTGTTCTCTTCTTTGAGCTTCTCATTCTCAAGAACCAAATCATCATCATAATCAAGAGTTTCTAGCACTATAGGGTTGGTGGTTTTGAGCTCTTCAAGATCTTTCTTGAGCTTTTCAATATCATGCTTGAGCTTGACATACTCATCATAGTTGTCAGTTTCAACCACTTGATTGCCTTTGCCACTAGATCCTTGCTCAATGCTCTAAAGAATTAAATCATCACGTGATGTAGCTATATCAATCTTAACAACATCGTTAGTAGCATCATGTGGCTCATTGGATAAAAATTCTTGAGCGATAACAAGATTATCATGATTGATCTTGAGAGTTGTATATTCTTCTTTTAGCATATTGTGGCTAGTGATGAGCTCATTATGTATCCTCTTAAGTTTATCATGTTTTTCTTTAAGCTCTTTCTTAGAAGATTTGAGCTCCTTGAGTTTGGATGACATAGCATCATTTGCTTCTCTAAGCTCAACACTAGCCTTTTCCACTATGTCACATTTAGCTAAAAGAGAGTCATTCTTAATTTTAAGCTTTTCATTCTTAGCTCTAGTCTTTCTAATAATCTTAGTGTATTGATTTAGCAATTTAACAAGATCATCATATGAAGGTGATTCAAATTCATCATCATCACTATCACTATCATCATCGCTAGCATGATCATCACCACTACTATCATCATCATTTGATACTTTTTGTTCACCCTTGGCCATAAGGCATAGGTGTGTAGAGGATGATGGCGGTGGTGTCGGTGAAGATGATGAAGAGTCAATAACAATGGCAGCCACCTTCTCGTTGTCACTATCATCATCGGATGAGCAACTAGATGAATCAATGTTCGTGAGCCAATCACCGACGATGTATGCCTTGCCATTCTTCTTTTTCTTGTGGAAGTCCTTCTTCTTGCCATCCTTCTTCTTGTATGGCTTGTTTTTCTTCTTCTCATCTTCATCTTCATTACTTGAGTCATCTTTCTTGCCCTTGTACTTATTCTTGTACTTGTCTTTCTTGGGCTTGGTGTATTGATGTGCTAGATGACCAAGTTCTCCACAATTATAGCAATCAATCTCCGAGATTGGCTTCCTTCTAGTGCTAGTGAAGAACTTCTTTTTCTTCTCATCAAACTTGACACCATTCTTGTTGAGCTTCTTTAGCATCTTGGCGGTTATTCTCACCATGAGAGCTAGACTTGCATCATCAACTTCATCATCACTTGAGCTCTCATACTCAATTCTTGCTTTGCCCTTCTCTTGGCTAGCTTTGAATGCTCAGTCTTTGTCTTTCTTCTTGGTAGAGGATGAGGCATCTTGTGCTGTGATGTGCATGTACATCTCATGAACGTTGATCTTTTCTAAGATTTGAGTTGTTGTAGCGGTGGAAAGATCACCTTGATGAAGCACGGTCACAATATGCCCATATTTGTTAATGGGGAGGACACTCAAGATTTTTCTTACAACATCGGATGGTTTTATTTGTGTAAGTCCGAGCTCATTGACTTCCTCTACAAGAACATTAAAGCGTGAGTACATTTTATTAGCACTGTGTTTAGGAAGCATCTTAAAAGAATTAAGCTTTTTCATTATGAGATGATAGCGTTCCTCACGTTCGCTCTTAGTTCCCTCATGGAGCGCACAAATATCCGACCATAGTGCATTGGCGTCCTTGTGGTTCCTCACCCAGTTAAACACATCTTTGCAAAGGCCTCTAAAGATGGTGTTTATAGTCTTTGCATTCCATTTTTCATAGTGTTTACACCAAAATTTGGAAGAAGAGTCACAGGGACTCAAAAGCTCACAAGATCATGCCATCAAGGAATCAATTGCGTGCAAATCGGAACCAGCCGATTCGAATGCAGCACTGGAATCGGCTTTCTTCAGGCAGCGCCAGCAGATAACGACAAAGGCTACGATCGGCGCCGGGACAAGACATGTTGGACTCTACAAAAAGGGAAAGATTAGAGTCCAAGTTATCTTAAATTAAGAATGTTTTATCTTAGGGCCAAAGATTGAGATGAATCGTGCTTAGATAGGAGTCATGCGTAGGTCCCGGGTATAAATATCAAACCCCGGCTATTGTAAAAGGACACACAATCAATCAAATACCAGTTATTTACTTTTTCGGCTCTGGCCACCCCTTAGGAGTAGGAGTAGAGTAGATCTTGGTGAGTTCTTCAGCAAGTATGGCTACATCGATCCGGTCGACCTCCACTGCTTGTCTGTAAGTACCGTCATGGCTTATACCTTTGTTCGTACGGCTGCATCAATCCGGTCGATCTCCACTGTGACTCTGGTATAAGTTAGTTATTGACTCTTGTCTAGTTCAAGTACGACTGCATCGATCCGGTCGACCTCCACTGCTCAAACTAGATTAAGGTCAAATTGTCGGCTCTATCTATGGGTGACGTTCCTTTGGATAGATTCATTAAGTTACCGATATTGCTTATTGCTTCCATTATTTATTTAATTACAACAATATCACTTTGCCCGATTGGGATTGATCTAGATCAGCCTTATATCTTTTTTAACCTATCATTTGATAATCTAAACTGATCTAATCTGCACTTTAAATGATGAGTTATGTTTTATCGGCTGTTTTACATCAATCTTGATCGTGCATAGCGTGCGGTTAAGGCATATTTGATCTTGAGTAGATCTAGTGGCTAGCGAAAACTGTTCCATAGCCCGTTATCACAGCCTATGTGATTCTACCTCACACCCCACTATTAGCATCGTGGAGTGGGGATCGTTATTTGGTAGATCTGTTCTTGAGAGGACATGACCTTAACTGTGCGCTATGCCTGAATCGACTGTTTTAGCCGATATCGAGCGCTTTCACGAACAGTCCGTATCACGAGATCATTGAAGTAGCGATAGGTTGAAAGATGTGTTAGCCCCATGATCTTATTATTGTATTACGGCCTGCATGATTCTGCCTCATACCCCACTGATATTAGTAATAAGTTTCTGCCTCATGCCCCACTAATATTAGTAATAAGTTAGGGTCATCGAGTCTATTATTGTTTCTATGGCCTGCATGATTCTGCCTCATGCTCCACCGGTTATAGCGATAGATGAGATCTAATATGTTCATTAGATTTATCTCTATTAAATGATTGAATGATGATGAACTGTTTCTTTTATAAAGGAGTTCGGTTACTTGCAGTCATTGGCTTAGCATGAACTAATTATTGTTAATATCTTATTGCCATTGACCAATATTTGTCTAAAGAATAATATTCATCCTGAGCGATAACCGATTCTTCTTACACAACCCCATAAGCTTTAACCGATTTATTCTTATGAATATGCTAGAATCGACTATTTAGTCGATCTCCTTTCATATCGGCTCTTGGAGCTGCACATTCGGGACTGTCTGGCAACACTGGCACGTTCCATCCTTAATTACTGATAAACTTTCTCTCCTTATCAATTACAGGGTTAAATTGATAGGCATGTCTCGGGTGGAGTGCGTATGATTGATCATCCCTACGCTGAAGCTAGGTGGATCTCCAGCTCCATCGAGCGGACCCTTCCGGCTTGCTCATGTGTTCTCGGCACGGAACAAAATTCTATGTCGACACACGTTTTTGGCATGCCCGGTGGGACCCCACAATCGTCATGGCAGCTCACAATAACAACGACATCCTTATGGTACATTATGAAGATCTACCTGATGGAGATAAAGGTGTCATCAGCAAAGCTACAGAAGAGTTTTAGAACAAGTGCTTGTTGTCCTACACCAAAACACAAGGCAACACAATTGTTTAGAAATTTCCACTACAAAAAGTTCTATTACACGGGTAGACAGATACAGTTGAAGCTGAAGACAGGTGTTTCTTTACGGAAGTTGTAGACAAATCTGTTCATGATGCCATATCAAGCCAAAATGAAGCTTTCTTGATACATCCCACAATGCCATGAAAGAAGCGATTCATGGGTTTCAAGGTGGTCAAGTTGGGCCAGCTTATTACAATATTCCAGATCCATCGACCTAAGGGACTAATCAAGTAGGTACCAACCATCAAGAAGCAGCACCAGCTGGTAATAAGGATGTCCAGGCAGTTCAGGGTTCATCTGAACAAGCTCAAGGAACTACTATGAATCAAATACAGTATAATCCTGGACCGTCAGTACAACATGTGCAATAGCTGGCAGGGCAAGGTCAGAACTAGGTGATCAATTTTGGCACATTAGGCCACATACCGTCGTCGGCTCAAAAAATAGCACCATCAATTCAAAAGATCCATAGAGATATAGATCCTCATATCTATAATCAGAAACTTCAAGCAACAAGCCAACAAAGGACCCAACAGATAGAGATTCCATAGGGGTATCATTATGGCATAGGTTATAACACCCTTCACATGATTTCAAATCTAGAATATCAAGGCACACGGGATTTCAATCCACAGATGGGTCAGCAGGTACGGTGAAATCCAAATCCACAAGCTGACAAGTTGTTGCTAAGGGTGACCGAGATGATGAAGAATTAGTTCAGTCTGAAGCCAAAAGGGTTGACCTTCTCGTACAAATACCCATATCCAGAATGGTATGATTTAGTCACTCTTCCCACAAATTATAGGCTCCTAGAGTTCACTAAGTTCACTGGCCAAGATAGTACAAGCATGATATAACATGTCAGTCGGTATCTTACGCAATTGGGCGAGGCGTCAGTTGAGGATGCTCATCGAGTTCGTTTCTTCTCGTTGTCCCTGTCAGGGCTAGCCTTCACTTGGTTTTCATCACTGCCAGTCGATTCCATCGCTAATTGGGCTGACCTAGAGAAGAAGTTTCATACATATTTTTACACTAGGACTAGAGAAAGAAGATTACTGATCTGACAACTATAAGGCAGAAGACTAATGAATTGGACACTGAGTTCCTCTAGAGGTTCCGAGAGACTAGGAATTTATGCTTTTCATTAAACTTGGCTGATGATCAACGAGCTGCTTTAGCCGTTCAAGGAATGCTGCCAATGTGGAAAGAGAAGCTGTTGGGATAAGAATTTGATAACTTGGGTCAATTGGCTCAATGAGTGGCAGCGCTCAATAGCCAATTCTAGAGTATGCGTAGAGATACCTGATTTTAGAAGAGCACCATAATGGCCGAAGCTTACAATCCATACTCATTCGATGATAGCTATGAAGAAGAAGAGGTTGCCGCGGCTAAATAGAATTGGAGCAAGAAAACAGTAATGGTGTCGAATCCTTGGGGAAGAGGAGTCGAGGAGAGCTATGACTTCGATGTCGTAAAATCAGACAGGCTCTTCGATTTCTTGCTTGAGAAGGGGCAGATCAAGTTGTCCGATGGTCATGTTATGTTGACCCCTGATTAGTTGAAGAACAAGAAGTTCTACAAGTTCCATAATGCTACTTCTCATTCCACTAATGAATGCAGAATCTTTCGGCAACATATACAGAAGGCAATTCAGTAAGGAAGGCTCAAATTTGATACACCTCGGAAAATAAAAGTTAATGATAATCCTTTCCCAGGAGATCAAAACATGGTTGATGCTAGACTGATCAAAGGAAAAACTAAGGTACTAACATCGACCAAATCAAGAGAAGCTAGAGCAGTCGATCCCAAGATGCAAATATCGCCTGACGAGTACAGAGAGATTAGGAGGCATCGTGATAAGCAAAAGAGCCGATATGAGTAGGGAGGAATGTCAAAAGCAGGGGCGACAAGGCCACGAGTTACATCTCAGATTCTGTTGAATAAGTGGCAGCGACAGAAGGAAAAGGATTATCAGCGTTGGTTAAAGGATTAAGAATACCAACATCAACTGGAAAAAGAGAGATATGAAAGAAAACAAGCCGAATCACATTGGAATTGTCCTTTCTTCAGACATTGCTGGAATGAAGGTTTGAAGTTGCCTACCAGACATGACTGTCCAGAATGCAGCAATCAATATTAGAAGTTTAGGCAATCTCAAACCAACCACCGGTCTATCCATGGTCAAGATGCATATCATCATAATAACATGGATCGGCGCTTAAAAAATAAAATTGTTCACGATCGGCTTGGAAAACGAGTTGTTGGCCAAGACTGGGCTGATTATGAAGAAGAGGGCAACGAAGAAAATATGTTTGGCAGGAAGGCCAATGGTGTCCAAAAGGTTTGACAAGAAGCTAGAAGAGAAGGGTGCAACGCCTAAGGAATAAAGAGTTGGAACAGACTCAGGCATCCAGTAGACCTCAAGTGTGGCATACTAAGCAAACAACTAATAGGAAGCAACCATCGGTTAATATTCAAATGGCTTTTCTGTTGCCATCAGAGTTCAGAGCTCCGGCGAATCAAGAAGTTTATTCGGATTTCGATGAATCAGAGTATGAGGAGATAGTTGCCAAGTTGACGGTTGTACAACAAGCAATATTTGATAAACCAGTAAAGCATCGGCACTTAAAGGCTTTATATATGAAAGGTTTTGTTGATGGGAAGCCGATGAACAAGATGTTGGTGGACGGAGGTGCTTCTATCAATCTTATGCCTTACATCACTTTTTGTAAACTTGGCAAAGGACCAGGAGATCTGATGGAGACTGACATGATGCTTAAGAATTTTGGAGGTAATGCATCTAAGACCCAGGGGGCAATAAACATCGAATTGACAATCAGGAGTAAAACTCTGCTCACCACATTCTTTGTCATCGATGGAAAAGGATCGTATAGTTTGCTCCTTGGTCATGATTGGATTCATGCGAACTGTTGTGTACCATCGACCATGCATCAGTGTTTGATTCAATGGCATGGAGATAATGTCGAGGTGGTTCGTGCTGATGAGTCTATGAGCGTCGCAACAACCGATCCAGTCTTCTAGGAACTAGGAGACTTCGAATGTTTTTCTAGCAAGTTATGGGGAGGAGGCTTCATTAAGATCAGCAATGAAAGCCAACAGCCGATGCAAGCAATCGGCTCTGAGAGTTTGTTTTAGTGAATAGTCATAGATTCACGTCGGCCATTTGATTAAGGAAAGATAAGCATTAATTATGAGTATGGGTTTAGGCCAACGTATGAATGCTAAATGGAATCCTAAGTGCGGATCAGAATCGATGGATTTCTTAAACAAAGTTTTGTTGCACTTAATGAAATGCTTGCTCCAGGTTGATCAATCGTTTAACCCTTGATATGAAAAGTTTCACGGCAAAATATTTAAAGGAATATTTGATCAACACTTGATAGCCAATTTGTTTGGTCATCGGCTCTAATAGCCGGTACCAGAGAGGTATTGCCTCTAGTTGAAAAAATGAAAATCTTCAAAGATGATGAAAGCCGATACGATACGTATCGCCTCTAGAGCAAGAAATAAAAACAAAGACTGTCATACATAAGGGCATTACACTAAGACACATTCATGAAAGAGGAGTCTTTGTTCATTGGTTCCCCCTAAGTACAATCTAGTCAAAGACTTTGTTCACCACATCCTAAGTGGATGTGATGTCCATGATGGCCTCCGCCACTACAATGAATTCTTCTATCAAGTCCTCATGTCCCTCAGGGCCATCACCAATCGGGAAGCCAACCTCCATGGCATGGAGGTCATGCCTGGTCTGGACCTGCGTCGTGGTTAGCGCCACCGACGAGCCGTGACGAATGCCGTGGAGGGCGATCTCCTGAGCGCGGGCTAGGATATCTTGGAGACAAACGTCAATGAGGGAACCCCGAGCATTGACGGCATCCGTGGCCGCGTTCGTGTAACATCCCAGATGTAAAAAAATAATTAAGAAGGTGATCATGTCATCATTATGCATAATCATCATGCATCCACTCATGAATGCATTTCATGTTTATATTATAGCATGCTAATGTTATTTATGGAGTGTTTTATAAATTACCTGAAATAATGTTAATACCAATGATTATGAAAACTTTGTTATGCATTCACTAAAACAAGTTTACTTTTATGTTATATGTGTTGACTTGTATGGAGTGAATCAATTTCAAAATATTTGTGTTGAATTGGATTTCCGAAAACCCTAATTTCAGCATTTAAGTTTGCCCTGGAAAATCCATTTCAAAATCTAAGCACATTTTGGGGTTGAGCCTAAAAGCAAAAGTGTAGAGCTTATCGAGTTGTACAAAGTTGGTTTTTGGAGTTTTCAAAGTTGTTTTATAAAATTTGAAGTAATTTAAAAAGGCGTAATTCTTTAAATGTCCCCTTTTTGAATTCAAACTTGCATTTAAAAATGTAGACCGAATTAGCGGGTGGTTATAAAAACAAAGTTGTAGAACTTTGAATTTGGAACAACTTTTATTTTTGGAGATTTTTGAGTTGTTACATAAATTTGGGAGTAATTTGGGTTTTAAATCGAGTCGTAGTTTTATAAATTCGGTGAACAGTACCCGCGGAAGCCACCTCACCGCCGGCGACCTTCTTCTCGGTTCTAGGCGCGCTCGTGGCCATCTTCGGCGTCGTGCTGGCATGGAGAAGCTGTTGTGTGCCATCTCCGTGTGCCTTGACCGCGTTATAAAGGCCGGAACACCGTCGCCGTCCCTCTTTCTCCTTCCTCTGCTTTTCCTGTCGCCACCATCCAACTCCGTCGAGCCTGTGCCGTTGTCGTAGTGCCAACCAGTCGCAGCAACGCCCGTCATAAGCTCCGCCTGCTCCTTGCGCACCCAACCGACCTACCTTTGTAGCTTGACTTCGCTAGGAAACCGCTGTGCGTGCCTTTCTTCCTCACGGCCGGCAGAATCTCCGTCGAGCACGTGTCACCGTGGCCAGAGCTCTACAGTGCGCCTTTGCTCTTGCTCAGTGTTGTTCCAGCTTCACCGTGTTACCGTGATGCTCTGTGACCTTTTGATTGAACCATTCCTCCGCTGCAGTCACCAAAAGTCGAGTTTGCCATCACCGCCATCGCCATCACCGTCACCAGACGCAACCTTTGCTGCTCATCGTCTACCGCACGCTCTAACACGATCTAGGTGAGCCTCTGTTGCTTCGTGAGTAGTTTTAGGGAGCTCTAGCAAGCTCTAGTAGCTTGAATGTCGTGGCACTGCCATGCATAGCTCAGCCGACCTGCCATTGCCGGCGACGAGCTCAGTCCAGGCCGCGATTGACATAGTTAGTACCTCCAATCGATGTGCTGTGGTGTAGGGAACGTGTTGGTACCTTCGCCTTGGCCGGAGATCTCACCAGCGGCGAGTTACCGGCGGTCAAATCGTGGTGGTCGCTGTTGGACGCGGGAGGACGGGGATGACAGGTGGGGTCACCCTGTCAGTGACTCTGTGTTTGAAAAATGAGATTTTCTATTTTCAGAGATGAATGAATAGTGTATGTTTTTGTTATTTTTGTGTAGATTTATTTAGAGCTCCAAAAATTATGAAAAGTTTTGTGTGACCTCTCTATGATGTATATTATTTAGGAAAAATATGAAATGTTGTTTTTCAGTACTTTTTGAATGTGATAAAAATTGCTCAATTAATTAATAAATGGGTTTCCATGATTTTTCTAGGCTTAAATAATTATCCAAAAATTATGAAAATTGTTTTGCCACTTAGTTATTATGTGATGAAGCTTTACAAAAATATTGAGCTCAATTAGAACAAGTTGATTTATTTCATAATTTTTAATTAAATAATTAATTCGTAAAAGCAAATAGTAACATTTAATGATTTAGGTTTTGAATGAATTTTGGATTGGGTGATGACCTTGGGTCATTAGTTGGTAATGATCCTTGGTAATTGAAGTAAGTGTTACAAAAAAAGGTTTAGTTAGTTTGACTTGTAACTGTACCGCGGAGGAAAGTTGTATTCAAGTTGTTAATTTTGCATCCATCATTGAGCATCATATTTTGTATCTCGCATCATGTTAAACATGGCATTGTTACTATGTGTAGTGAACGAAGGTGAGCACGTGGTAGTTAATCAAGTTATGGAGGAAGTTAATCTGCCTGTTGAGGCCGAATTTGATATTTGTGGAATGACTCCAGAACCAAACTTTTTCGTGAATCAAGGCAAGCCCCGGATGCGTTTAAACCTACCTTGTGTTTTACAAATTGATTTTGCTTTTGCTTTTATTTATTGCATTAAGTGATTAGGAGTTAAGTGAAAACCTAATTGGTGCATTACCAACCTTGTTTTCACATATCTACCTTGTTAACCGTTTCATTTCGAGAATGTCTATTTATGCTTAGCCATGCTTAGACCGATAAAAGTCGGGTGATTACCTGTCACCTGCGAGATTTAAATGGATCTTTGGTTACGCTTGGTTACTTATGTGATCATGAAATATGAGCATGTGGAGTAATAAATCTAGACCGGAAGGACTCGGTGTGTGAGAGCCATAGGACATGGATGTCTTGTGAGCGGGTCCTTTCCGCCTGTGTCGATTAAGGCCCGTCCGTTGTTGAACTGTGTGAGATAAGACTTTGTAGTACTAACCACATACTCCAGTAAGCCTTAACTTGACGATTCTATTAAGAGAATGGCTACTCGCGCACTAGGAGTGGAGAGATGGCGAGAATAGCGTGTACCCACGTGGCATTGGACTAGATTGGTGGAGTACTGTATTCTAGGGTGGCGCGGACCCGTTCTTGTTTTAGAGGACCCGAGGGTAGGTTGGTATATGTAGGTCGGGAACCTGCATATGTCGTGTGGTCTGGAATTCCCAGCTGGGTTATAATCGGTTCGAGTCGTCGTTGCTCCTCGGTTATGGAGACTCAACTCTCTGTTCATCATCGTAGTTTAATAACTGGAACTCGAGTAAGGTTTGAGAAAGAGTTTGATATGAAGTTCATGATCTCATTACGGATCATGGCAAACTCATATGTGGTTCTTATAAAGTTTTATATGTTGAAGTAAAGAATTTTGTTAAAGAGCTTTTACGCAAAAGAACTTTGATTATTGCTAAAGCCATACCTTGAATCCCTGAGCCTGCATTCCTGAATTCTATCAGTTTCTATTTTGGTTAAGTCTTGTTGAGTACTTTTGTACTCAGGGTTCGTTGACCCTTGTAGCAGGTGAGCCTCATGAGCAGGTCTGTTTTGGGCCATGTTGCATGATGGTTGTTTGATCCGATGACGAGAAGTAAATGTGTGGCCCCTGGGCAGGGTAGTTTAATTGCGTGTTTTGTATTATGTTATAATGCCACTCCACTGCTACAGTTGTAATATTAATCGAACTTAGTTTGTAAGGTTTGAAATAAAGGTTTTGTAAACTAAGTTATGGTAAGACTTCCTCTATTTTTACTCTGATGTATCTATTTGAATAAACTGTTGTAATACTGCATTGACTCTGTAATGGGATCCTGCTCAGAAATCGTGGATGATTCGGGGTTCCCCGAGGACACCCGACAGTCTTCTTAAGTTACTGGGGACATATGCATAGTCATCAGAGGTCATTGGACAGTGACAGGTGCATGTGGGCCCTATAATTTAGGAGGTTCTGCCACAGTTCGCCCCTAGTTGGAGAGATTCCAACTGCACCGTCTAGGCTGGCGATCACAAAAAACTATCAAGATAAAGGCAGTGGAAACCAGAGTAGAAGCATTCATGGAACTCATCTTACTTGCCACCATGGCGTCAGACTCAGCCAGCCGCGCTCGAATGGCGCTGGCCTCCTCTTTAGCCGCATTAAGGGCCGCTTGGAAGACCCCTAGACGGATCTCAAGCTGGCTATTTTTCTAAATCACCTCGGAATAGCGGTCCTCGGCCGCCCTCCATTCTTGGAAGAAGCGCTAGGCATCGTCGCCATTATACGAGCGGGAAGAATCCGACGACGAAGCCGACGTGGAAGATGCAGCGTTAGAGGGCTTGCCGGACCTAGGAAGAGGACAAAGACTATCATTTACAGCAAACCTATAGGCAAGTCAAAACAGATCGTCATCATGAACAGAGGTTACCAATCTCACCTCATGCGTTAGAGACGCTGGTTCATCGGCATGTTCTCCTCCGGGGTCTCCTCCGCCGTGCGCTTGCCTCAGTTGTCCTCGCCGGCCATGAAAGATGATTGGATCTATGAAAGGGAGGAAGAAAACTGCTACAGGATTTTGGCAGGCGGAGGAGAGCAACTGAATAGTTACGATGGAGATGTGTTTGAGGCCAAAGCCCTCGGCTGGTATTTGAAGACATGAAGCGAAGAGGCGGACGCCTCGGGACATGCAAAAGGCAACCGTAGTTAATAGAAGGCGAAGCTCCACTTCACCAGTGCCAAAGAGAATACGACGCTGGGTGATTAAGGGAATAATATTGAGGGATTCGCTTAATGAAGGCCGTGTTTTCAAACTTAATTGGATTAAGATTAGAAGTCTAGGATCGGCTATATCAAATCGGCTCTTTAGCCGAAACAAGAAGTGCAATTAAATAACATAGATTATGATTGATTCTACACAAGATACGCGTTGACATGTAGATTTCAAGTCTGGAACATCATGGATCACTTTCAATATTTCTAGCCGAATAGCATCAGCTCCCGCGATCTATTGTTTGCCTTCTTGGGCTGATCCAGGAGTGCTTTCGAGGCTGCTTCGGATGGCTCTACCTTATCTGACTTAGCCAACGGTTCTCGTTTCTTTTGTTGAATGGCGTCAAGAATTTTAGCCAGGATGGACTTATGACGATCAATAGCAATGAGACTCCGGAGAAGGTTGGGGATAGATTACCCTTGATGGCCAATAGCAAAAGAGCCGAATGATTTGTCAGCTGAAGTCTACAAGAATCTTGTGATAGATGGCTTAGAAGACTTGAGTTGCCTTCGGCTGCGTGCTCTTGAAAATATTGAATCCAATAAACTGAGGATTGCAAAATAGAAGTCAAGATTAAGCAATTTTCTGAAAGCGACTTAGTCTGGAAAGTAAAATTGCCGATCGGGTAAATGATCGCCTAATTGGGAAAGACCTTATCGGATCAAACGTTGTGCGCCTGGTAATACTTATATTTTGGAGACACTGAGAGGAGAGGAAGAATTCAGTAGAGCAATCAAATGGGGAATATTTGAAGGGATATTACCCTAGCGTTTGGATTAATGCTTGACGATCAATTTGCTCGGTTGTTGACTCTAATAGACAATACCAGAAAGGTATCGCCTCTAGTGCAAAAATAAACCCGAAGGGGTAAAAGCCGGTACAATGTGTATCGCCTATAGGGGCAAAGCAAACACGGACGAAGTGATGCATATAGCATGAAGTACAAAACAAAAGAAAAGTCACTCAAGACGGAGAGATTGTTTGCTAATATAACCTATTACAAACTACGGGCTAGAAAATACTTTTGCTACTATATCATCGGCCTGGGAGATAAAGGCCACGGAGTTAGCAGCACTGAACAAATCCTTAATCAGGCATTCATAATCCCCAGGGTGCGTCGCGGCTGGAAAACCATGGGGAAGGAACCAAAGTTCGTGGCCAGAATGGGCTTGCACAGAAGCCAACGCCATGGCGGCACCATGACGAACGCCATGCAAAGTGACCTCCCTGACATGGTTTGGGATGTTGTGTAGGCGAACTACCGGGACGGCGCCTTTGGCATTGACGAATCCCACCGTGTGCTGCGCAGCCAAACGAAGGCTCTCCAGTCGGGCTGACAAATCTAAAAAGATTCAAAGGGGAGATGATTAGGATCTTGAGGATGAAATTGAAAGGAAGCAAAGGTTATGACAGATATCTCACCCATGATTCTGGCCTCGGCACTGGCCAATCTATCCTCCACCGAATCGGCCTCGGGAGGTGATCGACATCGAACCATGGCCAGAGCCGATTCGGCGAGGGAAAGACATTCAGCAAGACCCTAGCCATGCTGATCAATGGAGGCAACCAGATCGTCATTGTCAATCCACCTCCTTTGATAACATGGGAGCTGGCGATGAGCTGTCAATGCAGAAGACCCTAAAGGCCGAACAGAGTCGGCCCTATCCCCCGAGGCAATAGGGGCATCACGAGTTGTACCCTCCTGATGATGCAGGCGCTGACGCGATGATGCAGGTCCGTTGAGGGCCTCCTCAGCAAACCTCTTGCTGTTCTCCATGATCTCAAACCTACGAAAAGTAGGAACTATACCAGGGACGTGGAAGGTTTGAGACAAAGCGAGCTGTTTTTCAATCTCCAGCCGTGGCCCGTATATATAGCCCGGGAAGGCGAAGAGATAGATTTCATTGGGGGTGTGAAATTGAAATTAGATACGGAAACAGATCGACGCTCTGGGAATTCAGGGGATAGATAACGAAGAGATAACAAATTCGGACTTATTGCTCCCCCAAGTTACAGAATATCGTGGGATGGATACAAAAGATTTACATTGGCCAGCAATCAGCCCACCAAGGTTTCTTTGGATTGAAGGAAGTTCAAATCCCCATAGGGCCAAAAGTCATCATAAACCGAGTCACATCGGCCCGTTAATGAAGTTATGACAGAGAAGGGGAGAAGCCACCTGCCTAACAGATGCCCAGCTGATTTCTCGGTGACCGGGAAATCGCTGGAAAGAAGCTTGTGGCTTTCTTGATGGGCATTTGGAGGAACAAACAAGGGGAAGGTGTCCACACATTTTAGCCCCTACAAACAGCTTTGCGAGCATGGAGAGAAGACTCAGGTGATATCACAAGAATTCTTCTAATCGCAATAGCTGGTCTTCTTTCTCAACGAGGCTCTAGAATAAGCGGCACAATCACCCTATGCACAAGAGTTCTTCTAACCGCTCAAGGTCTTTATAGCAAAAGGATAGACCATGGAGGGTCTAGCGGAGTCAGAAGCACTCGAGGAAGCAGATAGAAGAGAAACATGGCTGAATTGTTGAGTTGCTCTCGCCAGGGTCGGATAAACATTTTATAGCCGACCTGGAAGGATGAATCCAAGTGCCCGTGAAGCAATGATGCTCTCGTAAAAGTTTTGAAGCATGGGCTCATAAGGTGACATAGACGGTGACAAATAGTAGATCCCAGATCAAGATTCTTTACCCGTGACTGCGGACCTATCGGGGGCACGGACGTGATAATTTTGGAATAAAATTACTTTTATCCCCAAACTAGGGGGCATGTGTTTACACCAAAATTTGGAAGAAGAGTCACAGGGACTCGAAAGCTCCCAAGATCATGCCATCAATGATTCAATTGCGTGTAGATAAGAACCGATTGATTCGAATGCAGCACTAGAATTGGCTTTCTTCAGGCAGCGCCAGCAGATAACGACAAAGGCTACGATCGGCGTCGGAACAAGACATGTTGGACTCTACAAAAAGGAAAAGATTAGAGTCTAAGTTATCTTAAATTAGGAATGTTTTATCTTAGGGCCAAAGATTGAGATGAATCATACTTAGATAGGAGTCATGCGTAGGTCCCGGGTATAAATATCAAACCCCGACTATTGTAAAAGGACACACAATCAATCAAATACCAGTTATTTACTTTTTCGGCTCCGGCCACCCCTTAGGAGTAGGAGTAGAGTAGATCTCGGTGAGTTCTTCAGCAAGTATGGCTGCATCGATCTGGTCGACCTCCACTGCTTGTCTGTAAGTACCATCATGGCTTATACCTCTGTTCATACGGCTGCATCGATCCGGTCGACCTCCACTGCGACTTTGGTATAAGTTAGTTATCGACTCTTGTCTAGTTCAAGTATGGCTGCATCGATCCGGTCGACCTCCACTGCTCAAACTAGATTAAGGTCAAGTTATCGGCTCTATCTAAGGGTGGTGTTCCTTTGGATAGATTCATTAAGTTACCGATATTGCTTATTGCTTCTATTATTTATTTAATTACAGCAATATCACTTCGCCCGATTGGGATTGATCTAGATCGGCCTTATATCTTTTTTAACACATCGTTTGATAATCTAAACTGATCTAATCTGCACTTTAAACGACGAGTTATGTTTTATCGGCTGTTTTGCATCAATCTTGATCGTGCATAGCGTGCGGTTAAGACATGTTTGATCTTGAGTAGATCTAGTGGCTAGCGAAAACTGTTCCATGACCCGTTATCACGGCCTATGTGATTCTGCCTCACACCCCACTATTAGCACCATGGAGTGGGGATCATTATTTGGTAGATCTGTTCCTGAGAGGACGTGATCTTAACTGTGCGCTATGCCTGAATCGGCTATTTTACCGATATCGAGCGCTTTCATGAACAGTTCGCATCTCGAGATCGTTGAAGTAGCGATAGGTTGAAAGATGTGTTAGCCCCATGATCTTATTATTATATTACGGCCTGCATGTTTCTGCCTCATGCCCCACTGATATTATTAATAAGTTAGGGTCGTCGAGTCTATTGTTGTTTCTACGGTCTGCATGATTCTGCCTCATGCCCCATTGGTTATAGCGATAGATGAGATCTAATATGTTCATTAGATTTATCTCTATTAAATGATTGAATGATGATGAACTATTTTTTTATAAAGGAGTTCGGTTACTTGCAGTCATTGGCTTAGCATGAACTAATTATTGTTAATATCTTATTGCCATTGACCAATATTTGTCTAAAGAATGATATTCATCCTGAACGATAACCGATTCTTCTTACACAACCCCATGAGCTTTAACCGATTTATTCTTATGAATATGCTTGAATCGACTATTTAGTCAATCTCCTTTCATATAGGCTCTCAGAGCCGCACATTCGGGACTGTCTCGCAACACCGGCATGTTCTGCCCTTAATTACTGATAAACTTTCTCTCCTTATCAATTACAGGGTTAAATTGGCTAGCATGTCTCACGAGAAGTGCATAGGATCGACCATCCCTGCACTTAAGCTAGGCGGATCTCCAGCTCCATCGAGCGGACCCTTCTGGCTTGCTCGTGTGTCCTCGGCACGGAACGAAATTCTATGCCGATACATAGTTCACTTCATCACCTTGAAGGTGCGTGGGATCCAAAGGTTTTGTTAATCCTTGTGAGGCGGCTATAAGTATTCCAACATCTAGAGCTTCTAAATACGCCTCCATGCGGATTTTCTAATAAGGAAAATCATCTCCCTAAAAGATAGAAGGAGGTCCATCCCCGTGAGACATCTTTCTCTAAGCGGTTAAGTCTAAATACATGAGCACGGGGCTCCGATACCAATTGAAAGGATCAAGATGCTCAAGAGGGGGGGGTGAATTGGGCTAATTCTAAAATTCTTTCAATAATTAAACCCTACACTTAGCCCACTTCACCCCTTGTGCCTAGAAAGTGTTTCTAATGTTCCACCGCATAAAAGTTTTGTAACATAAGTTCTAATCCTACTCTAGCATGGTAATTCTATGAATGTAAAGACAAGTATTGAATTGCTCAAAGTAAATGCTTGAAGTAAAGAGAGAAGGAGGAACGCGGTGATGTTTTGCCGAGGTATCGGAGAGTCGCCACTCCCCACTAGTCCTCGTTGGAGCACCCGCACAAGGGTGTAGCTCCCCCTTGATCCACACAAGGATCAAGTGCTCTCTACGGGTTGATTCTTCGACACTCTATCACGGTGAATCACCCGCAACCGCTCACAACTTGAGTTGGGTCATCCACAAGCTCCGCCGGATGATCACCAAACTCTCAATCACCACCAAGCCGTCTAGGTGATGACGATCACCAAGAGTAACAAGCAAGAACTCTCACTTGACCATGACAAGCCTAATGAGAAGGGTGGATGCACACTTTATTACTCTTGCTTTCACTAATGAGGCCTCTCTCTTGGATTCTCAAATCTTAATCACCTCACTAGGACCTTGCTCTCCTTGGCACTCTCAAGGGTGTTTCTCAGCTGTTGGAATGAGCAAAAGTAATCCCTCACATGAATAGAGGAAGTATTTATACACCCTCATTCAAAACGAACTGTTATGTGCCACTGCGGGGTGACTGGACGCTCCGATCAGTTCAACCACCACTGAGCCGTTTAAGTTGTGACCGGACTCTATCCAGCGTCCGGTCAGCACTGACCAGACGCGTCCGATCATGAAAACTGCTCTCTGCAACCTTACTGGAGTCGACCAGATGACTTCACCTTGATCAAATGAACTGACCGGACTCTACGCCAGCGTCCGGTCACACCGAAACCAGGTTTGGTCAACATTTGACCCTCCATTCACTTCCAACTCGCAATCATATGTGAATGAAGTTTGCTCCAATTGATCTTAGGGCTACTTAGGAGCTAACTAGTGCTAGATTTGACAAGTGTGCATCACACCTAACGCACTAGACTCACCTAGGCCAAGCTACCCGTCCATACCCCCCTTAATAGTACGTCCAAAGGAAAAACAAAGTCCTAAACTACTCTAAGTGTCTCCTCAACACCAAATGACACTTAGAACTAGTCCATCCTTAACCTTGTCGTCCATCCTTTGAAATCTAAAACTATTTCCATCGTAGGGGTATGACAACAATGATTGCCCAATCAATTGACATTACCATGACCTAACTTAATTGTATCTGCAAAACACACGTTAGTCACAGTAATCTCATATTGTCATTAATCACCGAAACCCAACTAGGGGCCTAGATGCTTTCAGGCAGGACACGAATCTGAGCGGACAGAGCAAAGCAGCCATGGGCGTCCGACGGACGCAGGCATGTGGACATCCGGGCGCTAGTGCTGCCGGTATAGTGTCGTGCATTTATAGTTAATTTACTATTTTAAATTTAAACAAATCTTTGGAGAAATTTGCTAATATTGATGGTACCAAATAAATATACTATAAAAATATATGTTATATGATGAATCTAATTATACTTATCTGGTAGTACAAACCATTAGTATTCTAGATTTCTAGTATATAAATTTGATTAATTGTTAGATAGTTTGACTTAGGACAAAATGAAAACATCGTTTTTAAGGACATAGAGTACTAAAAACACATCAGTAATGTTCCGACCCCGATCAGCCGCCAGCCAGCCACGGTCTTGTGTGACGACCGACGAGAGTTTTTTTAGTTTTAACACTTTTTGTAAACTAATTTTAAATCTAACACAATTTTTTTTTCAAACTAACACTTTTGGCCACGCCTATTGCCATGGCGCGGTGAAATGCCTGTGCCACGCCATGCATGGTGGCACGACGGGTGGCTAATGTGGCGACGACTGGAAATGCTGACCGGTGATGTGGCAGGGCTTGCCGCGCCACCGATCTTGGCGCGACTCTACCATGCCCTGATTGATGGTGCGGCAGAGCCAAATAAAAGGCCCACCTGCCCGAGCAGCAAGCCCGCCTACCCGCGCCCGCCTGTGCCTTGCCACCGCGCCAACTAGCTCGCTTGCCGTGGTCGCCAGCGCTGTCATTGCTGCGCCGCGCCCACGCCACGCCGGTCGCCGGCGAGGTGGCTGCCGACGCTGCCGCCAGCATGATGAACGTCGGCACGCCACGGCCGCCGGCCGCCCACGCCCAGCGCACGCCGCCAAGCGCGCCACCCCTCCGGCCGCACGCCGCGGCCACCCACCCTCCCCCCCGCCGCGGTAAGCCACCCCTCCGGCACATGGCCGTCGGCCACCCCCTGCGCTCGCCGCTGCCGCCCGTCGGCGTGCCACGCATGGCGGCTGGCCACCGCGCCCGCCGAGGCCAGCGCCCGCACCTCTCGGCCCGGTCTAGCGCGCCCCCGTCGCCGGGGACAAGCACCGCTGCCGCGAGGTACTCCACTGGTGTTTTTGTTGATTGAGTCGACATTGTTAGTATAGTAAGTTAGTAAAATAAATAAAGTTAGTATAATTAGTAAAGTATAGTTAGTAAAGTTAGTTAGTTTAGTTGGTATAGGTAATATAGTAAGTTAATATAGATAGTAAAGTTAGGTAGTTTAGTTAGTACAGTTAGTGAGTCTAGTTATACATTGGATTTAGTCTAATTAGTTGTTGTAGTTAGCCTTGTATAGATGTTAATATTAGATTAGTTAGTATAGTTATAGTTAGAATAGGTATTAATATTACTATGGATATTACGTACGATGATTTCGATGACTTGATGGAGTTTCTTGAAATGCTTTTGCAGATGGATTGTTGTGTTAGAGTTTTATACGGAGGAAGTGTTAGGAGAGAAGATGGTATGTTTGAGGATATGGAAGAAGAATTGGAATGGTTTGATGAACCTCCTAGCTTCAATGACCTTTGTATCCATTTGAATACAAAGTTTGGCGGTGATTTCACACTGAAGGGGAGGTTTGATACTAGGAAGACTAGGGCACACTATGTCCTCATACCCTTGCGCGACCCTTCTCACTGGTCCCGCTACACTAGGGTGCTCCAAGGTTCCAATGTGCCCATGGCTAAGGTGGTGGTGGAGAATGGGTATAGGATGCAGGGTGTTCAGGACGGCCCGTCCATTGATGGTTTTGGAGGCAATGAACAAGAATTTGGGGTCGAAAGGGAAGCAACTCAGGATAACATGGATTTGGACGGTCAGTTGATGCAGGAGCAGTTTCATTCAACTGTAGTAGGCTGTATAAGCAATGACTTCGATGTGAATGAGTTCGAACGGAAGAGGAGGAGGACAGGATTGGTGATGTAGTTAGCAGTGATTCAGACGATTCTGATGATGACCAAGGAGGTACAGATGCTATGCCAACACCGGTTGATGCCATGCCAGTACCGGTTTATGCTATGCCATTGCCAGTACCAACTGAGGTACTTCATGCTATGCCGGCTCAGGGTAGACTAGTCACATATTTGCCAGAGGGTGGTACCCCCTATGATTCATGGAGTAGAATAGGTGGCGCTTCACAGTACGTTCCACCACCACCTTACACAACGACTGAGCTTGAGCAACTAAGGTCGATGAACGTACCTTTCAAGGGTGTTCCAAACTATAAGGATGTCAGCATGACCGATATGGCAGTTTGTCACACTGGTCTCCAGATGTATAGGAAATCATTGTATGACCATGAGAAAGAAACCCTTAGGAAGGGGATGATATTCAATACAATGTCAGAGATGAAGCTCTTTCTTCAGGACCATGCTGTGTATCACCATAGGCCGTACACCATCACTCATTCGGACCAGGAGTTGAGGTACCACGTGATATGCAAAAATGGTTGTATATGGAAGTTAAATGAACGAAAGAGATAGAGTGATGGCAAGTGAAGGATAAGTAAAGTTGTTGAACCCCATACTTGCCTATCAAATAGGGGGAAGAAAAATCATCAGCAACTCACTGCACGTTACCTTGCCCATCGTATATCGGGGCTCGTTGATGACAATAACGACATTTCAGTATCTTCTTTACAACAATCCATATCTGGATTCGTTAAGTACGATGTGAAGTACGGAAAGGCTTGGTGTGCTAAGCAAATTGCCCTAGCGATTCGATGGGGTAGTTGGGAGGAAGCGTACAACAGGGTGCTCCGCATCTTATGTGCAATGCATTAGTACAACCCTGGCTTGAAATGGTTTATGGACACCGGAGGGATGTGTTTTCAGGACCCGTTGAGGCATGTCCTCTATCGTGTGTTCTAGTCATTCGTGCAAACAGAACATGCATTCCAGTTTTGTCGGCCAGTCATACTTGTTGATGACACTTTCTTGACAGGAAAGTACAGGGGCACCTTGATGATGGCTGCTGCTGTTGATCCTGAGGACCAGATAGTACCCATGCCTTTTGCTTTGGCAGAGGGAGAGAACAATGAATCGTGGCCATGGTTCATGCGGCTTGTACGTGTACAAGTGCTTGGCCCATCTCGCACTATATGTTTGATCTTGGACAATCACCTAGGGCTTCTTAATGCTGCAGCTGAGCATATAGATGGGCTCCCGCCTCTAGTGTATAGATGGTGCATGAGACACTTTGCCGCTAATTTCTGGCGGTGTCAGTGGAAGCAGGAGGTATGTGACAAGGTAAAGGCTCTATGTTGTGTACGTACAGAGCACTAGTTTAAGGAGACAAAGAGAGAACTAGACAAGATGATAAATGAAGCGAGAAAGGCCTAGTTAGAGGTGCAGATGGAACAAAAGGCTCAGTGGGCGTTAGCATATAGCGAGGGGGGTTTCAGGTATGGCATCATGACCACTAACTCCTCGGAGTCCTTCAACCGTGTATTCACCGGAGTTCGATCGTTGCCTGTGTCTGGAATTGTTGAGTTCTCCTTTCATAAGTACAACGAATATTTTGTCAAGAGGTGGGAACTTGCATAGAGGAATATAGCTGAGCAGGGGCGTTTTGGAAAGGCCAAAGCTAAACATTTGAAGGTGGCCGAGGAATTGGCCAAGTAGCACACCACCGAGCCGTATGGACCCTGCCGCCATATCTTTAGTGTATGGGGCAAGGGTGGCACAAGCTTGGGCGACGAACGTTATGGTGGACAAAACTGTCGAGTTGATCTTGAAAAGGTAGAGTGCAGTTGCAACGTCCCTCAGATCATGCATGCCCCTTGCTCTTATATGATCACAGCCTGCAGGGTTCGCGGGTACAACTATGAGGATCTGCCATATATGTCACCCTTGTATCTCCGTTTGAACACCATTAGTATTTGGGAGATGAGCTTCGAGTCATACCTTGACCCAACACAGTGGCCACCTTATAATGGTTATGACTACGTGTCGTATCCGGATCTAATGAAGGTAGGGAAGGGTAGGAGGAAGAAGAAGCGACTCAAGGTGGACATGGACGCTATGAGAGGGTACGACGAAGACTTATACGGAGGGGGAGACTTCAACAAGACCCGTGGCAGGAATCTTTCCTCCTTTTGCAAAGAATCTGGTCACAAGGCTAGCAGGCATAGAAGACGAGGGCAGCAGGTGCTTTCATATTATGTTCGTATTGCATAACAAGTAGTTCAAATTTTACAATGCTACATAATTTTAATTCGAATATTATTAATTTGAATACTCTAACCCTTTGTATATCAATTTGTAACAGGATGGCTTCTCCCATGCTGCACCAGATGTACCCCCTTCTTGAGGTGGAGTACGACGACCCCTTTCTTCCACCGGACGATGAGGTTTCGAAGAGGCGTTCGAGGGATCCTTACATTCCTGGGACTTAGTTCGTTATGTCATACTTATGTCGAACAAATATTATCGTCAAAAACTTGCAGACTCATGAACCGATGAAAATGTTATGTGGTAACTTGTCCATTTATCTGCTTCATATTCGTTTCAACTTGCGCATGGTCGCGGCAGCACTTGTAGTTGTTTACAGCATCGACAGCAGCTCCCGTTCAGTTGCAATTGAGGCTGGTCGGTTTCTGTCCGCGTCCAGGTGCTGCCACGCCGTAAGGCATGGCACGTCACTGTCGCGTCGTGGGCTATGGCGCGGCAGAACCTAGGCTATGGCATGGCAGAACCAGTGCCTAATTGTATTTGAAATAATTTCACTCGATTATGTTCGTTTTAGAAATTCTCAATGCATGATACAAACGGATGGGATCACTTAAGATCGACCATGGGAAATCCGAGTACATGATACATGGGTACAATACATCAATAGTTCAAATGGAAAATAAGACAACACGATGAAATTTCTAGTACATAGCTACATTGATCATTAATAAAACATGGAACTAATAGACGACGCAATCAAAAACCCTTAGTCAGAAACATACTGAGTAAGCAACTCGTCGTCCGAGTTCCAATCCTCAACTACAACCCTGTTGCTAAGGCTAGGCTCACCTGTATTGCCCTGATCTGCCTTTCGCCTGTAGTAAGCGGTCTCCGCTTCATCTGCGGCCTGAGACAAGAACACGTTCTCTTCCTCCTCCGCCTATAAGCCTGCCTCTGCTAGAGCGATGAGCTCGCTCAGTCTGCCAGTGTCATCCTCAGCCTCCTCCACCTACAAGCCCGCCTCTGCTAGAGCGATGAGCTCACTGAGTCTGGCAATGTCGTCCTCATCCTCGTCCCCCTCATCAGACAACACAATCGGTGATTCAACGGTGCGACCAGCTCGCTTTCTGTGCTCATCTAACTTGTCTGCACCATCGATCCACTGAAAGAAAACGCACCTCTCATGGGCCTACACAACAAAATTCCAACAAAATATTTGTAACCTAGTAATACAAATTAAGAAAAAAAACATACGGAAACAATTACTTACATTAAAACGACTGCATATGTAGAAGCAACGAACCGCTGTGTCTGGATGTCTCGATTGAAACACGTCGACCGGACGACCACAGTCACAGTTAGGGACAGGGAGGTCAGGAGGGACATGTGCATCTTTGCTAGACTCGTCGGGGTACAATTCTTTAGGACGACCCGTTTTCGCCACAACTGCCCCCGAAACATGTCTTCCATCTAATAAAACGGTTCAAATTAAACATCAATCAAAACAACACAAATTATTGTAAAATATAATCATTTGCATTGCAACTAAAATAATATAACCAACATTTATAGAAAAAAAATATACATGGTAAACATACTTCTAACTAAATAATTATCCTTAACATTAACAAAATCAAACTAATATCTTCCTCCAAACCATAGTCCATAGTTCCCAAACATAGTTTTCCTCATAACCTTAACTCCCATTCATAATATTCCTATCCACCGTTCAAACTAAAAAAAAGTGCATCATTACCTTGAACGAGACTGAGGAGGGAGGGAGGCGGCCGGGGAATGAAAGGGAAAGGAGGGAGGGAGGCGGCTGCGGGTATGCGGGCTGGCGCTGGCGCGGCGGCGGGCGCGGTGGCCAAGGGCTGGCGGGCGCGAGCAGGCGGGCTTGCTGCTCGGGCAGGTGGGCCTTTTATTCGGCTCTGCCGCGTCACCGATCAGGGCGCGGCAGAGCCGCGCCAAGATCGGTGGCGCGGTAAGCCGTGCCACGTTACAGGTCAGCATTTCCGGTCGTCGCCACTTCAGCCACCCGCCGCGCCACCATGATTTGGCTGCGCCATGGCAATAGGCGCGTCCAAAAGTGTTAGTTTTGAAGAAAAAAAACAGTGTTAGATTTAAAATTAGTTTAAAAAAGTGTTAAAATTAAAAAAAAAATCACCGACGAAGGGCTTCTCTACCACTCCATGCCACCATGTGATCCAATTCCAATCTGAATCGCACAGTTGATAAGCTCCTCATGCAGCCACCGCTCTACCAGTTAACCACCACCAAGGCCACGAGACACGAGAGGATGAGTCGGACGGCTGAGAAGCAGAGCAGAGAAGCAACGGCCATGCGGGCAGCTGCTACGTGGGCAAGGCCACCAAGATCTTCCTCGCCCTCCTCGCCGTCGTTGGCGCCATCCTCGCCTTCCACGCCGTCCTCCACCATGTCGCCCTCGCCTTCCGCCGCCGACGCGTGCCAGCCCATCCTGCCAAACACCGATCCCACCGACCACCAGCCCGCAGCCCGCGCCCACGCCTGCACCTGTGCAAAATCCCACCTTTCCCCTCCCTGGACGGCCAGCCAACTAGGGACGGCCATGGCCACGACAGGAAGAAAAGTGTTTTTCTGCGCGACCACAAGTGCGCGGATTTTTTCGTGTGGGTATCATTTTTTTCGAGCGCTAAAAGATTGAGAGCTGGTTTGAGAGTTGTTGGAGATGTGATTTTTCAGTCTTGCCAAAATCATGGGATTGAGAGTGTATTGGAAATTTTTAGAGATGCTCTAATAACTTATAGAAAAAAACTTATAGAAAAAAAAGAAACCGGAACATTACAAAAGATGGCATGGCATGGAAACGTGGTGCGGCTACGTACGCAAGCAGCGGACGATATGACATACGAACGCCAGGGTCAAAGCCGCGGTCAGAGCACACGAGGATTTCGTTTTTGAACGTGCAATGGTCGATCTGTGGCGTCACTGCCGTGCTGCATCGGCTCGTCGACTACTGAATTCTCTGACCCGTTGGGTCTACATTGTTGAGCAGGGAGTCCAACTTCCTAGAGTGTGCCACAAGTCCTGACTGACGTGACGACGCATTGTGGAATGTGGAGTTCCGTCTGGTGTTTCATTTCAAATCCGTACGCCACGATATATAGACTGTAAGTACTCCCATCGTCACAAAATAATCGTATATTTAGGATCCAAAATTTTTGTCCCAAAATAAATGAATGAATGGCGCACGATTTCATGTTCAGCAGCAGGCATGTGAGACTGAACCAAATTAAAAAAGGAAACCGATGGTAGGCTCTCGCCCTCGCGTTCTCTACTTCTATTTTCATGCACAGTCACACCAAGACTCCTGTCCACATACATATAGGGGTAGTATCGTCATTTTACTTTACATCTTGGTTTTCACGCTTGTTCCTACAATACTACTAACTTATTTTGAAACGGAGAGAGTACGCGGTAGCACTTGTGCCATTAGGTTGCATGTAGCATGTACTCTCCCCGTCGAAAAATATAATTCTTGTTTTTTAAAGTTAGATAATTTGGAGATTGATCAAATCTAAACAATAAGTACTAATATTTGTACATAAGTAAGTATTATTAGATTAATTCTGAAAATATTTTATAGTAAAAGAATTTGACTGATTCTAGATCTAGAATTGCATTTTCTTTAGGACATACTCACTCCGTCCCAAAATAGATGATCTTATAGAATTCAAATTTTGTCCTAAAATACTTTACTCTCATTTTTCAATGTAACTTTCTTTTTTCACAATACATCTCTTGTCTCTACTCTTAAGGGGTATTTAGTTTTTTGCCTTCTACGTTGGTTTCTGTGAGAGATTTTAAAACGTCATGTAATACGTGACAGGGAAAGTAGAGAGGATTATTCATCTTTTTTTTTCCTAAAAAATGTGTATATAATGTGATGTTTGAGAATATATGCAAATATGACCTTTAAAAATAATAAAAAAATATATGCATGCAAATACAAATTAAGCTCAAGTATGCACCTGAAACGAGGCACGTATACGAAGAGACCAGTTTCATGCACTACTAGTTGCTACCTATATATTCCTACAACTTTTACCAGCTATTACAAGCACTACGCAAACCTTAGTAATAGTTTGCATATAAAGAACAAAAGAAACCCGTCGAATGATATATTAAACCCGGCCGTTAATTAGTTACTAGTCCAGTAGTCCTGTACTCCTGTCCAGCATGCATGCAAGAGCGGATGACCGACATCAATTTGAAGCCTCCCTCTGTGAATTCTGAAACCAGCACCGGGTGACAGGGATCGGCGCGGCCGGCCTGTTACTCCCGGCGCACGGCACGTACGGCGCCTCCGCGCCTAGTGTCCGTCGCCGGGGCTCGGGCCGGAGTTCTTGATCCCGCCGAGCATGTCGACGTTCATCAACCTGCTGCGGCCTGCAGCACCGCCGTCTTGCTCCGCCGCGGTCCCGACCACCACCGTCTGGATGATGTAACCCACCGGCGGCGACTCCACCGTATGCTGCGCACCATCCCCCTCTGACGACGACACCTTCAGCGGCCTGGTGGTACTCGCGACGGTCGCTGCGAGCCACAGGCACGTCGCGAGGAGCAGGCCGACGACGCCGGCCGGCGCTCGCGACCTGATGTTGAGCCTGTTGGTGGCCGCCATTCTTGCCGTCGACGGATCGATCAGACGAGGAGCGCTAGCTACTCTGTGAGTCTCAGTCGTCTGTGTGCGCTGCGCACTTTGACACTGATAGCAAACTCATACGTGCGTGTTTTTGTTGCCAGTGCAGACGACGACTGTGTGCCTGGTTTAATTTGCACCCGAGCCGTGGCGTTCTGGGGTTTATATAGCCAGCAGCGCCACAGCCCCGGAAGTAGGAGTAGGTTTGCGTGGTCCTTGGTCTCCTGGCAGGCATTGACCGAACGGCGGCCGGCCGGTCACCGGTGGCGTCTTTGGAAATCGGCAGCTCCAGGCCAGGAGCCCGGGCCGGCCGGTGATCTGATGACCGCCAGAGGAGGGAGCTAGGAAGCGTCGTGGAAACGACACGGGGGCGCGCGTGTACGTACGAGGTCGCCGTGCCCGTGCACGCACAAGCTCTTCTCTTCTTCCGGCCAGGTGCGCCGCGCGGTTGGAAGTTGGGGCGTGGAAGTTAGAACCGCGATCGAGAAATTCCGCGGTCCCGAGTGCGGACTTTGAAAATGCAGCCGCCCGGGGCGCGGGCCGACGCCGACGTGGCAATGCAAAGAGGTCGACGATGACGACTCGACGAGAGAGAGACCAGTGCACCACTCGCTCAGTTTGGTTAGTGGCGTGGCCTGCTGAGCCTCTGGCCGGCCTCCCTGCACACTTGTGCAAATTCCGGGTGAAAATCTGAAGATTGGCTACAGGGGAGTAGAGGATGATGCGTAGGAGTAGATTGTAGGTGGGGAGCGAGGGCGACTGAAAAGCCCACGCGCGGGTAGAGAAGCTACGTCCGGACTCCGGACCGGAGCCCGGGCGGATGCTGACGTGACGCGTGTGTGTGGTGCCACTGGTGGGCCGAGACCGACCGAGCCATTTCTGACTCGTCGGCTGCTGGTCTCTTCGGCCGCGACAGGTACCGTTTAGTTGGCAAAATTTTTTTTTAGCGAAACACCACTGTAGCACTTTCATTGTTATTTAGCAATTAGTGTCTAATCATAGTCTAATTAGGCTTAAAAGATTCGTCTCATGAATTTCGTCTAAACTGTGTAATTAGTTTTATTTTTTATTTATATTTAATACTTCATGCATGCGTCCAAAGATTCGATGTGACGGAGAACCTTAAAAAATTTGGCAAAATGAAGTGCAACTAAACAGAGCCTCGCTATAGCTCACCAGACACAATGCCTCAGCAGTCTATTTATCAAAGACATCTACAAGGCCGACACACCCGGTTGTTGGTCTCTTCCTCCTCCGTAGCAACAGGACGTTTTGACATTTCTATATACATTCTTTTTACTACGTATTTAGACATAGCGTATCAACCAAAAGGCCTTATAATTTGAAATGGATGAAGTATTTAATCAGGAGCTCCTTCTCCAACACACGAATCAGACAAGGACAACCATGTGCCAAAGTGCACTTGTGATACATTTTGCAGCGGAAACGATGGATGCTATATATTGCTACTCTAGAAAGGTCGATCCATACATCATGTTAAATTCTTTATGGGTTTGTTTGGCAGAAATTGTATTCACCTCAATTTACGTTTATTGGAACGAAAATTTGTTTATTTCACATCCCAATCCATCCTAAAACCTAATATATGTGGATTAACAAACTCTGGTGCATGCATCAAGGGCTGCTCAATCAGAGTTTGTTAAATTCATGCATGCACCTGGAAGTACACTACTCCACTGTGCTGCCAATTACCATACTGTCTAATGTGTTTGGGTCAAGCTAACCGGCTTTCCCGCTAACTGCAAGACCTTTCAGCATTTGCCATATATACCGAGGAACATCTACGGCTGTGGATAAAAGGATCGATGAACACTCCACACTTGGCTACTAGCTAGTGTCAATAATGAGATCATTGGAGTTAGCTTGCATGCGTGCATATTGGAAATAATGCACTTGGCCGGAGAGTTGACAGGGTTTCCCACTCATCAGGTGGTCGGCACGCAGATCACACGTTGTGTCATCCGCACTCACTTGTCCAGTCATTTTTGGTAGTGGAGGAGGAGGCGGTAGGATCGCGTGACACGCTACGCAAATTAGGCTGCCCGTCTCGCAGAATTGTGTGCTCGATCATATGCGCCATGCATGGAGCATCGTTGTCGAAGCTCCGTGTGCCTCTCAAGAGATATACATACGGACATACCAGTGTTGGATCATTCAATGGATCATCACTATGCTGATTTTCTGCGGATGAATACTCCCGTTTGGAAATTTCTAAGAAGATTAATAAGATGAGAGGCTGGGCACTTTGTTCCCCGGGAGCTCTTGCCTCTTGGCATTCCACTGGTCAGAACGCTGTTGCGTGCACGCCGACCACAGTAATTTCAACCCTAAAACCACCTGCTAGCTTTCATATTTGTAATGTCAACAAGAAATTTCTTCTCGAAACTACACCACCCACAAAGCATGTTAGAAATGTGTCGAATATTTATTTGTACTGATGGGTTACATTGAACTTGTGTTGTACACTATGTAGAAAAACGTTTTTAGGGGCGGCTGGTAACCGTTTGTAGGGGCGGTTTTGCCAGCCGCCCCTATGAAAGGGTGGCTACAAATCATGCATTTGTAGGGGCGGTTGGTATTGTAGCCACTCCTACAAATCAATTTATAGGGGCGGTTTGAGAACACCAGCCGCCCCTACAAATCGATTTGTAGGGATGGCTACAGTACCAACCGTCCCTACAAATCATTTTTTCGCCAAAAAAAAAATTAAATTTACAATTCAAATTCGACGGAAGGGCTGCTTAGCATACGGTTATTCATCTTAGCACTTTCACAAAGACATGAAAGACATGAAAATGATACTGAGATACATGGATGATTTTTCCTTTTTGATATCATAGTGCTTAGCATACAGTTGGTATGATATTCCAGGAAGTATCACAATATAAACTTCGGTGATATTCATGGATTATAGAACTAGTGAACACACAATAAATTTATAGAACAAGTGAACACACGATATAAACTTTGATATTATAATTAAGACTTCGCAGGGACATATGTAATCCCTGGCTCCTATACTTACTGTTGTTGTTGCTGCTGTGGTGGTGGAGCTTGAAACCTTTGTGGTTGCCGCTCAAACTCTTGCTGTTGAAGTGCTATAGCTAGCTCCAGATTAGAGCTGCAAGCATAGGAGGGCCAATGTGGTAGCGTTAGAATTTAGATAACACATGCAAAGTGACTCAGGAGTGCACATCTATGATGATTCAGCACGTTGAGCACATTCAAAATCACATTAAGGCATATATTGGTCATTCAAGTACATGCAAAGCCGACAGTCCAATACACAATGAGAAAAACCATCAAATAGTCGAAGTTCAAGAAAGTTATTGCGCTTGGTTAATAGCAACAATCAACAGATCAGAAAAGAAACTATAGCTTCAACTAGCATATCATTTATAGCCCTACTGACGGACATTTTCTGCACAGTACCATTCATACAAGATTCACATGGTTGCTGAAATCTAAACTAGGAATGTTGTACACACACAACAATAAAGCACATTGAGAAAACAGGCAGGAAGAACATACTTTCCAGAAGTGTTGTCAAATTGAGCAAGATAATTCTGTGAACAAAGATAAATTTGAACTAGTTAACATTAATGTACCTAATAACAACTACAACAGTTTATTGATGTCATACATACAGCAGTACTCGTCATAGCTTGCTGTTCATTCCATGAATCATTTCTTGGAGTTTCAGCCTTAAAGGGTGTGAAGTTGCTGGTAAGAAAAACCCCATCTCCATTCACCTGATGATTGCCAGTTGAGAATGAAAAAGATCAGTAAAGATTTTGATCTCAAGCGAGAATTAAAATAATCACAGGAGTTAACATACCTCATCCAACCTTTGCCATACCAAATCAGTTTGGCTTATAAAACCTTGATAAGTTGCTAGGAGATATAGACTTCCATTGTACTGCAGAATAAATATACATAAGAAATAAAGACAGCTCCAGTTCAAGTACTCAAATTACGGAAGAAGACACGAAGCTCACTTTCGTTAAGTCCCTCTTGTAAACAGAAGAGACTGCGACAATGAAATTTGACAATGTGATAAATGAGAATACAATTGAGAACATGCATTTAAACCATAGATTATTAGAAATATACCCATAGACAGTCAGCTGGTTAGCAGTGGTCTGCAGAAAATTATCAATCAGCTCCCCTGAAAATAAATCAATTTAAGTGTGAAGCCAAATATAGTAATTCTTGCGTTGTACAAAGAGATTCACGCATGTACAAAAGTCAATAACAAAAAAAATCTCACATTGATGTTCCGTGGCCTTGTCATCCACGGAAGGGCTGCTTTCCCAGTCTTGTCAGCCTGCTCAGCAAGAACCACCTCCCCCTCATACTAATCTACTATAGTCCAACACTCCAACTCCAATCCGATACAACCAAGCAAATCAAAACGTAAATGAAATGACTGTTAAATTTACATGTAAAAAAGGAATGTCACTTTTAAAAAATCATAAAAGGGTTTTTTTACGACCCTATAAACAATTGGATCCCTCCCAATATTAGGACCGATTCTGTTTCCTAACCCTGAGAGTAAGCCAAAGAAGCATTCCTCAACTGCCAATGTTAACATGTTCCTCAACAATTTAATATTTTGGCAAATAAATTGGCAAGAATCCATTGACAAAAAGAATTCGCATAACAAAATCAGTAGTTTCTTTATCTAAGCAGGCAATACGTCCTCAGAAACTAGAAGCGTGTGTGCCTAGTATATATAGTTCCAGCAATGATAGTATTCTAACTAGCATATTGCTACAAGAGTGTGAAGCCCTGCATACTTACCTAGTGGCACTTTAAGCCCCTCTGAAACAACATCCCTTATAGGGCTAGGAAGTTGTTGTAGAGCTCCTGCAGTTTGGCCAAGCAAGCCCTTTAACTGTTCAGGCAATGATTCTTCATTGATTCTGGGAATCTCTATAAGGCCCTCAACGTATTCCTCTTTCATTCTGATGGGGCCCTCAACAGACAATTGAGTTGTCAGTAGGAACTTGCTTTGTATCTGGAAACATAAAAAAGGAAGTTGCTAAATAGTGAGAATGGCAGTGCAACAATAAAATAATCCCCAATCACACAGAAACATTCAGCTTGCAGATAATACAGATACTAATGTGTACTAATTTCAAAAAAAAATACAGATACTAACGACCTGCTAATAAATGACTTCAGCATAATTATGAAGTATCCTCAGCTTATGGAAGCTTTTGCGCACAATCTGTTACTAACACAGATATAGACACAGACTGGTTTTATTATAAAAGGTGAATCCTGCATATTGTAACTTGTAAGCGATACTGACTTGCCAGGCACATAAATGTCATATAGAACCAATAAACTTAAGAATCAAAGATGGATCCCATAAACTATGCAAAAATAGTAGGTACACTCCTAAAATATTCTGGCATTACCGTATTTAGAAACTTGAGGTTAGATGAGAGCTTGGAGTATCCATCCTTGATCGACACATCAAGTCCCGTAAAGTGTGCAACAGCTGTAGGTGACCTCCTTCAAATTAGAACACACATGCTATCAGGAGAAGCTTGACTTAAAATGAATTCAAGTCAAATGAAATATTGAAATTATAACTTGCACCCAACAAACAGTGACAGGGACATACTCAAACAAAAGACGGGCCGCAAATGCTCCAGGACTGCTATCACCAAACCATTCAAAGTCTCATCGACCTTCCAGAAACGGCGACCTGCAAAGTAAATAGAAGGAATTCAAGTTAATGTAATATGCTTACACAGAAAAGCTTTTTTGGTCAGAATGAAAGAAAGTTCATCTCATCTTAGTGCTTAAATCATAGGGTTACTATGAAAATTATCTCAAGCAAGATACAGCACATAATACGTTTTTTGTTAGCCATAACACTTACGTTGTGGGGCGTGGTGTCGGATTCAGGCGTTCAAGTCCAACAATTCGCTCATTGACATCGATCCTCTGCATCTCAGTAGTCTTCCCGCTGACCAAGGCCTCAAAACCCCAGCATCTTTAAACTGAAATTGGTATGAAGAAATTCACATACCCTAGTTGAGAAATGCCTCAAAAGTTCAGTATCAACTAGCTGTCATTTCACAAGTCGGACACACAATCATGGAAAAATATCATTTCCATGCTGAGATTGTGGAGAGAAAAAAATCAAAGTGAAATTTAGATTAAAATTGCAGGTTAGAATTTGACAGTATCGCCTACAATTTGGTACGGTGTGGGGACAAGAGCCTCCCGTAGGCACCGCACAGGAAGGTCAGCAAGTAGTACTAGGCGAGGGACTGAGAAGAGCAGAGGAAGAGGAAGAGCAAGAACTCACGGCAAGGAGCAGGGACTCCTTGGCGGAGAGGCGCTCCATCTCGCGGGCGTAGCTGGTGGCGGCGCCCCCTTGGAAAGTCTGGGCCGTGGCTCTGCAGCGCCCCGCGGAGTAGCGGGGGCGGTGGGGAGAGAGCTAGTTCTCTAGATCCGATACGCAGCAGCTTTGTAGGAGGCGGCCTCGCCGGATCTGGGGGGTGTGCCACCGAGGTCGCCTAGCCTCCTTGGCGACGCCAGCGAGGTGAGGCCATGGAGGGCCTCTCTGAATCAACCGGGCTTCGTGGGAGCCGGCCCCTTACCGGATCTGGCGACCACTAGACTCACGAGCCACCATGCCTAGATCTCGGCCTCTGTGGAGCCGTCGTGGTTGGGGGATGGGGAGGGATGGTGGCGGCGGAGGAGGAAGAGGGGAGGTGCGGCGGCGGCGTAGGTGTAGGGGAGGAAGAGACGGCGGAGGTGGCGACGGCGGGGATGAGAGAGAGAGAGAGAGGAAAGGATCAGAGGGGAACGGGACCGGACCGGGACTAGGGACTGGGAGATATTTGTTGTACAAGTGATTTGTAGGGGCGGCTGGTGATTGAGCCGTCCCTACAAATCGTAACACTGGGGGCGGCTGGTGAGTGAGCCGCCCCTACAAATCGACCCTATTTGTAGGGGCGGCTCGTATTATTAGCCGCCCTACTGTGCTATTTGTAGGGGGCTGGTCTAATGGCTCCCGAGCACGCCACTGTAGGGGCGGCTCCATCACCAGCCGCCTCTATAAAAAATTTATCCCGTTGTTACAAATCGTTTTTCACGTAGTGGTAATTAGCAGTATAGTCTCCTGTGCAGTGTGTGCGATCTCTCGTAAGCATCTTGCCTAGGTAGATCCAAGCAATCGCATCCGCGTTAGGAGCCGATATGATATCACAACAAAGCATGATTTTTTTTTAAATTTTGGCACGGGCGCTTAATGAATCCATCCTATCCACTATTTCTCCTGCCTTCTATATCCTATCATTTTCTCCCTCTTCTCTCTCTTGTTCTCTTCTCCCAAACCGCCACATTGTTCCTACCGCGAGGAGAGGGAAGTCCATGGTGATGGAGTCCGTCTCATTGCCTGAGCGCGTGGCCAAGTCGGTAGTGGTGAAGCCCACAAGGACATGTTCTCTCGTTAGTGGTCTTCCTTCTCCACCTGCTCGTCACGGTACACTATAGTAACATCGCAAATTACAGCATGTATGAAAAGTTAACATTTTGAAAAAAATAGAATATATCATGGAGCATCTCATGAATAATATAACGATATTTTCTAATATACCTCATAAGTACTATGAGGAAAAATCTTACTATATTATAGAAAATATAGTACAAGTAAATATCACCATAAGATGATGGATACAAGAAAAACGATATGAGATATATAGAAAAAGCACAGAATAAAAGAAAAATAGAAAATGAAATTAGTAAAAAATAAAGTAAAATATAGAGGAAATGGAAAAAAAGGAAAAGCAAACGACAAATTAAATTTGAACAGGTTTTTCTATAAGAATATGAGCACAATATGGGAGCAATCCAAAACACAATTTGAAACATCTCATAGATTAACATAAAAATAAATAGGAAAAATAAAAGTGTAAAGTTGTTTGCGAGAAAAATACCGGAATAAATCAAAACACTCCAACGAACATCGCAGGACATACCAATCAAGAGAATAAAAATCCTATGGATGTAAAATGAAGAAAAAATACAAAATTAAACAAAACAACAAGATTAATATAAAATAGAATTAAAAAATGAAAAGCAAAGTTACAAGAAATAGAAAAAGAATAATATTATAGTTCTAGAAAATTATATTCAAGGTCATGATAATATTGTAGGTTCAGTATAATAACATTCTAGTTCAACAAAATAATATTCGATGTCGAGAAGAATATTATTCCAGTGCACAGTAGAAAAGGGGAAAGAAAAAAATAAATGGAATGAAAGAAAAAAAACAAAAGGAAAAAATCATGCAATTTGTTTACAATAAAAAAGAAACAAAAGCATGAACAAAACCAAGAAGAGAAATGATCAACAAACCCCAACAAACTTAATTTGTTGGACTCAAACATATATTTTTTTTAGGGGAATTTGACTCAAACTTTTATATATGATATATGGGCTGAACCGAAATGCATGGACGAACATAGAGCAACCAGGCGAGTACAATACATGAAGCAAATTTGGTCCAACAATAGCCCACTATTAAAATACAGCAAAGCACATGCAACCAAGCTATTATGGTGGGAAGGACATTCGACCCAACAATATCCCAATACAAGAAAAACACGAAGTGATGGGAGGTGATCGGAGTGTTGCTACCATTTGACTGGTCGATTAGATGATTCCTGAAACTTCTAGGGGGATTCACTCATTCCATGTTTTCCTCTCAAGAGAGAGAATGGGCTCGGTTCATGCACTTTTTAAGGGAAACTAGAAGAACACCCCGCGTGTTTGCGGGAATGACATGTAAAATTATGCTCTTTATATTTACTAATATGAATAAATAAATATCATAATACTATAGGTTAGTGGATGATTTTTAGCATCCTGGTGTGGACAACTCAATATATATGTTAGTAAATGATATGGTTTGCTAATGTGAATAGTTTGAATGAAGACATAATGACATGTGTTAGTTGGATATGTTAGTGGATGCTGATATGGACACTTTGCATGGCAAGATAGTTACATGTGCTAGTGGGTTGTTCTAGTGGGTACTAATGTGGATACTTTGCATCACAAGATAAATTGCTAGTGGGGTTTGAATATATATATATATATATATATATATATATATATATATATATATATATATATATATATATATATATATATATGTATGCATGCATTACGTTTGGGAGAAAAAGGATCTCGATCGTTTCATATAGTACTTTTTAGGCATGCACAAAAGATAATGTTTTAATTTTAAAAAGGATTAAGTTCACTTTTAGTCCTTCAACTATTGGGTTCGTCTAATTTTGACCCTCAACTATAAAACCGTCTAATGTTAGTACCTCAACTGTCAAAACCGTTCACTTTTAGCACCTGGACGCGGGTGAGGCTGTTTTGTCCAACGTAGAGCGGTTTTGTCCATCTCAGTGACATGTGGGGCCCACGCGTCATCGACTCAACCCCTCCCTCTCCGTTCTCACGGCCACTCCCCCGACGCCTCCTCTCTCCCAGCAGCGGGCAGCGATCACGATCTTGCTCCCTCATGCGGCTCCCTCATGGCGTTGCTCGGGCAGTACCGGCGCCGCTTCCACGCCACAAGACGTGGGCATGGCCCGCCTCGTCGTGTCGCTCCACCTCCCGGGCGCGCGGCTGGCCGGCGAGTACATGGACGAGGCGTCGCGGCTCTGTGACGCGTGCCGCGCGCTATGGCTCGGCGCCACCGCCGTCGAGGGCTACGCTGGCAGCTCCGCCCAGCTCGCCTCGCTACTCATGTAGGCGCCCTCGAGCCCCCACCTCTCGAGATAGGTAAGTAGTGATATTCTTCTTCTTGTTCTCCTCCCGAGTCCCGAGCAACGACGGAGAAAGAAGCTGCTAGCTCAAGTTGAAGCAATAATAGCATCCAACGACTGGAATGGCCGGTGTCACGTGCGATCAGCATGTGCAGGCGCGAAGCCACGGCGCTCAAGGAGGAGAACCGCGCACGAAGGCGCTGGCGCGCTGCGCCTCGGCCGAGGGCGCCCTCGCCGACGCCAAGCTGGACGGCTTCAACGGCTTCCACGGCGTGTTGTGCGCCACCGGATGCTCACCTCCTTCCTGCTCACGCTCCTCTCTTGGGCGTGCTCCACTCATCGCCCGCCCGAACGCGGGCGTCGGGGATCACCGCGCCACCTACTTCGCACGCCATTCGCTGGCGGCGCTGTCCCTGCTGCAAGCAGCCAAGCCCAGCCGCGGAGGCCGGCAGGTCCGTGGCCGCCCGCCGCGCTTCAGCCGGCAGCGCCGGGTGATGATGCTTTGGCAGGTCCGTAGGCATGCCGTGCTTTGTTCGCGCGGACGGCGGCGGCGGGGTGATGATGCACGAAGTTCCAGTGCGGCGCGGCGGTGGAGGAGGACAAGGACGCCCGTCGGCGCGGGCGGCGGCAGCAAGGTGGAGGTGGGATCACGCGCTGCATCACGCGTGCGAGGACGTGCTGGCACTCATCAACGACCTGTTCGACGAGGTGGAGTCCAGGAAGAAGCTGCTGGACCTCTGCTTGGGTCGTCCCCGCCGCTGTGGCATCTCACCACCGCCCACGCCCGCGAGAGGAGTGGAGGCCAGCACTGCCGCGTCGGAGGGAGCAGCGCCCGCCCCGCTGCGCGCGGAGAGAGGAAGCGTCGGGGGAGTGGCCGTGAGAACGGAGAGGGAGGGGTTGAGTCGATGACGCGTGGGCCCCACATGTCACTGAGATGGACAAAACCGCTCTACGTTGGACAAAACAGCCTCACCCGCGTCCAGGTGCTAAAAGTGAACGGTTTTGACAGTTGAGGTACTAACATTAGACGGTTTTATAGTTGAGGGTCAAAATTAGACGAACCCAATAGTTGAGGGACTAAAAGTGGACTTAATCCTTTTAAAAATGAGATATTAATAGCCAGGTAAACTTTCATAAACATATATGGACCTAGTTCTAATGGAAGGATTTACAAAAATTTGTCAGTGTCAACAGAGCCTGATCCCCTGAATTTGCCCTACCAACCTGGCAAAACTAATTAACACAGTTAAATACTAGCCATTTTAGCTCTGCTGAGCTCTAGTTTCTCTAGCCAAGGAGCTTTTCTGGTAGAGTTGAAGCCCTTTAGAAAAATGTTTGGCAAAATGTGGATAATTTTGGGGGCATGTTAGAGGGTTTAGCCTGAGAATCCACTTTTGTTTCCCCTCTTGCCCTAGTGCAAGTCGTATTGTGGCTTTTGTGGGGCTTTTTTCCTTTTACTCATTTAACATGGTTTGACCTAAAGTCGGTGGAGAAGCTAGTGCAAAAGCCCTACCAAATAGGTCCTTCCTTGAAAACAACTTGATGGAAAAAATGATACTCCATGCAGCACTCAAAAGTAATCATGGTGTGGGCTTGCAAGTATATCTTTTTCTCATCACTGATAAGTCATGATCCTAGGTTCCTTAAATGCTAGAAGAAAACAACCATCACCAAATAAATAAATAAATAAATAAATAAATAAGAAATAAGGCATGTGGGCCAAAATTTACATAAAAAAGCAGACACCCTTCTAAAATAATGAAAACAAAGAATGCAATATTTGCAAGCTAATAGTCTTCATCATTATCTTTTGACAGATAAATTCCACAAACAACACATATAGAAATTCTGATATTTTAGATCAGTTGTTAGCACTAAAAAAGAAGTTATTGCTATTTTCCATCTTCCTTTCAGCTGTCTAGAAAAACTAGACAACAGGAATCACACAAAGTAAATTCTTTTTTTATGGCAAACCAAGCCCAGCAACTGCACAAATTATATAAAACGGTTTGAATCCATAATATTACCACAAGAAAAACATTTTCTATGGCAACATTTCATGTTCTATGCACCATCATAATATAAACCCCAACAAAAAAAGGAACTACTCTATTTGATGGCAGGCTCTATAGAGGTTTCTTTTTGTAGAAATGGAATGCTCACGATACCGGCCTCATCAAACACACACTTAAATTTAAAATGACTATGCTGAGCTTTTGTACACTAAGTGGAGGTCAAAACTTACTGGTGGACTTTTTTCAAACAAAAAAGGTATGTTATTCTTTTGTACACTAAATATATGCATATCAATCTTGGTTTTAGTTGGTTTAATTCTTTTTAAAACACGGAGCGCAGGAATCACAGACAACACTTCCATTAATAATATGTCAGCTGACTGAGGTACGGTAATTCTTTTTTACTTGTATCAAGGGACATTCAACTAGTATAACAAAGATGAAATTTTAGCTCATGCGTTCCATATATATATATATATATTTTCTCTTAGTTCACCATAAAATTGTAATATAGGTTTTTTCTAACATGAATAGATAATACCTCTTCAAGACAATGCCAACATGTGTACAGAACATAAAGAATATGTGCTGGTATGGACTAGAAATTTGATGAACACAGGTTCAACACTACTCCATCCATTCCAAAATCAAATTATAAAGTAATTTGATGTGCACATGTTGGTATTTTTCCTATAAACTTGGTCAAAGTAAAAGGAGTTAATACAACTTAAAACAACTATATGTTTAATTGAAGGGAGTACTAATGAAACCATGGATATGGGAAATTCCACACAGAAAAACCGCCTTCGAAGTTAAAACTAAACAAAAAAATACCCAATCTTGAATATTTTTTGACAACGATGTATCGATCATATTCGTGGATATAGGTTAGAAGAAAGAAGCAAGAAAATTTATATTATATCGGTGCACACTTATACCAAATGCTACATCAAAATTAATGAAGAACAGTGGCTAAGAATCTCGAAGAGATTTGTGGCATTAACCTTGATCGTGTGTATCTCTGTTCAGTGTCAATTTATTCATAAAGTCAATTAACCACTTGCCAAAGAATATGGTTATCTAGAGCGGAGTGTACAGTTCCAATTAATTGTCTACAGAAATAGCTACTAGATTTGATGAAAAATGATGCCAACGACATAGACGGAGTGATGCTGACCTGCGTGCCATGAATCACCCTTATTATTAGGGCAGTGAAAGGAAGAGAGGCAAATAGGATGAAGAGATATTGGCGCGGCTCAATCAGATACTGATTTTACAGCTGTTGTAAAACCTATCATCGGATTGAACCTCACCAATATCGCTCTTTCCATCGATCAAACATATATGCATGCAGATCATGCACGGATGGAGCTCTCGTCTGGTTTTGCCGCTAGCAGCCTTATAGGGAGTAGGTTTTCCACCCTCTCATCACCTACAACTTTGACATTAGAGAATCCCAAAATTAAGAGTAGATCAAGCTCAACAGATAGTAGATCATATTTGATGCATGTATGCAACAAGAAAGATATTTACATACCAGCAGATCGCGATCATCGGATCCCGCCCTTCATCGATCAGATCGAAGCGAATGCATCTAGAAACCACACGGTTAGTGTGGGGGAAAACAACAAAAGAAACTTCGAAAGTCTCTGAGTATTGCTAGGGTTATTTGGAAGCGTATCATGAAACTCGTTTGCAAATGGTGATCTTACACAACACCTGATATATATTGCTGCTATTGACAGCATGCTATTGAGAGATTAGCCATGCAGGAGCTTAGACGCAGGCCAGCCAGAAGGCCAAGAACACACAGTGATGAAGTGATTTTGTAGCGAAACAGAAGAATGAAGATGGAGAAAAAGTCGGGCACAAACTGGAGGGGACCTAGCTAGCATGCGATGGGTTTTTTATGCCCAGCCTCCATGAAGGAGCGTAGTGTGAGCAGAATGATGACCAAGGGCAGATGAAAAGATATACTCCTATATGTAGTACAAGTGTTTCTTTCTCCCTCAGCCCCTCTCTCTCTCACACACATTACACAGTTGCATGCATGTATGGTCGGCATAGAATAGTGCGGTAGGTCGAGCGTTTTGCGGATGAATAATATGACCACTCGTGCTCCTTCAGTTAGTAACTGCAACAATTATCAGAAATTTTGGCAGTTGTTTTGGTACACTGATTGAATAACATATAGATAAATAATATTGATTTGTCACACAAAACTGCAGCCACAAAGTTTTCCTGTTGCTACATTAATTATATTCTGCACAGATCGATCGAAATGGTTGTTATTGTTGGATACGCAGAATGTGTTCATAGAGAGAGAGAGAGAGAGAGAGAGAGAGAGAGAGAGAGAGAGAGAGAGAGAGAGAGAGAAGGAAGAGGAGGAAGACGACGAGGATCGGAAGGCGGAGACCTAGCTAGGTGGGCAGCATCGAGAGCAGGAGCGCAGAATGTGTGTGCCTAGAAAGAAGCCTGGGAGGCCCGTACAAAAGGCTCGGAGTTTCTTAATCGGGAGCACCTTGCACGTAAATCTGTCTGCAATCTGAAGCCCAGTTTCTTAATCGCGAGCTCCTTTTCTTAATTAACTCAACGACGCCGGCTGGCCTCTCTCTCTCTGTCTCTCTCTCTGCGTGCGTGTGTGAGAAGAACGAAAGAAAGGCGGCCGTGCCGGGCAGCAGCAGCAGCAGCTGGCGGGCAATCAGAACACCTGCTACAAAGCGGGGACAGCGGCGCCAAAGCGCTCTGCCGTGACACCGGCGCAGGGGACACGCCCAGCATAGGGTTGCTCTACCTGATCTCGTCTTTCCCTATCATCATAATAATGGTTTTCTTTTTCGCATCCCTTCGTCGTCTCTTCCTTCCTTCCTCCCCTTCCTTTTTGCACTACCATGCAGCATCATCTATGATCCATCTCCCTGCAGGCTGCAGCAGCCAGGAGCTGCGGAACGACTTCTCCCGACGCAGGAGCCCTCCGATGCGTCACCTCTTTCGACGGGAGCAGTCCCTTCTCGGCGAAGGCGGCCAACACCTCCTCATCCACCACTACGGGAGAGGCAAAATTCCCCGAGTGTCGCAGGCTTCCACGAGTGCCAAAAATCGGGCACTTGGCAAAGCCAATCTTCCCCGAGTGTTGCACTCGGGGAAGAATAACACTCGGGGAAGAGAGGCTTTGCCGAGTGCCGCAGAGTGCCTAGCACTCGGTAAAGAGCGGCACTCGGCAAAGGCCCTCTTCCCCGAGTGCAACACTCGGGGAAGAGCGGCACTCGACAAAGAAAAATGTTACTTGACGGCCTAGCCCGCCCACGCCGTTAAAACTAAAAAAAATTGCTTTGCCGAGTGTCGCACCCTGACACTCGGCAAAGAGGCTGGCTTCCTCAAGTGCCCTGTCATGGCACTCGGCAAAGGGCATCTTTGCCGAGTGCTAGCGAAGGCACTCGGGGAAGAAAATTTTAAAATTTGAATTTTTCAAAAGACCTCGGATGAAAAAACTTCATAAATGAAAATTGTAGATCTCCAAAAGTTATGAAACTACGTAGTTGACAACTTTTTGATTTGAAATCATCTTATTATGCAAAACTACGTTTGAATCTCTCAAATTTGAAATTCGAAATTTTCAAATGACCTCGGATGGAAAAACTTTCTAAATAAAAATTGTACATCTAAAAAAGTTATGAAACTTTGTAGTTTACCACTTTTTGATTTGAATTCGTTTAGAGCCTTAAACAAGCAATTTACTCTCGGTTTAGTATAATATATGAGGATAGATAACGGAATCTAGACACAAGTGACAGTGTAGTGCAGTGGTAGAGCAGCAGACATGTGAGGGAGAGGTCGTGAGTTCGAATCCCGCCGGCCACGTTAGCCGCGAATTTTGCGCAAAAAATACAGCGACTTCAATGGAGGCGGGCGCGCACTGGCCGGTGGCGGCCTCCCCCGATTTTTTTTGGGTTTTTTTGATATTATTTTCAGGTTTTTTTCGCATTTTTATTTTGCCGAGTGTAAATCTTCCCCGAGTGTTGCACTCGGGGAAGAAAATAAAAAAAAAAGAAAAGAAAACGGCGTCGGTCGTCGGCCAACGGCGTCAAATCTTTCCCGAGTGCTAGCATGACACTCGGCAAAGCCTTCCCCGAGTGCACGATTTTCAGCACTCGGGAAAGACTCCTTTGCCGGATGAGGATTAGCCGGAGGATCTTCCCCAAGTGCAACTGGGCTTTCCTCGAGTGCAACTGGCACTCGGGGAAGCCACTGGCTGCTGTAGTGCACGTTCGATGACCTCCAGTTTGACATCGCGCCTCGAATTCATGAACGAATATGTGAGTTATCCTCTCCCTCGCTTTACCTTCTCTCTCCTAGAAACCGTCGTGGCGCACGAATGGACCCCGTTACGAACAACGGACCCGGATTCCACTCAGATGTACCCGTTATTAAGCTCACCGAGCGCGTCACTCGAGCCATCGAGGCAAGCGACGTTAGCTCAACCCCTCCGGTTGCAGAAACCGTGGATGGGGTAACGCACGAAACTAAAACCGACCCCTCGGCTGCGCCTGACGCCAGGATTGGTGACTCCGCCTCGCCCGACCCCTCGGCCGCGCCCGACGCCTGGGTTGGTGCTCCATCTCGCCCGACCCCTCGGGCGAACCCGATGCCTGGGTTGGTGCTCCGTCTCGCCCGACCCCTCGGATGCGCTCGACGCCTGGGTCTGCGCTCCGTCTCGCCTGACCCCTCGACGGCACCTGACGCTTGGGTTGGCGACTCCATCTCGTTCGACCCCTCGGCCGTGCCCGACGCTTGGGTTGGCGACTCCGTCTCGTCCAACCCCTCGGCCACGCCCGACGCTTGGGTTGGCGACTCTGTCTCGCCCGACCCCTCGGCTGCGCCTGACGCCTAGGTTGGCACTCCGTCTCGTCTGCGCCCAACGCCTGGGTTGGCGCTCCGACTCGTTCGACGGCGACTCACGATCTTATGCCCACCAGGTGCGCTACTAAAACAAGTGTAAACAACCCCTTCACGACTTCACAGAAGTCCCAAAAGGGTTCGAAGACTCATGTCGGGTTCATAAACCCAGGGTCCCCAATGAGCCTGCTTCCTAGCAAAAACTCATCCCAACAGACGGCGTAGCAACAACGCGTGCCTCCTGGGCCGGCCTAGTTACCTAACGACCGACCCAGAGAACGATCCGGTCTCCGACCGGAAGGCCTGGCCAAGGAGGGGTCATGATCCGACTCCGACCTCCTTTTCCGACAAGAAATACGCCGAACCTCTGCTTACAGCTCTTCTCCGACCGACATGGTCAGAACCGACCGGGAACGATCGACCAGGGGACGCCCACTCGGTAAGGGCCCGGGGATCAGGCGAAGCAGATAAGGTAAGGCACTCAAGTCAACCGCAATACCGAAGACCATACCCTACCATACCCTGCACACCTGCAGGACAGTACCACCAGGCCATGCCAGAAGGGTACTATGTAACCTTCCAGGCATGTCAGAACCCAAACAGTGTTGTGGGCGCTGACATTTGCCTTACAGTGTTATGGGCACCGTCATTTGCCATACCAGGTGAACACGGTAAAGTCTTCCACATGCGTCTGACATAAACAGTATTATGGGCGCCGACGACCGTCTCGTACCCGACAGCATGGGCAACAAGACTAGGAAGCACACATATACATTCTCTCTCTCTAAACTTGTAAGGCCATCCCCTTCACCTATAAAAGGGGATGCACTCTCTCCCAACAGAGGGGGATCATTCAGACTCTCTCTGGCTGGCTTTAGACAATCTGAGCATTCTAACAGCTCCATAGCTCTAGAACTCTAAAGTTACACAGAGTTCACGCTCCAATATTTAGCGCACGTTAGAGCCCCCATCACTCTCAGCCCTCCACGGTGAGCAATGTACATGTTGTTCTTTACTTGTTGTTTAATACCTTCCGCTAATTCTCCGAAGGGACCCTGTTGCCCCTGCTGCGACCGCCGTGCGACCGATTCCCCTATGGCTTCGTGTCCCCCATGAACGAGTACGCGTGGGGGCTCCGTAGGATGCTGATGCCGCCCCCTCTCACATCCGAATTCATGGGAATGGCGGGCTACGCTCCCGCCTCTTTTCACGACCTCGTGGATGACGAGGTTGAAGGCAACGGCTCCAGCATCGGCGACGTCAGGGCACCTAGCCACCCTCTGTCCTAGGAGTGCGCTATGGCGGACGCTCCGGGACAGCCACTGGTGGTAGCGGAGTCTCTACAGACTCACACCCTTTGGACCCTCGTGTGGTGGCCCTCGCTCATGTCTAGGAGCATGGTGAGGAGTTGCAACAAAGGCGGCAGAGCCTGCCGCCATCTACGCTGGCACGCTTGGTGCAGCACGCTATGCCACACGCGCATAACCTGGTGAGCGGCGTTCGGGGTCCCGCCCATTAGGTCCAGCACAACATCCTGGATGGAGGGAACGACTTCGCTTGAGCTGGCCAGAACATCACCACCGCGGCGATGCTTCTACCCGACTTTCTTGAGCCTGTCGACCCCAGAAATAGGCAATCCACTGGAACCTCCGGGCGCTGGTTGAAACCACCGCCGTTCAACAGGCAGAGAGCTCCGCGTGGCGACATCGGCTCACAGCCTCTTTCCCCATTGGGGAAATGGGGCCGCACTAGTCAAATTGCTCCATCCACTCACCACTACAGTGCCGGGCATGGAGCAGGAGGCCACGACTGTACCAAGGCCCGACCCAGCACTCGCTCCACACCAACCACCTGTGCATGAACGGCTTGGGCCGAACCATGACGCTCGCAGCATCATCAACAATTGGCGCCAAGCCCAGCGCGATGATGACGTCCATCAAGTGGCGGCGAGAGGAGGTGGCACGGGCCTTGACCTGACCATCGAGGAGGATGGGGAGACGCCTCCTAGTCAAGGTGGCCGATCAAACGATCGGAGCCCCAGCCCCGATGCCCCAAGGGCATGGGTCTTTGGTCGTCGCATCTAGAGAGCACCATTCCCATAGTGCTTTCGACCACCCACCAAAATTGCCAGATACACTGGGGAGACGAACCCCGGTATATGGCTCGAAGAGTTTTGGCTCGCCTACCGAGATAGAGGAGTGGATGATGACCACTTCATCATTGAATACCTCCCCATCTGCGTGGGAGAGCATGTTCAAGCATGGCTCGAATTCCTCCTGCCTGACAACATCTGTGACTGGGCAGATCTCAAGAGGGTCTTCATCGGGAATTTCCAAGGGACATATGTCCGTCCTGGGAATCCCTGGGACCTCAAGAGCTGCCAGTAGGAGCCCAATGAGTCCCTATGGGATTACATCCATAGGTTCTCAAAATGGTGCAACTCCCTTCCTGATGTCATTGACGTGGACATCATCGGCGCGTTCCTCTCTGGGACAACCTGTGAGTCCTTGATCCACAAGCTCGGCTGTCTGAAGCCCCGTACCACCCGCGACCTGCTTGACGTCGCCACGAACCACGCCTCTGGCGAGGAGGTGGTCGGAGTGGTCTTTAGCGAGGTGATCCGACCGGGCGCCTACCAGCTGAAGGACAACAACAACAAAGTTCTCACCAACCCGTGAAACATCGAACAGTTACGTCGTTTCTTCCCCTAAAGCATGTGTCGATGTTTGACCACCGATAGCCTACCACGGGGGTACCCGGGGTAGTATGTTCGGGTTTCAGCGTATGCGGAACTCGATGGTGAATGCAAGAGACAGTCGATTTATCCTGGTTCGGACCCTCGATCGTTGATCGAGTAATAGCCCTACGTCTAGTCGGCGTTAGCCTTTGCGTTGGATTGATTGTCAAGTGTTGTGTCATCTCAAAGTCCTTTCTCTAGGAACCCTGCCCTCCTTTATATAGTCAGGAGGCCAGAGTCCTAGTCGGTTTACAATGTGAGTTCCTAGTAGGATTACCGAATAATACTACTACTAAGATTACATGGGAAGAAACCTAGTTAGACTAGATCTTCTCCCTTCCTTGCGGGGTATCCTGTAGGTCCTGCACCGACAAACCCCCGAGCACTTCATGGTTGAGCTTTGGAAGCCTCTTCTTGTTCCTTCTGATCTTGCCGAGCAGGAACAAGTGTCGTCCGAGTGCTTTCTTGAGCGAAACCGTGTAGTGCTTCATGAGATCTTCGCGTGGTGTGTACCTTTTTAAAGAAAAAAGTACTCCCATTTGGGTGTAGCCCCTGAGCCTCTTGCTATTTGGAACAAGGAGCTGGAGGGTCTTCTCTTAAAATCGCTCTGATTCTTCGTCGAAGGGCTCCTGAGCCTATACCCGGGTTCTTTATCAAAAAAGAGCTCGGATATAGCTAGGTCCGGGTTCTTTTGGTCTTGAGGCCTTGAAGTGGTCTGTCTTGAAGAAGTCTTCTGAGTGATATGTGCTTTTTTTTGAAGAAAAAAGTACACTCACTGAGTGTAGCCCCCGAGCCTCTTGCTATTTGGAACAAAAAGTTGGAGGGTCTTGAATCTTATGTTGTTTGTGAACTACTGTCTTGAAGAAGTCTTCTGAGTGATGTGCGCTTTTTTGAAGAAAAAAGTACACTCACTGAGTGTAGCTCCCGAGCCTCTTGCTATTTGGAACAAAAAGTTGGAGGGTCTTGATTATGAGTTGTTCAAGTTACTGAAAACCTCTTCTGTTGCAGCCCCGTCTTGAATTTGAGTTGTTCAAATGACTGAAAGCCTTTCTTATTGCAGCCCCTGATCATATACCTAGGTTCTTTTATTCGAAAAGAACTCGAATACAGGATCTTGGCATGTTCTTTGGTAGTCTACTGTTGTCAGATGTACTTGTATGGTGGTGGTTGATAGTAAATGTTGTTTGTTCACGAGTTGTACAGTGTTGGTATATTCTTCCAAATATGCTCGTTCTTGAGTACTGCTCCTTCACGCCTGAGTCCTCTTTCATTAAATTTTGCCTTTTCACTGTGTGCTTTGTTAGGTTTGTTCCATTGGTGCTCCCGGTCCATGTGCACCGCTTCTTTGGCCTAAAAATATCCTCCTTGTGTGCTGTTTTGATTCATCGAGCATTTTGTTGCGTGGTCTGAAATCTCCGTAGTCATGAATATGGTAGTTTGTGATGTAGAGCAACCCCCGGACGTATTTTGCAGTTCTTGTGTATCTTATTGTAGCTGGAGGGAGTCTTATGATAGGGATTAGAGGTAGACTAATCCCGCAGCAGCATTGTACTTGGAAGTACGTGGCGGTAGTCGGAGGGAGTCTTGTGATGTGGGATACGTTCCTTCATCTGGCAGTTCTAGGTTGATCCTTGTCGCCTGCCCTGAGACTGTCCGGTGCAGATCAACACCATATCCAACATCACATCGGACTTGGGTAGACAGATGCCTGCCGGCCTTCTCTGCTCCATGTTGTCCCGCCATGCTGCTGATTTCCGCCTTGGATGCACTGCGTCCGTCCTTTGAAGAAAACAGTGTAGCCGAGTGTGGTTTGTTCTACCGAGTAGCAATTTGGAACATGTAGTCGTTCCAGAGTCTAGCTGTGTCCGGGTTCCTCTTTGCTACCTTGCTTGTCATAGTACCGAGTTCGTTGGGTCTTGTAAGATGTGTAATCTTCTATTTTTTGAAACCATTTATAATGGAAAGAATCTTGTCTTCTGAGTTGCCATTCTTTATTCTGCTGATGTCCCGGTTGTTTATGAGATTCCCGAGTTCTTTCTATAAGGACCAGGTTGTTGCGTTCCTTGTGAGGTAACCCTTCGTTGCTTCATAGTTGATGAGTTCTTTTTGTAGCAATATGATAACTCCGCCGTGGTGCTGGATGGATAAGTCTAGAATCTGCCCATTGAACTGTACCGTTGTGTGGATTTGTGTCGTCCATCATTTTAGCTATGTCAGTAAATGGACCGTTGCGCTCTCAAGCCGTGTTTAAATGGGCCAGGTGGGCCTCATTTTACTGTTGTAAAATCTATTTAAGGGCCTTTCTTCTTCTTTTTCTTTACTGCCCTGCTTTTGCCTTGAAACCCTAGTCTTCAAAACTCCGCCATTGCCATTGTCACCATCATCTGAGCACCGCCGCCTGAGCATCACCTTTCCTTAGTGCTTTTATTGCTTTCGCTAGTATATGGGTAGGAAGAAATCAGCGAGCAAGTCCCAGGTAGCCTTTGTGGACGAGGATGCCTCGCTTTCCGTGATTGAAAATCAAGAATTCATGGCCATGAGGGCTGCTCAGAAGATCTGGCTGGCTCCGACTACAACTGAGGATCAGTTGCGCGAGGTTGTCAGTGATGGTCTGATCCAGAGCAAGGATATTGCTGATTAGAGAGCTCCAGGCGAGCATCGGGTCCCTACTCCAGGTCCTGGTGAGATTATTCTTTTCGTCTCCTTTATCCGTGCCGGACTCTGCCTTCCTGCTTCTGCTTTTCTTCACCGATTTCTTAGCTATTTTGGGATTAGCCTGAACCATCTTGCTCCCATTGTTGTCCTTCATCTTTTTGTTTTCGTTCATCTTTGTGAAACTTTCCTTGAAATTCCTCCTTCTCTTTCTCTCTTTCGTTACTTATTTTGTCTGAAGCCACAACCCCATCGCGATGACACCAATGTTCTTGGTGGCTGTGGGATTCAGTTTCTCCAGGGTCTTAAGAGCAAATTCTTTGACTATGACCTGGTTGATTCTGTGAGGGATTGGCGTGCCGACTGGTTTTATGCCGCCAATTTGATTCCTCCTCTTTCCATTCATTCTGAATCTGGTCCCTTGGTTAATGACCGATGGGAAAAGAACCCCCTGACGACGGATGAGAGCCAAGCGATCAAGCTGTTTCTTGAGAGGATATGTACTCTAAAACAACAGGGCTTGACCGGCTTCGGTATCGTCTCTAGTTTTCTTTGCCGCCGTGTTCAGCCTCTGAAGGAGCGAGAGAATTTTGGATTCGAGTACTCTGGGGCTGAGGATCCTTCTCGTATGGTCCCTGCCCTTGAGTTGACTGATGAGGAGGTACTCAAGCGCCTTCAGAAGATGCTGAAAGGAGTAAGCGTCGTGCCGCATGCTATCGTAGAGTATTGTGCTAACAACCCGCCTCCTGCTGTGAGTTATTTTTTCTTATGTGGGTACTTTTTGTTTTCCCTTTGCTGTCTCCACTTCTTGCTTAATCTTTCTTGCCTGGTTGTTTTACTCTTTTATAGGAATTGGGGCGTAACTTTGTTGATCTGATCCCCCTTGGTGATTGCCCTACCATTGTGGGGACTGGGGATAGTCTTGCTGGGCTTCTTTAACCAGTAAGTTTCAAACCACCACAATGTTTCCTAGTGTTTCTTCCACGGTTTCTGATGTATATGTGGAGTATGTTCCTCGTCCAGTTCCTCGAGGTCCTCATAGTGTCGAGAAAAGGGGGCGAGCTGAAAGTTCTTCTTCTGGTTTGTCTACTGCCAAGAAGTCTCGCCAGTCGAGTACTCATCTAGGTACTCCAGTTGTAGGTAGCGTGCTCCTAGGTGAGCATATTAATATGTTTTGTCTTTTTGTGGTTTGTCTGTGCCTTTAACCGAGCACTTTTGTCCTTTTTCAGATGGCGCTATGGCTGCCTTGCTTGAGAGTGAGGAAGATGAGGACGATGATGCGCCCCTTGTCCTGCGTCGGTGAGTTGTTTTTCTATTTTTTTTGTTGTTGAACACCTCTTATTGTTCTAATTTTGGACTTGTCCTCTTGTAGTAAGCGGCCGTCGAACTTGAGTTCTTCTGGGGTTCCGGTACCGGCCATGCCGCTCCTGTCGCAGAGCGGCGGTGATGTTTTTGCTGCCATAGTTCCTCCTATAAGGTCTTCTTTTGGTTTTATGAAGAAGATAGCTGAGTGAGTGATTCCTCGTTACGTTTCTTTGCTTCTGTTTTCCTTTTTCCTGACTCATATTCTTATCGTCGAGTTTTTTTTATCATCTTGTAGACCCTCGCCGTCCCTTAACCCTCCGCCGACTTCTTGTCTGTCCTCTGATGCGCCTCTGTGTGCTGAGTCTAGGGACTTGGCATGTACGGTCGACGAGATGGCTGTGAGGGAGACCGGGTTCCCTAATGATCAAGCTACTGCTGACTCAGTGGCTCCGGAAGTGACCGTGGCTACGGCGGTGGGTTCTTCTGAGGAGTTAGCCGGGGCTTCCCAGGATATGGCCCTGGCCTTGCCTTCTTCGCATCGGGCTGCTTCTCCCTCTGCTCCTCTTGGTACCGGTGCTTGGCGCTTGGATGATGATGTCTTGTAGCAGTTCGATGCCACTCATCGTTTGTCAGAGCTGACTACTGCCTAGGGAACCCTTGCAAATTCTTTTGGGGACAAGCTCCAGGTAAGTTTTTCTGAAGTTCTTTCTTTGGATGTTCGCTTTTGTCTTGTTCTTATGCCCTTTTTCTCTCTCTCTTTTTGTTTAGTCTTTTTCTCAGGATCATACCGGCTTCTTTTTCTCGTCTGAAACCAAGAAAAAGTTGCCTTCTGAGGTAAGTTCCCTAAAAGCAGAGCTTGATCTCTGTCGGGCCGAGATGGAGACTGAGCGTCAAACGCACCAAAAGGAGGAAAAGGCTCTTCATGCCCGGGTTGTAGAGGCAGAGAAGCGGAGGGATGCTACGGTGGAGGCCATGAAGAATGAGTGCAATGGTATTGCGGGTTCCTTTTGTATTCTAATTTCCCTTTCTGCTGACTTCTTTTTTGGTGCTTGTTCTAGCTCTCCGAGTTGAAATGCAGAAGCTCTCGGAGGGTATTGAGGAAATGAAGATAACTATTCGCAATAGTCACAATAGGGCTGAGGAGGTAATTACTCGCGCTTGCCAAGTTGATTAGGCGTGGAGCTGACAGGGATCTTGTGCAGGTCCAAAAGACTATTGAAGACTTGACTGGTAAGTTGGCGACGGCTACTGAGAACTGGAATGCTTTGTGGAAATCCTTTCGGTCAGTAGCCGGTCTTCTCTGGACTTCAACGGATGGTGGTCAATCTTGAGCTCAGTTTATTCCCCAAGTGCCGACCCGTTTCTAGGAGTTCGTGAAGAGGTGCGCCCAACTGTGTACCAGAAATGTTCTTGCCCAGGTCCGGGTTCTTTCTCCGGAGTTTCCTTTGTCCAAGGTTGCTGATGAAGCCGAGAGTCAAGAATATATGGATGCTGTTGAGAAGGTGGAGCCTGAGGTCAAAGATTTAGCCATGAGGATTGTTGATAATCTTAACATTGATATTTCTTCTCCTGATGACAATGCTTGATGTAATTGACCTTTGTACTCTAGCTTCTGTAATAGAACACTATACTTCTTTTTGAATGAAGATTGAATGAAGATTCTTTATTTTTTGTTGATGTCTTCTTTGCCTGTATTTCTTCATCTTGTAAACAACCCAGTTTAGGTAGATAGTTGTCTTGACAAACTTTGTGTTCTTGTTAGTACTGAAAAGACTTAGGATCAGCGATCTCAAGTATCTTCAGCTTCTTCTTTTTAGCTTTTTCGCTTAACTCGAGATGTGGTTAGCATCTGGTCCTTTCCCCTAGTTGCAAAAACATCCTAGGATCGATAAGCCCCCGAGCACTTCATGGTTGAGTTCTGGAAGCCTCGTCTTGTTCCTTCAGGTCCTGCCGAGTAGGTACAAGCGTCGTCTGAGTGCTTTCCTGAGCAAAACTGTGTAGCGCTTCTTGGGATCTTCTGAGTGATGTGCACTTTTTCGAAGAGAAAAGTACATCCATCTGAGTGTAGCCCCCAAGCCTCTTGCTATTTGGAACAAGGAGCTGGAGGGGTCTTGTCTTGAAATTGCTCTGATTTATGCTCAGGCTTAGTTTTAGTCGTTTTGCTTTTTTGTTCGGGTGTTAGCTTATTAGCTACCCTCATCGGCGGGCTCAAGGATCTTTTCAGCTCTTTTGCTCTCGGCCGGTATGCTTAGGCATATTTTCAGCCATTTTGCTTTTTGGTTCGGGTGTTAGCTTATTAGCTACCCTCATCGGCGGGCTCAAGCATCTTTTTAGCTCTTTTGCTCTCGGCCGGTATGCTCAGGCGTATTTTCAGCCATTTTGCTTTTTGGTTCAGGTGTTAGCTTGTTAGCTACCCTCATTGGCGGGCTCAAGCATCTTTTCAGCTCTTTTGCTCTCGGCCGGTATGCTCAGGCATATTTTCAGCCATTTTGTTTTTTGGTTTGGGTGTTAGCTTATTAGCTACCCTCATTGGCGGGCTCAAGCATCTTTTCAGCTCTTTTGCTCTCGGCCGGTATGCTCAGGCGTATTTTCAGCCATTTTGCTTTTTGGTTCGGGTGTTAGCTTATTAGCTACCCTCATCGGTGGGCACAAGCATCTTTTCAGCTCTTTTGCTCTCGGTCGGAATGCTCAGTGAAAACAACATCTTTATTGATCATGAATATTGATAAGTCATAATAGTACATATGTTGTCGAGGAGCACCATCTTTATTGATCATGAACGTTGATCTCTTGTGGCTTGTATATATATATTCTTCCTTGAGTTGTTTTCATGCGTAGAATCTTCTTAGTTGGCTGATGTGCCATGTATTGTTGACTTCTTTTCCATCTTCAGTTATCAACTTGTATGTGCCTGGTCCGGTGACTTTTGTGACAATAAAAGGACCTTCCCATGGACTGAGTAGTTTATGGCGTCCGTTAGTTTTTTGTATTCTTCTTAGTACTAGGTCTCCGACTTGTAGTGATCGAGGCTAGGTATTCTTGTTGTAGTGGCATCTTAATCCTTGGAGGTATCTTGCTGATTGAAGGGTAGCGTTTACTCTGACTTCTTCTGTACTGTCGAGTTCTAATCTTCGGGTGTGTTCTGCTTCTCCTTTGTCATATTGTTCTATCCTTGGTGACATCCAGATCAAGTCGGCAGGTAGTACGGCTTCTGATCCATGAACTATGAAGAAAGGTGAGTATCCGGTGGCTCTGCTTATTTGAGTTCGTAGCCCCCATATGACCTTGGGTAATTCTTCAATCCATTTTGATCCATAGTCCACTAGTTCTTCATACAATCTTGGTTTTAATCTGGCTAGTATGAGTCCATTAGCCCTTTCTACGTGTCCGTTGGCCTCTGGATGTGCGACTGATGCGTAATCTATGCTGAACCGCAGTCCTGTGCCCAACTTTGGAATTCTATGGCTGTGAAGGGAGAACCCAAATCTGTGATGATTCGATTGGGCATGCCGAAGCGGTGCATAATGTCTTGGATGAACTCGACTGCTTTGGCTGTGCTGTATTTTGCGAGTGGTTTGTATTCAATCCACTTGGTGAACTTGTCAATTGCTACGAAGATGTACTCGAAACTGCCTTTTGCTTTCTTGAGAGGTCCTACTTGATCCAGCCCCCAGCAGGAGAAGGGCCAAGCGGGTGGGATGCAGATGAGATTGTGTGCTGGCACATGAGCTTGTCTTGCGAACATTTGACAATCTTTGCATTTTCTGAGAAGTTCTTCTACGTCTTTCAAAGCGGTTGGCCAGTAGAATCCGGTGCGGAATGCCTTGCCGACCAGTGTTTTTAAGGCGGCATGATTTCCACAGCAACCTGAGTGTATTTCGTCTAGGATCTCTTTGCCCTCTTCAAATGAGACATATTTTAGGAGTACTCCTGATGACGCGGCTCTTCTGTAGAGCTTGTCCCCTACTAGGACGTAGTTCTTGCTTCAAGGAACAACTCAGGTAGCTTCCTCTTTATCTGCTGGCAACTTATTATCTTTGATATAATCAATAAAAACTTGGGTCCATGAGGTGGTGATTACCAAAATCTGGGTCCCTTTAGCTGAGATTTCAGGGGTTATCTCACCGGGTTGTTTGATAGAGGGAGCTGATAACTCCTCTATGAATACATCGGGTGGGACCTTCGCCCTGTCCGATCTGAGCTTGGCGAGGACGTCTACCGCAATATTAGAATCACGCAGGACATGTAGAATTTCTAATCCTTGAAAATGTTTTTCGAGCTTTCGTATTTCAGCACAGTAAGCGCCCATGTTTTCTTTGGTGCAGTCCCAATCTTTGTTGACTTGATTGATGACTACTGCCGAATCGCCGTATACGAGTAAACGCTTGATTCCGAGGGTAATTGCCACTCGTAGCCCGTGGATGAGGGCTTCGTATTTTGCTTCATTGTTTGTAGCTTGCCATAATATCTGAAGGACATACTTGAGTTGTTTTCTGTCTAGAGAAATGAGGAGAACGCCTGCACCGGCTTCGCCTAGCTTGAGTGATCCATCAAAGTACATCTTCCAATGATTTTGGATGATATTTGACATATGTTGTTGAATTTCTGTCCACTCGGCAACAAAATCGGCCAGGGCTTGAGATTTAATTGCCTTCCGTGGGGTGAAATAGATATTGAGAGCACCAAGTTCAACTGTCCACTTAGATATGCGCCCTGTTGCATCTCTGTTGTGTAGGATGTCTCCGAGTGGGAAATCTATCACCATGGTAATCTTGTGGCTTTCAAAATAGTGGCGAAGCTTGCGTGAAGTGAATAGGAGGGCGTAGAGTAGTTTTTGCACATGCGGGTACCGGATTTTTTATTTTGACAGTACTTCGCTGATGTAGTATACGGGACGTTGTACTTTATATACATGCCCTTCTTCTCTTTCTACGACAATCGCTGTGCTGATCACAGTAGAAGTTGCCACAATGTACAACATCATGTCTTCGTATTTCTTTGGAGGTGTGAGAACGGGCAAGGAGGTGATGTATGCCTTGAGCTTCTTGAAAGCTTCGTTGGCTTCTTCTGTCCACTCGAACTTGTCTGTCTTCTTTAGCAGTTTAAAGAAAGGTAACCCTTTTTCACCGAGTCTTGATATGAAACGATTGAGGGCCGCCATGCAGCCTGTTAGTTTCTGCACATCTTTGACACTTCTAGGAGGGTCCATCTCTGTTATGGCTCGAATTTGCTTGGTGCTTGCTTTGATTCTGCGATGACTGACCAAGAATCTGAGTAGTTGTCCTGAAGGAACTCCAAATACACACTTGTTTGGGTTCAATTTCCACCTCCATCCTTTTAGGTTTTCAAAGGTTTGCTTTAAGTCTTCAATTAGTGTATCCGGGTTCTTTGTCTTTACTACTACGTCATCCACGTATGCCTCTACGTTTTCGCCGATCTGATCACCAAGGCACGTTTGGATAGCTCTTTGGTAAGTGGCACCAGCATTCTTGAGTCCAAATGACATGGTTTTGTAGCAGTATGCACCGAACGGAGTGATGAAAGATGTCTTGCTCTGGTCTTGTTCCTTTAATGCGATCTGGTGATTTCCTGAATAACAATCAAGGAAGGATAATAGGGCAGATGCTGCTGTTGAATCAACTATCTGATCAATACGTGGTAGCCCGAATGGATCTTTCGGGCAGTGTTTATTGAGATCTATGTAGTCAACACACATGCGCCACTCGTCCGTATTCTTTTTCTGTACTAGAACTGGGTTTGCTAGCCATTCTGGATGGAGGATTTCTCTAATGAATCTGGCTACCATTACCTTTGTGATTTCTTTTTTAATTACTGCCTTCTTGTCGGATGAGAATCGTCGTAGACGTTGCTTCATAGGCTTGGAGCCTTCATTGAAATCAATTATGTGCTCAGCCAACTCTCTTGGGACACCTGGCATGTCGGCTGACTTCCAAGCAAAGATATCTTTGTTGTCCCGAAGAAAGTTGGTGAGCGCGAGTTCCTATTTTGCCGAGAGGTGGGCGCTGATGGTTGCCATTTTGGAGGGATCACCGGTGCCCAGGTCGATTTGCTTGACATCGGCTTCTTTTGGTGGTGCGAGGATGCTGGGTTTTTTAGCCGGTATCTCTAGCTCTTCTGGGCTCATTTCTGCTGCAATAGTGGCTATTTCTTTTCTACCATCGGCGGCTTGTGCTTTTGCTGCAATTTGGATTGCCTGAACATCGCAGTCAAAAGTGCGCTTCAAATCACTCCGAAGAGAAAGGACACCGTTAGGCCCTGGCATCTTAAGCAACAGGTACGGATAATGCGGTATCGCCATGAATTTTGCTAGCGCTGGGCGCCCGAGGATTGCGTGATATGATGAATCAAAGTCTACAACTTCAAACTTGATGAACTCTGTACGGTAGTTCGAGAGAGTCCCAAAAGTAACCGGTAGAGTGATTTGTCCAAGTGGCATCGCTGCCTTGCCGGGTACTATGCCATAAAAGGGGTGCTCGTTGGTGTAATCATCCCGACGAGTTGTAGTCCCATCTTCCTTAGAGTTTCTGAAAAAATAATGTTGAGTCCGGTTCCCCCGTCGATTAGTACTTTTGTGACAGTCATACCGGCAATAGTTGGATCTAGAACCAGTGGGTAATGGCCTTCGTTTCCTAAGCTAGTCCATTGGTCTTCTCTTGAAAATTGGATTGGATACTGTGACCAATTGAGATATCTTGGAGTAGCCGGTTCTGCTGCCATGATGGTTCATAGTGCTAGCTTTTCTTGATGTTTGCTTCTAGAATCTGGAACCCCGGCGAAGATCACTGCTACTGTCCCCCTTGATTTTTGGAATCCCTTGTCTTCGTGGTTGTCTTCTTTAGAGCTCCCCTTACTATCTTTTTTTGTGTATCGATCATTGAAGGTGTAGCAATCTCCGATGGTGTGATTTCCTTTAGGGTGCAAGATGCAACACATGTTTTCAATGTCGTCATACCTTCTAGGTTTGGAAAACTTCCTTGATTTGTTAGTCACCACTACGATGTTGTTTGGTCCACGTTTTCTTTCCTGATGTCTGTTGTTTCGATGATTTTGCTTGTCCGGGTTGTCTCGGTTGTTTCTATCCGGGAACCTTTCTCGTGTCTTTTCCTCTGCAGTAATCATCTTTTCTACTATTTGTCTGAATTCTTCATTGTTTCTTGGGTTTTCTTTGCAAAAGTCTTGAAATTGCCACCTAGCCATGATTCCGTGAGAGAAAGCTTCGATTGCTTCTTGTTCGGTGATGTCATGTACTTGAGCTCGTAGTTCGCCAAATCATCGATAGTAATTTCTGAGACTTTCACCTCCTTTCTGCTTGAGTCCTTTTAACTCTACGTGGGTGATTGGGTGTGTAATGATACCCGCGAAATTTTCACAGAAAGCTCTTTGCAGGTCCTCCCAATTTCTGATTGATCCTGGATTCTATTTGTCAAACCATTGAAGGGGCATGGTTTTCTAGGGCCATGGGAAAGAACAAGGTCTTGATATCGTCGTCTCCTCTAGCCAGTTCAATCGATTGCGAGTAAATCCTGAGCCACTGCCTTGGTTCGTCCGCCTCGCAGATCCATAAGCCGAAGATGAAGGTTGATCCCGTCGAGAAGATCATGTTGTCGAGGTCCATCGAGCTCTCGGATGCAAATTCGCTAAAAGCCCCTACCTGGCGCGCCAGCTGTCGATGTTTGACCACCGATAGCCTGCCACGGGGGTACCCGGGGCAGTATGTTCAGGCTTCAGCGTATGCGGAACTCGACGGTGAACGCTAGAGACAGTCGATTTATCTTGGTTCGGACCCTCAATCGTTGATTGATTAATAGCCCTACGTCCAGTCGGCGTTAGCCTTTGCGTTGGATTGATTGCCAAGTGTTGTGTCATCTCAAAGTCCTTTCTCTAGGAACCCTACCCTCCTTTATATAGTCAGGAGGCTAGAGTCCTAGTCGGTTTACAATGTGAGTTCCTAGTAGGATTACAGAATAATACTACTACTAAGATTACATGGGAAGAAACCTAGTTAGACTAGATCTTCTCCCTTCCTTGTGGGGTATCCTGTGGGTCCCGCACCGACAGCACGGTCTTACCGTTTTCTTTCCATTCAATGTTTGCTCCTACAACACCCCAGCCCGAGCACTCTCGGCCTGGGTCGCTTGGGGGCTCCACGAGGGTACGATACCACCCTCCTTTTTTACTATCATATAGTAATACTTTTCGCCCAAACAAAAGGGCATAGCCCGAGCAAAATTAAAGGGCATTCTGTTCTTTTGATTACCCTACGCAATTTGTGTTTTTAACTCCCGACCGATCACACCCCACCACGACCTATGGTTATGAGCAGCTGAGCCTCACGGGCCATGCCCAAGTTCTTAAGGTTGCAGCCTACGGGTCAACGGGCAGGTGCAAAAAAGAAAGGATAAGAAACAAAGCTATGCTAGGGTAAAAACAAGGGCGGATAGGACAAGCTTCCCCTCATGAGTGATTTCATCACAAAAACAAACTCAAAATAGTCACAAGTGTAAAACTATTCATACAGGGGCTTCCCCATGAACTCGTCTTTTACATCTACTGACTATTTCTACTCTAAACTCTATTATGCCGCCCGACGGCATTGGCTGACGGCACGGTCGACAAGGACGAAGGCAGTTCGCTCCCGATCGGGACGACGTTTGGCTCTGTTGGGGGTGGGATGACGCTTGCCTTCGACCTGGTCTCCACTCCCTCCACAGGCTAGACGACATCTTCCCAGCGCACTTCTTCAGTCATGCTCGAACGGCGAGCCTCCATCACCCACTACGCGGTGACCTGCTCGGTGACCATCTGTGCATATGGCACCAAACTCTCCCCCAGCGCATGGATGTCACTTGCGCTCCATCTGTCGGTGTATCCTCTGCATATGGCCTTGAAGTCTAGATCAGGGTGGTGGGTCACCCCTGAGGTCAGCACCCCCGATGTCCCGTAGAACATGCCGTCAGAGATGAGCGCCCGAACTTCATTCGGGACCTCCATGAGCTGGACGATGGGCGTACTGGTGCTCGGTCCTGACCCGAACCCCTCAGAGTAGACCACCCGCGCGATGTTGCGAATCTGGTCAAGCCCCCCCTCGAGAGCGCATCGCTCCTCAAGGGAATGGGCTAGCACCTCCGTGCCTCGATCGACCGCCGCTTTGGTCGTCTCCAGCTCTTGCTCCAGAGAGCCAAATTTTCCACCTAGTTCTGGAAAAAGACGACAAGTTCAGAAGCAAAGCAAAGGAAAAACCAAGGCATCAACCGAAGGCGGAATAGATACATACCAACGCGAGCGCTTTCAAGGATGGAGACTCCTTCCTCTTGCCGGGTCACCTTCTCGAGCTGTCGAGCGTTCGACTCCTTTGCCCCGAGCACCTGCCCCTAGAGCATGACCACTTCCTACTCGGCATCCGACCGGACCTTCCGCTCCACCTCCAGAGCCTCTAAGGACTTCTAAAGCGCCACCTCAGTCTCCGCCAGGTGGACCTTTGCTGCGTCAAGTTCCCGCTCGGTAGCGGTCGCCCGCTCAACCGCACGTAGCTCCATCGCTCGTGCTTCCGTCGCCTCAGCCGCCCGGTCTTGGGACTCACGATGGGCAGACTCCCACTGGTGCCTGAGCTCGTTAACCTGCCATGACATCGTCGCTTCATGCTCCATCCAACCGTGCTCCTCCCAAAGAAATCGGGACTTATGGATCAACATCATCTCCAGATCTTGTGAGACAGGAAGCATGAATGCTAAGATAACCATTGAAAGGCCAAGGAGTCAAGGATAACACCAAACACGCAAATAACTTACCTCTGCAATGCGTGGCAGGCTGACTGTCACCGCCTGATGGATGAGCTCAACCCTCTCTAAGGCCTCCTAGAGCCTCGCCTTGGTAAGGGTGAGATGGAACTACATCGATAGTCTTCTCTCCCTGAGTAGATGCTAGAGCTTCGCCTCCTCCTCATCATGAAGCATGAACCGAGCCTTTCCTGGCTCGCCGGGGCAAGGCCACACCAGCTCGTGGGTCGCCCCCAACCCGCTGGAAGATCCAGCCATCGCAGTATCATGCGACGATCGGATCATCACCAGCTCCTGGGACGGCAGGATGGTTGGCGGCTCCACCCCGATGTTTTCCTCGTAGGAGAAGGGGATCCCCACCGCCTAGACTCAACGGCTCACCGGTAGATATTCTACCTCTGGCCTAGTTGTGGCTCCTCTGGACGCCTCTAGCTCCGACCAGGCGGGCGAACCGTGCGCTCCTCCATCGGGCGAGGCAGGGAGCCCGGTTTCCCCCCTCTACTATGAGAACAGAAGGGAGCATGAATGCTTACCTAGACGAAAGCAGCAGAGCCCTGAAGCCCCGACCTACTGACAATGAGCCGACTGGACGAGGACCGCTCGTGGGTCGTGACCCATGCCCCCTCGTATCGACTGAGGAAGGAGCAGACCCGGCCGGTCCTCGATCGGCCCATGAATGGCCGCGACCGCCAACTCATGGCGAACCCACCGGAGCAACTGGTGGGGCGTCTCCCCATTAAGGGTCGCGCACACGCACCGACCCCGAAGATATAGGGGAACGATCACGTCCCCCCGACCGACTGGCGTGCTCCACCACACTCAGAGTAGGCGGTGCGGAGCCAACGACACCTTCGAAGGGCGCGACAACCGCGCCTGCTTCGCATCTTGTTTGACGGCGGTGTCTTCGCTCGTGGCGTGCTTCCTTGATTTAGGAATGTCGTCGCGCGCCTCCGTATCATGCCTGCCGCCGCTAGATGCGGTCGTAGGCTCATGGTGCTCCACCAAGGTCATGATAGCGCCCTGGTCTCCTTCGTCCACGGAGGCACTTGCATCGCCACCCATCTCTGTGGACTCCTCTGACTCGAGCTCCGCCTCCATGTCGCTTCGACTCTCGCCCCCCAGACCCGCCAGCTGATCTCCTTCTCCTTTTCAAACCTCCTCCGGGCCTTCTTAGCTCTCTTCTTCTTCTTAGCAAGCGCTGCCTCCTTCTGGGCAGCTTGCCGAGCTGTGCCCTCCGCCCCCCTCAGAAGGTGCAGACGGGATTTGTAACCCACGAGTTCCTACAAAACAGGCAACTCGAAATCAATTAAAAACCAAGAAGAGCAAGAAGGAAAAGGTCTTAGGAAGATAAGAGGGGGGCATACCAAATTGTACAGCTTCGCAGCATGCAGAAGTCCAGGCGTCCTTCGAGGGAATCTTTGTCCCTCAACTGCAGCGCCCGATCGAGTCGACTCTAGACTTCATCTTTCGGCATCTACTCCGGGGACGCGCGATCGAGATCCATCGGGCCGAGGTACTCTCACATCGGCCGCCTTCTATTCGCCAACAGGGTGACCCGACGGTGGAAGAAGGTATGGAAGACCCGCAACCCATCGAGGCCATACCGCACAAGCTTCTAAAGCTCCACCTCAATAACCTCCAATTTGTTCTGCCGACCGGCAGGACCCCACGACAAGCTTTTCGTCCTCTCCGGTCTTCTTTCGGTGAACAACGGGAATGGCACTTCCGCCGGGTTCCTAATGTAGAACCACTCACCGTGCCACCTCTGGTTGGAGTCACAAGGGGAGTAAGCAGGGTAGGGGGTCGATGGCTTCGGCTTCTTCTGCAAGGCGAATCCCCCAACCACCATGATTCTTGGTAGCTTCCCCTCGGATAGGGCTCGTCCGCTGAAGATCCGCCAGAAGAGGTCCACGTGCAGCTCCATCCCAAGGAAGGCCTCGCAGACGGTGACAAAGCCGGTGATGTGCAGCACCCTAGTCGGGTTGAGGTGTTGTAGCTCCAAGCCCCACTCGTTGAGGAGCTCACGCGAGAACCAGTGCGCGGGATACCCAAGCCCACACTCATGGAAGGCAAGGAAGGAAACGACCTCGTTGGCCCGGGGTTGCGGAATGACTTCTCCCGGTGCTAGAGCCCTCCAATGCGCCACCTCCTTCGATGGGAGTAGCCCCTTCTCGGCAAAGGCGGCCAGCACCTCCTCGTCCAAGTTCGATGGCCTCCAGTTTGACATTGCGCCTTGGATTCACGAACGAATCTGTGAGTTCTCCTCTCCCTTGTTTTACCTTCTCTCTCCTAGAAACCGCTGCAGCGCCTGAACGGGCTTGGCAAAAAGGAGGAAGGAGAAGATGCAGCAGTTCGAGAAAGGTGAAAGAATGGGAGGAAAACCATCTCCCTTCCCCCTATTTAAGGCAGAGAGGCGTGCGATGGGACATGTTTTGACCGATGGGACACGCCCTGCCTGACGAAACGTTGCCTAGTTAATGGGACATGGCCTGGGCAGGGCCCACCACTACCACAACCCGGGCACAGGAAACAAGGCACAACCGCACGCAAACACCCCTCCACCTTTCCAGGAAGGGACTGGAGGGGCCCACCAATGTAATCTCCATAGAGGAGAGACCAACGGGTCACCCAAGTCAATCGCACGGGTCACCCAAGTCAATCGCACGGCCTGGGTGGCTGATGAGAGATAGGTAAGGAGCAGTGGGATGCCCCATGCGGGCTATGCCAACTCCGTCATGAACGACGAACACGAATCCCATTCGGACATATCTGATAGGAGCTCTCTAGACCCGTCACTTGAGTCATCAATGTAACTTTACCAAACCTTCTCATTTTATTTTATTTTCTAGTGCATGATCATCCATTCGTCCTTTCTCATACATGCATTCACACATTCATCCGTACATTCATCCATTCATTCATCCCATACATCCAAGCATTGCATATGCAATTGATGCATCACAACGCTTCGTGTTGTGTCACGAAGTGGTAGTCGCCTCATTCAATATGCGCGATGATCGACTGGGGTTCAAAGGCCAGCCCGCGAAGGGCTCGAGGCCACCTCACGTCAAACTGAGCTAGGGAAGAAAACGCAGATGAGCCCCAGCGGCTCTCGCTCGATTTGCCTAGATGGAGACAGGGTCATCTCGACCTTCTCGTTCGATCCTAATCTCGAGCCATGCCCACAGAATCTACATCGAGGGGAGGCCATCGGGCCACCTGAGTTGGTCTCCGAAAAGGCTCGGGCATCTACCGGGAGGCGGGTTAAGGAGCAATGGAATGAGACATGAGGGCTATGCCAACCCCGTTACGAACAACAGACCTAGATTCCACTCGGACGTACCCGTTATTAAGCACACCGAGCGCGTCACTCGAGCCATCGAGGCAAGTGATGTTAGCTCAACCCCTCCGGTTGTGGAAACCGCGGACGGGGTAACGCACGAAACTAAAACCGACCCCTCGGCCACGCCCAATGCTTGGGTTGGCGGCTCTATCTCGCCCGACCCACTGGCCACGCCGACCCTTGGGATGGCGCGCTTCACAGCAAAAACTCAACCCAACAGACGGCGTAGCAACAACGCGCGCCTCCCGGGCCGGCCTAGTTACCTAACGACCGACCCGGGGAACGATCCGGTTTCTGACCGGAAGGCCTGGCCAAGGAGGGGACATGATCTGACTCCGACCTCCTTTTCCAACCGGGAATACGCCGAACCTCAGCTTACAGCTCTTCTTCGACCGACACGGTCGGAACCGACCGGGAACGACCGGCCAGAGGACACCCTCTCGGTAAGGGCCCGGGGATCAGACGGATCAGATAAGGTAAGGCGCTCAAGTCAAACACAAAACCGAGGACCGTACCCTGCCATACCCTACGCACTTGCAGGACAGTACCGCCAGGCCACGCCAGAAGGGTACTATGCAACCATCCAGGCGTGTCAGAACCCAAATAGTGTTGTGGACGCCGACATTTCTCTTACAGTGTTGTGGGCGCCGTCATTTGCCATACCAGGCGAACACAGTAAAGTCTGCCACATGCGTCTGACATAAACAGTATTATGGGCGCCGACGACCGTCTCGTACCTGACAGCGTGGACAACAAGACTATGAAGCACACATATACATTCTCTCTCTCTAAACTTGTAAGGTCATCTCCTTCACCTATGAAAGAGGATGCGCTCTCTCCCAATAGAGGGGGATCATTCAGACTCTCTCTGGCTGGCTCTAGATAATCTGAGCATTCGGACAGCTCCACAGCTTTAGAACTCTAAAGAGGTCAACGACGATGACTCGACGTGGCAATGCAAAGAGGTCGACGAGACGACTCGACGAGAGAGAGAGAGAGACCAGTGCACCACTCGCTCAGTTTGGTTAGTGGCGTGGCCTGCTGAGCCTCTGGCCGGCCTCCCTGCACACTTGTGCAAATTCCGGGTGAAAATCTGAAGATTGGCTACAGGGGAGTAGAGGATGATGCGTAGGAGTAGATTGTAGGTGGGGAGCGAGGGCGACTGAAAAGCCCACGCGCGGGTAGTCAGCGCCAGAGCGCGGGAACCGGTGGAGAAGCTACGTCCGGACTCCGGACCGGAATCCGGGCGGATGCTGACGTGACGCGTGTGGTGTGTGGTGCCACTGGTGGGCCGAGACCGACCAAGCCATTTCTGACTCGTCGACTGCTGGTCTCTTCGGCCGCGTCACTATAGCTCACCAGACACAATGCCTCAGCAGTCTATTTATCAAAGACATCTACAAGGCCGACACACCCGGTTGTTGGTCTCTTCCTCCTCCGTAGCAACAGGATGTTTTGATATTTCTATATACATTCTTTTTACTACGTATTTAGACATAGTGTATCAACCAAAACATCTTATAATTTGAAATAGAAGAAGTATTTAATTAGGAGCTCCTTCTCCAACACACGAATCAGACAAGGACAACCATGTGCCAAAGTGCACTTGTGATACATTTTGCAGAGGAAACGATTGATGCTATATATTGCTACTCTAGAAAGGTCGATTCATACATCATTTTAAATTCTTTATGGGTTTGTTTGGCAGAAATTGTATTCACCTCAATTCATGTTTATTGGAACGAAAATTTGTTTATTTCACATCCCAATCCATCCTAAATCCTAATATATGTGGATTAACAAACTCTGGTGCATGCATGAAGGGCTGCTCAATGAGAGTTTGTTAAATTCATGCATGCCCCTGGAAGTACACTATTCCACTGTGCTGCCAATTACCATACTGTCTAATGTGTTTGGGTCAAGCTAACCGGCTTTCCCGCTAACTGCAAGACCTTTCAGCATTTGCCATATATACTGATGGGAACATCTACGGCTGTGGATAAAAGGATCGATGAACACTCCACACTTGGCTACTAGCTAGTGTCAATAATGAGATCATTGGAGTTAGCTTGCATGCGTGCATATTGGAAATAATGCACTTGGCCGGAGAGTTGACAGGGTTTCCCACTCATCACGTGGTCGGCACGCAGATCACACGTTGTGTCATCCGCACTCACTTGTCCAGTCATTTTTGGTAGTGGAGGAGGCGGCGGTAGGATCGCGTGACACGCTACGCAAATTAGGCTGCCCGTCTCGCAGAATTGTGTGCTCGATCATATGCGCCATGCATGGAGCATCGTTGTCGAAGCTCCGTGTGCCTCTCAAGAGATAAACATAGGGACATACCAGTGTTGGATCATTCAATGGATCATCACTATGCTGATTTTCTGCGGATGAATACTCCCGTTTGGAAATTTCTAAGAAGATTAATAAGATGAGAGGCTGGGCACTTTGTTCCCCGGGAGCTCTTGCCTCTTGGCATTCCACTGGTCAGAACGCTGTTGCGTGCACGCCGACCACAGTAATTTCAACCCTAAAACCACCTGCTAGCTTTCATATTTGTAATGTCAACAAGAAATTTCTTCTCGAAACTACACCACCCACAAAGCATGTTAGAAATGTGTCGAATATTTATTTGTACTGATGGGTTACATTAAACTTGTGTTGCAATTAGCAGTATAGTCTCCTGTGCAGTGTGTGCGATATGTAACACCCTAAAAATTTCTCTTTTTGAAATAGATGAAAATTGAATTAATTATGCAATCTTGTGCTCATAAAAACATAGAAAAATAAAAATTTTCATTAATTTAAAATTTATCATAGGAATTTACCAACATGGTTGTGCTTACATGCCGGTGCATTTGATTTAATTGGTTGAGTGGTTCTGATTAAAATTCAAAATGGTTTAAATTGCTTTTGAAAATGAATTTGAAAATGGATTTGAAATAAAAGAAAAGAAAATTTGAAAATAAAAGAATTTAAAAAGTTACAAAATTTATTTTAGGAAAACTTAAAAAGATTGCTCATTTTTATATGAATTGAAAGAGTATGTTAAACCATATTCAAATTCGATTTGGTTTATATTTGAAATTGGTTTTGAAATGAGAAAAACAAAAAGGAAAATGGAAAAAAAACTGCTCTCTCTGTCTCCCTCTTTCTTTTGGCCCAGCCCGGCCTGCTCCCGCTTTTCTTCCCCTGCAGCCCATCTCTCTCTCACTTTCCCCGCTTCGCCGGGCGCCTGCTCTTGGGCCGGCCTAGCAAAGCCGCGCAGCCGAGCCCCCTCTCTCCGTTCGCTGACATCGCGACCCCGCCGACCGAGCCGCTGATAGCCGGGCCCACACGTCAGTCGCCCTCTACCTCGAGTCCAGGGCGAACTATGTTTCGTCTGGGAGTCCACCACCGCCACGTTTTTTGCCTGATTGGCGTGCTGCTCACGCCATCGTCCCCTTAAATAGCAACCCAACGCCCCGCCGCCTTCCCCGAACCCTAGACACAAACCTCCGCCTCACCTTGAGCCGCAGCAGCCGCAGCTCCATACGCTGCACGCCGTCGGAGATCCACCGCCGTGGGACTCGCCGTTCCGCCGTCTCTCTGCCACCGCGACCGCGTCGCCGAGCATCTACGAGAGGTAAGCAATCTGTTGGTGCCGCGAATGCTTTCTCTCTCGCCTTCTATCTCTCTGTGCCTCGCTGAAGTTTTGCCGACATGCCGATCCGCCATAACGAGCGTAGCTTCACCACCGCACCGTAGTAGCTCCCTCCGAACCCTCCATGGAGTTCTGTTCGAGCTTCTCTTGCTTCCCGTGGTCCTCCCGTGCCCGGTGGTGGTCGGGAACGTCGAAACCAATTCCACCGGTGAGCTTCCTCGCCGCCGTCCATGGCGCCGCCGTCAAACTCGTCGTTGGCCACGCCACCCATTCTCTCTCTCTGATTTATTTCCAATCGTCCGATCTGTGATCAAGGGCCAAGAATAGAAGATATTCCTTCGCCGGCTGTTTTGCTAAAGAGCCCTCGCATTTTTGTAGAATAGAACCCGCCGTCCCTGATTTTATTCTAAAGAGCCCCTTCCCTTTCTTCTATTTGTGTCTGCAGTCCCTGGCCCGAATTCAAAATCTGATTTTATTTATTTTAAATCAAAATCAAGTTACATCTATTTACAAAATTGCCACTATCTTCATCAGGCCATATCTTCTTCGTTTTAACTCCGTTTTGATCCATTCAAGTTGCGTTATATTCGTAATTAAGTAGTCTACATGTTCATCCTATTGTTAAATATATTTTCAACTTTTGAAATTCGAGGTTAGATTTAATCTATTATTTCATTGAAGGAAATCTTGTTTAATTCATAACTTTTTTTGTTATAGCTCAGATTAGAGTGCATTTCATGTCTGTGTGTTCGTAGCGGGACGTAGATTCGTTTTACAAACTTTTCATCTTGATTTTATGATTGGTGTACTCTTCTAATTTAGATCTATTGTTTGCTTCGTGTATGATTGCATGGAAGCTTGTGTGGTGCTCTATGATCATGTCCAGTCGGTGAGCTATACGTGGTGAATCAAGAAGCAGATCTTTGAAGGTTTTGACTAGAAGAAGGATCTAAGTTTAAGGCAAGTATAGCATGGGATCTTCCTTGTTGTCCTATACACCTTTAATCATTTAATTAATACTGCATGTGTCTAACTTGGCAACCATAGTAATTTTTCTAGCTATTTAATATCCTGGATTCCTTGTCACCTATGGGGTATTGCATTGGTTAGTATGATGCTAGTGCTCAACTGAAACCATGATCTCATAACTTGACTAATGGTATATGTAATAAACACTAAAAGATGTTTTTTAGCAACATGAAACCAGGGGGCTAGAGCATTGGGCTATTTTTATGGTGCTCTAGATTCCTCTCCTTAAAGACTTATCTGTAAGTGATTATCCGAGACTTATAATACAGCAATGGGGGCTACATGGCTCTGGCTTTAGCTCAGTATGAGGACCTTTTCTAGCTTATTAGAGGTTACCTTTATTGGTGTAAGAATGGCTTGACGAATCGGGTATAGGACAGCCTCTATCCCCTTGTGTATAGGCCACGTGTTAATGTGCCATCGGGAAGGGGGTTCCTACATCTGTTTGCTGAGTGAATCTAATGCCCCTAACTTGTTAGATGAACCTTTGAAAGGCTTCATAGTGAACCCTGCCGACCTTCCTTGAAAGTGGGTTAAGATATTAGCTACCTCGGGTGAAAGGGTAAATTACGACTCACAGTGAAAGTATACAACCTCTGCAGAGTGTAAAACTGGCATATCAGCCATGCTCACGGTCACAAGCAGCCTTGGAACCCTTACGGAATAGATGATGAACACTGATGATACTAATGATAAAGATGTTCACTAATGATTACTGTTTATGCTATTCATTAATCATGTTTACCTAATCATGTGTTTATGTGGGCTTGTGAATAAACTTGTTGCCACCCAATTGCTAAAAGATGAGTCATTAAAAGCTAATCGTAGTTAAACCAGTGTCAGCCTTTTGAGCCTCGTGAACCCCATGTTATATTTGTTGAGTACGATATGTACTTATGCTTGCTTTACTTTTTAAATATTTAGAAAAATCTCGGATGGGTACCAGATTACTAGAGTTTGGAGGAATAAAGTTTGTGATCAACCAGTCAGTTGTTAATGTGGATTGGAGTCTTCACCCGAAGATCAGAGTTGTCTTTTCGCTAGTTGCTATATAAGGTTATATCCTTTATACTAAGTATGTTATATATTGAGCATTGTATTTTGATATTACCCTTATTTGTAGCTATATGTGAGATTTGACTTCCTGGGCTCATATATGGTGCGTATCTGGTTTTGTTCTTAAAACATGTGCTACAAAGTGGTATCAGAGCAATGCTGACTGTAGGACGCCAGCCTAGTAGAAACTGGTTGTTTTAAGGTTTAGAAGTTGCTACAAAAACCCTTCCTCTATGAGCCTTGATATTTTCTTCTATACTATATCTCTACCGTTGCTATTCATCTCTACCTTGGTGCTTATTTTAAAGTCTTTGTTCTTATCTTCACTTCTTGATTTGATATGCTTTTAGAGATGTCCCTCACCACCTTCTTGCGTAATCTGAAGATGAGTCTCAGGATTGTTACCCCTAGTACAATGAGGACGATAATATCGCAAGTTGAGTCAATGATTGAGCTATGCACCTTTATTGTTTTGTTGAATTGTCATTATGCTTATGATTGTTTTGAATCTTTGTAATGACTGTAATGATCTTGTTGGGTGTTCCCACAATTTCATTTAGCTTATAGGCCTAAGGTATAAGGATTAATGAAATAAATAGTCGAGTTATAGTTTTCTTCTGTTCTCCCTATCCTGTCTTTTGGAGCATCCTGCCCTCTTTGGCTTATATCTCTAATTTTGGATGATCAGAAATCATAAGAAAATTCTGGACAATAGTAGACTTCGATATCTTTCTCTAACCATAAGAACCGCCCTTATAGCCATTATGATTTGAGAGTTATGAAAATCACAAGACGATGCATCTGTGCTGTTTGGAACCTAGAACAATTTCTCTTGTGCACTGTTTTCGAGCAAGTAAACTGCAGAATCTGAAAAAGTGTTCTATAAGAAAAGTGTAGGATTAGAAGCTTTCCAACGGTTTAAGATGCAACTTTATTGTATTAATGTACTAAGAGTTATGGCTGTTTTACTGCGTAGATGTTTTCTTGTCCGCGAGGAAAATCGAGTGGTTGGTCCATACTCTTGCACATGAATTTCTTTGGATATCAGAACTTCTTGATGATAGTCAACTTAACACAGAAGGAGATTCAAGATATGCTTTGGTGTCCCCTAGTTGATATTTTCTTAAGGGGGTAGCCAAGTTGGAGGAGTTGCAAGACGAAGGTTTCATACATTCTAGTGGAAGTATAGGTTATGACTCTAGATGAGAAGTCACTATCAAGCACAGGTATCTTTGCTAAAGATGTGTTGCTTGTCGGATCAAGGAGCTCGGGTGTTTTCCCATATTGGTTATCACTTCAAGTTATTATCAATTGGGAGTTTAATCTTCAACATACCCAGGATAAGTTGGCATGGATGATGTAGGAAGGAGATATTGGACATCTACAGTTGATTCAATGGAGACTCAGAACATCTCAATGGTTTACCAAGTTAGAAAGTGAGCTTTGGTTGAAGGAAGTTATTTTCTCGGTTCAGATATCTCTAGTGTTAGAATTATGGAGAAGAAACTTAGAAAGTTAGTGAGGGTTGAATTAGAACCTACCCAAGGATGCAGGTGTGACTTGGAGCTACCTTGGGATAATGAGATTCTATCAGAGGATCACTGGAGGCATTATAATCTTGACATAAATAGTGACATCAACGTAGATTATAGGAATCTAAAGGACATCAATACTAAGTTGGGAATGAGCTAGTAACATCATCGTTGGAATGAAATTGATTATGACTTGAAAAAGTTCTATCACTTCGAGGAGCAAAGTCATGGCCGATGCCCTTAGCAACGGAGAGTTGTGCTAAGAAGGTTCGGGTGACACCAAGGACAAAGAATTGTATTCTAAGTTCGAGCAACTTGACCGAAATCATTAATGTTTTAAAGTTGGCAATAGAATCTACTTTAGACCAAGAAAGTAAGGAAGCTCCGTTGGAAGGTGAATATTTTAAGAAAAAGAAATGATATTATGGACTAAAAAGGGAAGGTGGCCTAGTGATTGGAGTTACCTGAGTATTGTTTGGAGTACCTTTCAGAATCTTGGAATCAGTTTGACAAGTTACTTGGAGTAAGGTCAACAGGTATGCAAAGTAAAGTGGGATCCTTATCAAGACGATGGAACTACACGAGGAAGTAAAGAAGAATCTAAAGACGAAGTATCCCTATCTCCTAATCGACGTCTTCCGAATCTCGGGGACGAGATTCATCTTAAGGGGGTAGAATTGTAACACCCTAAAAATTTCTCTTTTTGAAATAGATGAAAATTGAATTAATTATGCAATCTTGTCTCATAAAAACATAGAAAAATAAAAATTTTCGTTAATTTCAAATTTATCTTAGGAATTTACCAACATGGTTGTACATACATGCCGGTGTATTTGATTTAATTGGTTGAGTGGTTCTGATTAAAATTCAAAATAGTTTAAATTGCTTTTGAAAATGAATTTGAAAATGGCTTTGAAATAAAAGAAAAGAAAATTTGAAAATAAAAGAATTTAAAAAGTTGTAAAATTTATTTTTGGAAAACTTAAAAAGATTGTTCAGTTTTATTTGAATTGAAAAGAGTATTTTAAACTATATTCAAATTTGATTTGATTTATATTTTGAAATTGGTTTTGAAATGAGAAAAACAAAAAGGAAAATGGAAAAAAACTGCTCTCTCTATCTCCCTCCTCTTTCTTTTGGCCCAGCCCAGCCTGCTCCCGCTTTTCTTCCCCTATAGCCCATCTCTCTCTCTTTCCCGGCTTCGCCGCACACCCGCTCTAGGGCCGGCCCAGCAAAGCTACGTAGCCGAGCCCCCCCTCTCCTCTCGCTGACATCGTGGCCCCACCGACCGAGCCGCTGATAGTATTGCCCACGCATCAGTGGTCCTCTACCTCGAGTCTAGGCCAGACTCTGTTCCGTCTGGGAGTCCGCCGCCGCCCCGTTTTTCGCCTGATTGGCGTGCTACCCATGCCATCGTCCCCTTAAATAGCAGCCCAGCGCCCTGCCGCCTTCCTCGAACCCTAGACGTGAGCCTTCGCCTCACCTTGTGTCGCAGTAGCCGCAGCTCCATACGCCGCACGCCGCCGGAGATCCACCGCCGTGGGACTCGCCTTTCCGCCGTCTTTGCGCCACCGCGACTGCGTCATCGAGCATCTACGAGAGGTAAGCAATCTATTGGTGCCGCGAACGCTTTCTCTCTCACCCTCTATCTCTATGTCCGCCTCGTTGATGTTTTGCTAACACGCCGATCCGCCATAACGAGCGCAGCTTCGCCACCGCGCCGTCGTAGCTCCCTCCGAACCCTCCATCGAGTTCTCTTCGAGCTTCTCTTGCTTCTCGTGGTCCTCCCGTGCCCGGTGGTGGTCGGGAAGGTCAAAACCAGTTCCACCGGTGAGCTTCCTCGCCGCCGTCCATGGCGCCGCCGCCAAACTCGCCGCCGGCCACGCTACCCGCTCTCTCTCTGATTTATTTCCAACCGTCCGATCTATGATCAAGGGCCAAGAATAGAAGATACCACTTCGCCGGTCGTTTTGCTAAAGAGCCCTCGCATTTTTGTAGAATAGAACCCGCCGTCCCTGATTTTATAATAAATAGCCCCTGTCCTTTCTTCTATTCATGTCCGCAGTCCCTGGCCCGAATTCAAAATATAATTTTATTTATTTTAAATCAAAATCAAGTTCCATCTATTTACAAAATTGTCACTATCTTCATCAGGCCATATCTTCTTCGTTTTAACTCCGTTTTGATCCATTCAAGTTGCGTTATATTCGTAATTAAGTAGTCTACATGTTCATCCTACTGTTAAATATATTTTCAACTTTTGAAATTCAAGGTTAGATTTAATCTATTATTTTATTGAAGTAAATCTTATTTAATTCATAACTTTTTCGTTATAGCTCCGATTAGAGTGCATTTCACGTCTGTGTGTTCGTAGCGGGACGTAGATTCATTTACAAACTTTTCATCTTGATTTTATGATTGGTGTACTCTTCTAATTTAGATCTATTGTTTGCTTCATGTATGATTGCATGGAAGCTTGTGTGGTGCTCTATGATCATGTCCAGTCGGTGAGCTATACGTGGTGAATCAAGAAGCAGATCTTTGAAGGTTTTGACTAGAAGAAGGATCTAAGTTTAAGGCAAGTATAGCATGGGATCTTCCTTGTTGTCCTATACACCTTTAATTATTTAATTCAGACTGCATGTGTCTAACTTGGCAACTATAGTAATTTTTCTAGCTATTTAATATCCTAGATTCCTTGTCACCTATGGGGTATTACATTGGTTAGTATGATGCTAGTGCTCAACTGAAACCATGATCTAGTAACTTGACTAGTGGTATATGCAATAAACACTAAAAGATGCTATTTAGCAACATGGAATCAAGTGGCTAGAGCATTGGGCTATTTTTATGGTGCTCTAGATTTCTCTCCTTAAGGACTTATCTATAAGTAAGGCGGGATAACGAGCTGGCTCGGCTCATTACAGCTCGGCTCGTTCTGGTTCGTTAAGATAACGAGCTAGCTCGGCTCGGCTCGTTATCCTAACGAGCCAGAAAACCAGCTCGGCTCGGCTCGTTAAAAGCTCGAGCTGGCTCGTTAAGCTCGCGAGCCGGGTATAAAAAATACACAAAATATAATATTTGCATTTATCTAAAGTTTAAGAATAATAATAATATAAAAGAAATGCATCTAGACCAGTTACTAGTCAATTTATAGGGTCTAGACCAGTTACCAGTCAATTGTAAAGTACAAGACATGAAGTAATACAAAAACTAATATAAGTTTTAATACTTTTTTTCCTAGAAGCTTGTCTTGTTTAGCTCGCGAGCGGCTCGCGAGCTGGCTCGAGTTGGCTCGTTATAGCTAACGAGCTAAAATCTTGGCTCGGCTCGGCTCGTTATCATAACGAGCCGAGCCGAGCCGAGTCGAGCCAGCCACGAGCCGAGGGAGCTAACGAGCTTCGAGTTTTTCGTCCAGCCTTATCTGTAAGTGATCATCCAGAACTTATAATACAGCAATGGGGGCTACATGGCTCTGGCTTTAGCTCAGTATGAGGACATTTTCTACCTTATTAGAGGTTACCTTTATTGGTGTAAGAATGGCTTGATGAATCGGGTATAGGACAGCCTCTATCCCCTTGTGTATAGGCCACGTGTTAATGTGCCATCGGGAAGGGGGTTCCTACATCTGTTTGCTGAGTGAATCTAATGGCCCTAACTTGTTAGATGAACCTTTGAAAGGCTTCATAGTGAACTCTGCAGACCTTCCTTGGAAGTGGGTCAAGAGATTAGTTACCTTGGTGAAAGGGTAAATCACGACTCACAGTGAAAGTGTACAATCTCAGCAGAGTGTAAAACTGGTATATCAGCTGTGCTCACGGTCACGAGCAGCCTTGGAACCCTTATGGAATAGATGATGAATACTGATGATATTAATGATAAAGATGCTCACTAATGATTACTGTTTATGTTATTTATTATTTATGTTTATCTGATCATGTGTTTATGTGGCCTTGTGAATAAAGTTGTTGCCACCTAATTACTAAAAGATGACTCATTAAAAGCTAATCACAATTGAACCAGTGTTAGCCTTTTGAGCCTAATGAACCCCATGTTATATTTATTGAGTATGACATGTACTTACACTTGCTTTACTTTTTAAATCTTTGGAAAAATCCTGGATGGATACCAGATTACTAGAATTTGGAGGAATTAGGCTTGTGATCAACCAGTCAGTTGTCCTTGTGGATTAGAGTCTTCACCCGAAGATCAGAGTTGTCTTTCCGCTATTTGCTATATAAGGTTATATCCTTTATACTAAGTACGTTATATATTGGACATTGTCTTTTGATATTACCCTTATTTGTAGCTATATGTGATATTTGACTTTCTGAGCTCACAAATGGTGCGTATCTGGTTTTGTTCTTAAAATCGGGTGCTACACAATCTCTCGTAAGCATCTCGCCTAGGTAGATCCAAGCAATCACTTCAGCGTTAGGTGCCGATATGATATCACAACAAAGCATGATTTTTTTAAATTTTGGCACGGGCGCTTAATGAATCCATCATATCCAATGTTTCTCCTTCCTTCTCTATCCTATCCTTTTCTCCCTCTTCTCTCTCTTGTCCTCTTCTCCCAAACCGCCACATTGTTCTTACCACGAGGAGAGGGAAGTCCATGGTGATGGAGTCCGTCTCGTTGCCTGAGCATGTGGCCAAGTTGGTAGTGACGAAGCCCGCAAGGACATGTTCTCTCGCTAGTGGTCTTCCTTCTCCACCTGCTCATCATGGTACACTATAGTAACATCGCAAATTACAGCATGTATGAAAAATTAACATTTTGAAAAAAATTAGAATATATCATGGAGCATCTCATGAATAATATAACGATATTTTCTAATATACCTCATAAGTACTATGAGGAAAAATCTTACTATATTATAGAAAATATAGTTCAACTAAATATCACCATAAGATGATGGATACAAGAAAAAACGATATGAGATATATAGAAAAAGCACAGAATAAAAGAAAAACAGAAAAATAGAAAATGAAATTAGTAAAAAATAAAGTAAAATATAGAGGAAAGGGAAAAAGGAAAAGCAAACAACAAATTAAATTTGAACAAGTTTTTCTATAAGAATATGAGCACAATATGGGAGCAATCCAAAACACAATTTGAAACATCTCATAGATTAACATAAAAATAAATAGGAAAAATAAAAGTGTAAATTTGTTTGCGAGAAAAATACCGGAATAAATCTGTCACACCCCAAAATTTCTAATTTTAGGTTGTGCATAGAAAACACTAATTAAAATAAATGTTTTGATATTTGTATAAAATTTACCAATCTTAGTTTGAACTAGCGTAAATTTAGTTATAGGAAAAATGTGAATTTTCAAGCTTTTTCAAATTAATTTGACGAGCTATTGCTTGATGTGATGCTTGGTTGTTGATTTATTTCATGTTGTGAGAAAAGATTTTTAAAATGCGTTTAGTAAGTCGATCTTCTTTCTCCAGCAATTCTTAGTCTTTCTCACAGATTAAATTCCTTGTTTTCCAACTTAATATTTGCTTGAGAAGTATCATAAAATCTTTTCCATGAAATCCAAATCAGTCCTTCCTGCTCACTATTCATCAACCTATCTCCATGGATACCTCGGGAATTTCTTTGGCTATTTCCAGAACTTGTTCCCACTTGTTTGTGAGCATAATCTAATTTTTAAATGCTCCAAAATATCTTTTCATGATCTCCAAATAATTTATTTGGGTTCGTCTTGTTCTAAAATATGTCTGACAAATTTCCCTGAATTTTCGGAGCCTTCGGAGTATTTTTCGTGGCTTAAAATTCAATTCTGAACTTTTCTAGAATTATTTTATCCATGAAATTAATTAATTCCGAAAATAATAAAATATCTCAGATTTCCTCATGCCCAAAGGCCCATATCTTTATTTACTAATGGGCTTTAATAATTAATTAGGCCTATTAGTAAAGGTGGAGGGTGCAACATCAATTAGTACCATATTGCTAGTCGATATAGATGTGGAGAGTTCTCCGCCCTATATATATATATATGTACCAACCTCTTGAGCTAAGCACACTGAAACTACCGTATGAAGAGCCCCTAGTTTAAGAAATCTCTCGTGTAGTAAATAATTTTCTCTCTTCCAGTCTTCGTCTCGTTCGGCGAGGTTTTCCGGCCATCGTGATCATCTCCAGTGAAAGTCAGCCACCCTACAAGGTTCGTCTCATGGTTCTCTACGCCGTAGGACCCTTCTATCAATCCGTCACCACATATGACTAAATCCCTTTGTTTTCCTTTTGCGGCGCGGGAGTTTCGGTGTCCTTCGTCTTCCAGCATCTTGACCACGCCGTCTCGCCCGCGTGGTCAGCACCGCCGCCATCACATGGCTGTTTACGGCCGTTCGGCAAGCAGCCTCAGCTGGCCAGCAAGCTCCTTCGAGCTGCCCTGTTGCCGTGGGCGTGCTCTGCAGCCGTGACCTGTCTAAGGCCGAGCCAGCAATCCCATGTGGGCCAGACCTCCTCTGCGACAGTGCCCGGCCCCTGCCCCAAGGTCAAGCCGCCCCTGCTGTCCTGCATCAGCCGGAGCACCATGGATGTTCATGATCTGTACGTACAGGTACAAGATAGAAGCTGTTATTTACGGTTTTGTCACCCGACGGGATTAGCAATAGTTTAATCGTTTTAACTCCATTTTGCCTGGTTCAAGTTGTGTTAGATTTAGGTCGATATGCTTTACGCAATAGTGTTAATACTTTTCAAATCACTTGTTTTTTTCATATAAAGTAAATATTAAATTGACTAATGTGCATGCAACTAGTTTTTTAATTTATAATTTAAAAGTCATGTATGTATATGCTATGGTGTTTCATAAACTAATACTAATATGACTAATCACAAACATTAATATACTTTTAAATTATAAATTTTCTTAGTTTAACAAGACGTCAGATACAGTTCTATTAGAGGTTCTCACGTGCTCCTTTATTTTGAAAAGTTAAAGTTTATTTTAGTTAAATAATACATACTAGTGTATAAATTAAAATATGATTAATTGAAACATATCACATATAATAGATAGACGTAGATGATCTTAGATATTTATTTCTTTTGCAAAGTAAATTTAAAATGACTTTAATATATTTTTCCATATAGTTAAGTATATTAGATTAAATTATATGTATGCAACTAGTTTTATAACTAAAATCAATATATAGGCTTTACACTTAGGTATTTTGTACATAAATATTAATATAGTTAATTGCTAATAAAATATGTTTTTTAATTGTAAATTTTCTTAGCTCAACATGCATCATACGTAAACCCAATAGATGTTCTCACGTGCTCTTTTATCTTTGCAAATTTATAGTTTGAATGACATCATTTTTATAAATAAAACATGACTAGGTTCAACTCGGCTTTTGAATTAAAACATGCTTTGTTAAAACTGAACTAATATCTTTCTTATGGTTTTGCTTAATTAAAATAAATCAAGCATGTAGGCTTTTCTTTTCTTTTATAAATAATATAAAACTCACGATTTTATGGTTTCTTTTTAACGATAGTTTGGCTATCGGCGTTTTTACGTTCTCTCGGTCGTAATAACGAGTTCTCGTTTAGTCTGATGTTTTCTCCTGTATAGTTTGTATTATTCTTAGTCTACTTTGTTTCCTTATATGTTTGTTGGTGTGCTTTGATCCATGAGTAGAACTGAAATTGTTTGTGGCGCCGGTGATCGGAAAATTTGATGCAAAGCTTCAAAAGTTGCGAGAATGGAAGATAGAGTGAGGCTTCAAGCAAGTTGCTTTGGGTGTAAAAGCAAGACTAAGGCAAGTATAGCTAAGGACCTTCCTTGTTGTCCTATCCATGATGCTCACTAAAATACATATGCATGTGTCTTCCTTGCTACCTATGGTAGGATTTCCTAGATTTTGAATACTCAATTACCTTGTCACCTTGGGAGGTTTGCATTGGGTAGTTCTATTGCTAGTGCAACAATCATGATCTTGAAACTTGATTAATGAATATGCTATAAACATAAACAAGATGACTTTTTAGCAACATAAGGTCTTGTCTTGTAACTGATTATCCGGGATTTAACGTACAGCTGTGAGGGCTATATGGCTCTGGCTCTAGTCGCTTGAGAAACCCTTTTCTAGCTGGTTAGATGTCTACGAGTTGGATATAGGACAACCTTTGTCCTGTTGAGCCTAGCTTTGGAAGCGGCCCTTTTACTTTATTTTTGGAAGGGGGATTCCTATATCTAATGACCCTGCGACCCTGACCGGTTAGACGAGCTCTTGGGTGGTTTTATATGGTTCTCTGTGTTTTGGGTCTAGCTAACCCGGGCATATGAGAATCATGACTCACAGTGAAAGTGTACACCTCTGCGCAGAGTTAACGAACTGGTATATTAGCCGTGCTCACCGATACGAGCGACCTTGGAACACTTACATTAAGGGATAATGACTTTTACTTGTTAAGATGATCATTTATGTTAATTGTTTAAGATATTGATTATTCATGTTCATTGATCATGTGTTATGGGATTATTTCTACCTTGATGTTAATGAATTCTAAACTTGAAGACTACTTAAATGCTAACCGCAGTAAACCAGCGTCAGCTTTTTGAGCCTCATAAACCCCTGGCTATATTTGTTGAGTTCGATATGGACTCACTCTTGCTATTTCCCCACCTCAGGAAGAGTTTAGGCTTGTGATCAACCAGTCAGTTGGATTTAGTGGAGTGAAGTCTCCACCCGGAGATTAGAGTTGTCTATCTGTTGATTGCTTTCTAAGGTTATCTCTTTTGCTAAGTTCGCTATATATTAAGCATTATGAATTGATACTGCCCCTTCATTTGTAGCTATATATGAGATTTGATTTCTAGGGCTCACATATGGTGTGCATTTGGCTTTGTCCTTGAAACCGGGTGTTACAAAATCAAAACACTCCAACGAACATCGCAGGACATACCAATCAAGAGAATAAAAATCCTATGGATGTAAAATGAAGAAAAATATACAAAAGTAAACAAAACAACAAGATTAATATAAAATAGAATTAAAAAATGAAAAGCAAAGGAATAAGAAATAGAAAAAGAATAATATTATAGTTCTAGAAAATTATATTCAAGGTCATGATAATATCGTAGGTTCAGTATAATAACATTCTAGTTCAACAAAATAATATTCGATGTCGAGAAGAATATTATTCTAGTGCACAGTAGAAAAAGGGGAAAGAAAAAAAATAAATGGAATGAACAAAAAAACAAAAGGAAAAAATCATGCAATTTGTTTACAATAAAAAAGAAATAAAAGCACGAACAAAACGAAGAAGAGAAATGATCAACAAACCCCCAACAAACTTAATTTGTTGGACTCAAACATATTTTTTTGAGGGGAATTTGACTCAAACTTTTATATATGATATATGGGCTGAACCGAAATGCATGGACCAACGTAGAGCAACCAGGCTAGTACAATACATGAAGCAAATTTGGTCCAACAATAGCCCACTATTAAAATACAGCAAAGCACAAGCAACCAAGCTAGTATGGTGGGAAGGACATTCGATCAAACAACGTCCCAATACAAGAAAAACACGAAGTGATGGGAGGTGATCGGAGTGTTGCCACCATTTGATTGGTCGATTAGATGACACTACACCACAACACGGCTTCACCGTCAGACATCTGACGCTAAAAATTATATTTGGCGATGGATGATCTGGCGCTAAAGATAACTCAGAGACCATCTGACGCTAAATCCTCATTTAGCGATTTAGTGTATGTCGCTATAGGTATTCATATTTAGCGTTGAACCGTTTGTCGCTAAACATATGTATACCCTCCCTCTGTCTGTCGCTAAAAAATAAGTGGGCCCCACCTAGCTCGAGCGCGCCACTTACATTGAGCTCCCGCGCCTAGCTTACATCGACCTCATGCGCATATTTTAGCCGGCCCACGTGTACAGTGAAAACCCTAGCCCCCAAATCCCAAATCCCAAATCCAGTGATGTCATCCCGCCCGCCGCCCTCTCCCTCTCCCGAATCGCACCCGCCCAAATCATGATGTCGGGATGACAGGTGGTGTAGACGGGGAGGCTGATGGTGGTGAGGTCACGAGGCTCACCGATGGTGATGGGTAGTTGACAACCTTTCCATTTGAGACCATTTTGATACCTAAAATTCAATATAATGTTAAAATTTAGGGACCTACAAATATAGATGTGAGCACTATATCATTTTTTACTTGTAGATCTCTTTTTTCTACACAATTTATATATAATTTTTTTGTTCGTTTGAGTTTATATGTAAAAGTTATGGTTTTTTAAGGATCAGCTGGCAGATAAGGAAAAAATTGAAAGAAAAAAAACGATGAAATTAAACATACCTCAAATGTGATGATTCTTTTTCCTAAAAGTTTATAAAACCATGCTCTGTCAATTCATGGTGTTCTTACTTTTTGTATTATTGTTTAATGGTCATTTCATCGTTTAAACGAATTTATATAAATTAAAGCAAAACATTTTATTTTTTGCTGGGCTGCCCAATCTCCCGTTGGCCTGGACAGCCTGCTAGGCCACTGGACGTCCCCAAGCCATCCGATCGGATCGGACGATCCACGCCATCCCTCACTTGGTCAAAAACAGTACAACCAGTCTCCTCCAAACCCTAAATTCTATTTTCTCATCCCATCCTGCCTCCCTCACAAGCAGCGGGCGGAGCAACCCGGTGGTGGCGCGGCCCTCCCCATGGGCGACCCAGAGATGCGCCAGGGCTCGGTGCGTCCGCAAGACCTCCCCGCATCCCTCCACGCGCGCAATGCAGTCCTGACGGTGGCGCGACCCTCCTTGCAGGCATGGCCTTGATCCGGCCAAGGGCGGCGTGGAGGAGGCCTCTCAGCGGAGGCGGAGAGCGTCACTACACCACGTTGGCGGTTGTCTCCATGTCGGCACATCTAGGGTTTCTTGGCAACTCGACCCCATCCCTCGAGGTCGACCTGGACTCCAAGAGCCCTTCCTGTCGAGTTGAGGTACTGCTGCTGCTCTCTCTTATTCCCAGATCTGTAGTACTAGAAAATAGTAGGTGTAAAGCTTTTGGTTTGATTTAGTGAATAAAAGATCGAGCTGAAGGATATGGATAATTAGTTCTTCCCTTTCATATCTGGTTAGCCTGTGTGACGTTGCTGTCAATTTACCTTGGTTATATGTTTTATGTGTGACTGTTGCATAATCTCTTCATCTTGGCTACTGCAGTGTGAGTGCTTCTCTGAATCTCTGATTTACTGAGAGCACTATGCACCAGCCTAAATTATTACTTTACCGAATCAAGTAATCTTGTGTCAACTCTATGTCCAGTGTGCCATCTTAGTATTTTGAGGTGATCTTGACTTTTAGACTTCTATTCAGTACAGTTACAATGCCTCATGCATTTTGGTTTTTATTCATAAGTCTAATTTGGAGCTCCGGAGTACTCCCTGGAATGGTGATTGTGTACTAGTGCTAGCAGTAGGAGTCTAATACTAATATTTTGGAACATTTGTTTTCAGTTAAGGCCTTTGGATTTTCTGCAAGCTACATTTTGGCAAGCACCATTAAAAGAAATTAGCACCTGCGTTCTACAATTCAAAGACAACACCTGCATTCAATCTCATCTGCTCAGCTCTATTACAGAGTGCAGGATCTATTTCCCTTGTAGTTATTTATCTTGTTGCTGTAATAGAACCTAAGTAGTTAAATAGATTGCTATGGTACAAACTCTAGTCTGGACTTGTGATTTGCGAATTTGATTTCCTGTACTACTCTGTTATCTACTACAGTACTCCTATACTCCTATTCTTGACTGAAAACTAGAAGCCTACAAGTTGATGTATAATCATCCTATCATAGTATCATGTATATGTATGTACTGAACTACCAATTTTGTGATTACTCAAGTCTCAGTAATACATTCATTTTATTTGGTTTTATTTGCAGGTTCTGATCTTCTAGACTTGGAGAATGGACAATTCGAGTTGCTTCTAGTCCTGCTTTGGCCAGCAATTGTTATTAGAAGGTAATTTGGAGCAGCTGGTTTTATTCTATTAAGTGGATCAGCAGGTTTTATTCTATTAAGTGGAGCAGCAGGTTTTCCATGTCCTGAACTATAAATGATCTCCATGAGCCCCAACAATCCAACTGTCATAATTGCGTATAATATTACTGCTGTTGTAAAACTTAGTGGACCTGATTCAAACATCCAATTACAGAGAACCATATTTATGCATGCTATTGGTAACATGTAATTCTTCATGAACTCAAACTACACCTAAGGACAAAGATTATGTTAGGCAATAGTTTAGAACCATGGTACTATCACCTGAAAGCAAAACAGCCGCAATCTAATAACAATACTAACAAACATCAGGCCATGAATATTTTAGCCATAGACTACTATACATACACAGAAGCCTTAGCAGTTTACTGCACAAGGAATTGAACTTGAAACCTTAGAAAAGTAAGCTGTAGACCAGCGCCAGGTTCACTGGGGGCTATGTAGCCATTTATTAGAATGAAAATTGTAGAGCAACACACTGACTGCTAGTTGCTGTAAGATGTATCTCATTCTTTAAGAATCTCTTCTTGCTTTCCGTTCTATTGAGCCTGGTCTTTTCACCATCCAAGGCATCTAATAAAGGTTTCCATTTATTACCAAAACCCATGACTAGACTGCACACAGGGCACTAAATCTGTGTGCTAGATTAGTACCTGTTCAGATTTCTAAACCTATTAGGCTTAATTGGTGTGTGCTAGGATGCTAGTGCACTGAATGTTTGCTAAACCTGTATAGATTAATTGTGATATGCTCACGTGTGCCCTGAATATTATCAAGATAGGTGCTGAATTTGTGAGTTGTTTTTTCTATTCCTTTAATTGTCTACTATTTTTTTCTTACTTGGTATACAGTGCCCTCTGAATATTGTGAAGTAAGCGGTGGTAGTAACTGCTGCAACTCAGTTGGTTTGTTTTCTCTAAATTCCTCAGCTCAGCATTGCATAGCTTGGTTCTGTTCCCTCTGTAACTCTAAGCCAGACCCTTTTTATTCTACAGTGAACAATCTTTAGATTAACTTGTGCTTTGTTTGTTCCTCTAGCCAGATATGTTATCTCAGTTAATGCATATGCTAGCACTTAAGCATTACTTAATTCATTCCTGTTGAGTGCTTGTCAGTTATTTTTGCAAGCTGGATTCTATTCATACATGTTTTGCATAGCAGCATCTGCAATTGGCTTGGAATGATGCATAGGAATTTTTGTCTATTAGTCTCTCTTGCACTGAGCTTTATAGAATGCTTGCATGTGTGTTGACAGTAGCACTATATCAATAGCAGCATGTCCTTTATAGAATGCTTGCAGTTGCTCTTGTTCTGTTTAAGGTAAATGGCAGAAGGCATAGGCATCAAAGGTGTCAAGTAAACAATGCTTTTCATAGAACCTGAGTTTCATGTTTGATCTGTGCAGGACGTGAGCAACATCTGTGAGGTCCTCGACCATAAGGTTGGTAAGATCCTCCCATCCAAGTTGCAGACATTAGATTTTTGTTAAGATTAAAAGGTTCTTGCAACTGGATTCAACCTTCTCTTCTTTTTTTAAAAAATTCAAATATAAGTTATTGAAAGAAAAAGCATACCTAGATTATGTGTACTAGTGTTTTGAACCCTAGTTCACTAGGGGTAAGCAATGATAGTCTTTTATAGCGACATACTGAAGATGGGTCATTGTGTTGCGGACTCATCTCTTTCCAGTTGCTTCATGTTGTACATGAGTAGATGACTATTTAACTGCACTAGGAGAAAAGTGGATGACTATTTAACTGCAGTAGGAGAAAAAACTTGTAATTTGGCTTGAGTTTCTAGAAACTGGTTGTCTACACTTGGCTGATTACAAACTCATACTCTATAGTAGCTTTACATATTTTCTCCACTTGCTAATTACATGGTTGTTATATTTTTCAGGAAGTGCTGGGCACTAGTTTCTAGAAAATGGTTCTACACATAACCTGATGGATGTGCTCTATTGTTGGCAAGCCATTACTTTTGGTTTTTGAGTTCCTAGAAATGATTGTGTGCAGAAACTTAGTATTGTTTCCTGTGATGTGCATTATGTGATCTTTTGGTGCCTAAACTACTAGTTAGCAAGTTTGTGGATGATTTGCCACTCAAAGCTGATTTAGGTGCTAGTCTATCTCTTTTGGATACAGGTAGCTGATATTGTAGACTTATCATTGATGAATCATTAATTCATGTTTGTAATGACTGACCATATATGTATGTCTTAGTGAGTGTTTGGACTTGGTCATGAATGAATCTATTTGTATGAGAAACGTGCACAATGATGTTACTTTTGTATTAATTTGCAACCAAATGGCCTTTTATTTTTTTTAAATGCATTCAAATGATCTCGTCAAACCATCAGTCGCTAAAAACATTTGTAACTTCAAATTGTCTATCGCTATAGAGTACTGGCAGGCTATTTGTTGCTAAAGAGTAGCAGCAGACTATCTATCGCTAAAAAAATCAGGGCAATGGACTATCTGTCACTAAAAGTACTGTCTGTCGCTAAAGATTTTTAGCGACAGGACTTACACCGTCTGTAGAAGTCTGTCGCTATAACTTTTTAGCGTCAGATTGTCTGTCGTTGTAGCCGCTTTTAGCGTCAGACCGTCCATCGCTAATCTTGGTGTTGTGGTGTAGTATGATTCCTAAGACTTGTAGGGGGATTCACTCATTCCATGTTTTCCTCTCAAGAGAGAGAATGGGCTCGGTTCATGCACTTTTTAAGGAAAACTAGAATAACACCCCGCGTGTTTGCGGGAATGACAGGTAAAATTATGTTCTTTATATTTACTAATATGAATAAATAAATATCATAATACTATATGTTAGTGGATGATTTTAGCATCTTGATGTGGACAACTCAATATATATGTTAGTAAATGATGTGGTTTGCTAATGTGGATAGCTTGAATGAAGACATAATGACATGTGTTAGTTGAATGTGTTAGTGGATGCTAATGTGGACGCTTTGCATGGCGAGATAGTTACATGTGTGCTAGTGGGTTATTATAGTGGATGCTGACGTGGATACTTTGCATGGCAAGATAAATTGCTAGTGGGGTTTCAAAATAATATATATATATATATATATATATATATATATATATGCATTACGTTTGGGAGAAAAAGGATCTCGATCGTTTCATATAGTACTTTTTAGGCATGCACAAAAGATAATGTTTTAATTTTAAAAATGAGATATTAATAGCCAGGTAAACTTTCATAAACATATATGGACCTAGTTCTAATGGAAGGATTTACAAAATTTGTCAGTGTCAACAGAGCCTGATCCCCTGAATTTGCCCTACCAACCTGGCAAAACTAATTAAGCCAAACTAATTAACGCAGTTAAATACTAGCCATTTTAGCTCTGCTGAGCTCTAGTTTCTCTAGCCAAGGAGCTTTTCTGGTAGAGTTGAAGCCCTTTAGAAAAATGTTTGGCAAAATGTGGATAATTTTGGGGGCATGTTAGAGGGTTTAGCCTGGGAATCCACTTTTGTTTCCCCTCTTGCCCTAGTGCAAGTCGTATTGTGGCTTTTGTGGGGCTTTTTCCTTTTACTCATTTAACATGGCTTGACCTAAAGTCGGTGGAGAAGCTAGTGCGAAAGCCCTACCAAATAGGTCCTTCCTTGAAAACAACTTGATGGAAAAAAGATACTCCATGCAGCACTCAAAAGTAATCATGGTGTGGGCTTGCAAGTATATCTTTTTCTCATCACTGATAAGTCATGATCCTAGGTTCCTTGAATGCTAGAAGAAAACAACCATCACCAAATAAATAAATAAATAAATAAATAAGAAATAAGGCATGTGGGCCGAAATTTACATAAAAAAGCAGACACTCTTCTAAAATAATGAAAACAAAGAATGCAACATTTGCAAGCTAATAGTCTTCATCATTATCTTTTGACAGATAAATTCCACAAACAGCACATATAGAAATTCTGATATTTTAGATCAGTTGTTAGCACTAAAAAAGAAGTTATTGCTATTTTCCATCTTCCTTTCAGCTGTCTAGAAAAACTAGACAACTGGAATCACACAAAGTAAATTCTTTTTTTTATGGCAAACCAAGCCCAGCAACCACACAAATTATATATAACGGTTTGAATCCATAATATTTCCACAAGAAAAACATTTTCTATGGCGACATTTCATGTTCTATGCACCATCTTAATATAAACCCCAACAAAAAAGGAACTACTCTATTTGAAGGCAGGCTCTATATAGAGGTTTCTTTTTGTAGAAATGGAATGCTCACGATACCGGCCTCATCAAACACACACTTAAATTTAAAATGACTATGCTGAGCTTTTGTACACTAAGTGGAGGTCAAAACTTACTGGTGGACTTTTTTCAAACAAAAAAGGTATGTTATTCTTCTGTACACTAAATATATGCATATCAATCTTGGTTAGTTGGTTTAATTCTTTTTAAAACACGGAGCGCAGGAATCATAGACAACACTTCCATTAATAATATCTCAGCTGACTGAGGTACGGTAATTCTTTTTTACTTGTATCAAGGGACATTCAACTAGTATAACAAAGATGAATTTTTAGCTCATGCTTTCCATATATATATATACTCTCGTCAATTTTTGTAGGAGGAGCATTCTAGGTATAAAAGTCGAGAGAATTTGGTGAAAATGAGACCAAAGTGCAGGTATTTTCATTTTCTTTTGCACTTCTGTTTGCTCGACTCTTGTGATTATCTCTGTGACATTCTTATTGATCTTGTATTGTGCGGGATGGTGGCGAGTTGCATCGACCATAGAGGACTAGAACCCATGGCGAAGACATTGGTTCCTCGAAGCAAGCTCCTATAAGTGTCTAATTACATGGTTAAAGATAGACTAGTCAAAAGAAATTGGAATGGATGTCCACATTGTTACTTTTGTAATCATAACGTTCAACATATATTTCTTACTTATATGCTATTTGCTAGTAATTCTATTTGTCATCTAGTTAAAATTGCCATAGACCATGCTCAATGCAGCCTAATTACACATTATGCAGCTCCAATCAAAGATATAAATCCATCTAGGTTTGTCCTAAGTCAAGTTTTTTAACTTTGACTATAAATATCTAAATTATATAGATTAACAAGACAAGCTTGACATTACAACTTTACTAGACTCATTATAGAAACTACTTTTGTAATTCATTACTCTTTTCATTTGAAATAATATGTTTTCAAAGATATTAGTGGTCAATGCTAGAGAAGTTTGACTTTTTATGACTTAGGTCAAAGTTATAGATATATGTGATCGGAGGAAGTAACTATGACCTTTTGTTTGCCGGTTGTGTTGTCTTATACTCTTGTGCGCCTTTATATGATGGCATATAAATTTATGCCCACACAGTCGATTAAAGCACGGGAGCAGCAGCAACAATCGTAGCACCAGATCCAGATGTAGCAACTCTTGCTACAGAAGCATGCACAACAGCATCCGCAAGAGCAGCAGAAGCAACAGCAGCGCAGTGAAAACACTGATTTTACAACTAGTGCCTAGAATGGTACTGTTGTTGTTTGTAACATACTTTTCCATCTTCGTTTTCATGCTTGGCAGGCTCTAATCAGGCGGGGAACAATTTGACCTTGAAAGGGTGGCCTCTCACAGTTAGTTCTTCACCTTTTCTAGGCTTCCAGTCACTTGCATTCTAAGTTATAATTGGAAGCAAGTTTGCCTGTTACACATTCTTGTGCTCTTAAGACACATGTCCTTTTGATCATAACTATTCAAGGTTTAGAACATCTTCGATCTGGATGATGTACTGTGCAAGACAAGATTGTATGTTATATATGTATTGATCTCCATTTGATGTATGTGTTTCTATATCTTTATGTGATGGACCTTAAGCTTGAATCTGGGTATGATATGTGCTACATATTTTCTCATTGTATTTATTTTTTATATATATTTATAGTGTCCTGTAGGACAATCTGTCGCTATAAATACATGTACTGTTGGATGATCTGTCGGTATATGCCTAGTAACAGAGCATCTGTCGCTAAAGAGTAGCAGCAGACTATCTGTCGCTAAAAAAATTCAGGGCAACAGACTGTCTGACGTTAAAAGTACTGTCTAACGCTAAAGATTTTTAGCGTCAGGACTTACAACGTCTGCAGAAGTCTGTCGCTATAACTTTTTAGCGTTAGACTGTCTGTCGTTGTAGCCGCTTTTAACGTCAGACCGTCCATCGCTAATCTTGGTGTTGTGGTGTAGTGGTCCCTACGTCCAGTCTGCTGCTGCTGCTCGTGTTATTAGCACCGAAAAAGGTTTGTAGTAGGGGGTACCAACAGTCGAGAGAGGGACAGGTCCCAAGTCTCTAATGGAAGGGTCGAAAGGATGCCAAGAGCTCGGTTGCTGCTTGGCTATGTGTTATGTGATGTGTTGTGTGTGGAATCGATCCGTCCCCTTTGTGGGGTGTCCTGCCCTCCCTTTTATAGACCAAGGGGGAGCAAGGGTTACAGATGGGAGAAAGAGGAAAAAACCAAAGGTAGAGACGGTCCTTCGAAGGCGCCGGGTCTTCCTTTTCCCTTGAGCCTTCTCTGCTGACATGGCAGACCATGCCAGGGATAGCACGTTCGCTAATCTTGACATGGCTGTGCCCTAGCTTCATTTCAGCAAGTGGTTACGTCCCATCCCACTCTGGCTGACGCTGCGGCGTGCTGGGGTGCCGAGCCATGATCCTATGGAGAGCAGACGTTGAAGTGACTATACGTCCGTAACTGTAGATGATGCGAGTTCTCCCTTGGATTGTAGTGGTTGTCGTATGCTTATGTCAGGATCCACATCCGAGGGCTGATGGCGGCGCCCACGACACTGTAAGACAAAAATCGGCGCCTACAACACTGTTCGGGCTCTGCCATGCCTGGAAGGGCTTAAAGCGTCTGTCCCGTCGTATCCTGACGGTACTTTCCTATAGGCGTGTAGGGCATGGTCCTCGGTATTGCGGTTGACTCGAATGTCCTATCTTACCTTGTGCCCGTCATTTACGAAGGAGCAGGGTGCAGTCGTCGGGCGAGGCGGTGCCAACCCCGGGACATCGGGCAAGACGGAGCCTGTCCCAGGACGTTGGGCGAGGTGGAGCTAGCCCTCAGTCGTTGGGTGAGGCAGAGCTAGCCCTCAGCCATCGGGCAAGGCGGAGCTGGTCCTTAGCCGTCGGGCGAGGCGGAGCCAGCCCTCGGGGGTCGGGCGAGGCAAGGCCTGTCCCCGGTCATCGGGCGAGGTAGAGCCAGCCCTCAGCTGTCGAAAGAGGCGAAGCTAGCCCTCCGACATTGGGTGAGGCCGGGCCTGCCCTCAGTTGTTGGGTGAGGCAGAGCCATCCCTCAGTCATCGGGCGAGGCGGAGTCTGCCCCCAGACGTCGGGCGGGGCAGAGTCCAGCCCTTGGGGTTGGGCGAGGCAGAGCTAACCCTTAGGGGCTGGATGAGGCGCGGCCAACCTTTGGTCGTATGGACAAGAAGTGCAGTTGCATTCTTGTTTGCTTGAAAGTATCAATGTTTGATGGTTATTAGCTCCACCTCATTGGGTACCCCAATATTAGGTCCCCAACAGTAGCCCCCGAGCCCCCGGGTGATTCGGATAGAATCGCCTGGGGGTGATTTGACTTGCCAGAGGGTGCGCGCGAGCGCACCCGATGGGTGTAGCCCCCGAGCTCCTGGGTGATTCGGATAGAATCGCCGGGGGGGGGGGTCAATTCATTAGAGGCTGCGCGCGAGCGCACCGGTCGGGTGTAACCCCCGAGCCCCCGGGGGGTATTTCGGACCATTCGTGGGTATGGCTGTGAGATTTGGTGTTTTGACAACTGGATAGCTTAAAGGGGACCCTGGTATCCTATTCACGGGGATTCGTCCATGGTTAGCCCGGTTGAGACTCAATCGCGGATCGAGACTCCCTTGAGGTTCGTGTGCCTGAGTTCTGGCCGCTTGCGGGCCCATCCCTCGTTGGGACAGCCGTTGGAACTATTAGGCCAACCCTCAAACTCCTGGACCCGGGTGGGCCAGAGAAATGGTTCTTGACCCGTATCCCCTCTGCGGGAAAAGAGTCCTAGTCTGCTCGGGAAGGTGAAACATCTGGCGTGACTTTGGTGGGAAAGGATAGGGATTACGGGCGCATATCCCATGATGTGACGAGGTGGTGTATCATGGCAGGCACGGAGATCTAGGAGGACGGTTGGCCTTCTCGCATCCATCACCCCTATGAAACCAAGGGGTTTGCCCCCAGGGTTCCGTACTTTGCCTTCTCATCTTTGCATCTACAACTTCCGCCGCCAATCGCCTGAGCCTCCCGCACCCACATCGCAGCCGCCGTTAAGCTCGCATCCACCCCCTCCTAATCATCCAATGGAACCATGGTGCAGATCTGATATCACCCTTCAGTGCCTGGAGGGCCTCGTTCGCCGTGGCCTCCTTTGCCCATGGACCGCCGCCGAGGAGTGGCAGCTGCCCGGTAATGAAGATGTGCCGTCACCGCCTGAAGGTTATGTTGTGTCCTTTGCTCACTTTCACGAGCGGGGATTCACCACCCCCACCCACAAGTTCCTTCGAGGGCTGCTGGATTACTACAAGGTGGAGCTGCAGCACCTTACTCCCAATGGGGTCCAGCACATTGCGGCGTTCGTCGCCCTGTGTGAGGGGTTCTTGGGGATTAGTCCCCACTTCAACCTGTGGTGGTATCTCTTCACCGTCAACCTTTTGAAGAAGCAGGTTGGGAAGCAAGAGCTGAGCATGCCGGTGGGATATGCCGGCATTCATCTCCGCAACAACCGGGTAACGAATACCCGTCGATGCATCTATCGACCTCCAACAAGGGGTGGCATTCGCATTGGTTTTACATCAAGGACGATGTAGCCGCCCCCTTGCCAGCGTTCTCTAGGTGCATTATCGAAGAGGTCCCAGAGTCATGGAAGTGGGGTGTCCTGGATAAATACAAGAAGAAGATCCAGGACCATCTCGCCACCCTCCAAATTCTGAAGGAGAGGGTCATGAAGGGGTCAGGGATCATTAGCGTCTACCACATGAGGAGGGTGGTGCCACTGATGGCGTGCATGCTTCCCCTGCACTTGATGGCGCCTAGAGCATCACTCGTAGGGACAGCGCTTGCCGAGGGAGCGCTTCCCCCCTCCGAAGTGGCACAACGCGTTAAGGAGGCGATGGAGCCCTTGAAGGACAGTGCTGGCGCTGCTCTTGATTTTGTGTACCCAGTGTCGGGGCATCCCCCAATGCGGCCAGAGCCAGGGTACATTGACTTCGTAAGTTCTCTTTCCCCGTGCCTCCTTGTTAATTGAACTCCCGTCCCCTCGATGCTGACCTTGGGATAGCGGGACCAGTCGAAGAAACTTGTCTTTATGGATTGCTCGGCTCCGCTGCTGAAGGACAAGTTCGTGGCTGCGGCCAACTGTGCCATGGCCAAGTGGTAGAGGAAGACAAAGGAGTTTGAGCAGAAGAAGAAACAACAGAAGTTGCTGGCACGGGAGCGAGGAGAGGAGATAGGCAGTGAAGACGATGACGATGAGGTAGTTGCCGACATGGAGTGGGATGACCTGGAGAGCGAGGATACGCTGACAGGTACCTACTCATCCATGCAGGGACCCTTTGAAAGGTCCTAATGGCTAGAGGGGGGTGAATAGCCTATTAAAATTTTCTACAACAACACTTATGAGGCGAAGCAAGTGTTGCGCTAGCCTACTAAAATAGCAAGCCACCTACCACAATTCTAGTTTATATAGTTTCTATCCACACAATAGCTATGTCACTATATTAAGTTAGTGCGCTCTCAAATGCTAACTAAAGACCCACACTAACAAAACTAACAAGCTCTCACAACTAGCTACACTAAAGAGCTTGACAACTAGTTTGCGGTAATGTAAAGAGAGTGAGCAAGATGGTTATACTGCCATGTCGAGGAAGGAACCAATCAATCACAAGAATGAATACCAATAAAGACCAATCACCTCGGAATCAAACAATGACACAATGATTTTTTACCGAGATTCACTTGCTTGCCGGCAAGCTAGTCCTCGTTGTGGTGATTCACTCACTTAGAGGTTCACGCGCTAATTGGCACCACACGCCAAACCCTCAATAGGGTGCCGCACAACCAACACAAGATGAGAATCACACAAGCCATGAGCAATTCACTAGAGTACCTTTTGGCTCTCCACCGGGGAAAGGTCAAGAACCCCTCACAATCACCACGATCGGAGCCAGAGACAATCACCAACCTCCACTCGACGATCCTCGCTGCTCCAATCCATCTTGATGGCGGCAACCACCAAGAGTAACAAGTGAATCCTGCAGTGAAACACGAACACCAAGTGCCTCTAGATGCAAACACTCAAGCAATGCACTTGGATTCTCTCCCAATCTCACAAAGATGTTGAATCTATGATGGAGATGAGTGGGAGGGCTTTGGCTAAGCTCACAAGGTTGCTATGTCAATGCAAATGGCCAAGAGATTGTGCTAGAGCTGGCCATGGGGCTTAAATAGAAGCCCCCACGAAATAGAGCAGTTGGGCTCCTCACTTCACTGAACACGGGGCGACCGGATGCGTCGATCGATGTGATCGGACTCAGAACCCCAGCATCCGGTTGCTCGATGCTTGCTACGTGTCATCGGTTTCAAACGCTGATCGCCCTATCTCAACGGTCATCAGTACATTTAAGTAGTGACCGGACGCGCTGCTCAAAGTGACCGAACGCAGGACCCTAGCATCCGATCATTTCCTGTAAGGTACCAGAAGCGAAAAATCATGACCAGACGTGTCCGGTCATGCTCGACCGGACACCCCCAGCGTCCGGTCACTCAACATCATCATACGTCATACTAACCAGACTCAGGCCCTGAGCGTCCGGTCATGAGACCGAAACCGCGCGCTCACTGTCGCCACTGACCGGACGCGCCGTTCTACCGAGACTAGCGTCCGATCACTTACAGTGACCTCCGTCTTTTCTGTATAGAGCGCCGGTGGCATCGTCGGACTGTCTGCACTCTATGGGTGGACACTCCGCCAGTGAAGTTCCTAACCCTTGCTCAAATGTGCCAACCACGAAGTGTATCACCTTGTGCACATGAGTTAGCAAATTTTCACAAATGTTTTCAAGGGTGTTAGCACTCCACTAGATCCTAAATGCATATGCAATGAGTTAGAGCATCTAGTGGCACTTTGATAACAGCATTTCGATACGAGTTTCACCCCTCTTAATAGTACAGCTATCGATCATACATATGATCACACTCTCTAAGTGTCTTGATCACTAAAACAAAATGGCTCCTACCATTTATACCTTTGCCTTAAGCCTTTTGTTTTTCTCTTTCTTCTTTTCAAGTCCAAGCACTTGATCATCACCATGGCATCACTATCATCATGTCATGATCTTTATTTGCTTCAACACTTGGAGTAGTGCTACCTATCTCATAATCACTTCGATAAACTAGGTTAGCACTTAGGGTTTCATCAATTCACCAAAACCAAACTAGAGCTTTCACCCTTCCCGTTTCATGCGAGGGTAAGTGAGTCCGTGAGGCAGGTGGAGATGGGCCAAACCATCGGCCCATCCTTAGGGCCAGTGGGGGCGGACAGATCTGCCGCCGCGCCTGGGGTGCCAGTGGAGGGGGCGGCTCTACTGCCGTGCCCCAAGAGCTGATAGGGGCGGTTAGATCTGCCGCCGCACCTGAGGTGCTGATAGAGAGGGGTGGCTACGCCGACATGCCCTCGGAGGCAAGGGAGACGAGCCCCTCTGCCTAGGAGCAGGGGGCAGGCTCAAAACGGTCTTGCCCAGATGAATTGGAGCAGGAATCTGGGGGTTCGTCCCCAAAACGTCCCTACCACCCAACAGTGCCAGCGTAAGTCACCGATTCCTCTGTTTTTTCTATTTTTTAGTGTGACCTATGCCTTTTAATTCTTGTAGACTCTTGAGATGGGGCCACTCTTTGGCGCTGGCGCCCAAGAAGAGTGTTGCTCTTCAGGCGAGCCGGGCGCCGTCGCCCAACATTGCTCCTATTTTGGGCAGGAGTGGAGCCAATGTTGCGGCCTCGTCGGCCGGTCAAGCGCCACCTGCGGTGGTGCCCATGCCCTCGGTGGGTCAAGTAGACGCCAGGGTTGAAGGAGCGCCCTCGGGGGTCACCGAGCAAACGGCGGCGGAGGTGATTTCACCGCCTATGTCAGAGCGGACAGAGCTGCCGCTTGCGCTTGTGGTGCCCTCTGTGGTGGGCGCGGCACCGCAAGCCGAGGCCCCGGTGTCGCAAGTAGAGGTGACCACGACCGTGACAAGCTAGGCATAGCCGGACACAGCCACGGTGGTGTCCGAGGGAGCGGCACGATCTGTGCCACCGGCGGCCCAGGCGACGGTGCCCGAGGCGGGCCGAACAGAGGGGGACATGGCTGGAGGGTCTCTGGGCATCGTGGCAGTGGTGGAGAGGACCAGCGGGGGTCACCCTTGGCCCTGATGTTGGGGGGCAGCCGCTCACCTGCGTGGGGTGAGTTGTTGCTCCAGTGGATGGATCCTCAAGACCCAACGTTGATTCTCTTCTTGCTCGATGATGCTACTGAGAGCACAGAGCGGGAGAGTCTCGATGGAGGGATCTCGGTACTGATGGAAGTCCTGAACTAGGCTAGGGGCATCCTACGTGATGTCATCGTTCCCACTGGTCGGGTATCCGCTTGATCTTCCCTCTCAGTTTCTTCTTTCTTCATGTATTTTTGTGTTTTTGACACTGGTCTTCTTTTTAGTCCCTCATTGCTCGTAGCCAGGAGAAATCCTGGTTCCTCCGTGAGCAGAAGGTGGAATGGGACTGCCTCACTGAGGAGGCCTAGCTGCGTGGAGATGTGAGCACCTAGCTCTCTGCTGCCCAACAGCGGGTGGCCGAGCTAACTACCTTGGCCATGGAGGCGGCCGGTCTCCGGCAGCAGGAAGTCGAGGCACGTCGGGACGCAGAGGAGGCCCATGGGATATTCTAGGATCTATCGGTGAGGGTGCGGCATCACGAGGAGGCGGCCGCCAGGGTCCGAAAGGAGCAGGACAAGCTGCTCTAGAAGGATGCCGAGGCCCGCCAGCGGGTCGTCGACCTCCTGGCTGAGGTGGAGAGGGAGCGGGATCTCAAGCTGGAAGCCAAGGAGAGGTCCGCGGCCTGCAGCAGAAGGTGAAGCTAGATGCCGAGGTGGTTGCCCGGCTGCGTAGGGAGCGAGACGAGCTGCACTAGACTGCAGAAAGACTCTGCTCGAAGCGTGGCACGCCCCACGAGGAGCGCGACCAGGCCGTCCGAGAGCACGACGAGGCGTGTCAAGGGGTCAGCTCCCTCCGGGCGGATCTTGGAGCCACGGTGGCCTGAAGGCTGGAGGCCGAGAGCATCTCTGCCAGGCTGGGTACGGAGCTTGTCGAGGTGCGGGGGATTCTTCAGGCCGAGAGTGATGAGCACGATCTCTTGCGCGCTGTCGTCGGGGTGGTTTTCGATGACCTTGGGGTGGCGTGGCCGGAGGAAATCCGCTCACTTGCGGCCCGTGCCATAGATATCACGACGTGGGTGCGCCAGCTTGAGGAGAACACTTTTCACGCCGGGATCACCCAAGCCTTTGCTGTTGCCCGCTCTCATTATGATCAAGAAATTGACTTGGAGATAATGAGCCTCGGCTTCGCGCCTGGCTACAAAGCCTCCAAGATGGATGAGATGGAGAAGGTAGTGACTCCTATTGTGCGGAACCTAGCAGACAGGATGAAAGACATAGTTCTCCCCCCGAGTGGGTAGTTAGTCGAATGAGCCTGGTGGACATTTATCTGTAATCTGTGGGCAAGTGTCGATACTTTCGTTTTTTGAAAATAGATTCGCAAGTTTGTTTCATTAAACAAATTCGCAATTTTGTTTTGTTTGCTTGAACTTGCTTTCTTTTTTGCATTCGAAAAAAGGTGCTTATGCAATCTAGCCCTTCCGTTTGTTAAGACCATAGGGCCCGAGGTGTATAAGAGGGAAATTTCGATTATGCTGGTGAGCAAAGTTACCATAGCCGTCGGGGCGTGGGTTTTTTGCAGTCTTACCAGGCATGGACAGTTATTTGTTTCCACAAACCTTGCCACTAACCTTAACGCGAGGAAGAGGTCTGACGCAGCGACAGTTTCGAAAAAAGGAGGTATTTATACCTTTATCAGCCCCCGAGTGAGATCCGACCCCTTGTGGTCGCTGGGGCCGGATGTTACTGGATACCGAAGCGAGGGTAGCAAACTTACTCTTGTATTCATACGTACCCCTTACTTAGGTTTTTAGCTATCGTTCTGTGACCGTGCGTTTGGTCTCATTGCAAGCCCGGCCTTCCCCGAGCCCCCACGCGTGGCGGGGATTCGGTCAAGGGTCGGCTTGCTTTGTGACCATTGCTCCGTTCGTAGTTTTCGCAACTGGAGGGGTTGAGGTGACGTCGCCTGCCTCGACGGCTCGAGTGACATGCTTGATGAGCTCGTTGATGGGGATGTTCAAACGGAATCCGGTCCCATCGCTCGTGATAGGGTCGGCAAGGCCCTCGGGTCGCATTCAAATAGATCCCCCCTCAATGGGGATTCAATGGGCTCGGCTAGAGGCTGGATTGAACTAGAAGGTTGAGATGACCCTATCCGCCTCTATGTGGGTTGGGCGAAGGCCGCTGAGGTTCATCTGTGTTTTCTCCCCTGACTCTTGTTCGACGCGAGGCGGCCTCAGACCCTTCGTGGGCCATCCTTCAAACCTTGGTCTCTCGATCTAGGATCGAGCGGCTTGAGCCCTCAAGCCCCTTGGGGTCTGATAGGGGTCATCCGTGTTTCACATGTCACCCCGTCCTTGGTTTTTGCAACTGGAGGGGATGAGCTAACGACACTTGCCTTGATGGCTTGAGTGTCGCGCTCAATGAGCTCACTAACAGGCACGTTCGTGTGGAATCTGGGTCCGTCATTCGCTGACGGGGTCGGTAGAGCCCTCATGTGGCATTCCACTACTTCCTAACCTGCCTCCCAGTAGATGCTCAAGCCATTCGATAGGCTCAGGTGGCCCATTGGCCTCTCCTCGACAGAGATTCTTTGGGTTTGGCTCGAGGTTAGAATTGAACGAGAAAGGTCGAGATGTCCCTGTCCGCTTCTGAGCGGGGTCGGGCAGGGCCGCTGGGGCTCATCTCGGTTTTTCTCCTCTAGCTCTATTTGATGTGAGGCAGCCTCGAGCCCTTCGCATGATGGCCTTCGAACCTCGGTCAGTTGTCGCTCATATCGAATGAGGCGACTATCGCTTCATGACGCGACACGAAGCGTTGAGATGCGGCAGTTGCATATGCAACGTTTGGATGTATGGGTTTAATGTATGATTTAATTGAAACGCGCGAGGTCGGTGATGTTACCTTGGCGGCACAGTGGCGAGAAGCTCTTAACGGACATGTCCGTGCGGGGTTTAGGTCCAATGTTTGCGGCGGTGCGGTATAAACGCACGATCGCCATAATTTTTGTTTACATCTCTCGGTGGCGATCCGAGCCGATCGATTGACTTTAAGGCGGCTGACGACTTCCCTTGAAGGAGATTCCGAGCGGACCCTCGAACCCTTCTCGAGAAGCGGATGCTAAAGCTTCGGGGTGTGGGGAAGCGTGAATTCGATTATCTTTGGTGAACAAAAACACCATAGCCGCTGGGAAGTAAGGGTCTAACGGTTCGTCGAGTTTTACTCAAAGTTTTACACCCGCACACCGCGCCTTCGGTTTTAAGCGTAAGGAAGGGTTGGCGTGAGAATGTCTAAATAAGTACACACTCTCGGCCCCGGCGATGTCCACGCCCTGCCATTACGAGGGTTGGAGGCTCGGTAGTAAGATTGACACGCAAAGTAAGTAAACAAAGGTGCTTATCTTTCGTGACGTTAGTTTAGCGTTCTCCTAGGCGTCCGATCGACCCAAGAGGCCCATTGGGCTCCCTTTGATGGGGGTTTCATTGCTAGTTCCTTCCAGGTCCTACCTGGGGAAGTGGAGAGTCACCAGTATGCGGGTGCGCCTTGTTTCTCGTGCCCGACGTGCGGTAGTGGTGGGCCATGCCCAAGCTAAGTCCCGTTCGACGAAGCGCCATTTCGTTGAGCAGAGCACATCCCGTCGGTCCAGACGCGTCCCCTCAAATTCCCGTCAACGTCGATTTCCCATCGCATTGAATAGGGGAAGGGAGAGAGTTTTTCGTCCCAACCTTTCGCCTTTCCTCTACTTTGCTGCGTCTCCTCCTTAAATAGGGGGAGGAAGGGGGTTCTCATCCCCATTCCTTCGCCTATTCTTGAGCTGCTACCTCTCCTCCTTTCTCCTTCTCGTTGAGCGCGTTCGTATGTCGCGGTAGTTCCTAAGTGAGAGAGGGTAATGCGAAGGGGAGAAAAACTCACAGATCCATTCATGAATCCAGAGCGCAATGTCGAGCTGGAGGTCATCCAACATATATGAGATGGTGCAGGCCGCCTTCACCGAGAAGGGGCCGCTTCTATCAAAGGAGGAGGCACACTGGAGGGTGCTGAGCATTGTCGGCTTTGTCATCGTCCGCGAGGCCTCTGTCGGGAAGGAGCCGTATAGGAACCTCCTTCGAATAATCTTCTCTGGGTGAGCCTTGTCGGTGGGGGAGCCGCCCAGGACTACGTCGATGGGGGGCTTTGCCCTTGCCACTGCTCAGATCGGCCAGTTCATGAAGTTTGATGAGATGTCAGAGACATCCATCAACCACGGCGGCCATTCTTTGGTGGGGGGCGCCCCCCATCTAGGTGTCGTTGTCAGGGTTGTGGCTGATCACGATGGTGTAGTCCCTGGATGCCCTAGCGAAGACACCACGGTCACTGACATGGTGCTCGATGTTGCAGACGACGGCGCCCTCAGAGATCTTGTGGAGCGGTAGGACGTTGCCGATCGAGAGCGTGGCATGGCGACCGTAGTAGTATTTAGAGTAGAACTGGTCAGAAAATGTAATCATTTAAGTTGTGGGGAGCCCCCATGGGAACGATCTTTTGTATTCATGAATACATCTGTCCCTTTTGTGATGAAATCACTTTGTAGCGATAATTTGTGCAAAAAATAAACTAGTTCTCAAACTTTATTCTGACCAAACACTTTTGACTCTTCTCCCCTTTTTGTAAAGAGATTCAGTGCCTTGACCCTTCCAGTAGCTAAGGGCGCAAAAAGGTTGGATCGGGGAGCTAATTCGATTACGCTAGTGAGCAAAGAAACCATAGCCATTTGGGTGTGGGTTTCCCATAGTCCTACCGATTATACTCAGTTTTGTTCCCAAAATCCTAGCCCTTAGGACTTACCATGAGAAAGAGGAAAACACAGAGAATGTTTGCAAGATAACTTTCGAGAAAGTTTGCAAGATAAGCGTACTCATACCAGCCCCGGTGAGGTCGACCCCTCGCACTTTGCGGGGTCGGATGTCCTGAAAAGATCGAGATTTTTATGACAAAAACTGATAAGACAAAGTATGCGTTTATTTAAGGGTAAAAATGACGTAGCTGCTCAATCTTCCAAGCGTTGGTGAAGACCTCGCCATCGATGGTTTTCAACTTGTAGGCGTCTAGTCGGAGTACTTCCGTGACGACATACGGCCCCTCCCAGGGTAGGGAGAGCTTGTGGTGGTCCTTGTTGCTCTGCACGAGGCGGAGAACCAGGTCCCTGACGCTGAAGGCTCGGTCCCACACCCGTCGGTTGTGGTACCGTCGCAGCGCCTGCTGGTACTTGGCCGAGCGGAGGAGGGCGATGTCGCGGGCTTCGTCTAGCTAGTCCATGGCGTCTTTGTGGGATGCCTCGGCTCCCTGTTCGTCGTATGCTCTGATCCTTGGCGCTCCGTAGTCGAGGTCGGTTGGGAGGACGGCCTCGGAACCGTAGACCATGAAGAAAGGCGTGTAGCCAGTGGCTCGACTTAGAGTTGTCCTTAGGCTCCACAGCACCGCAGGGAGCTCGGCGACCCAACATGCGCCGAACTTGTTCAACTAGCTAAAGATCCTAGGCTTGAGGCCCTGTAAGAGCATGCCATTTGCACGCTCGACCTGCCCATTCGTTCGAGGGTGTGCGACGGCGAACCAATCGACCCGGATGTGGTTTTCATCGTAGAATCGAAAGAACTTCTTGTCGGTGAACTATATGCCATTGTCTGTAATGATGGAGTTCGATACTCCAAAGCGATGGATGACGTCGAGGAAGAACAGCACGGCTTGCTCGGATTTGATCACGGAGATTGGCTGAGCTTCTATCCACTTTGTGAACTTGCCTATGGTGATAAGCAAGTGGGTGTAGCCCTCGAGCGCCTTCTTGAGAGGCCCAACCAGATCGAGCCCCCAGACCGCGAAGGGCCACGTGATGGGGATCATCTAGAGTGCCTGGGCCAGGAGGTGAGTTTGCCGAGCATAGTATAGGCACCCTTCGTAGGTGTGTACGATCTGCTCAGCGTCGGCTACTGCAGTGGGATAGTAGAAGCCCTATCGAAACGCATTCTCAACCAAGGTTCTAGGCGCGGCGTGGTGACTGCAGATCCCACCGTGGATATCGCTCAGCAAAAGCTTCCCCTGTTCGATGGGGATACAGAGCTGCAGGATCCCGGTGTGGCTTCATTTGTAGAGTTCGCCTTCTACAAGAATAAAGGATTTGTCATGATGTGTGAGCCGTCAAGCTTCTGTCTTGTCCGTTGGCAGCGTGTCATGGAGGAGGTAGTCGAGGTAGAGCGTTCTCCAGTCGATCAGAGGGTCAGGCCCTATCGCTGGATCCTCTTCAAGCTCCATGACCTCGGGGCTGGACGGAGCCGTCGGTTGGTTAGCCCTCAAGGCTGGATCGGATGGGCCATCGTTGGCCCATTCCAACCCTTCATAGCGCTCCGAGGGTTCGTGTCGGTCGCTGGCGAAGACACCCGTTGGCACTGGCTCTTGACTGGACACTGCTTTTGCAAGCGCGTCGGTCGCCTTGTTGAGGCGCCTTGGGATGTGATTGAGTTTGAGGCCATCAAATTTGTCCTCTAGTCGTCGAACTTCTTGGTAGTACGCAGCCATCTTGGCGTCGTGATAGCTCGACTCCTTCATGACTTGGTTGACAACCAGCTAGGAGTCGAACCGGATGTCGAGGCATCAGATGCCCAACTCAATTGCGATGCATAGGCTGTTGATGAGTGCTTCATATTCATCCACATCATTGGATGAGGGGAAATGGAGATGGACCATGTACCTCATGCGTACCCCAAGGGGTGATACGAAGACCAGCCCTGCACCAGCGCCCTTCTTCATCAGCGATCCATCGAAGTACATCGTCTAGTACTCTTGATCGACGTTCACCGATGGTGTTTGGACCTCGGTCCATTCTACGATGAAGTCAGCCAACACCTAGGACTTGATCACCGTTTAGGAGGCATACGTGATGCCCTGATCCATCAACTTGAGAGCCGACTTTGCGGTTCTTCCCGTGGCGTCCTGGCTTTGGATGACCTCACCGAGGGGGAGCGACGTCACGACCGTCACCGGGTGTGACTCAAAGAAGTGGCGTAGCTTCCTCTTGGTGATGAGGACGGCGTACAGGAGCTTCTGGATTTGGGAGTAGCGGGTCTTAGAGTCAGATAGTACCTCGCTGATAAAGTACATAGGGAGCTGGACCTTGAGGGCGTGCCTTGCCTCCTCCCGCTCTACTACCAGGGTGACGCTGACCACTTGCGTGGTGGCCGCTATGTATAGCAGAAGGGATTCTCCATTGGTTATAGGAACCAAGATCGGGGCCCTTGTCAAAAGCAGTTTGACCATGTCAAGTGCCTCCTGGGCCTCGGATGTCCACTCGAAGCGGTCGGCTCTCTTCAAGAGTAGATAAAGGGGGAGACCTCGTTCGCCGAGGCATGAGAGGAATCAGCTAAGTGTGGCAAGGCACCCTGTGATTCACTGAACCCCCTTTATGTTTTGAATCAGGCCCATCCTTGTGATGGCTAAGATTTTCTCCGGGTTGGCTTCGATGCCACGCTCAGAGACGATGAAGCCGAGCAGCATTCCCCTTGGAACCCCAAAAACACATTTCTCGGGATTGAGTTTGATGCCATTCGCTCGGAGTTTCGCAAAGGTCTGCTCAAGATTGGCAACGAGGTGGTCAGCCCGTTTGGACTTAACCACAATGTCATCAACGTAGGCCTCAACGGTCCACCTGATGAGGTCCCCGAAGCATTTGAGCATACAGCGCTGGTATGTAGCCCCAACGTTCTTCAGACCGAACGGCATTGAAACGTAGTAGAACGATCCAAAGGGGGTGATGAAAGATGTCACGAGCTGGTCGGACTCTTTCATCGTGATTTGATGGTACCCGGAGTACAAATCAAAGAAGCAGAGGGTTTCGCACCCTGAGGTAGAGTCGACTATTTGGTGTATGCGCGGCAAAGGAAATGGATCCTTTGGGCACGCCTTGTTGAGACCCGTATAGTCAACACACGTCCTCCATTTCCTGCTCTTCTTTCGTACAAGGGCAGGGTTGGCCAACCACTCTGGGTGGTATACTTCCTTGATGAAACCGGCTGCCGAGAGTTTCGTTATCTCTTCACTGATGGCCCTGCGTTTCTCCTCGTCAAAGCGATACAGGCATTGCTTCACCGGCTTGGAGCCTGGGTGGATTTTCAAGGTATGCTCGGCGACCTCCCTCGGAATGTCTGGCATATCCGAGGGTTTCCACGCAAAGATGTCTTTGTTGTCGCGGAGGAAGTCGATGAGCGTGCCTTCCTATTTAGGGGAAAGTGTGGTACCAATGCATACCATTTTGCCCTCAGTGCTCCCAGGGTCTACGAGGACTTCTTTAGAGCCCTCTACCAACTCAAATGACCCGGTCGACTTCTTGGCGTCGGGCGCTTCTTTGGTGACCTCCTCCCTGAGGGCGGCGAGTTCCCCGGAGGCGACGATTGCTGTGGCATGACCACAGCACTCGACCTCACACTCGTAGGCACGCTGGAAGGAGGTGTCGACGGTGATGACCCCGTGGGGGCCCGGCATCTTCAACTTGAGGTATGTATAGTTGGGGACGGCCATGAACTTCACATAGCAAGGTTGTCCTAGGATGACGTGGAAGCTTTCGGGGAACCCAACCACCTCGAAGGTGAGGGTTTCAGTCCTATAATTGAACTAATCCCCAAAGTTAACGGGCAGATCGATCTGCCCGAGTGGCATGGGCTGCTTCCCAGGCACGATGCCATGGAAAGGTGCTCGGGTTGGGCGGAGGCGTGTCTGGTCGATGCCCATCTCGTGGAGCGTCTTGGCGTACATGATGTTGATGCTGCTACCTCCATCCATTAGTTCTTTGGTGAGTCGCTTTGGGCTGACGATCGGGTCGACTACAAGCGGATATCTCCCTCGATGCGGGATGCTATCTGGATGGTCGGTCCGGTCGAAGGTTATGGCAGACTCAGACCACTGGAGGAAGGCAGGCGTGGCCGGTTCGGTCGTATAGACCTCGCGGCGTGCGACCTTCTGGCGGCATTTGGAGTTGTAGGCCGCTGATCCTCTGAAGATCATAAGGTAGCCGTTCGGCGTCGGAAAGCTATCGTCCTTTTCCTCAGCGTCGTCCGCGGTGGGGGTAGGGTCCTTTCCTTGCTCCCCTTTGTTGGAGCATCCAGACAGGAACCGCCACATGAGGCTGCAGTCCTTGAGTAGATGTTTTACCAGGAAGGCGTGGTTCGGGAACGTCCCCTCGAGTAATTTTTTGAAGTGGTTCAGAGTGCCCTCCATGGGATTCCAACCACCCTTGTGGTCAGCGGTGGCCACGAGCGAGTCCTCACGTCGTTGCTTCTTGTTCTTCCTTTTGGCGGAACGATTGGAGGTGCCTTCAAGACGATCGAAGATCACTCCGATCGCCTCTTCTCCTGAGGCGTGGCTGGTGGCGATGTCTAGGAGTTCCTTGGTGGTTCGCGGGCCCTTGTGTCCTAGCTTATGAACCAAAGACTCGCAGGTAGTCCCGAACATGAAGACTCCTCTCACGTCGGCGTCAGTGACGTTAGGGAGCTCGTTGCACTATCGGGAGAAGCACCGGATGTACCCATGGAGGGTTTCACCGGCCTTGTGGCGGCAGTTCTTGAGGTCCCATGGGTTCCTAGGGCGCTTGTATGTGCCCTGAAAGTTCCCCACAAAGATCTCCTTCATATCTGCCCAACTCTGGATGGCATTGGACGGTAGGTGTGCCAACCACGCTCGTGGCGAATCAGATAAGAATAGTGGAAGGTTGCGGATAATGAAGTTGTCATTATCCACACCACTGGCTTGGTAGGCAAGCCAATAGTCTTCAAGCCAAAGTCCAGGGTTGTCTCCCCAGAGTACTTAGGGATATTGGTAGGTGGTCATTACCTTGGCGGGAAAGCAGCGTTGAGGATGTGTCGGCCGAAGGCCTGAGGGCACAGTAGGCCGGGGCTCGGGCTCTGGTCCTTGCCGCTGTCGTAGCGTTCGCCGTGATGAGGATGATAGCCGCGGCGGGCTCCTTCTCTCAGGTCATTGTAGGTGCATCTGCATGCGTCAAGGGTGCTTTCTGGCGGCGTCGCGTTGCGGCGAGACAATGATGCACCGGGACCATCATGCTACTGCCGCCGCCGCCCGTGGTGTCTGGTGGACCGATGCATCCACTGGCGGGCGCCCGGGCGTCTTGCCAGCTGGTGTCGAGCTTCGCAATCTTTGAGACAACGAGCTCTACACTTTCTTCGCGCCGCCGCCGCTAAACATCGTCTGAATCTCGCGGTGGGCCTGACAATCCTCGGGCGTCGCGGCCTCTGGAAGGCCATGGATCAAGGCCGTTGCGGCGGTGATGTTCTGGCTCGCTCGGGCGAAGCGAGGAAGGGCTTCATTCTCGGTGATGATCCTTGGTTTACATCACGGCTCTGGCGTGTCTTGCGCCCACCGTCTCTCGGCGCTCGATTTCTGATCGAGCTCGTGCATTCCCGCACAAGTTGGAGTCCGACCTCCTCGATCTCCACCTTTTGGGTTCTCAGTTGCTCCACCCCTCGTGAGGTGGGGCCCCTTGTCTCCCCTTCCGGTTTCATCGCCGAGGTTGCCCTTGCCGGGTAGCCTCCTCCATGGAGATGCTTTCCATGTGCCCCTCGGGGTACCCGTCATGAAGTGTTCCCGGGGCCGGGTGATGGCTCCCCTGCTGAGAGTCCGAGCAGGAGGATGACCCCAGCTCCTCTGTGAGGGCGTTGTGGAGAAGATTCCATGACATGTTCGATCACCCCACAAACTCATTGTTCACGGGCGGCGAGAGCCATGCGTCGTGCCACAATGTAGCTAACTTGATCACCGCATGCGTTGCGGAGACCGAGCGAGCGTCGTCAGGCGCTCCGTATGTGGCGTTCGGAGAAAGGACCCTCCTGCGAAAACCACGCCATGTCGTTGTCGTTGGAAAAGGGTGGCGGCTGGTCCTCCCTAGACTGCTTTGGGGTCAAGGGAGACACCAAGCTGGCACTCAAGCCTCTCGTGGTTAAAAGGCGATGGAGGAGAGATTGGACAGCCGGCGTGAGCCAATGCCAACTCTCCTTCCACCGTGATGATGAAGTTTAGGCTCTGAAACGCACATGTGCGCCTAGGACCCGGCCGGATGTCGTGGCTAGCCATCCGTGGCTTGAAGTATATCGTCGGAACACAAAGGTCCCCTATCGTGGCATGCTGAACCCGGTGTTTGAGATAAACACCAACTAGTAAATTTATATTTGTTGCATGTTAGGCACGGATGGTGTACTAAAGGACACAAGGTTTATACTAGTTCGAGGCGAGAATGTCCCTCGTCCGATCTGCTTCTTCTGCTCGTGTTATTAGCACCGAAAAAGGTTCGTAGTAGGGGGTACAAACGGTCGAGAGAGGGACAGGTCACAACTCTCTGATGGAAGGTCGAAAGGATGCTAAGAGCTCGGTTCTTTGCTTGGCTATGTGTTATGTGATATGTTGTGTGTGGAATCGATCCGTCCCCCTTAGTGGGGTGTCACCGCCCTCCTTTTATAGACCAAGGGGAGGCGGGGGTTGAGATGGAAGAAAGAGGAAAAACCAAAGGTAGAGACGGTCCTTTGAAGGCGCCCGGTATTCCTTTTCCTTGAGCACCTTATGCGACATGGCGAGACCATGCCGAGGATATACGTTATTGATCGACATGGTCGTGCCACAGCTTTGTTTGACAAGTGGTTCGTCCCATCCCACTCTGGCGGACGGTGCGGCGTCTTAGGGGTGCCAACCGTGATCCTTTGGAGAGCGAGGCGGGAAGAGACTATCGTTAAATAACCGTAGATGATCTGAGTTCTCTCTTGGATTGTAGTGGTTGCCCGTATGCTTATGTGGGGATCCACGTCCAAGGGCGATAAGCGGCGCCCACAACCTTTGTAAGACAAAAGTCGGCGCCTACAACCTGTTAAAGACTCTGCCATGCCAGGAAGGGCCTAAAGCGCCCGTCCCATCATATCTGACGATACTTTCCTACATGCGTGCAGGGCATGGTCCTCGGTACTGCGGTTGACTTGAATGTCATGTCTTACCTTGTGCCCGTCATTTATGAAGGTCTGCAGGTGCGATCGTCGGGCGAGGCGGAGCCAGCCCCGGGACATCGGGCGAGGCGAGACTGTCTCGGGAAATTAGGCGGGCGGAGCCAGCCCTCGGCCGTCGGGCGGTAGAGCCAACCCTTAGTCGTCAGTGGTGAGGCGGAGCCGACCCTCGGTGTCGGGCGGCGGAGTGGGCCCTTAGCCCGTCCCAGGCGAGGCCGAGCCAGCCCTCGGGCGTCTAACAGTGGAGCCGGCCCTCGGGGTTGGGCGGGCGAGGCCCGTCCCGATCGTCCGGGCTAAGCGGAGCCACCCCTCCGACGTCGGGCGGCGGGAGCCAGCCCTCCGACGTCGTCAGGCGGCGAGCCCGACCCTCGGTCGTCGGGTGAGGCGGTGAGCCAGCCCCTCGGGCGTCAGGCGAGGCGAAGTCTAGCCCTCGGGGTCCAGGCGGGCGGAGCCAACCCTTAGGGGCTGGGCGGCGCAGACCGACCTCGGTCGTATGGACAAGAAGTGCAATTGTGTTCTTGTCTACTTGAAAGTATCAACGTTTGATGGTTATTAGCTCCACTTCATTGGGTACCCCAGTATTAGGTCCCCGACAGAAGTTAAAACTAAACCAAAAAAATACCCTATCTTGAATATTTTTTGACAACGATGTATCGATCATATTCGTGGATATAGGTCAGAAGAAAGAAGCAAGAAAATGTATATTATATCGGTGCACACTTATACCAAATGCTACATCAAAATTAATTAAGAACAGTGGCTAAGAATCTCGAAGAGATTTGTGGCATTAACCTTGATCGTGTGTATCTCTGTTCAGTGTCAATTTATTCATAAAGTCAATTAACCACTTGCCAAAGAATATGGTTATCTAGAGCGGAGTGTACAGTTCCAAATAATTGTCTACAGAAATAGCTACTAGATTTGATGAAAAATGATGCCAACGACATAGACGGAGTGATGCTGACCTGCGTGCCATGAATCACCCTTATTATTAGGGCAGTGAAAGGAAGAGAGGCAAATAGGAGGAAGAGATATTGGCGCGGCTCAATCAGATACTGATTTTACAGCTGTTGTAAAACCTATCATCGGATTGAACCTCACCAATATCGCTCTTTCCATTGATCAAACATATATGCATGCAGATCATGCACGGATGGAGCTCTCGTCTGGTTTTGCCGCTAGCAGCCTTAGGGAGTAGGTTTTCCACCCTCTCATCACCTACAACTTTGACATTAGAGAATCCTAAAATTAAGAGTAGATCAAGCTCAACAGATAGTAGATCATATTTGATGCATGTATGCAACAAGAAAGATATTTACATACCAGCAGATCGCGATCATCGGATCCCGCCCTTCATCGATCAGATCGAAGCGAATGCATCTAGAAACCACACGGTTAGTGGGGAAAACAACAAAAGAAACTTCGAAAGTCTCTGAGTATTGCTAGGGTTATTTGGAAGCGTATCATGAAACTCTCCTTTGCAAATGGTGATCTTACACAACACCTGATATATATTGCTGCTATTGACAGCATGCTATTGAGAGATTAGCCATGCAGGAGCTTAGACGCAGGCCAGCCAGAAGGCCAAGAACACACAGTGATGAAGTGATTTTGTAGCGAAACAGAAGAATGAAGATGGAGAAAAGGTCAGGCACAAACTGGAGGGGACCTAGCTAGCATGCGATGGGTTTTATGCCCAGCCTTCATGAAGGAGGGTAGTGAGCAGAATGATGAGCAAGGGCAGATGAAAGATATACTCCTATATGTAGTACAAGTGTTTCTCTCTCCCTCAGTCCCTCTCTCTCTCACACATTACACAGTTGCATGCATGTATGGTCGGCATAGAATAGTGCGGTAGCCGGTAGGTGGAGCGTTTTGCGGATGAATAATATGACCACTCGTGCTCCTTCAGTTAGTAACTGCAACAATTATCAGAATTTTTGGCAGATGTTTTGGTACACTGATTGAATAACATATAGATAAATAATATTGATTTGTCACACAAAACTGCAGCCACAAAGTTTTCCTGTTGCTACATTAATTATATTCTGCACAGATCGATCGAAATGGTTGTTATTGTTGGATACGCTGAATGTGTTCATAGAGAGAGAGAGAGAGAGGAGAGGAGGAAGATGACGAGGATCGGAAGGCGGAGACCTAGCTAGGTGGGCAGCATCAGGGAGCAGGAGCGCAGAATGTGTGTGCCTAGAAAGAAGCCTGGGAGGCCCGTACAAAAGGCTCAGAGTTTCTTAATCAGGAGCACCTTGCACGTAAATCTGTCTGCAATCTGAAGCCCAGTTTCTTAATCGCGAGCTCCTTTTCTTAATTAACTCAACGACGCCGGCTGGCCTCTCTCTCTATCTCTCTCTGCGTGCGTGTGTGTGTGGCTGTGTTTAGTTTCCAAAACTTTCTCAAAAAATGCTACTTCTGGTAGTCACCACATGAATCTTACAATACGTGCATAGAGCATTAAATGTGAGCGAAAAAACTAATTGCACAGTTTGGTTGGAAATCACGAGACGAACATTTTAAGTCTAATTAGTCCATAATTGAATAATAATTACCAAATAAAAATGAAAGTGCTACAGTAGCCAACTTCCTAAATTTACGCAAACTAAACGCAGCCGAAGAACGAAAGAAAGGCGGCCGTGCCGAAACAGCAGCAGCTGGCGGGTAATCAGAACACCTGCTACAAAGCGGGGACAGCGGCGCCAAAGCGGCTCTCTGCCGTGATACCGGCGCAGGGACACGCCCAGCATAGGGTTGCTCTACCTGATCTCGGCTTTCCCTATCATCATAATAATGGTTTTCTTTTTCGCATCCCTTCGTCGTCTCTTCCTCCTTCCTCCCCTTCCTTTTGCACTACCATGCAGCATCATCTACAATATTTTTTCAACCGGCTTATCAACTAAAATTTACAGTATTTTTCTCTCATAACAAAACAACTTCAGCCGATTTTAATAACAGCCGAACACACCCTGTCTCCCTGCAGGCTGCAGCAGCCAGCAGCTGCATCCATCCATCTTACAGTACTATTATCGAAAGCGTCTTCAGTTTACTGTGCGCATGCATGAGCATCTTTTACAGTAGCTAGTACTACTCCATGAATCATTATAAAACTAGGTCAATTACTTTTGAATAGGTTTTATGATGCGCATGAAACATCTTTATGTATTTACAGTAGCTATATACTCAATGCAACTCTCAATGCAATACATATAGCTAGGTCAATTACTTTTTGAATTGAGCCGTGCTAATAATTCATACAGGGGTTCAAACTGATGTGAGTGGACCATCCAGCGAGCTGAGCTTCCCATATACGATGATTATGATATGTGGTTCCACGCAGACAAAGCGCAAAAGGAGATCGATGTTCTGGAGGAGAAAAGGATGTGGCGTGTGGTATAGCTAGCTAGACTGGTTGCCGTGATGATAGGAGGGGCTCAGGTGGCGTGCCACGCCCTCACTAATCAGATTCCCACGCGCTAACCCAACAGAATCATCCCCTCCCACACTTTTTACCCCTCCGCCGGGTGAAATTAGTTACCAGCTACCATATGCACCTGCGGTCAAACTGGGGTTAACGACAAGACGGCATGCTTGTAGCCCTACGAATCATGATGCCGTATATGTAGCAGTTCTCTGGTGTTGTACAATATGTATGTGCGTACTACGCAGGTCGCACACACAAAGGAGACACCCCTTTGTATCTCATCGCAAAAAAGTAACTCAATGGACGACGGCCGGATGAGCTTCCTAGCTAGCTAGTCGGTGCATGTGATCATGGTGTGGACGTGGAGGGAGGGCACATGCAGATAGAAAGGAGACACCCTCGCATGTTTCGCTCCTGCCCGGCATGAGCGGCCGTCGAAACCGGGCCGCCGCTGCCTTGTGTAGCCCGCCCGCCCGCCCGTGCGCGTTCGGCCAGTTCCACCACCCCTGCCTGCACATGCGGGGGAGACGGTTATTATACGCACAAGAGTACGCGTAGCTTTCTCCCACGCCAAAATACGCGGAATTATGCCCACCACCGTCCCCGGCCCCGCCCGCTCGCGCGATGCCATCATGCTTGATTCCTCCTGCCGCCCTTCCCCGGCGATTTTTTTTTTTTTTAACACATTTTAAACTAAATTTAAAACTAACATTGTTTATTTTTTTTTCTTCAAATCTAACACTTTTGGCGCGCCTATTCATACGGTGGCGGCGATTTAACTGTTGCCACGCCATGCATGAGAGGGCGTCGAGGCTGCCCACGTGGCGGCGACCAGAACCTGACCGGTGGCGTGGCGGCTCTACGCGCCACCGATCGGTAGCGGCGGTGGCGCCCACGCATCATGGCGCGGCAATGGCGCGCCACCGTCCGTCGGCGGCGCGGAAGCTAATATAGGTCCGCGGTCGATCCGCGCCTCCCTCTCTATTTCAACCGCCTCCGTGCCGCCCTGCTCCCGTCGGCGTGCCTCCCAGCCCACACCGCCATGCCATTGCCTCCCGGCTCCCCCACGGCCGGCCGCCGAATTTTCCTCCCTTGGCATTCCCCTCCATGAGCTCCTCCTCGGCCTCCATGGTGGATCGAATTATTTAAATAAGTAGGTAGGGTATGAAGGAAAATATAAGTTCGTTAGAACGTTGGATTGGAGGATTATGATTAGGATTGCCGATGTTAAGGTTGATTAGTTAGTTAGAATTATGATTACCACATATTTTGCTTGTTTGAGTTTGTATCTCTACTTTATATGTGAATAAATATATGGACACCTTTGTTGATGTATCAAATTTTTTTTTTTTGGCCAAAGTATAGTTTTATATAGTTTTCATGTTTGCATCTAAGATAGAGTTTGCAACAAAGTGTAGGTTATATTTTATTTGTTGTAATGTTAATGGTTCTTATTGACATTAATTTATGATGTTTTGATTTTTGTTTGTTAAATTACAACCGTTTTGTTAGATGCAAAAAATGTATCGGGAGGAGTTTTGGCTAAAATGGGGTCGTCTTCGAGAATTATACCCCGACGCGTCTAGCAAAGATGCCTCCGTCCCTCCTGACCTCCCTGTCCCTAACTGTGACTGTGGTTTTCCGACCAACGTGTTTCAATCTTGACATCCAAACACATCGGCGTGTTGCTTCTACACATGCAGTCGTTTTAATGTAAGTAATTGTTTCCACTATCTTTTTTTCTTCATTTGTGTAAGTAGGCTACTAATATTTTGTTGGAATCTTGTTGTGTAGGACTATGAGAAGTGTTTTTTCTTTTAGTGGATCGACGGTGCAGAGAAGTTTGACCCTAGGTACCTTCTTTTCGACGATTGGTGTAGAGGGAAACATCCACGTAAGCACTTCCAGCGTTGGGTTCCACCCCCCCCTAACCCCCCGCTAATGACGGCTAAGGAGAAGCACCTAGCTGCAGTTAGATGACTCAAGGAACCTCCTCTGTCCGAATGCGGAGATCGAGCTGTGATAAACCCTAAAAATATGTTGGAGTTTACGTGTCCGAACAAACACGAGTAAGTGGAAAGTGTATATATTTAAATGTTTATCTCTATAGGTGTGCGTGTACTAGTGTATTCTCTTGTAGCGTTATGGATTTGTGAAGTGTCGTTTCAATGAGTGGCTTTACGGTCCTAAGAATCAATGGCGGAGCCACCAAAGGCAAAGGAAAAAGAAGAAGAAAAGGTTAATTTACAAAGCACCTTGAGTCAAGTGCGAATATGGTGTTAAATCCAACTACGGTCTAGTCCTTGGAGCTTGGAATAGGCCATTATTGCGACCATATGGTTGACTATGATGAGGTTGATTATTTTGTGGTAAACATGAAATCGTATTTTTGTTTATTTTGCTAAGACATATATGATATAATTTTTCATTTGAACATAGCGATGGAAAATGCAGGTGGAAATGTTATGATGGTCAAGCTAAGTTCTGGATGAGCTGAAGGGAAGGCAAGTAATTATGCGGAAGAGGGGATATAGACACGACTACGTGGAAGAAAATTAGTGGCCCGTTAAAAAGCCACTCGTCTGACTCTTCCTCAGTGCGAGGACTTAGGTACCCCTCTAGCTCGAATCTAGACCACGGACACTAATTCACCCAAAAGTTAGATAACTATGGTTAGTTTTTTTGGAACAATAAAAAAGCAACAACACCGAGTAGCAGTATCAAAGTGGTCGTTACACAGTGTTGTGTTAGGGGCGTCTAAGCGTGTCCGAAATCTTTGCTGTCTGGCGCTTGAGTTCTCTCTAACTACCTCCACTTCTTGCAGACGTCTGAGCGATCGGTCCCTCGTCCACGTGATTCCATGTATGCGCATTGAATAGGATAGTCAGTCACAAGTGCGACATCAAGTTTGAGGAAAATAAAAAATCGATGCACTTACAGGTAAACCGTGAACAACGGGCCACCCGATTGGCCATCGCTCCCAACACTAAACCTATAGTAGGTGGGAACAACCTCCCTGGTTGGCACCTCCTATGCTATGTCGACGAACAGCAGCAGAGCTAACGATAGATCCATACTAGAACCACGCTGTGTCCCGGTATGCGCTCCTATATTCTTCAAGGGTGGCTCGATTATGTTTGAAAGGCCCGGTGATGGTGTTACCCGGCGGCGTCGAGAGAGCGGAGAAAAAGCGCCTAAAAAGTGCCATAGCCACACCCTAACATACCTCTCGATCTCCACCTTTATGGAGCGTGCAGGTGTAGCAGCGCCACTGAAGTTTTTTGTTATCCAGACCGAGCCCGACACTGGATGTTTTCCTATAATTTTTGAAGGACAATTACATGAGAGCTGAGGGAACAAAAATAAACATTAAATTAATCAAAGACAATACGCATCATAAAAGTTATGTACTAAACCCTCCATTTAAATAGCAAAATAATTTGCAGAATATGTAGATCAACGACAGACTTAGACCATAACATATATTTGTGATATAAGAGACCAAGCAAAGACTTGCATGTCTTTGGTGTCAAATTGGTAAATGTTTGGAGCATATAAATTCTTACATTGCTCTCTTAGCATCCTCGTCCTTGGGTGGTCTTCTGCCACAGAACTGCTCCACCAAGTCCATCCAGTGATCGTTATCAAGGATCCCAGTCACTGGAAGACCCCCCAACCACAGACACAGAATCATCTTCATATCCTGCATCATGATAGTCATCTAAATGCATAAGGAATGTGGAAGGTGTGGGTCTCCGGCCTCCACACAATGGGTTTTAATTGAATACAAGAAATTTTTAATTTAAACAATGACACAAATCAATGCTTTATACTATCGCATAAGCGTGTATCAAATCATACCTATCGGCAATGACGGTGAGAAGTGCGAATTCGAGATCGGTAACCAGTGTTGAAGGCGGGATGATCTCAAGGAAGCCGACACGATGTATATGCAGTCGGTATCGCTTGTCCCGGCCGGTGATGCGGTTGGTGCGTAAATAGTCTAAGAGGTACCAAGTCCTCCACAGAAGCTCGATAAAGCGGCGGGCTCGATGGTCCTTATCGTAGTGCACCTCAAGAATGAGGTACTACGAGATGATGATCCCATCCGGTTCAAATTTCAAATGTATATGCTAGAACAAACATTAAGAGTACTATAATTTTATGGAACATTAGTGCATAAAAACAAAGTAAATGTAAAAGAAATAAACTATTATGCAAAATTATAGAATAAACATATATCATAATAAACATAACTCCAAAGTTCTAATGTATTAGCATAGTAGTTTTAAATAGCATAGCAAACAACTAACATTAATATAATAAAATGTATGCTATATGTATTTGTTGCCCTTGGCTTCTATGCTGCTAGCCTTGTGACGGGGTTCTTTGCAAGCGGAGCAAAGATTCTAGCCACGGTCTCATTGATGTCTTCCCCTCCGTACATGTCTTGTCATGGTGCCCTCTCATAGCGTCCATGTCCCCCCTTGAGTCGCTTCTTTTCCTCCTATCCTTGCCTACCTTCATTAGATCCGGATCGACACATAGTCATAACCATGATAAGGTGGCCACTGTGTCGGGTCAAGGTATGGCTCGAAGCTCCTCTCCCAAATACTAACGGTGTTGAGCGGAGATACAAGGGTGACATATGGTAGACCCTCATAGTTATACCCATGAACCCTGCAGGCCGTGATCATATGAGAGCAAGGGGCATGCATAATCGAGGGACGTTACAATCTGCACTCTACTTTTTCAAGATCAACTCGGTAGTTTACGTCCACCATAACGTTCGTAGCCAAGCTTGTGCCACCTTGCCCGTACACTAAAGATATGGCGGTGGGGTCCATCTGACTCGGCGGTGTCTTTGCTTGGTCAATTCCTCGTCCTCCTTCAAATGTTACCTTTCGACCTTTCCAAAATGCCCTTGCTCGGCTATATTCTTACCAGCAAGTTCCCACCTCTTGACAAAATATTCATTGCACTTATGAAAGGAGAACTCAACAATTCTGAGACCACGAGCAGCGATCGAACACCGGTGAATACACTGCAGTTGAAAGACTCCGAGGAGTTAGTGGTCATGATGCCATACACAAACCCTCCTCATCATATGTTAACGCCAGCTGAGCCTTCTATTCCATCTGTGCCTCTAACGGCTTTTTCACTTCATTTAGCATCTTGTCTAGTTCTCTCTTTGTCTCTTTGAACTGGTGTTCATGCATTACACAACATAGAGCCTTTACCTTGTCACATACCTCCTTCTTCCTCGGCGCCGCTAAAAAAATTAGCGGCAAAGTATCTCATGCACCATCTATGCACTAGGCGGGAACCCATCTACATGCTCATTTGCAGACATTAAGAAGCCACGGGTGACGGTCCGAGATTAAACATATAGTGCGAGATGGGCGAGCACTTGTACACTGCGTAGAAGCGCATGAACCATGACCACGATTCATTGCTCTCTCCCTCTCGCCAAAGCAAAAGCCATGGATACTATCTGGTCCTCGGGATCAACAATGACCATCATCAAAGGTGCCCTGTACTTTCTGTCGGGAAAGTGCCATCAACAAATACTGTTGGTTAAAAAAGCGGAATGCATGTTCCATTTGCGTGAGCAACGAGAACACCGATAGAGGACATGCCTCAATCAGGTCTGAAAATACAACCTCTCGGTGTCCACAAACCATTTCAAAGGCAGGGTTGTAATAATGCATTGCACATAAGATACGGGACACCACATTTGTGCGCTTCCTCCCAACTACCCCAGCGAATTGCGGGGCAATTTACTTATACGTCAAGCCTTTCCGTATGCTTTACATCATACTTAGCAATTCAGATATGGACTGTTTGTAAAGAAGATACCGAAATATCATTATTGTCATCAACGAGCCCCAATATACGATGGACAAGGTAACATGAAGTGAGCTGCTGATGATTTTCCTTCCCCCTATCAGTTAGGCAAGTGTGGGGTTCGACAACTTTACTTATCCTCCACTTGCCATCACTCTGTCTCTTTCATGCATTTAACCTCCACATACAACCATTTTTGCAAATCACATGGTACCTCAACTCCTGGTCTGAATGAGTGACATTGTACGGCCTATGGTGATACACAACATAGTCCTAAAGAAAGAGTTTCATCTCTTATATTGTATTGAATATCATCCCTTTCCTAAGGATTTCTTTCTCATGGTCATACAATGATTTCCTACACATCTAGAGACTGGTGTCACAAACTGCCATATCCGTCATGCTGACATCCCTATAGTTTGGAACGCATACAGAAGGTATGTTCATCGACCTTAGTTGCTCAAGCTCAATGTCGTTGTGTAAGGTGGTGGTAGAATATACTTTGCTTTAGCTTCAAGCTAATTCTTCGCCCCTATGAATCATAGGGGTATCATCTGTTGGCAAATCTGTGATTAGTCTACCACTGAGCTTTGGATAGCATGCAAAACCTCACTTGGTACTTTGTAATGGCATACCATGAATAAAATCTTGGCATGGCATCCAATCTGCGGTCCTAGTATTTTAAGACCTTACAGCGATCTCGTTTACTATGGCCCTCTTAACCATGTATAAAATCTTATAATATATAGGCGTTAATTTTACTTATAAAATGAAAGCAAATTTAATAACACATTTTAATTTAACATATCGATAATTATCGAGAACAATGTAGATTATGCAATATATTTGTAGATGTATGATAATTATCGAGAAACAATATAGATTAAAAAAGTAATATATTAGTTTTTCTTTTCTCACCCATAACAAATGTTTCTTAGGTAACATTATAAAATTCTAACACCTAAATTAGAAGAAAAATATGACTATATGGGTATAAAATACTAGAAGTCTGGAAATACTATATAAATAATTAATTTGGATTAAAATATAAAGGAAAAAAATACGTTGGGACTAAACAAGCTGATCGGTGATCGCAATTCATAAGAAACCAAGAATCAAGATGTAAATAAATGCGTGGAGCCCTGCCTGATCGCCGTCCTCGTGCGCCCGTGTTCATGTCTTGGTAGCCTAGCTCTTCACGGCGGCGTGGCTACACTCCATTGCGTGTGTGTAAGGTGCCTGCGTCGCGAACTCCACGATCGAGAGTGTCTTTGTGTGCGGCGTGACTCCTCGCCTCCTCCCTACCCGGGGCCGTGGGGAAAGGAAACCAGGGAAAGAAATGCTGATGTTGTCTTTTTGGGCGCTGGCCATTCTATGTCTCTCTTCTCATTAGTTTGCTAATGCCTAATGGACTATCACGACCTAAGGGTTTGTATGCAGGCTTGGCCCCTCCTCCGCTTGGGCCTCGTCGTCACACCTCGTGCCCTACCCCTAGGGCCCGCAGACCGATGGCATCAACGGTGTGGGCATAGCATGTATATCTCCCTGATCATCATCTGAATCGTCCGAATCACTGCTAACTACATCACCAATCCTGTCCTCCTCTTTCAGTTCGAACTCGTTCACATCGAAGTCATTGCTTATCTGACCTACTTGACTTGAATGAACTACTCCTGCGTCAATGACCATACAAATTCATGTTACCACGAGTTGCTTCCCCTTTCGACCCCAAATCTTGCTCATTGCCTTCAACACCGTCAATGGGCCGAGCCGTCCGGGACACCACATCTGTGCCCATTCTCCACCATCATCTCGACCATAGGCACATTGGAACCTTGGAGCACTCTAGTGTAGAGGACCCGATTGAGCAAGGTCGCGCAAGAACATCAAGACATAATGTGCCCTAATCTTCCTAGTATCAAACCTCCCCTTAGATTGTGAAATCACCGCCAAACTTTGTATTCAAGCGGACACAAAAGGTCGTTGAAATTAGGAGGTTCATCAAACCATTCCAATTCTTCTTCCATATCCTCAAACATACCATCTTCTCTCCTAACACTTCCTCAGTAAAAACTCTAACACAACAATCCATCTATAGAAGCATTTCAAGAAACTTCATCAAAAGTCGTCGAAATAAATAAATGCGTCTTTTATCTATAGTAATATTAATACCTATTCTAACTATAACTATACTAACTAATCTAATATTAACATCTATACAAAACTAACTACAACAACTAATTATACTAAATACAATGTATAACTAGACTCACTAATTATGCTAACTAACTTTACTAACTATACTAACTTACTATATTGCCTATACTAACTAAACTAACTAACTTTACTAACTATACTTTACTAACTATACTAACTTTACCTTTTGTACTAACACTATCCTAACAATGTCGATTCAATCAACAAATACACTAAGTACCTGCATGGCGTACGCTTTCGTCCTCACAATGACCTTAAGCTGAGCGGCGTGGTAACCCTCAACCTCGGTGGCGGTGGCAGGTGGACACGAATAGAAGGCGTGTGGCGATTGGGAGCGATGTACAATGTGGCGATGAAAGCGGCGGCGAGTCATGGCGCCTTTGATGAAAGCGATGGCGGCGGCGGTGAAGTGGCGCGCCGGCGTGCGCGTGGCGTGAAAGCGCGTGGCGAAGCGGCGATGGGCGTGGCGGGCTTAGCGGCGCCGGCGTGCGTGGCGTGGCCGTATGCGGGGCGGCGTCACGGTGGTGGCGGCGTGGCGGATGCGGCGGTAAGCGGCAATGCGATGGCCGTGTCGCGGGAAAAGGGCTGGCGGTGGCGTGGCGCGGGCGGACTGAGCAGCGAACCTATATTAGGCTCTGTCGCGCCACGGGCGGTGGCGCTGCCTTTGCGCCATGATGTGTGGCGCGTCACCGCCCAGCGCCACGATCGGTGGCGCGGCGAGCAGCCGTCACCGTCGGCCTAAGGCTGCACGTGGGCCGCCGCCGCGCCCCATGTATAGCGCGCGGCGTTAAATCGCCGGCGCGTCGCGAATAGGCAGCGACCAAAAATGCTAGATTTGAAAAAAATAAAGCGACATTAGTTTTAAAATTAGTTTAAAATTGTGCTAAAAATAAAAAAATTCTCCCGCAACTGCCGGCTTGGCTCAACAACGCCAGCAATCTTTGGCGCCACAGGTCACCCGCCCGTACCGCTGATGAGCCAAATTGCGCATGCACTTTGTGCACCGAAAGCGACCACGGAAAGGTTAGAGCATCTCCAGCGGTTTTGCATTTTTGTTTGGCAAAACATGGGTTTGCCAACTCCCAAATAAATATGGCAAGGTAAAAGAATCAATCTACAACGGTTCCCCATTATTCACTTGGCAAAAACGAAAATGTGGGACCCACACTATTTCGGTGATTTTTTCCCTTGGCGGCGGACTTGATCTCTCGCGGGGCTTTCTTGGCGCTGTGCCGTCGCGGAGTTTCCTCGCTTGATCAGCGGCGTTGCCAGGGCTGCCTCGCCAGTGGAGGTAGCCCGGCAACAGTCTCGCCTCCACCATCTTGAACGCCACCATCCCGCCGTGGTGCCCCAACCACTGCGTGCCGGAAGCCAAAGATGGATTCGAGGAGTTCTTTGGAGACTACATCAAGCCGGCGTGCCACCGCAAATCTCAGGGTTTGTGCTTACGTAGATGAATAACTTGCAGCGAGAGCCTATCGTATTTTGTTGGATGTTCTCGGATCATGGTTGTTCTCAAATGTGCAATTGTCATTTCCTGACGAGATGAGGGCTTCAAATCCGTCTCCGAAGCGATTGGATGGCGATTCTTGAGACGGCGATGATTACTTCATCTTCACGGCTGCTCGGATTGTGCATGTTTTGGAATAAAAAAAAGACCGGTGGATTCGGTCCATGGCCATCTTTGTTATTTATCGCGATAGAGAAAGGCGGCCACAGGAGGATGTTTCAAGATTATTTGGCGGATAATCCGGCGTATGGTCTGATTTATTCCGTCGGAGGTTGTTGTTCTTTCACCTCAGTTAATTCATAGTATTTGTTAAATTTTATACGAGGTGTTGAACTTTTTTCATTTTCTTGATTCGGAATGAATAGGGATCTTTCCTCGCATCATGAATCTTTGTTGAAGCACATGATTATTACTTTGTCGCGAGAAAAGGGATGCGACACGTGTGCTTGATGCGAGTTGCTTCCAAAAGTCCTTGCGCTCATCGTATGCTCACATATGGGGTTCTGGCGATGCTCTGAGATGAAATGCGTTCGCATTAAGCGAAAGCACGCACTTGAGAGCCTACGTAGGTTTGTTCTTTCGCGGTTGTTGAAATATTTGAAGCGAATACAGAGACATCCCAATGAGGTCGACATAGCTTACTGGCAGCTTATGGCACTCAATGAAAAAGAGGTTTCCACTGGAATGTTAGGGTCTATCGATTGTATGCATTGGGCATGGAAGAATTGTCCAGTTGAATCGCGAGGTCGATACAAGGGGCATGTGAACAAGCCAACTATCATTTTAGAAGTCATTGCGTCTCTTGACCTTTGGATATGGCATGCATTTTTTGGGATGCACGGGTCTCATAATGATATCAATGTCCTTCACGGTCTCCATTATTTGACAACTTTGGCGGAAGGTATTGCTCGAGGTGAACTATACCATTAATGGTCCCACGATTACAAGATGGGTTATTATCTCACTTCCGATGGTATATATCCCCCTGCTAGGCTACTTTAGTGAAGTCCATCTCTCTTCCTATGGGTAACAAGAGAAATACTTTGCCAAAGCGCAAGAATCGTGCGAGGAGGATGTTGAAAAAGAACTTTTGGGGCTTTTCAATCTAGGTTTGCCATTGTTCGACAACCGTGGTGGCGTTTGGGACACACAAGGCGCTAGCATTGATCATGAGGGCTTGTGTCATCATGCACAATATGATTATTGAAGATGAAAGAGATGTGGACCACGATGAGAGAGATTCGATTATGGTGGTGAAAATGTGCAACC